>JAAALK010000079.1:2972426-3248808 GCA_019279435.1 Zizania palustris
CGCGGATAGAAAACTTTGATGCTGCAAGACACCCTCCGGTGGCCAATGTTATGCCACCTCCGAAGCAAGAGGAAGGGCAAGATCGAGGGAAGAGAGTAGTTCTCCCCATCTCCGGAGGAGGTACCCTTGGAAGCATGTCAAAGAGACAGCGAAGAGACTACGTCCGGGAAGTAGGTCATATTGGGACTTCGTTGTCTGCAGCTGCAATGCCAGAGTTGTCTCATGTACCGATATCCTTTTCTGCGGAGGATGCAGCTGGTATTAAGTTCCCGCATGCAGATCCACTTGTTATCACTACTGATATTGCGGGCACTGAAGTTCGAAGGGTGCTGATTGACGGAGGTAGTTCGGCAGATATCATTTTTGTTCAAGCCTTCGATCAATTGTGCATCTCCAGGAAGCATCTCCTTCCAGCAGCTCGTCCTTTGCAAGGCTTCGCAGGACCTCCGCTTGATGCACTTGGCCAAATAGGCCTGGAAGTTACCTTCGGAGAAGGTTTGTTGGCTCGAACTGAGGAAGTAATCTTCGATGTTGTAGATGCCCCGTATGCTTACAAAGTCATCTTCGGAAGAGGCATGCTAAACAGTTCGGAGCTGTGGCGCATCACAATTATTTGTGCATGAAGATGCCCACACAAGCAAGAGTCCTTACTGTCTTCGGAGATCAAGCTATTGCTCGGAGAGCGGAATATGGCCATGGTCCCCCTCTTGATCCGAGACAAGTAAATAGTGTACAAGATAATGAAGAAATTTTTTCAGCCTCCTCCGAAGCTTCGAAGAAGTCCTTTCCGAGACCAAGTCCTGAGGGAGAAATTGCAACGAAGGTCATTGTTAAAGATGGTAAAGAGTATACATTTCAATTTGGTAAAGATTTACCCCCAGAAGTTGCAACCTCCTTGGAAAAGGTGGTAGAAGAAAATTTGGATGTCTTCGCTTGGTCTGACGAAGATATCACCGAAGTCGATCGGGATATCATTGAACATAGTTTACTTGTAAACCCGAAGGCCCGGCCTGTTCGGCAAGGACTCCAGAAAATGTCTGCAGAAAGAGCTGCTCTAGCGAAAGACAAAGTTGAGAAGTTGTTGAAGGCTGGGATTATCAGAGAAGTGGCTCACACAGAATGGTTAGCCAACCCAGTCTTCGTCAGAAAGAAGTCTTCCGGGAAGTGGCACATGTGCATTGATTTCACATCCTTGAATAAAGCATGCCCACGTGACCCCTACCCCATGCCCCGAATTGATCAATTGGTTGACTCCACCGCAGGTTCGGAGTTATTAAGCTTCCTTGATGCGTATTCTGGTTATCATCAAATATGGTTGAAGCGCCAAGATGAAATCAAGACAAGCTTCATAACTCCTTCGGGAGTCTTCTGTTATGTAAGAATGCCTTTGGCTTAAGAAATGCCGGGGCTACTTTCTCGAGGTTAGTTGCTAAGGCTCTAGGTCATCAACTAGGTCGCAATGTGGAGGCCTATATGGATGATATTGTAATAAAGAGTGCTTTAAAGCACCAGCATAACCTAGATCTAGCAGAAACATTCAATAGCCTTAGGGCATGTGGGATCCGTCTTAACCACGAAAAATGTATCTTCGGAGCTAAGGCTGGAAAGTTGTTAGGGTATTTAGTTTCAAGCAGGGGAATTGAAGCTAGCCCTACTCAAATAACTGCGCTGCTGAAGATGGCTCCTCCGGAAAATTTAAAGCAAGTGCAAAAGCTGACCGGGCATCTGGCAGCACTTAGCAGGTTTTTGACAAGGTCTGCGGAGAGAAGCTTGCCTATATTTAAAGCATTGAAAGGGTCCGAAGATTTTGCATGGACACCGGAGTGTCAGAAAAGCTTCGAAGGTATTAAAGAGTATCTCAGTAATCTTGCTACACTCATGGTGCCTACTGCGGATGAAACCCTACTCCTTTACCTTGCAGCTACAGGTTCTGCTGTCAGCGCAGTCCTTGTCAGAGAAGTGGATTTCAATGGGAAGTTGGTCCAAAATCCTGTTTATTTTGTATCCGAAGCATTATCAGGAGCGAAGACAAGATACTCCGAACTTGAGAAGTTCGTTTATGCTCTGATAATGGCTTCGAGGAAGTTAAGACATTATTTTTTGGCACACAATGTAATTGTACCAACTTCGTATCCTTTAGGAGATATGCTTCGAAGTAAGGATTCCACTGGAAGGATTGGGAAGTGGGCAGTTGAGCTAGCACCCTTCGGCATATCTTTCTTGGCAAGGACAGCAATCAAATCGCAAGTCCTAGCAGATTTTGTAGCAGAATGGACTCCACCTGCAAATTTGGTTCCGGAGAAGTCAAGTGACGGAGTTTGGATTGTTTACTCCGATGGGGCTTTCCAAGCATCCGGAGCAGGCATTGGAGCAGTGTTGATTTCACCTTCAGGGCAAAGAGCAATGTACTCCGCAAGACTCAACTTTAAGTCTACCAATAATATAGCGGAGTATGAAGGGATTTTATTGGGACTCCGAAAAGCACGTGCTCTAGGGGCTACAAGAATAATTATAAAGACAGATTCTCAGATAGTAGCAGGGCACGTAGATAAAAGTTTCCAACTTCGGCATCCACAGCTTGCAAAGTACTTAGAAGAAATCCGTAAAATCGAAGCACACTTCAAGGGTATTTCCATTCGGAGTATACCAAGAGCAGAAAATGTGCAAGCGGACATCTTAGCAAAAGCTGCAGCCGGAGCTGTGGATGTGCCCGAAGAAGCTTTTTATGAGGAACTCAATATACCTTCGGTGCCACAAATTCCTTCTGCAGAGATTCTTTGCATTCCTAGTGCAGATTGGAAAAATTCAATCATGGAACTTTTACAGGGAGGAACAAATTTGCCCGAAGAGCCGCAGCTGTCAAGATTAAAGCTTAGAGCCAGAAATTATCAAATAATCAACGGTATTTTATACAAGGTCGGAGTATGTTCCCCTCTACTCCGATGTATATCTCAAGCCGAAGGTCAAGAAATTCTTCGAGAAATTCATGAAGGCCTTTGTGGTAGCCATTTAGCCCCTAGATCTTTGGCAGGAAAAACACTTCGCCAGGGGCTTTATTGGCCTACCATAACAGCTGATGCGGAGAGCTTAGTCCGCACTTGTCAAGGATGCCAGTGGATGGGTCGACGGAGTCATCGCCCACCAACAGCTCTTCAAGTCATTGCTCCGGTATGGCCTATGGCCAGATGGGGTATGGATTTAATTGGTCCCTTTCCAGTAGCCAAGGGAAATCTGAAGTTCGCAGTGGTAGCTATTGAATATTTTTCTAAGTGGGTGGAAGCAGAACCCTTAACAGCTATCACTTCGAAAAATGTACAGAAATTCTTCTGGAAGAACATCATTTGCCGGTTCGGAGTGCCTAGATACCTCACAGTTGATAATGGAACACAGTTCGACGCAGAACCCTTCAGGAAGTTTTGCGAAGATCTAGGCATTCAGTTATGTTTTGCTGCAGTGAGGCATCCTCAGTCTAATGGAGCCGTAGAGCGAGCCAATGGAAATATTTTATCAGGGCTAAATCGAAGAATAGTAGGATTAGCAAAGGGACTATGGACCGAAGAGCTTCCGAAGATTTTGTGGTCCATTCGGACTACGCAAACAAGGTCCACAGGTTTTACTCCGTTCAGACTACTATTCGAAGATGAAGCTATGACTCCAACGGAGCTCAAAGGAGGATCATTTCGCAGCACCGAACCAGACATTGAAGAAGAACGACAAGCTTCGCTAGATTTATCAGAAGAAACAAGACTTCGAGCTGTAGCAAATTTATCAAAGTATCATCAGCAGACGAAGGCTTTGTTTGACCCGAAGGTTAAGCTCAATGAACTAAGACCGGGTCATCTTGTTCTACGAAGCATTATAGCACCAGGGAAGTTAGGGAATAAATGGGAAGGTCCATACCTAATTGTCCGTTCAGGGCGCCCTGGCTCCTTTAAGTTAGCTAATTTAGAAGGTGAAGAGTTAGCACATACTTGGCATGCGGAGCACCTAAAGCGATACTTCGCATAAGGGCTCCTTGTAATTCGCTTGTAATCATCTTCTAAATTAATAAAGCATATGATCCTGATAGTGCCTTCCCCTCATACACTTCCAGCTTCCGAGTGGACGCACTGGAACCGCGGGGTCGATCGAGAGGGAAGTGTCATGAAGCTGGGTTGTATTTTCGGACTTCGAACCATTGGTTCGAAGCTTCCGACGTGGGGGCTGACATAATCCGGAGCCCAAGCCACCGGCTTGTAGGCATCCGTAAAAGAGCCCAAAACCACATCATGCGGAGTCCAAGCCATTGGCTGGTAGACTTCCGTAAAAAGAGCCGAAGGTGGCCAAAACCTGCGGAGTCCAAGCCATTGGCTGGTAGACTTCCGTAAAAAGAGCCGAAGGTGGCCAAAACCTGCGAAGTCCAAGCCATTGGCTGGTAGACTTCCTCAAAAAGAGCCGAAGGTGGCCAAAATATACGGAGTCCAAGCCATTGGCTGGTAGACATCCGTAAAAAGAGTCCAAAGAGACCATTGCAAACTCTGAACCATTGGTTCGACAGAGATCGCAAAAATAAGCCGAAGGTGGCTAAAGCAAAACAGAATTTGAGCCATGAGCTTCGAATGTCTGTTAACACAGTCCAAAGTGACAAATTATCTAAGATACTAAAGTATCTTGAAAGTTATCTCAAGTGATTTCTTTCATAAAACAAAGGTACTAAATTGTCATTCTTCCGACTACAAACAGTCGAAGACATTTTATAAGATTTTAAAAGATCTTTAAATTGCAGAGGGGCTCCGAACCCCAAAAAATTGTACTCCGAAGTTTTTTCTTTGCGCATAACCATCTTTGAATGAAGTTCGAAGTTGCTTATACCCAAAGAGGGGCTAGTAAATATGGAGACAATTTTAAATCGGTATTCATTATTCAAACGAAGGTGTTTACAGATTACATTATGAAAAATTGGTATCTATACCAAGAAGGAATCGAAGACCTCTTCGGTCTCTAGAGCTAGGGGTGGAACGACTAGTTCCAGCGCTGGGAGTTCTAATAACTTTGCGTTTAACTCTCTTGCTCCCCTTCGAAGCTCTAAAATCCTTCTGTTCTTGTTGAAGCTCGGCCCAAGTTCGAAGCCGTTCGGGGCTTCTTTCCCAGCTTCTAAGATCTTCAGATCTTTTATTTTGAGCTTCATCTTCGTTTTCAGACCAAGTAGCGTCGTCAGAAGATGAAGTGTTCAAGCTAACCTCTTTTTCTTCCTCTTTAATATAAGACAGTATATCTTTGATTACTTCGGGCGCAATTACACCGGAGCTATCTCGAGGAATTAAAAATCGAGGACACTTGTAAGTCTTTAGAAGTTCGAAGGTGTTCCATAATGAGCGAAGTTCGTCGTTAATTTCTAACACTTCGATATCTTCCGTATGAGACAAAGCCTAAAAATATGATAAACAAATTTTCATTGATAAATGTTCATAAGCATGAAGCTTTAAATAGTCAAAAATCCTAAATTATTCCTAAACATGCGGGTTCGGAGGAGGCTGACTGCTTGAAGCTTGGTTTCGAACTTGCTTCTGGCGTTGACCTTCGTCGATCCAAGCCTTGATCGCAGTGCGACCTTCGGCTCTCCATGAAGCTTGGAAGGCCTGCCAGGCAGCGCTCACGCCTTCAGAAGGAGTCAGAAGCCGCTCGTCGTCGAAGGTAATAGGGCCCTCTGCGCTCGGAGTGATTGTTCGGCCCAAGTCCTCGTAGTAACGAAGTAGTCCGATGGCAGACACTTGTCTAGAGAGTTCTCCGTAACGAATGCCCGCCGTCTTCATTTGCTTCGCTGCTCCTTGGATCCTTTTTAACCGGCGCAGCAGAGTTACGTTGTCACCTGAAGGAAGTGATCCAGTAGTACCGAAGTACTCCAGAACACCTAGCATCTGTTCTATGACCTCCGTAGCTACCTTCTCGGACTTAAGCTTTTCTTCAATTAATGCATCCTTGCTCGAAGTCGTTTCTTCTAGAACTCCAGAAAGCCTAGCATTCTTCGTAGTTAAAGTATTCTTCTGATTTAGGAGTTGGCTAGCTTCCTCTTGGAGCTTGACAAGCTCGGACCCCGCATTAGCATGCTCCAACCGCACCCTTTCGATTTCCGCCCGAAGCACGATACTTTCTGCTTCGAGCTCCTTATTTGCAGCCTCCAAACCTTGTCTGGCCCTGCGTTCTGCCGAAATCATATTATTCATTTGAACCACTCTAGCTTCGGAGAAAGATAAGTTGCGCTGAAGAGCTTCGTTTTCTTCCCGAAGCTGAGCAATTTCACGTTCGCCTGATAAAGTTGCAGCACGGGCCAAGACCGCTTGCTAAGAAAATAAAAAACTGAAGTAAGAAATTATTCATGTATAATTTGTTATTGGTTCGAAGGTGTTCCGTACCTGGTAGGCTGCTCGTTCCATGGCAACGTTTAGCTCCGAACTCTTCACCTCGCTTAAAATGGCTACCAGCTCTGTCTCCCCGACTTCGCGACTGGCTCGACCCAAAGGTTTGAGCAGAGTTCGAAGCCCAGTTCTTTGCTCCAAAAAAGGAGTTAAAAGAGAGAGCATTGCCGAAGCTTCTTGGTCATCCCTGCTTGGCGAAGCTCCGGAGCGTTCTGCTGAGGTCCTTGGAGCTTCAGTAGATGGCCCCCCCTCAGTAGATTGACTTTCGCCTGTTGATTCAGACAAAGTTGATCCTTGAGCAGGGAGAGGTTCTATATGTCTTTTACCCTTTCCAGGCCCTTGTTGAGCGACTTCCGGGTGCGGTTCCGAAGTTGTCAAAGGCCCTTGAATTGGATCTTCACGACGCACTTCTTCCACGGAAGAGGGTTCTGCAAAAGCAAAGGTATTATACACTGTATAAAATTGCAGAAAAGAACAAGAAAATTATACGAAGTTTACCTTCGACATTTTGGTGGTGAGCGAGCATCGGACTGCTCGGAGGATCGAAGGTGAGGTCTTCGTCTGAATCAACAGTCAAAACTTCAACTGCCGGAGTATCTCTTTGAACATTTTTTCCTTCATCCAAGGCCGAAGTCGCAGTAACTTCGACTTCACCTTCAGTCGTAGGGGCTTCGATTTGCTCTTCCTCTTGAGCATCCGGAGTTCTCACTTCTTCAATGTTAGCCTGAGACTCCGGCATACCTGCAGTATCTTCAACATGAATATCTTTTTGAGCTGCATCCTCATCAATCAACCTCACTAATAGTTTACCTTCATCTTCTTTAGAACCGGAGGTTGAGGTTCTTGGGCTCGGAGGTGCAGGTTTTCTGGGCTTCTGAGCCACCTTCTTCACCGAAGTCTTTGCGGAGCTCGAAGCCCCAGCTTCGGCTTTCCTTTTCTTGGGTCCTTTCTCCGAAGGCACCCAATCCATCAGAGGGGGCGGAGTGATTCCCAACATTCCCCATACTCTGTTAAATCTCTCCCAACTTCCGACTAACTTGACTCTCCATTCTTTTTCGGTCGGAGTTGGAGTGCCCAAAATCTTCTCCGAAGCCCTTACGATTTGTTCCGAAGTAACAGGGGCTGAAGAAGCTAAAAAAGAAAAATAAATAAAGTTAGTTTTTCTTCGAATGAATATGCATAATACATGTTGTCTTCGAAGTTACCTGCAGGGCTCGAAGTCAAGGTGATCTTCCGGAGACCGCCTTCCGAATCCTCTTCGAAGATGATAGGCCAGTTGGCCATCAGTGGAGAAATTTGTAACCCGAGGAACTCTTCGGCTATGTCTCGCATACTCAACCTCCGGCTGATTCGCTGAAGTAGGTTGAGGTGGGCTTCAAGCTGACCTTGGCCGGGATGCACTAAGGCTTCTTTCCGGAATTGAATTTCTTTCAGAGGTCCGGCCAGAGGATTACTCGCCCCAACTTCGGCATAGAACCACCTCATAACCCAGTCAGTATACCATCTTGCATTGATGGCCTTAGCAGGGAATTGCAGGGCATATTCGTCCCGAAGCCTAAAATTAATGCTTCCGAAGGATACCACTACTTTTTCACCTCCGGAGCCTACGAAGGTTTTAGGTTGGCATGAAGCCCTGTGTAGCGCAGCGAAGATCTCTGCCCTCCCTTCGCAACCTTCGGCTCTCAATGCCCATTCGAAGATAGCCAGTCTAGCTACTGCGTTTGGAGATAATTGAGGGAGGGTGACATGGAATAGATCGAGTACCTCCGCCAGGAAGTCTACTACAGGAAGGCCCAAGCCGGCTTCGAAGAAGGCTTCGAATACAACCACTTCTCCGGGTCTTGGTGACGGAATGAGTTCTTTCCCAGGTTTCCGAATCATCACTCCAGTACTGATTTTTCCTTCTACCGCAATTGCCAGTGATTCCCTTTTGCAGGTAGAAGATCCCAGTTGGAAAGACTGGTCCAGATACTTCGTTGATGGCGGGCAGAGACTTTGATCATCGATGTTTTGGGGATTTCTCCCTCCTGCCGCCATGGATGTCACTGCAGATGCCGGAGGTGCCGCCGCCAACGCTGCAGCCGCTGCTGCTGCAGCCGCCTGCTGCTGGGCCAAGGCCGACGGAGCTCCAGATCCCTTGGTCTTCACCATTGTGGTCGCTGGATTGCTTTGGAGAAATGGAGGCTAGGGCTCAAAGAACTCAAGGGGCTCAAAAGATGTTTGATTGCGAGAGAGCAGTGAAAAGGTAACCGGGTAAGTTCTAGGCCATCTATTTATAGCCTAAACTTTACATTCTTACCGTTAGCCCATGCCGTTTCGCATTCCTGCCCGTTACTTTTCTCCGAAATTAACGCTTTCTACAGTTTCCGTTAGGAACAGAAAGCTAACGGCTATTTCCTCTAAGTCTAAAAGACTTTCGAACTTCCTGAGTCGGTTCTAAAATAGTTCGAAAGTAATTATCTTAAGACTGATTCGGAGTTTATATCTTCGTACATTTCGGAGATGAATTGAAATTTAATAACCCCTATGTCTGGTTATTTTTTCCTTCCGTATACTGCTCTCCTAACATTACAGGTTAAACGGAGAAGAGTATTCGAGGGGCTACTGTTGGGGGAAAATATCTCCTCTTCGGGGTTATTGCTGCAACAGCATGATAGCAGATAGTGGATTCGAAGGTTTCCAGACGTCCATCTTCGAAGATACCCAGAGTCAAGCTCGAAGTACGAAGATAGGCATTAGTTCGAAGTACATCTTCGAACTAAGGTTCTACGAGATCTTTATTGCCAGCTAAGATGGAAGATTTATCTTTTATATCATTAGATTAGTCTTTTACCATTTTAGCCCTATCAATGGTACCGAATAGTTTCCACTATGTCGGTTGTAATAGAGGGGTAAATAGGTCTTTTCCTTAATATTTGGGCCTATAAATACCCCCCGTTTCACCCTGTAATAAGGACCGAATACAAGTTATTCAATACACACATTCGAACTATTCTAAGTTGTTATCCTTTCGGAGGCTTAGAACAGTTCTCTTCGCAAACACTTCTTTTGTTAGTTTCTATTCTACAGAAACCTGTTAGCGTAATCTTTTACGCCAACAGTCGCTTTCGAAGATGGGCCCCTGGTGAGGTCTGAGGAGGTCATCTTCGATGTCGTTGATGCCCCGTATGTCTACAACGCCATCTTTAGGAGGGATATGTTGAATCAATTCGGAGCCATAGCACACCACAATTACTTGTCCATGAAAATGCTCATGCAAGGTGGGGTACTTACGGTCTTCGGTGACCAAGCTACGACACAGAGAGTGGAATATGGCCATGTTCCACCCTCGACAAGTGAACAACATGCAAGAGCACCCAGAGAGTTCTTCGTTGTCTCAGGACCCTTCAAAGGGCCTGGCCTTGAAGCCAAGACTCGAAGGTGACATCATCATGAAGATCATTGCGAAGGCGGGCAGGGAATACCCCATTCAGTTTGGCAAGGGGCTGCCTCCCAAAGTCGCCGCTTTGCTAGAAGAAGTGGTTACGGAAAATGTGGACATCTTCGCATGGTCGGACGAGGATATCCTGGGAGTCGACCGAAGAATTATCGAGCACTGTCTTCTCATAAACCCCAAGGCCAAAGCTGTCCACCAGGGGCTCCAGAAGTTATTAGTTGAAAGAGTCAACCTCGCTTATGCGGAGGAAGAAAAATTGCTTCGAGCTAGGATTATCAGGGAAGTGGGTAACACGGAGTGGTTGTCTAAGCCAGTCTTCATCAAGAAAAAGAGCTACAGCAAGTGGCGCATGTGTATTTACTTTACTTCATGAAATAAAGAAAGCCCCCATGACCCCTACCCAATTCTTAGAATTGACCAGCTCGTACACTCAACAGCCAGCTCTGAGCTCCTAAGTTTCCTCGACGCTTACTCCGGATATCATCAGATATGGTTAAAACACGAAGACAAGGCCAAGACAAGTTTTGTAACTCCTTATGGAGTCTTCTGTTATGTACAGATGCCTTCGGTCTCAGAAATGTCGGGGCTACTTTTTCAAGGTTAATCGCTAAGGCTCTAGGGAAACAAATAGGTCGCATAGATTAGCAGAAACTTTTGAGAGCCTTTGAGCATGTCGAGTTCGCCTCAACCCTGAAAAATGTGTCTTTGGAGCATAGACGAGGAAATTGCTAGGGTGGTATTTAGTTTCTAGCCGAGGCATCGAAGCTAGCCCTACACAGATAAATGTATTACAAAGAATGCCACCGGAGAACCAAAAGAAAGTCCAAAAGCTCACTGGACGGCTTGCTGCTCTCAGCAGGTTCCTCGCCAGGTCTACAGAATGAAGCCTTTCTATTTTTAAATCTTTGAAGGGGTCGGAGGACTTTGCCTGGACTCCGGATTGCCAGAAAATCTTCCAAGAGATCAAAGACTACCTTGGCAACCTAGCGACCCTCACAGTGCCCCTCACCGATGAGACTTTGCTTTTATACCTTGCAGCTACCGGCTCTGCTGTTTGCGCGGTACTCATCCGGGAGGTAGACTTCAATGAGAAGCTGGTGCAAAATCTAGTATATTTTGTTTCAGAGGCTTTGTCTGGAGCTAAGACAAGTTACTCTGAGCTTGAAAAGTTCGCTTATGCGCTCGTAATGGCCTCGAGGAAGCTGTAGCATTATTTTCTGGCACATAATATAATCGTCCCAACTTCCTACCCCCTCGGAGATATGCTCCACATCAAGGATTCCACTGGAAGAGTAGGGAAGTGGGCCATCGAGCTTGCCCTCTTCGGTATTTCATTTGTCACAAGAAGTTTAATAAAATTATAGGTGGTTGCGGACTTTGTGGCGGAGTGGACTCCATCTACCGTATGGGCCCTAGAGCGTTTCAGGCATCTGGAGCTAGCGTCAGAGCCATTATAATCTCACCCTCAGGGCAAAGAGCAATGTACTCCACAAGGCTCAACTTTAAAGCTACCAATAATGTAGCTGAGTATGAAGGAGTATTGCTTGGACTTCGCAAAGCACGTGCACTTTGCGCCGCTCGAGTCATCATCAAGACGGATTCTCAAATTGTTGCGGGCCATGCAGATAAAAGTTGCCAAGCTCAACACCCTCACCTTGCAGCATAGCTAGTCAATATTTGCAAGTAGAAAGCGAGGTTTAAAGGGATTTCTGTTCAAAGCATCCCGAGGTCCAACAACCAATAGGCCGATGTCTTAGCCAAGGCTGTGGCCAGAGGTCTGGACGTCCCATCAGGTTCTTTCTTCGAATAACTATCTATCCCTTCGGTGCATCTACTTCCTCCGAAAGAAGTACTCTGTATACTGAGCAATGATTAGCGTAGTCCGATCATGAACATGTTGCAAGATGAAGCCATTCTACCATAAGGTCCGAAGCTATCAAGACTGTAGTCTAGAGTCTGGTGCTATCACATTATCAATGGCATTTTGTATGAATCCAAAGTTTGTTCGCCCCTCTTGCGATGCATCACCCAGTCCGAAGGCTAATAGATACTCGAAGACATCCATGAAGGCTTGTGCGGGAGCCACATAGCACCTCGAGCCCTGGCAAGCAAAACACTTCGCCTGAGGCTATATTGGCCCACTATTATCGCTGATGCCGAGGCCTTGGTGCGCACCTGCCAAGGGTGCTAGTGGATGGGACAGAGGAACCATGCCCACCAACGACTATGTTGGTCATTGCCCTAGTGTGGCCATTGGCCCTATGGGGGATGGATCTAATTGGCCCCTTCCCGAAGTGATGAGGACAACTCTACCAATGATACAACCATACATGAATACCAAGATCCAATTATTCGAGTTCGAGCACGACGATTAAATCTCTAGGAACCATGGAGATAATGAAAATAACTTGGAGATAAATAAAGAGTTGTAGAAGAACCAGGAACGACATCCAAACCAATTTGATAGTCCAATCCAACTATAATTCGTGTCCGACTCGGATTCCAGGAGTAGCGTACACTAAAATCATCGCCCACGCTGCATACGGACTCCATTTTTGACGTTCCACCTAGCCATGGAAAGATAATTTCGTATCCTTTCCAATGCCATTGGTTCCATCTCAAAATTCCTTCTAGATCAACACAAATAGTCAAAACAAGATAGAGTCTAGAATATGTCAACATGTTGTTTTCAGCGTTATTGGGCCTTTGGGCCGTGAATCCAGTTGAGCCCATTAGGGGTGCATACCAAACTACTGTTTAAGGTGTTTCTACAACCATCTAGAGTTTTTTGGTTTAGTTTACACGTTGATTTGATAGCCGCCGCATCGTCGGATTTGTAAGTTAACCCCTATTCGCAGATTCCAATAGAATTTTCAGTTTTATTGTGTTTTCTACATTCTTGCTTGTGTTCTTTGATTCGCAGGCAAGGATTAGCCTTCTTGGCCATGTCAATTAGGTTGTGCTTGGTTGATAACCAATGGAGCACTGGTGTAGTGATTGCAAGGGCCGATTTCGTGGATCGGAAGCCGGATCATCAACGTCGAGTTCTCCATAAATCGTTGTTTATCACCCACCTGACGGAAGATCTGGCACCCCTCCTCGATGATAATACAAGAGTTCCATATACATACATCTCTTCTATTGATCCAAGAAAGTATTTCTAAAATTGAAAATGAACGCCTCTCATGGTATAGCATCTGAGGTTCAAATATATAAAAATTAAATATAACATAGAAAGCATGCACCTTAACTTGTTTCCTCACAATCATGATCCTATCCTAACTGGTGATGTTCTCATCACGAAGGCAAAGGGAAGCCTCAAGTTTGCAGTAGTGGCAATCGAGTACTTCTCAAAATGGGTCAAAGCCGAGCCCCTGACGGCCATCACTTCGAATAATGTACATAATATTTTTTTGGCAGAATATCACATGCAGGTTCGAAGTGCCAAGGCAACTAACAATTGACAATGGCACTATGTTTGATGCCAAGCCCTTCAGAGAGTTTTGCGAAGGCCTTGACATCGAGATGTGCTTCACAACTATTCGGCATCCCCAATCCAATGGAGCAGTTGAGCGTGCCAGTAGAAACATTCTCTCTAGCCTAAACCGTCGCATAATAGGATTGGCGAAGGGTCTATGGACCGAAGAGTTGCCAAAATATTGTGGTCCATCCAGACCACCCAAGCGAGGTCTGTAGGCTTCACACCATTTTGGCTATTGTTTGGAGATGAATCCATGATGCTAACAGAGCTAAAAGATAGCTCCTTACGCTCCACGGAGTCGCAAGATGAAGATGAAAGACGTGGCTCGCTCGATTTGTCAAAAGAAACAAGGCTTCGAGTTGTAGCCAATCTAACAAAGTATCAACATCAAACAATTGCCTGGTACGACCCGAAGGTACAATTAAAAGAACTAAGGCCAAGTCACCTAGTGCTCCGAAGCATGGTCGCCCCAGGGAAGTTGGGAAATAAATGGGAAGGTCCATATATTACACTCCGTTCGGGATGTCTGGGCTTGTTCAAACTTGCTAATTTAGAACGGGAAGAGTTGAAACATACCCGACATGTGGAGAACCTTAAGCATTACTTCGCCTAAGGCTTCGTTGTAATACATTGTAACACCCCTTCGAAATGATAAATAATATGGTTCGAATTTTGCATGCCGCTTAAACAAATCCCTACCTTGGTGGACGCACTAGGGAATGGAAGAGTTTTATGAGGTAAAGCATTATTCATAAGTAACCAATATTAACGGATTCCGATCCACCGGATCGAAGCATCCGTAAAAGAGTCCGAAGTGACCAAACTAACGGATTCTGATCCACCGGCTCAAAGCATCCGTAAAAGAGTCTGTTGTGACCAATCTAATGAATTCCGAGCTACTGGCTCAAAGCATCCGAAAAAGAGTCTAAAGTGACCATAGTAACATATTTCGAGTAACCGGCTCAAAGCGTCCATAACAGAGTCTGAAGCGACCCAACTAATGGACTCCGAGCCACCGATTTGATGCATCGAAACAAGAGTCCAAGGAGACGAACCTAATAGACTTCGAGCCACCAATTCGAAGCTTCCGAACAAGAGTCCAAGGCGACCAAACTAACAGACTCTGAGTCACTGGCTCGAAGTATTCGTACAAGAGTCCAAGGTGACCGAACTATTAGATTCTGAGCCATCGGTTCGAAGCATCCATTTTTACAAGAAATGAAGACCTACTTCATGGTCATCGGGCATGCAATCTACGAAGCATACTTATAAACATACAAAGCATTGCGCACGACCGACTTAATCATAGATAAATAGTCACTTGCCTGCAAAGAGGGGTGAGGGGTAAAGGCACAATCAAATATGTTCTTACAAATTGCATTACACGATCGATGTCATATTATAAATTACAATAGCTCAGGCACTATGATAAATTGGTGTCCAAACTATGGTAAAATCGGAGGCCCGTTCGATTTTGAAGGGTAGGCTGTATCCCTCCGGGGTTCGAAGCCCCTGGCTCGGTTGTTTTCCTCTTTAACCCTCTAGTAGTTTTGGTTTGGGGTCGCTTTCCCTTCTATGAAGCCCTCCAATACTTTTGCTCTTGTTGGAGTTTGGCCCTGCTTTGAAGCCTTTTGGAGTTAGGCTCCGCTAAAGCCGACCCTCACTCTCCATCAGATAGTTCTACATCAGACCAGTTCACGTGCTCCAATGGAGAAGAGGATAGTTCCATGACTTCTTCCTTTTCTTCCTCTTTAATAAAAGAATTTACTTCGTTAAACACGTCGGTAGAAATTTTCCCGTGATCTCCACGAGGAATAGAAAACCGAGGGCGTCTATCGGGCCTCACGCCATCGAAAATAGCCCACTGATGGCAGAGCCCTTCGTTAGCTTCTAGCACCTCGAGGTCACTAATTGGAGTACAAGGCAAACCCGGAATTCAAAATACCCCGGCAAGAAGTATTTTTCATTAATAAGAAATGAGAGCTACATAAGACTTTTACATGTAGGGTCCTAAAAGAAGCTAGACCTTCGTGTGCGAAGGACGAAGGCTTGGTGAAGCCGTCGACAGAGCTTGCGTCCATGCTAGCCTCTGGCAATAGGCTTCGTTGATCTAGGCTTTGGCTGCCTATTGGCCCTCGGTCTTCCAGGCCTGCTAGAAGGTTTCCCAAGCCATCGCAACTCCGGGCGAAGGGGACAATAGGCGCTCCCTCCAAAGCTAACGGGCGCCACTACTGGGTTCAGTGAAATAAAGCCCCCAACATCTTTGAAGTGATGGAGGACCCTGAGCACAGCCACTCATCTGGATATTTCTCCATATCTAGCCGTGGTAGTCCCCATCATCTTCGCGGCCACCTAGATCATCTTTAGCCAACGGGCTAGGGGCTCATTCATCATAGCAAAGGATGAAGAGAAAGACGTGCTGAAGTCCTATAGGACGACCCTCAGGACGTCCATGGTTTCAGAGGCTACTCCATCACATTTCGCCTGCTTCGCAAGCAGGGTCTCCGTCGGAGCCTTCAGATTGGTGTTTGACGTGGCGAGTTCAGAAGCCCTCGTTACGTACATCGTATTCTGAGCGAACAACTGTTGCACATCGTCGGTCAAGGCAACCCGTTTGTCCCGAGGGTTCTCAACTTCAGCTACATAGGCCACTCGCTCAGTCCAGAGCTTCTCGACCTCAGCCTCGAGGACTTCCTTGTGCCTCCGCTCCTCTCAGAGGGTGTCCTAAAAGCCCGAAATCCTACCTTCGGAATCAGTAAGGCGATCCTAGAGGTCCACGACCTTCTCCTTAAGTCGGGTGTGCTCACGATCATGGGAGGTCGTGGCCATGTGAGCGAGGATGATATACTGCAAAAACGAGGTAAGCATGGAATATAGCTTCGAAAAAAAACATATGCATGAGTCTATCATACCTGGTAGGCGGCTCGCTCGAGGGCGATGCCCAGCTCCGTCCCTTCGGATTGGCTAACCTCGGTGACCAATTCAGTCTCGCCAACCTCTCGGTAGAACCAAGCCAAGGGCTCCAGCATGGCTCAGAGCCCTGTCCACCACGCCATTAATAGAGCGAGCAGAGGAAGCCTTGTCGGGGCGCTCCGGTCATTGTCCATAGGGGTGGACCAAAAATGATGGGAGTCCTCCTCCGAAGCATCTTTGGATTGAGCCCCTTCGGTCGACTCCAACATGGCCGCTGCCATTGTAGGGGCCTTCCCCCTCGGCTCGGGCCTCGTCATCAGCGCCGGCTAGGACTTGCCTTTTCCCTTTGCTGGAACATCTAAAACTGAAGGTATGCATAGTTATTTATACAATGCAGGAAGGTGGCGAATTCGAAGCTCGGTCAGTGAAGACTTACCTCCTCTGCTACCCCACTGAACAACCTCTGGGCTGTCTAGGTGCTGGAACAACTGGGCAAAATCTTAGAGTCCGCTGTTGACCGAAACGGTGAAACGACCACATGGACCCCCTCGTCCACTGCGACCGCACCTGACTCCGGCGTTGCTAGACCCTCTGGCTCCGACACTTGGACCTTTCTAGCATCTTCCTGGTTGGGTCCCTTAGGCTCTGGGGCCTAAACTCCTTTGGCCTCGACTTGGGCTACGGCCTCCGGCTCCATCGGCAAAGTGCCTGTGGCATCAACCTAGCCTGGAGCCTCCATCTCCTCCATCGGCACCGCTTCAGCACCGTCTTGTGCAGGAGCGTTGGTCTCCGCTCCGGAGTGCCCCTTGGAATTCCCAACCACTAAGGCCTCAATCTCCTCTACCAAGGCCTCGTCCGATGCCTGCTCCACTTCAAATGGCTCTAGCGATGGGACGGGAGAAGGAAATTTTGAAGGTACCAAACCCTTTGGCCTCTGAGCCACCTTGTTCGAAGAGGTCTTCAAAATACCCGAGGTCCCCACCTTGACCTTCCTCTTCTTCAAGGCTCGATTCTGAGTGCACTCCATACTCTGTTTAATCTATTCCAAGATCCAACCAGTTCAAGCCTCCGCTCTCGCTCCACAGCAGTGGGGGCTCCGACAACTTTCTCCGCGGCCCAGACTATCTAGTCTGCAGTCATCGCCACTCACGGAGCTAGGTAAGGCGAAGTACCACTTTATTAAGAACAAATGAAAAAATGTCTATGCAAATAATAGAATGCAGGGCAAGACAAAAAACATACCTACAGAGCCAGAAGGAATTTCATGGAGCTCCCCCTCCGTGGTCTGTTGAAAGTAAATAGGCCAGTTGGCCATGAGAGGAGAAATGTGAAGAAAATGAACTCCTCCGCCAAGTCGCGCATGCTCATGCACTAGGCTACGGAGTCTAGGAGCTCAATACTATTATATCTCTAAACAGCAATATTCACATGAGACAAACATGATTTCAGAAAAACTACAGTATATGGACTGTTCTATAATTTTGACACAAATTACAGCAGAGACAAGGATGAAAATTATCAAGACATGCTGAAGACAAGATAATTTTCTACATAATTTGCAAAGTTGTCAAACAGATTCAAACAGTCAAAGCATATACTGCAGATTCAACAAATTAAGATTCAGAGAGCAATTTCAGATTCAACACTTCATCAACCAATCAATTTCAGGGTAAACTTTTAGATCTTGACAAATGAAACCAGAGCAAAACTGCTAAAACTTGAATACAACAATTTTGTATTCTCCCATTTTCAGAGGATTGACAAAAACAACAGCAAAACACCTCGAGTCTTTGGACTAAAACTTAGAAAACTCAAATCAGAGATGAATTTAGATAGACATACTCAACCAGAATTGATAATTTTTTCTCAGGCTAAACAACATGGAAGAACAAAATATCTATTTTCATTCCATCCAGTAATCAACCAGAAATTTCAATATTCTGCATCAACTCAGGATGGCACAACAAGAAGTTACCAACACTATTGCAAGTCTAACAACATATCAAATTCACTCAGCAGGAAAGAATCAGATCAATCAGGCAAAAAAGATCACAAAAACAGACAAGTCTCTATTCAACAAGAAGTTTATCACCTCATACAACAACCAATGCAGTAATAATCACTAACACAGAAATTTCCTTCAGATCTTCTCAATAACCAGCAATCACTTACTTCAGCAAGGAAAAACTGAGTATAGATGCATAGAAACTCACCTGTTGATAGTTGTTCATCCTCGGATTGGATCCCAAAAGCAAATAATCAGGTGTTCCAGGAGGTTCCAGTGAAAACAGAGAAGAAATCAGGACAAACTAGCACTGAAAAGCAGGTTAAATCTTACACGCTACAACATTGGCAACACTGTTGCGGGTAAGGGGATTTCATCCGTAGAGAATTTCTGGTGTTTTTCTTTTGATTAAAACCTCATTCAATTGCACAGCCAAACCTAGGGATGAAGATCCCTTTAGTAGGCACATTCTAGAAGACACTTTTACAAAAAGACCCTTAGGCGATTTCAGAATAAAATATGCTGAAAATTACCCCTATTTGACTCTAAAAAAATAAAACTAGACTCAAACTTTTAATATATTTTAAGAACTTGACAATTCTAAAAATATACAAAAAGTTTACACTATTAAACTGAAATACTCAAATAAAACTAAACTCCTATTTATTAAATTTAAAACATTTAGTGATTCGATAGTTTTCAGCAAAAACCAACAAAGCCTTCCCGATCATCGACGAACGTCGTCAGTCCGTGAACTCGACTGCCAGCAAGTCTCTCCTGCTCTCTATCCCTCGAGCCGCCTTGTCACTTGAACTAGCTTCCCTTTCGCTGACTCAACCGACTCTTCGTCTTGATCAACCTCCATCTCACGTCCTGCTTGATCTCCATTCGTACATCTGAGTCTGCTCACAACTTCGACTGACACCCTCGACCATCTGGCATTAGACTCCCCATCTAACCCTGATCCCTTGCCATTGATAGTTGACGAGTAACTCAAGCATGCACACACGAGAGAAACACAGACACACACACATATCCAAACATCCGCACACAAACTCATGACAAACCCCTATCAATCACTCATCATAACCTTGAACCATAGTGACGATCCTCACTATGTTCCTCAATCTCCCCCTTGATGAGTGCATTGACAACTCAAGGTCAAAAAGAAGTTTTAAGCAAAAGTTCAGAACACAAGTGACCATGAAAGCTCTAAAAAGAGCAAAAATAAGAAACATGTCACTTGACAAGGATGGATGATAAAGCAAAAACTACCTCAAAAACTCAATGAGCAACAAAATCAACGAAAAAAGTTCATGAACTCTCCCCCTTTGACAATGTAGACATCAAGATAGCTCCATGAGTTGAGAGAGTAAAGTGTACATGCAATGCTTCCAGAATATGATTAAGTCCAATTAAAGTAGACACACGTCTTGTGCCTCACAAATTGTCCTAACTAACTGTATGACAAGCTTGAATGTATACAATCTAAATATCAGTATGAACAAGCATTTTGATGTTTAAGCAAATAAAAGCATCACTACTCAGACTAGCATACTAGACATGGCAAGGTAAGAGATACAAAAGCTAGTCAAAAACAAACTCAAAAAGCACATCCCACTACAAGGAGCTGCAGCAAACTTAATATGCGAAGAAATTAAACTTTTTATTCTTTTTCTTTTTTAAGTGCCATGGGTTATTTGCAAGTCAACCTTATGCTAACCGACTAAGCCAAGCCTAGGATAAACCATCGGAAGCTTAAGGCATTGATCATGGTATACACTTCAATGTCCCAGTTCTAACCAAATTGCAATGGTAAGCAGCCTAGAACAAAGTAGTGCGACTACGCAAACCCACCTAGATCTTTTCAATTTTATCACAACTTCAATATTTTTGTTTCATTTTCATCATTGTCATTTTTCATTTTTCAATTTTTCAATTTTTTTATTTTTTTTAAGCATAACAAGATCAAGTTGCGTATGAGCATCCAAGTGAAAAGGACAAAGCTATCAAGTAAATAATGAATAGCAAAAGCACCCTAGCCTATTCATGCTAGTTTCCAAACTTAGTAGTGACCATTTTCAAATTTTCACAAAGAAAAGCCATGCTCAAGACATATAGATAGATGAATTCATTCTAAGCATAATCAACAGAAGTATAAGACAGAAATGTCAAGATCACACTAAAGCATGTACATGTGAAAGCAATTAATCATATTTCAGAAGCATTTGCAAAAGTACACAACTCCCCCTCACATGATGCCATAAGGATGACTGTTGGCGTAAAAGATTACGCTAACAAGTTCACGAAGATTAAGAACTAACGAACAGAGAGTTTGTGTTGAGAACTATCTCGAGACTCCGAATAGGATAATAGCTCAAGTAGTCCGAAATTGTGTATTGAATAGCTGAGTATTTGATGCCTATTACAGGGTAAGAAGGGGGTATTTATAGGCAAAAAGTCTAAGTAAAAGACCTATTTACCCCTCAATTACAACCGACATAGTGGAAACTATTCGGTACCCCGAATAGGGTTAAAATAGTAAAATACATCTGGAGAAGGTAGATAAGGCAGATGTCTTATCAGTCCTATTGTTTTCCATTGTAGCTTCGTAACCTTCGGAGGATGCCTTCGAATTATGATGCCGACGTATCCTTCGGCTTAGAAACCTTATCACCTCCGGAGATGAACGTGAACTTTGATGTTGGTGAATTATCTTTAACCATTGATTTCCAAAGTCCTGAAAATGGAGTATTTTCCCCCAACAATAGCCCCTCGAATACGCTTCTCCGATTTAACCTATATGGCAGGAAAGCAATATACGCAAGGAATATTTTCATATTCAAGGACTTAGAGAAATTTGAGGGTGTTATAGTTATTCGAAGGGTATTTGCCATCGAAGTATTCCTGATGAAAGCTTCAAATTGGGACTACTGTGTGAACACTTCACAGGGAAGTGAACCGTTACGGAGGTGGAACGTTGTTAAGAACCGTTAATTTTGAGCCATTACCCTTCAAATAGCCATTATGCTCCCGAAAAAGGTAACGGTCAAAACTTTACCGTGGGTTCACACCTTTTCACCTCCTGGTCCCACCTGTCGGCAGCAGAAGTCGAACCTGCAATGTGAACATGACCGAAGCGCAGTAGCTAGCAGAAAGGCTATAAAAGGGGGGTCGAAGCCCATCGAAAATTTTTACAGAGCCTGATTTCCAAAGCTCACTTTCTTCCACCTCCAAAATTTCCCTTCAACCTTTCTGAGTGATCAGCTCATGGTGAGGACCAGCACAATCGTGCCAGCAGCAACGAGCACTTTGGCGCAAAGGCAAGCTTGGGCGGCTTCGGCAGCAGCGGCCATGGCGGGGGCTCTACGAAGTTCTTGGCCCAAAAATCCTCGGGAGCTCCGCCCTTCATCCAAGAAGAAGATCCCGGAAAGCTTCCTCATCGGCCAGTCCACAAGCACTATAGAATCCATTGAAGAGGCAGTGGCCGGGAAGCTGGGCCCCAGAATGAGGACTCGGGTCCCGGGAGCGGAGTCTACCCCGAAGCCACGAAGTGGAGAAGTAGTGGTTTTCGAAGCGTTCTTTGAAGCTGGACATGGACTCCCTGCCATTGATTTCCTATCAGAGGTACTAAAAATGTTTCACATTACCTTACCTCAGTTGTCCCCCAACACCATCGCGAGGCTGGTGATCTTCGAATGGGCCCTTCGGGCTGAAGGATGCGAAGGAAGATCGGAGATCTTCGTCGCCATCCATGAAGCCACCTACCAACAAAAGCCACAGGACGGCCCTGGAGATACCAAGGTGTTGACAGCCTTCGGGAGTGTCAACTTTCAGCTTCGGAAGGAGCATGCACAACATTTCCCTATGAAGGCCATCAATGATCGGTGGTATACCAACTGGATCCTCCAGTGGTTTTATACCATGGTTGGAGAAGACTCCCGCTTCGTGGGGCCCCTTCAAGAGATCTGGTTCTAGAAGGAGGCCGAAGTCACTCCGAACCCAAGCCTGCTCTCAACGCAGCTTGGGTCGCTTTCTTCGATAGCCAGCCGCATGAGCATGCGGGATCTAGTGGAGGAATTCATCGCCCTCCAGATAACGCCTCTCGGAGCCGACTGGCCGATAGCGTTCCAAAACGCTTCGGAGGGAGAGCTTCGAAGTCTAGGTAAATCTTCGACCTTCATCCAGTAATATATTAGGAAAGAAATAACATAGTTATAAAATGGTACCTTTTTTCAGCGGCTCCTTTTGCGCTAGCTCCGAAGCATATAGCAAGAGCCACCGAACGGGTGCTCGGATCCCCTACGGTGGCGGAGAGTCAGAAAAGGATAGAGCTGGTGGGAAGCTGGGAGCACTTCAACAGAGTGTGGAGGGCTCTCGGAATGGAGCCCCCACCTCTGCCAGACTTTGACTCGACTGGAGTGGCCCCTCGGAGGAGGAAAGCCATCGCCGAGCCTTCGAAGAAAGCCATCAAGACCCCCATCAAGAAGGGGAAGAAAATGACGAAGCCTCCTCCTCAGCTGACTCCATTGTCCTCGCCTTCCTCCTTGGGCATTCGGAGCTCGTCTTCGGAAGACTCCAAAGAAAAGGACTCCGACGCCCGAATGGGGAAGGCCCTTGAGAACTATCTTATTGATGATAGTGAAGACGAGGCCATGGATGCAGCTGGAGTTCCTTCTCGACAGGCTGCGGAGGCGGACACAACACACTCCCCCGAGCCCATCGCCGCGAGAACAGAGCTTGAGGCAACTATTCCCATCTTGCCTGTGGCCGGGGTGATAGTGCTGGTGGTCGAGGCGCCTGCAGTGGCTACACCGGAGCGGACTTCGGGGGATGACCTCGACGAGTACCTCTGAATGTACGAAGTCTTGGAGGACCCTGCAATTCTGCCTCAAGGTGCAGACGAAGATATACTTCAAAACTTTTGCCTTTACAATTCCCGCAACAACTATTACCCACAAATATTCATTAAGTACCTTAATGTTGTAGGTGCGTCGAGGAGTATCATATCTCCAATTATAGATGGAGCTTCAGCATCTCTCGAAGTTGAGGCTCCGGCAGAGAGAGTAGTTCTGAAGACTGGAGCCGTCTCGGGCGAAGCAGTTCTGGCTGAGGGGGCATCAGTCGAAGGAGGATCTACCTCCGCCGGAGTCCATGCAATGACTTATGTGCTGGGGAGGGGTAAGAGCATGACGAGCCTCGGTCCCCTCCCTGCCTTGACGACGATGCCTTCCTCCAATGATCCTTCGGTGAGCAATTTGGAGGAGGAGGCAGCCGTAGACGATCACCAGGCCTTGTCCTGGCTCCCTCTGTTGGCTCCATTCTTGGAGCAGCGAACGGGCCTCCGGGCGCTTCTGGAGCCCTTGGCGGACAAGGGCCAAGAAGTCGTAAACTCTGACTTGGTCTCCGTCTTGAGCGAAGCCAGAGCCCCGAAGCTCAACTTGGCCCTCAAAAGGGCTGCCCTTCAGGTATGCAACACACCACAAGTGCATTCAATCAATAAATGGAATTACTTGGTACTTTCTTTTTTGCAGCAATTTGTCCTTGCTAGAGCGGCAGCGACTTCCAATGAGCTTGAAACTAATCGGCTCAATAGGAAGGTTACTACCCTCCAGTCTGCCCTTAAAAGCTCCAAAGACAAAACACTTCGACTGGAGGAGGAGCTCCTCGAGGAACGGAGGGCTAGGGCCGCCACCGACGAAGCACTCCGGGTCAAGCGGCAGAGCAGCGATGCACTCCAAACATCAGCCCAAGAGGCCGAGGCCAAATGTGTGGTGCTCAGAGCGGAGGTCGAGAAACTCCGGCAAGCAGCAACCACTTCAAACACACAACTCGTAGAACTCCAAGACTCACTTCAAGAAGCCATGTCTCAAAAAAGCACTCTACTATCCAAAATGGTCGAAATGTCTGCTGCTGCTGGGCTGGAGGCGGCAGAAGTGAAGAATGCTGCGATAGCGGAGCATACCTTGGATACCCTTTAGGGTACCATGGAATACTTCAGCACAATGTGCCCTTCATATTCGACTGTAGCGAGCGAGCCCCTCGACCCAAAGCTGAAAATGATTCAAGTGGCGACGAAGCTGATGATGGGCTCCGGCGTTTAGTACGGAGAGATCTCTGGACAAGTTGTCGGGTTTGGAGTCCTCCGTCACATCAAAGCTCTTAGGATTTCAGTTGCTCCGGTTGGGGGTTTGATGCCTATAGGATTTGCCGACGAGGACTTGTTGCATCCTTCGCAGGATGTAGCTTCTGCCTGGGAAGCTTTCCGGGCAATCTGGAAAACAGACCACAAGGCTGTAGCCAAATCTTGGATCGACGAGGCACGCCAGCAAAAGCAAGCTCAAACGAGGCCTCCGCTTCTAGCTTCGCCAGCTCCGACGCCACTTGCCCCACCAGCCGACCTGCAGGTTTAGTCTTATAGGGCGCTTAAGCATGTACAAGGAATCTTGTAAAGCCCCTTATATGAATGAAAAGTTTATAAACGAGGAAACTATGTTTGGATGTTTATTCTTTTAGGTGTTGACATGCACTTCGGAGCTCGACTTCAAAGTATTGGAACTTAGCACAGAGCTCCGTCGGCAGTGGTCTATCCTCGAAAGCTTAAGGCCTTATCGACGCTCACGCTTCTCTATTCCTCATGGGGATCAAGGGGAGATAACGCCCGAAGTCCATCGCGACGTATTAGCTTATATCGAGTAAGAGGATAAGGAAGAAGTATCTTTCTCCTCTGAATATGTAGATTGGTGTGACTCGGAGTACCAAGCCGAAGATCCAGCAGAGGCTAGCTCCGAAAGGCTTCTGTCTTGGGCTGAACTTCAAGAGGAGCTGAAAAAACTACGAGCTTCGTAGAAGAAAAGCACTCAGACTAAGAAGAAAGTCCCGAAGGCTTCGAGCTCTGAACGTCGAAGTGGTCTTAGAAGTAGCTCTAGAGGTCGGAGGGGTCTCCGTTTTTATCTAGGCTTAGACCAAAACTTCTCTTGATGTAAAAATATGATTATCCAATTAATATGAATTACTTTGAAAGCATCTTTTTGTTGTTCCTTACTCCCTTGCCCCTCCTTGTGGGTGGGGGACCGTACGTGTTGCGATAGGGTCCGTCAGACACAATGATTTATATAACAATGTGATGCTTCGCATAACACTTGGTAGTCATACTTTACTCTTTCGTAGAGTTCTTTGAACTGTACGTTCGTATTATGATGTTTATAAGTTTCGGAGCTAAATTTATACTTGTAAGATCCCATAGCACTCGCTTAGGACTTTAAAAGTGTTTCATTGGGCTAGAGTGAAGCCTGTGGACCTGGCTTGAGTGGTCCGAATGGACCATAGAATCTTAGGAAATTCTTCGGTCCAAAGTTCTTTGGCTAGCCTGACAATCCTTCGATTTTAACCGAAGAGAATATTTCCATTGGCTCGCTCGATAGCTCCGTTGAATTGTGGATGGTGAACTGCTGTGAAGCATAGCTTGATGCCCAGTTCTTTGCAAAATTCTTTAAAGGGTTTGGCTTCGAACTGGGTGCCATTATCCACAGTTAACTCCCTTGGCACTCCGAACCTGCATATGATATTTTGCCAGAAGAATTTTTGCACATTTCTTGAAGTGATAGCAGTTATGATTTCAGCTTCTAACCATTTAGAAATATACTCAATTGCTACCACTGCAAACTTCAAGCTGCCTTTTGCCATTGGAAAAGGGCCGATGAGATCCATCCCACATCGTGCCATTGGTCACACCGGGGCAATAACTTGAAGTGGTGTTGGTGGACGGTGGCTCCGTCTACCCATCCACTGGCATCCTTGACAGGTTCGAACTAATTCCTCTGCATCTCTTACAATTGTTGGCCAATAGAGCCCCTGCCGAAGTGTCTTTCGTACTAGAGCACGGGGGGCCAGGTGGCTTCCACATAAACCTTCGTGAATGTCCCGAAGTATATCTTGGCCTTCAGGTTGTGAGATGCACTGGAGTAAGGGAGAACAAACTCTGGCTTTATATAATATCTCATTGACAAGCTGATAATTTCAAGCCCTTGCTTGCAACCTTCGGAAATCTAGACCTTCTGACAAGACTACGCTGCTGTGCAAGACCTCCATATAGGCTTCGACATTTCGGCCTATTTGATGACCTAGAGCCTTAGCTATCAAACGTGAGAAGGTGGCTCCGGCATTCTGCAAGCCAAAAGGCATTCTTACATAACAAAATACTCCGAATGGGGTTATGAAACTTGTCTTGGCTTCGTCTGCGTGCTTTAGCTAGACTTGATGATAACCGGAGTATGTGTCCAGGAAGCTCAATAATTCGGACCCAGTCGTAGAATCCACCAGCTTGTCTATCTGGGGCATAGGGTAGGGGTCTCACGAGCATTTTTTATTTAATGATGTGAAATTAATGCACATGCGCCACTTGCCGGAGCCCTTCTTCCTGACAAAATCAGGGTTAGCTAGCCCCTCCGTGTGGGCTACTTCCGTGATGATGCCAACCCTTAGAAATTTTTCCACTTCTACCTTGGCGAGGTCTGCCCTCTCTGCTGATAACTTTCAGAGCCCCTAGCGCACTGGCCTAGCCTTCGGGTTGACAATCAAACTATGCTCAATGATACTCCGGTCAACCCCGGTGATGTCTTCATCGGTCCAGGCAAAGATATCAAAATTTTGTTCGACTACTTCCTCCAATGAAGAAGCTATCTCTGAAGGTAGCCCCTTGCCGAACTATATTGGGTACTCCTTGCCATCTTTTAGGATTATCTTCGTGACGACATCACCTTCCGGGCTTGGCTTTAGGGAAATGCCCTTCGAGGAGTTTGAAGACTCCGAAACCTCTTCTGTGTGCTCCGACACACTGTGCACTTTCCGAGGGTCCAACGACTGACCGTGGCCATACTCAATTCTTCGGGCTACAGCTTGGTCTCTTGAAATAGTGAGAACTCCACCTTGTGTGGGCATCTTGAGACATAAGTAGTTATGATGTTCTATAGCCCCGAACTGGTTTAACATCCCTCGTCCAAAAATCGCATTATAGGCATATGGGGCATCGACGACGTATAAGATCACGTCTTCCACCTTGGCTAAGGGCCCCTCTTCGAAGGCAACCTCGAGGCCTATCTAGCCGAGGGCATCGAGAGGCGGACCTGTGAAGCCTTGAAGTAGGCAGGCCGCTGGAAGTAAATGCCTCTAAGGAATCCACATCTGGTCGAAGGCCTGGAGAAAAAGTATATATGCGGAGCTCCTGCCGTCTACCAGGATCCTTCGAACATTGACTACCGCTATATCAGCTGAAATGACTAGGGGGTCAGCATGATGGAATTTCACCCCCACAACACCATTGGTAGTGAAGGAAATAGGTACATGAGACCACTCGGGCATTCCTGCCGCAGAATTCGAGGTCCCTATGTGCCCTACTTCGCGGACATATTCTCGCCGCTGCCTTTTTGATATGTTACCGAGGGTCCCCCCTCCGGAGATGGGTAGGACCACTTGCTTGCTGCGATCTTGGGCATCTTCCTACTTCGGTGGTGGCATAATATTGGCCACCGGGAGCTGCATGGGTGCTTCGGGGATGCCGGCTCGGGCCACGGTTTGCACGGGCTCCGAACGTGCCGCCGGAGGGGCTTGATCCGAAGTACCTCACCCTGTACTTCGTCCAAGGTATTCACCCCAAAGGGTTAATACCGACTTACAATCCTTCGTGTCATGGCTTCTATTCTCGCCATGCACACAATAGAAGAAGCTCTGGCGCCTACCAGTTATTCTTTCTTAGGGCTTCAAAGCTCCAACCTTGAAGCCTTGCGCCTGTTGAAAGTTGGCAGGTGCCTTCGGGGCAGAGGGTGCAATGTTCAACACCTCTGAGCGGAAGTGCTTCTTTCCCCGCCTATGATCATTGAAACAATTGTCAGGGGGGCTTGCACAGAGGTTGGGACTTTAGGCTCCGTCTTCACTTCTCGAAGGGCTAGTGCAGGTGCTGCAGTTCTTCGGAGGTAGCCTTCCTCTGCCTTGGCATACTATATGAAATATGCCATCAGCTGTGCCACAGATGACACCGGTTTCCGATGAAGCTTGCTGAGGAGATCTGGGTTCAGCACCCCTTCACGCGCAGCATCAACTACCGAAGAGGTAGACAAGCCTTTGATCTGAGACTTGGTGTGGGCGAAGCGTGTGAAATATTCCTGAAGTGTCTCCCCCACTTGCTGCTTCACCTGAAACAGACTCCCAGTCGACATTGGGGCCACCAATGTACCTTGGAAGTTACTTACAAACTTCCTCTTCAGCTTCTCCCAAGACATGATCAATCCTGGCTTTAGAGACCAGAACCATCGGAGAGCTACACCTTCAAGAGCGAGGGGAAGCATTTCGCCATAGTGTTACGCACCCCTCTGCTATCTTCTTTTGCCAAAGCATACGAACAAGCGAATTCTCTGGGTTCAGACCAACCGGAGTACTTGTGCAACTTCGAGGCTTTAAACCTGGGGTCGAAGGGCACCTTCTGCAGGTTCGGATGCAACGGAGACTCGTCGTCGAATGATGCATTCTCGGCTTCCTCCGGGACATGGACAACATCGAGAAGGTTACCAGTACCACCATCATGAGGCCCTTCTGGAGCATGAATGGAAGCTTGAGAGTGGAGTCGATGGTTTTGGAGGCGACTCCATCACATTTCGCCTGCTTCGCAAGCAGGGTCTCCATCAGAGCCTTCAGATTGGCGTTTGACGTGGTGAGTTCAGAATCCCTCGTCACGTACACCGTATTCTGAGCGAACAACTATTGCACATCGTCGGTCAAGGCTCTCTGTTTGTCCCAAAGCTCCTCGACTTCGGCTACATAGGCCACTCACTCGGTTCGGAGCTTCTCGACCTCTGCCTCGAGGACCGCCTTCTCCCTCCACTCCTCTCGGAGGGTGTCCTAAAAGCCCGAAGTCCTACCTTCAGAATCAGTAAGGCGATCCCGGAGGTCCACGACATTCTCCTTATGTTGGCTGCACTCACAATCATTGGAGGTCGTGGCCACATGATCGAGGATGATATACTGCAAAAACGAGGTAAGCATGGAATATAGCTTCGAAAAACAAACATATGCATAAGTCTATCATACCTGGTAGGTGGCTCGCTCGAGGGCGATGCCCAGCTCCGTCCCTTTGGATTGGCTGACCTCGGTGACCAATTCAGTCTTGCCCACCTCCCGGTAGACCCAAGCCAAGGGCTCCAGCATTGCTCGGAGCCCTGTCCTCCACGCCATGAACAGAGCCAGCAGAGGAAGCCTTGTCAGGGCGCTCCGTTCATCATCCATAGGGGAGGACCAAAAATGATGGGAGGCCTCCTCCGAAGCCTCCTTGGATTGAGCCCCTTCGGTCGACTCCGACATGGCTGCTGCCATTGTAGGGGCCTTCCCCCTCGGCTCGGGCCTCGTCATTGGCGCCGACTAGGACTTGCCTTTTCCCTTTGCTGGAACATCTAAAACTCAAGGTATGCATAGTTATTTAAACAATGCAGGAAGGTGGTGAATTGGAAGCTTGGTCAGTGAAGACTTACCTCCTCCGCTACCCCACTGAACAACCTCCGGCTGTCCAGGTGCTGGAACAACTAGGCAAAATCTTTGAGTCTGCTGTTGACCAAAATGGTGAAACTACCACATGGACCCCCTCGTCCACTACGACCGCACCTGACACCGATGGTGTTGGACCCTCTGGCTCTGACACCTGGAGGGTGAAGCTGGTATGCAGTTTGGAGCGATTCAACCAGGTATGGAGCATACTCGTCGTTGGCGCCCCTTCCCTTCCTGACTGGAGCACTTCGGAGCATGGTCTGAAGAAGAGGAAAGCTGAAGCTGGGACTTCGGCGCCAGCCAAGACTCCCATGAAAAGTTGGCATGTAAACCGAAGTTTGTGGTGCATTCCAAGTCTGCTACTTCGTCTTCGGATTCATCTGAAGATGAAGGTTACAAGGAAATGCAAAGGGTTTTAATAGACCTTATTACCGAAGATGAAGAGGCACAGGCAGATGTCGAAGTCCTGGCTACAGGCAACACAACAGTCGTGCTGACTACGCAAGACAACCTCGAGCATGCAGAGACTTCGAATGTCCTGCCAAGCCAAGATGCCCCTGCCGCTGAAGAAGGCGGAGTCGAGGTAGAAAATGATCAAGCTTTGGCTCCGGACAAAGTGATAACTGTTGTTCTGGGAGAGATTTCTGTAGCTAATCCTTCGGTTCCCAACTCCGAATCCGAGGAAGTCTTCGAAGGGGCATTCGAGCCTCCGGGCAGTCCCATACTCGTTCGTCGACAGGATGTCAAAGGTAAGCCTCAGTAGAGTACCTTTCCTTTCTTTTTGTGTCCTACAAAATTATGCAATACATAATACCTTTGATTTTACAGGATCAACCCCCCTGGAGATGACCCTTGCCACGAAGACTGCACCTGAAATCTTGACATCTCCAAAGTCAATTCCGTAGGAGGTTATAAAAATGGGGCCCGGAAAAGGTAAAGGAAAAGTGGATCCTTTTCCTCCTCTGAACTCTAGATTAACCCCGTCGAAATCTACAGACGGAGGCCAGTCCACAGAAGGGGGCCAATCCACCGAGGTCTCCGGGTATGCGGCGCTGCACTCCGGCCCTTCTTGTAACACCCCAAATTTTCAAAGAAATAAAAATACATTTTATTATATTTTTCTAGAAAAGATTATTTGTGAAATTCCTTTAATGCCATTTATGCCCCAAATGAACTAGAACCTAGAGGAAATGTCCAAAAGAGAGGCTAGAAAATTTTGTATATGATCCCAAGGCCATGATATATTTTTGAGAATTTTTGCAAATTTTTATCACTCTTGGAAGCAACCCCAATAATTTAAACCGATTTCAGCAATTATTTTTATTCAAAAAAAGATTTAAACAGTAACGGGCCTCCCTTCCCCATTCTCCACCAACTAGCCATCCCATCTCACTCCCTCCCCGCGCCCCTCACTGACAACCGAGCCCTTCTCGTCAGCGACCCTCTCTCCCTCCCCGCGCGCGCCCAACAGCTCGGCCCCACCTGTCGGCACCAATCCCCCCCTCTCAGCCGAGCCCGACCCCACAGGTCAGCCCTGCCCGTTGCCACACCCGTGCTCCGCTGACTGTGGCCCCCGCTCATAAGACCCGTCATCCACCTCGTGCCACCGCCCCCAAATCCCGCTGGCTGATGACCCCGCCTCGCCGGCCCCTCCCCCATTAAATCGACGCCGGCATTCAATCCCCCGCAGCGCACCAACCGTTTCCCCTCGTTAAACCTGCGCGTGCATGGCCGAGCCCCACCGGCGCCATTGAAGACCTCCCCTCAGCTTTCCATGCATGCGTCCCCCCTCTGACCCCACCGACGCCTCTATTTAAACCCTACACCTCCACCGCGTTCGACCCCCCACGCTAATTCGCGCTAAGAACGAACAAGAACGCCTGTGCTCCAAGTTTTAACACCGCACCGCCGCCCGCTCTCCAGCCGCCACTCGCCGTCGTCGGAACCCTCCTTCCCCCTCGTCGACCGCACCACTGTGACCACCGATGCCTCCCCGACCCCGGCCACCACTCCTTCGATGACGAAGACCGCCGGAACCACCTCGTCGACGAGGGACCCGAACACCTCCGCCATCTACACTCGTCGCCTGCTGCACCCCATCGACCTCGGACCACCACGACGGTACCCTTGTGCTCCCCTAGTTGCCCTCTTTCCATTTCTAGGCGTAGATTGGACCACCTTCGCTCGCCGTGGCCTTTGGCCCCCTCGCCGTCGTCGGAGAAGACGACCAGCACGGGTAGAGTACCCGTGCCGTGTCGGATTCGATCGCGACCATGCGATCGCAATCGGACGGTGTAGGTTATACCGTGTAGTCGGTTTAACCTGGCCCATTGGATCGAAGTGAAGGGGTAAATTTTAATCTCATGCATCCGTTAGTATTTAAAACCCGCAGTGGATCTGGGCCATCCATCGCATACCGGTTCGATGTTTTAATCCTGGACATCGACGTTAACTTAACGCTCCCGCCTCACCCGCAGCCGCCCGATCACGATCCAACGGTGATCCGCGATCCGGCGGATGCGCACAGTGCAAGAGTTCATGGTGGGTTCGGCTCACCGTGGACCGGCTACTGTTTTGGGTTTAATTTATATTCCAGAAATAGTTTTAAACTTCTAAAATCCATATCGTGCTCATTTTAACTCGAAAATTAACCATTTCAATTCCAGAAAATTCATAATTTTATTCTCTACATGTTAATGCAATAAAAATAGTAGGCTTACTTTGAGTATTTTATGTTTATTTAATAAAGTATTCAAATGTACTTTAGGATATATTCATAATTCATTTTATAAAATCTACCTTTTATCCTCTTCATATTGGCGTGATAAAAACCATAGGTTCATTGCGAACTTTTCATTATTAATTAATTCGGAGTTTAAAATACATTAGAATACATTCTTAATTATTTTTAGAAAATTCCTAACTCCATAAAAAATTGACCTTAAAAATTTAGATAATGATTTCAGAAGATTAACAACTTGATTTCCCCTAATTTAATCCAATCAAAAATATGTATGCTTATTGGGTGATTTTGGGTTGTTTTATTGAATGTTATGTTTATTATTCATATCGAGAAGACTACGACGCCGTTGAGGAGCCGGAGTACTTCCCAGAAGTTCCTCCCTCTCCTTTTGTTGAACAAGGCAAGTCACCAAACAAATCTTTTGAGCATATTGAACCCAATTTTGTTAAACTATCACTAAAACACATAGGTTATACATGCATTAGTCAAATGAAAGCACTACATTATATTTATAGAGATCCCTGACCTTGAAGTGCAAACCCAAGCCATGCTATCTAACCTAAACTCCTTGTCACCATATTATTAGTACTATTAGTTAGTGTCCAATGTATTGGCACAATCGCTATAGGTTATATATGAGTCGTAGCAAATTGGATTCTACTATACGATCCCCTTTATTCTTATCTCTGGAATTCTGTTGGTGATAGAGTTATGGTTAGGTGTATGCATGGTGGGTTCCGGGTGCAAGCTAGGGCATTGGTCGGTAGCATTCGGGGCACTATAAGGACCGGTCTACGGGATCCATTGCAATACATCTACGTACTAACCACAAGTCTAGTGGGTAAGTCCTAACTAAGGTATGGAGTGTTCCAATCCGAGGCACCACTTGGAGATGGGTCAAGCAGCACCTGCGGGTGGCTTGTACCGACGTGGCGCAAAAGGGGGTTCGACGTTAGCCGAGATGCGGCTTGGCGTGCCGGCGAAACCTAGAGTGGGTGATTATCGCTTGGAGCATTTCATGCTGAGGTTTTGGCAGGAGTTCCCGTGGTATGGGTCTTCTCGTTACACTTTGGTGTTTGGGATGAGTGTGTGCCTTGTGGGTACAGTGGTACACCTATGATTAGAGTCTTAAATCTTTTTGAAAAGCCGAGCCCACGGTCAAGGGCGGGTTGCATGACATCCCACAATTAGTTTACCTTTAATGAATGTGCATGATGAATTGGCATGTAAGGACTATTGAGCGAGGAGGGAAAATGTACTCCTCGAGTTAGATTATATTATGTTGTTCATGTTTAATATTCTGCATGACTAAATTTGACTACACTAAGTGCAATAACTGAAAAATGTACTTTTCTGCACTTTGAACCATTACCATTCCCTTGTTATTACTCTGCATTATTATTGCATTTGCGGTGGCTTGTTGAGTACTTTTTGTACTCATACCCGTTGGACAAACACTTCAGTAGCTGCTTACTATGAAGAGGATGGTCTGGAGTAGAGACCCAGTCAAGAGGAAGATCCTGAAGAAGTCGTTCGTCATGATGTTTATTTTCGTTGTTTATTTTATTTTTACTCTTATGTAATAATGTGGTCAGCATACCACGAATGATTGCCGTATGTACGTTGTCGCATGATGAACCTCTTGTTATTATTGTTTTTCTTTGGAAATTCAATAATGTTCCGATTTGGTAAATCGGGGCATCACACTTCTCCCAACGAAGATGATCAAAGAGCCTTGTCAATGCTCCCTCTCCTAGCTCCTTGTCTGGAGTGAAGAACCGGGCTTCAGACTCTGCTAGAGCCTTTGGCTCAAGAAAATCATGAAGTCATGGAGACTGACTTGGTGGCTATACTTGGGGAAGCCGAGGGGTCGGAGTTAGATGCAGCCTTGGAACGAGCAGTATACCAGGTACGAAGTATCTGCAATAACAGAGTTAGTTTCAACATGTAAATAGTTTACTCACATTGCTTTTTCCTTCGCAGCAAATAGTCTTGGCTCGAGCTACGGCTATTTCTAACGAGCGAGAATGCAATCGTCTTAAGGAGAAGATAACTGCTCTCCAAGGGAGTCTTGTTAGCTCCGAAATTCAAACTTCCAGCTTGGATGAGATGGTAGCAGTGGAAAGGAAAGCCAGACTTGGTTTGGAAGCTGCTAATCGGAAGCTCGAAGCCGAACAAATCATGCTTCAGGCTGAAGTAGAGAAACTGCAAACAGAGCAAGTGACCGTGGGGGCTGAGCTGGTCAAGTTTCGGGAGGAGCAGGCGAAGTTAATGGAAGAGGTCAACAACTTGCTCGGTCAGAAGAACTCTTTAATAGACGAGCCGTCTTCGTCAAGGGATATTTTCCTAAAGACAAGGTGAAGTCCGAGAAGATAGCTTTAGAGATATGGACAACCTTCGCGGCATCTTGGAATACTTCGGTACTTCTTGGACCTTACCTTCAACTGGCAACGTCCCTTTGTTGCGAAGATTGAAGATGATTCAAGCAGAAGCGAAGATGATGAAGACGGCGGTCTTTTGTTATGGAGAAATCTCCGACCAAGTGGCTTCTCTCGGAGTACTTCGCTACTACGAGGATCTAGGTCTATCTATAGCACCAGACTTAGGGGCAGCTCCCATTATCTTCGACGACAAATGGCTCTTAAACCCTTCCGATGACGTAGCTGCAGCTTGGAAATCCTTCCAAGCGTCTTGGAGAGCCGAAGGTTGATCAGCGATCAAGGCTTGGATTGATGAAGGACTTCACCAGAAGCAAGCATGGTCACAGGCTTCGAGCAGCCATCCCCCACCGGTCCTGAAGGTCTAGTTTGGTTTAGGGCCCCGAATATGTAAAAGTTTATGTTTCTATCTTTTATGAATGAAAATACTTATTTGGGAATGTTTTTTGGCTTCCCGACCTTTTATGGATGATCTCAAAGTTCTAGAGGTTAACGAAGAGCTTCGCCTGCTATGGGTACCTTCGAAACTTTAAGACCTCACAAACGTCCTCGATTTTCAATTCCTCGAGAAAGCTCCGGTGTAATTGTGCTCGAAATATGCAAAGATATATTATCTTACATTAAAGAAGAGGAAAAAGAAGTTAACTTGGAACCTTCATCTTCTGAAGACATTGAATGGTCCGAGGAAGAAAATACTACTGAAGAACAAGTAAAAAAAGTTCTGAACAACTTCGAAGCTGGGAAAGAAGCCTCGAGCGACTTCGAACTTGGGCTGAACTTTAGCAGGAGCAAAAGGATTTCTGAGCTTCGAAAGGAGGGAAAAGAGTTAAACGTAAAGTTATTAAAACTCGTGGCTCTGGAAATAGTCACTCTAGCTTTAGCGGTAGTTCTAGGAATTGAAGAGGTCTTCGTTTCCTTCTCGTTATAGATAGAGACTTTTCATGATGTAATGTAATCTGTTTGAATGATAAATATTAAAGTTTCAAAATTGTCTCCCTACTTCCCAGCCCCTCTTTGGGTGTAAGCAACTTCGAAACTTGGTCGAAGGTGGTTACGCGCAACGAAAATATTCTTTAGTTTGGAGTACAATTTATGAGGCTCATAGCCCCTTATGAACTTAGATATTGACTAAGATCTCAAAAAATATCTTCGACTCTATTAACTAGGAGTCTGAAAACTGGTAACTTAGTACCATTTGTTGGAATGTAGTCACTTCAGACTCTTTTTTCGGATACCTTAGCATCCAAAACAATTGGTCGCTTTGGACTCTTTTTATAGACGTTCTAAGCTATTAGCTAAAAGTCTATTTTGTTTGGCCTCCTTTGACTCTTTTTGCGAATGCTATCAAACCAGTGGTTCAGAATTCTCATAGTGGTCTCCTTGGACTCTTTTTATCGATGCTTTCAAGCCGAAGCATGGAATTCATATCATTTGGTCTCTTTGGACTCTTTTTACGGATGCTTTCAAGCCGGTGGCTTGGAATCCGTTTTTATGTGACTTTCCCACCTCGTTGGAATCTTCAAACTAGTGGTTCGAAGTCCGCAAAATTGGGTCAAATGAATGACACTTCCCTCACAGGCAACTTCGTTCCTCCAGTGCGTCCACTAGAAGTATGAAGTGTTTGAGAGGTAGGCATTATCTAAACCATGAACATTATTTATTCAGAAGGTGTTTATAGATGATTACAAGGAGCCCCTATGTGAAATATTGCTTTAAGTGCTCCGCATGCCAGGCATGCTTTAACTCTTCGCCTTATAAATTAGCTAGTTTAAAAGAACCAGGGCGTCCTGAATGTAGAATGATATATGGACCTTTCCACTTATTTCCCAATTTCCCTGTTGCTATGATGCTTCACAAAACTAAGTGACCTGGTTTAAGTTCATTGAGCTTAACCTTTGGGTCATACCAAGTCTTTGTTTGATGTTGATATTTCGACAAATTAGCCACAGCTCGAATCCTTGTCTCTTTTGTTAAATCAAGCGAAGCTTGCCTTTCTACTTCTATTTCTGGTTCGGTGGTGCGAAGAGATCCTCTTTTATGCTCTATCAGTGTCATAGCTTCATCTCCAAATAATAATATGAAAGGAGTAAAGCCTATGGTCCTTGTTTGAGTTGTTTGAATGGACCATAAAATCTTTGGGAGTTCTTCGGCCCATAGCCCCTTTGTTAACCCTACTATTCTTCAATTTAGCCCTGATAAAATATTACCATTAGCCCTTTCGACAGCTCCGTTAGACTGAGGATGGCACACAACTGCAAAACATATTTGTATGCCAAGATCTTCGCAAAACTTTCTGAAGGGCTCCGCATCAAACTGTGTCCCATTGTTGATTGTGAGCTGTCGAGGCACTCCGAATCTGCATATAAGATTTTTCCAAAAGAACTTTTGTACATTATTCGAAGTTGTTGGGGAAGATAATCCCGATGGTAGTTGGGATCATGAAGAGAAGGTGTACGGTTCGAAGGGAAGGCCTCGTCGGTCGAGGGCCCGGCTGTAGGACCGAAAGTAGCGACCAGAGGGGGGGTGAATGGGCGCCTAAAAATTCTTTCGAATCAATGGCCTGCTCCCAACACCCAACGCACCTCAAAAGACTAAGCAGCAGAGTGAACAGAAAGCCTACGTCTAAAAGTATCTAGCCTAGAATCAACAGGTGTCAAAATCAGAGAAACACCAAAGTTGTGCAAATAGGCAGATAAACAAAATATTCAAGACATGGCAGGTCAAACTTCTCAATGGATGATCTAAGTGTATATCAAAGTGAGATGAGAAGTTACTGTTCAAATTTGTCTCCTGTTCGGAACTTGGCGAAGCCTGCTTCGCTGTGTCGAAGCCTGCTTCATAGTGTCGAAGTTAGCTTCGCAGTGTCGAAGCCTGCTTCGGAGGTCTTTGACGAAGTCTAGCGAAGATTGTCAATGAAGTGCCGAAGGTATGTTGAGTCTAGCCTAGTTCGAGTGTGTCAAAGTGCGAAGTATGCTTCGGAGCAAAGTATGACAGTGTCGAAGCTTGCTTCAACTAGTGTGCTTCGAAGCCTAGACTTCGAACAGACAGCTTCGAGCACGATACATAGAAAAACAACCTTCGAAAGATAAGCGAAGCTTAGCACACGACAGCAAGATGAATTCGAAGCCTACACTTAACCTTCGAAGGTAGCTTTGTCGAGGTATGATAAGTGAAGTGATATCCTTCGACCTGAGGGCTAACTCCGAATGACAAACTTCGAACACACAAACTGAGACCTTCGGAAAAGACAACAAGAACCTCAGAGACCACACGTCGAGCGAAGTCTATGAGAGAGACAAACTCCGAATGCTAACTTCGAAGCCTGTCGAAGTATTGACTTCGAAGTGCTCGAGTCGGAGTATACCTTCGCAAAGATGGTCGAAGTATGTCAAGCTGACAGAGCACAAAACGAACTTCGAAGCTAGAGACAGTATTCAAAGTGAAGTCGAAAATCAAGCGAAGCCCTCTAGGAAGTTGGATCGAAGCCTGCCTCTCGGAGCTGAGGGACTTCAGACAGAGCGAAGGGGCTTCACTAGAAACAACCAGAAAAAGGGACTTTGGCCCTGTCAACTCGATCAAAAAGTAACACAGGAAAAGCAAGGCTAGAGTACTAGTACACTGTAGCTACAAGAAAGTAGTACTACTTGCTACCAGCCACAAGAACTAGTACTCTCGTGAAGAACAAACCGAGGCAACCAGAGAAGCTTCTGTTCAGAATTAAATGATTTCACATGCAAAATGAGATCACAGAGCTGCGCACGAAGTGCTGCACATGAGAATCGATAGGAATAAAACCTTCCAAACAGTGAATAGCCAAGAGAATCTCAGGAAGAACAGGAACACTTCCTGGCGGCGCACATGCACAGGAGCAGGAGAGAGAAAGCGCAGGAGACAAAAAAAATGACCCAATAGAGTAAGAAATGATTTCAGCAAAACGGTAGTCCAACCCTAGGTATTGGGGCCCTATTTATAGGCTGCCCAAAGACCTAGAATATTCCACCAGCCCCTTAGGGTTTTTACAGATGATAAAATAAAGGAAATGACTCAACAGCCCTTAGGAATTTTTACAGACTCGACTGACTGATTGTGGGCCTAGAGATACAGATGACTTATCCAGAAGGTAAGCTTTCGTAGCGACTACGGCTTCTCTTCTGGACAGTCTGATACAGAATCAACGGTTGTCAGTTTTGCGCCGAAACTGACAAAGCCTCCACCGACTTTGCAACAGGTACCCGGATTGGGCCGGCCCGACTCCGCAACTCTCTCAGCCCGGCAGTCGCTCACCGCCCGTGTACCTGAGTCAATCCTGGTCAACAGCCCAGTGTGTCTTCTGCTGCTTCTGGCCCATGTACCTGGATTGGGCCAGCCCGACTTCACAGCCTCCTCTGCCCGATAGTCGCTTGCTGCCCGTGTACCTGAGTCACACGCGGCCCATGAAACAGTAGATCCTCACTCTTCTCAGTCCTCTTTGACTATCGTTGACAATGACTCATCACACCTGGAGCCATGAGGCCCACGCTATTCAGCATGGCTCCTCAATCTCCCCCTTGATGAGTGCATTGTCAATACTTCACTTCTTCAGCTCTTCAGTACCTGCGAACAACTGTGGAAACATGAAAACAAAGCACAAGAAAACAAAAAAGAAGAAAAATAAAGTAAAAGTTTAACCCTAATGACCAAAAGCCGAACAAAAGCAAGAAGCGGTCATTATGGTTAACCAAAGGTAAAAGCTCAGAATGAGTGCGATCTTAGAACCAGCAACAAGGATATCAAAAGAGTAAGTGAGACAAAAACTCCCCTTCGAACTCTTATCCCAAAATTTCGCGGTCATTATGGTTAACCAAAGGTAAAAGCTCAGAATGAGTGCGATCTCAGAACCAGCAACAAGGATATCAAAAGAGTAAGTGAGACAAAAACTCCCCCTCGAACTCTTATCCCAAAATTTCTCCCCCTTGTTGACAAGTGAACTCATCAAGCACTCAAAAGAGACACAGACTCCCCCTGAAACGCAACTCCCCCTAAAAAATGCAATGAATGCAACTGGGGTGCATGAGGAGTGAATAAAGCATGCTTCTCAGATATGATTGACTGCAATTCCAACATCTAACAGATACAACAGAAGACATACTGTCTGAGACTCATGGCATGATCAGTTCAACAGATGATATCTAAAGAAAGTCATTAGCACGCATTTTTTAGTTTTTGCAAAATAAAAGCATCACCACATTTTCTAGTTGACAAGCAAGGTAAAGCATGAGATGCAAAAGCTAGCTGAGATCTACCAAGATAAGCATTGTCCAAAACAAAGTACTTCAGCAAACTTGTTATCATTTCAATTTTCAGGCTTTTTCTTTTCTCTTTTTCATTTATGCCAAGGGTTATTTGTATGTCAAACCTTATGCTGACCGACCAAGTCAAGCCTAGGCCAGATCTGGACCATCAGAAGCTTAATACATTGGTCTTGGCATACACTACATTGTCCTAGTTCATACCAAAGTGCTATGGTATGCAGTCCAGAACAATGCAATGCGACAAAGCAAACCCACCTGGATCTTTGCAAGTTATGCATAAAGAGGCATGGAATTTTCATTTTTCTTGATTTTTATAGCACTTTTCCATGTTATAAAGCAGAAGGATGTCCAAGTTGCATGTTTCATCTAAGTCAGGAACTAGCTACAAGGTATGTAACAGGTAGCAAAAACATTCAGCCTACACATGCTAGTTACTAGAAGCAATGGTGATCATTTTTCAATTTTAAAGCATAAAAGCCATGCATATGACAGATATCAGGCATATCAAGTGAACTGAAACAAAGCATGATCAATGACAAGTATTCAAAAGCATGTACCAGCTAGAATAAGTAAAACAGTTCAATCATATAACAGAAGCAGCTCTAGATTGTGATATGTGAATATGCAAGGTATGAACACCCACAAAAAGACTCAAGAAAAGAGTAAACAAGAAAGAAAACTGACGCAAAATATCCTAGAAAGGATACACAACACCCAAATCCCCTCGTAAACGTTCAAAAGTAGACTGATCTAGGGGTTTGGTAAAAATGTCAGCCAACTGATGATGGGTATCAACATGAACAAGGTCAATGACACCTTTCTCATATTGATCCCGTAGAAAATGAAAGCGTACATAAATATGTTTGGTTTTTGAATGGAGACAAGGGTTTTCCCTACACTAATAGCGCTGGTTCTGTCGCAAAACAATGGAACCCTGGTAGGAAAGAACAACCCAAAATCTCGCAGAGTGGAAATCATCCAAACCAACTGTGAGCAGCAGCTAGCAGCAGCTACATACTCAGCCTCAGTGGTCGAAAGAGCAACTCCAGATTGCTTTCGAGAAGACCAAGAGACAAGAGAAGAACCAAGAAACTGGCAAGTACCGGAAGTCGACTTGCGATCTAACCGGCACCCACCAAAATCGGCATCCGAAAAGCCAGAAAAATCAAGAGATGATGATGCTGAATAGTAAAGACCGAGATCAAGTGCATAAGTGAGATACCTGAAGATGCGCTTGACAGCCTGTCGATGAGACGCGCGTGGTGAAGACTGAAAACACGCGCAGAGTCCCACGGCGAACTGAATGTCCTGTCTTATCGCTGTCAAGTATAGCAGTGAACCGATCATCACTCGAAACTCCCTCTCGTTGACCTTGACGCCGCTCTCGTCCTTATCTAGACCCCCAGATGTGCCCATCGGGGTCATCTGCGGCTTCAATTCACTACCAAAGTCAAATTTCTTAAGCATGTCGCGAGTGTACTTACCTTGGTGGATGAAAGTGTTGTCCTTGGTCTGCTTGATCTGGAGCCCTAAGAAATACTTTAGCTCACCCATGAGGCTCATCTCAAACTCGTTGTGCATCTGCTCAGAAAACTTGGACACAAGAGAATCAGTAGTACCGCCAAAGATAATATCGTCCACGTAAATCTGAGCAACCAAGAAATCAGAAGCAACTCTGAGAAAAAAGAGAGTCTTATCCACTGAATCCATCACAAAGCCCTTCCCCAACAAAAATTGCTTCAACCCGTATAAAGCCTTTTGAAGCTTAAAAACATGTCGAGGAAACTTAGGGTTCTGAAAACCGGAGGGCTTCCTAACATAAACTTCCTCCTCTATGAAGCCATTCAGAAAAGCACTCTTAACGTCCATTTGAAAAAGCTTAAAACCCTTCGAAGCGGCAAAAGCTAAGAGAATGTGAATGGACTCAAGACGGACAACAGGGGCGAAAGTTTCTTCAAAATCAATACCCTCTTTTTGGCAAAAACCCTGGGCAACTAGTCGAGCTTTGTTGTGCACCACAACCCCATCTTCACCTTGTTTGTTCTTGAACACCCACTTGGTGCCTATGGGGTTGCATCCTGGTGGCGGCTCAACTAGTGTCCAAACCCGATTACGGACAAAATTCTCAAGCTCTTCTTACATAGCATTAATCCAATTAGAATCAGAAAGAGCATGAGAAACGTTTCTGGGCTCAAAGGATGCAACAAAAGCAGATTCATCAAACACAACAAGAGAGTTACCAGATGAACGCAAAGTTCTCTCAGTTAAATCACCGATGATGAGCTCTGAGGGTGATTACGCTGAACTGCTCGGGTTCCCTGGTGATCTGAAGTCACCTCACCGGAGTCAGCAGCTGGCACCTCCGGACTCGATTGAGGGGGCTCGATCGAAGTGGAAGAAGTGATCAGAGGTCCGCCCTCATCCTCAGTCGAAGTCTCAGAAGGTGTGGGTTCTGCAGGGGGTGCAGAAGGCCCACCCTCATTAGCGGCTGGAGTATCCTCATCTTCCTCGAAGATGGACTCTCCGAGCTCACCATCAGAAGGCTCAAAAGAAGGAGTCAAAGAAGGCAAGGACTCGTCAAATGAAACTTCGCAAGTCTCGACAAGCTGCTGGGAGTCGAGGTTCCAAACACGGAAGCCTCGAGAATGCAATGCATAGCCAAGAAAAACTCCATCCCAGCAACGAGACTCAAATTTGTCCAAATGCCCACCCTTCTTGAGCACAAAGCACTTGCAGCCAAACGCTCGCAAGTGGCTCACCTTGGGTTGTCTGCCAAACCGCAACTCATACGGAGTCTTACCTAAGTAAGCTTGAAGAAAAATGCGGTTGGCCAAATAGCAAGCCGTGTTCATGGCTTCAACCCAAAAACGCCTAGGAGTCCTGTGCTCATCGAGCATCGTCCTGGCCATCTCGACTAGCATGTGGTTCTTTCGTTCCACAACACCGTTCTGTGGGGGAGTGTAAGGAGCAGAAAACTGATGGTCCAGACCCTGATCACTACAGAAGCTGATGAACTGAGAGTTCTTGAACTCAGAGCCGTTGTCGGAGCGAATTGCTCGCATCCGACCATTGTTCTCATTCTTCAGCTTCAAAATCAGGTCATGAACAATCTGAAATGTTTCATCCTTAGACTCCAAAAAGAAAACCCACGAGAATCGAGAAAAGTCATCAACAATGACAAGTGCGTACCACTTCCCACCGACTGAACGTACCCGAGCTGGACCAACAGTGTCCAAGTGTAAAAGCTCGCCCGGATACGAAGTCATCACCTGAGTCACAGGTGAGTGAGAAGCGGCAACCATTTTCCCATGATGACAGGGATGACAAACTAGATCCTTCTCCATCTTAAGCTTGGGCAATCCTCGGATGAGGTCCATAGAGCTCAACCTGACTAGCAGATCAAAACTTAAATGACCTAACCTCCTAAGCCACTTCCAGAGCTCAGAAGAGGATCCAGCAATCAAACAGCGAGAAGGGCCAAAAGAACTAGAGAAGTCAATTCGAAAAACTTTACCAAATGGTAAGATCTGGCAGATCAAAGACCCTCTAGAATCAAACACAAAAGAATTGCCCTTCTTAAAACGCACTTCCAAACCATCCTCAAGAAGTTGCGAGACAGAAATCAAATTGAAGTTCAAATTTTTAACCAAGGCAACATTCTTTAAAGAGAAATGATCTAAAATGCGAATTGAGCCAATGCCAGTTACTTTCCCTTGACCACTGTTCCCAAATGTGATGTACTCTTTGGAGCTCGGGGGAGTGAGACTGGAGAACCATCTGCCATGTCCCGTCATGTGGCGAGAACATCCTGAGTCCATGATCCAAATGTCCTCCAATCCCCGATCCTGCACAATCAGTGGCTATAAGTGGGAGCAAATGGTCCGGCACCAGGTTTAGCAAAAGAGCTAAACCAGTGTCAAGCCATCTGCTCAAAAGACGGAAAGCAGAAATCATAATGCGAGTCCGGACCAAAACGCGGCTCAAAGCGCGGTCCTCGGTTCTGCCTAAAGTCTCGGCCACGAGGTCCAGGACCGTAGCCAACATGACCTGGAGCTCTGCCGGAATGAACACCACCATCTGGAGCACGGGCATGAAAGTCGTCTCCCCCTACCACCACCTACACGACGCGGCCTGGCCTCCAGCCCCTCCGCGCGTCGAGGAACCCGCAGTCTACCACCATGCTGGTAGAACTGCTCCTCATCACCACGAGCTCTCTCGGCTCTCACAACCCGCTTCCTCCTAAAGCAAAACTCCGCAAGATGCCCGTCTCTCTGACAGTACTCACAATGGTAGGTGGGCTTCTTGGGATGTGGTTGAGGTTTGGGGTTCTTGGGCTTAGTGGTGTAAGGTGTTATCTTCTTGGGCTAAGAGGGTCCAGGAAGAGAGTCTAGAGGAGAGTGGAGGTGTTTGGGCTTTGTAACTATTGGGGGAGATAATCCCGACGGCTGAAGGGGGCCTACAACCGGGGGGTCTGAAGCCTGGCGCCGGAGGCCACCCTCCGGGAGAAGGATGCCGGAGGTCGCCCTCCAGGAGAAGGATGCCGGAGGCCGCCCCCTGGGAGAGAGATGCCGGAGGCCACCCTCCGGGAGAAGGCCGCTGGAGGCCGCCCTCCGGGAGAGAATTGCCGAAGGCCCTCCCTCGGCCCGCAGTAGCGAATCCGGAGGGAGTGTTGACGGGAAAAGAACTGGACAAATATACGGGGAGAAAGGATCGTGATCCTGTGAGCCGTGTCGGGCGGCGCAGGCAACGCCCGACACGGCTGATACGCTGTCAGAGTCGAATCTTCCTGTCTGTACTATGTATAGTCCGTTTTGTCTGTACTGTCGACCGGCGGTTGACCGTGTAGCCGTTGGTGGTCCAGAGGCGCTTGGCCCTCTGGACGGGGCGCCTTATAAATACCCCTCAACTGTAGTTGTAAGGGACAGGCTCAAGGAGCATTGAATACACTACTCTCATTTCCCACTAAAAACCTGTTGGTCCGATCCGTCGTTCCAACAGTTGGCGCCTTCCGTGGGGACCTTAGTTCAAGAAGCTAGCGTCCTCTACACCCACTCACCAAAGCATGTCAAGTCGGAAGGGAGCAAGCACGGGCCCCCTGCGCCGGTCAGCCCGCACCGCCGGGGTCGAGCCCGCTCCGATCCCCCACCCCAGCCTTCCGGCCCCCGTTGTTGCGCCCGTTGGGGCGCCCTCCCTGTAGCCAACCCAGGTGCCGGAAGGGACGCCTGGTGCCAGGGGCCCTGTCGGCGTACCTGAGCCAACCTCCGTCAACCTGGCGGGGTTGCCGGAGGAGCCGCCGGAACAGCACGTTCCGGGCGGACCACCGGTGGTGTCCCTTCGGACCGACTACGTCCGCTCACGGGACCCCGATACCACTTCAAGAGGAAGCGGGAGCCAAGCCGATGCCCTGGCCGCCGAGAACGCTCGGCTGAAGGCAGAATTGGCCTTGTGGCGCCAGGAGGCGTCACTCCGCCCTCCGGAGCCTCTCCGCGCCGCAAAAGCTGTGGCTGTGGTGCTGAGCGATGACGAAGATCCAGCGGATGAAGAAAATCCGTCATACGACGAGGAGTCCCCCCTGCATCCGGATCTTCAGAGGGTGCGCTTCGGCTCAAAGTTTTGCGCCGCCAAGCTTCCCAAGTACTTCGGGGACTCCGACCCCGGGGAGTTCTCCCGTTCCTACGCCCTGGCGATAGAAGCGTCTAGGGGAAGCCGGGACACCATGGCTAAATGCTTCCCCCTGGCGCTCGAAGGGATCGCCCTCCGGTGGTTCTGGTCACTCTGACCCGGGACCATCCATTCGTGGGAGCAACTGAGGAAGAAATTCGTCAACAACTTCCAAGGGACCTTCGTGGCCCCCATGTCCGCCGGGAGCCTCTTCCAAGTGAAACAGCAGCCCGGAGAAACTTTGCGGCAGTATTCCCAACGCTTCGCACACACCAAGGCCCAGATCAAGGGGCTCTCGGCTTCCTCCGTCATCGGCGATGCCTGAGAAGGCGTCACCCACCCAGGCCTCCTCGAAAAGCTCCACCGGAAGCCCATCTCCTCGGTGACACAACTCATGACGTATTTCGAGGAATACGCTCGGTCCGAGGAGGGCCAGATGCGCCGGCAAGCGATGATTGTCCCTGTCTGGGCCCCGAGTGCTAGGACGTATGAAGCCCCACCGGACCCCATCTGGGGAGCACTCCACGCTTCCGACTTCCACCGCCAAGAGTCCGACCGGCAGGACTCCGTCCATCGGGACTCTCGACGGGGCCGAAAGCATCTTCGGGGGGATGTCCTCAGCATTACCCCCCGAGCCCTCGCCAAGCATCTGCACACGCCCAGCGGAAGCCGTTCAGTCGGAGCCAAGGCTCCGCCCCGAGCGCCTTCCAGAGAAGCCTTCTACTGCAGCGTCCACGGTGAGAACCAGAGCCACGACACCGACTCCTGCCGGACCATACTCGCCCTTCGCAGCGACTACCTCAAGCGCAATGTTGGCTATGGATCCACCGATAGGGGGATCCCTACCCCTCGCCCAGAAGCAGTCCAGGTAGTTGGGCGCCGCGATGATCCAGAAGTCAGGGCCCCGGCCCCGGTGTTCGGCGGGGTCGCGACCCCCAAGCTCGAAGGTGCGCCGGATCGGGGGAAGCGAGTGGTCCTCCCCATATCCGGTTGGGTAGCCCTGGGGGCTCTTTCCAAGCGACAGCGCCGGGACTACGTTCGGGAAGTCGGACATATTGGCACGTCCGGCCCCTCGGCCCTCCTAGAGTTATCCCATGTCCCCATCACCTTCACCGCTGAAGATGCCTCCGGAGTCAAGTTCCCGCACGCCGACCCCCTCGTCATCTCAGCAGACATCGTCGGAGTTGAGGTGCGTCGCATACTGGTCGACAGAGGGAGTTCCGCTGACATCATCTTCGTGCAGGCCTTCGATCAGCTGTGCCTGTCGCGCAAGGACCTACTTGCCAGCCTCGCGTCCACTCCAAGGCTTTGCGGGCCCCCCGCTCGACGCCCTGGGCCAGGACATGCTGGAAGTGACCTTCGGTGACTCCCCCCTTCAGTGCTGCGAAGATATCCTGTTCGACGTGGTTGATGCTCCGTACGCCTACAACGCTATCTTCGGAAGGGGGATGCTCAATCGCTTCGGAGCCATCCCGCACCACAACTACCTATGCCTCAAGATGCCGACTCCCAGAGGGGTGTTGTCAATCCTGGGTGACCAGGCCGCAGCCCACCGGGTCGAGTACGGTCACTCGGCGCCATTGGAGCCACGGCATATTCATAGTGTCCGTGAAGGCGCCGAAGGAGCCAGCCTCCCCGGATGCGGGGACCTCGGGCAGAAGGGCCGCCCAGCGAAACCTCTCCCAGAGGGGGAGGTCATTACCAAGATCTTAACCCAAGATGGGAAGGAGTACCCGATCAAGTTCGGAGGGGGTCTGGAGCCGGAGGTGTCGGCGCAGCTCGAGGCCATCATCCGCGGCAACCTCGACATCTTCGCATGGTCTGACGAAGACATTACCGGCGTCGACCGCTCGATCATCGAGCACTCACTGGCGGTCGACCCGAAGGCGTGGCCGGTCCGCCAGGGGCTCCGGAGGCTTTCCACTGAGCGGGCCGAGCTCGCCAAGGCGGAGACAGAGAAGCTGCTTCGAGCGGGGGTCATCCGGGAAGTGAGTCATACCGACTGGCTGTCTAACCCAGTGTTTGTTCAGAAGAAAACATCTGGAAAATGGCGCATGTGTATCGACTTTACTTCTCTGAATAAATCTTGCCCCCGTGAGAAGAAAACAAGCTTTGTCACCCCCGCTGGAGTATTCTGCTACCTCCGGATGCCCTTCGGTCTCCGCAATGCAGGGGCCACCTTTTCACGATTGATCTCCAAAGCCTTGGGCCATCAGTTGGGGCGTAATGTGGAGGCATACATGGATGACATCGTCATCAAAAGTACCACCAAAAGCCATCACGGCTCGGACATAGCCGAGACCTTCGACAGCCTTCGGCGGTGTGGAATCTGGCTCAATCCAGAAAAGTGCGTCTTCGGAGCACGCGCAGGGAAGTTGCTTGGTTATCTGGTTTCCAGCCGGGGCATCGAAGCCAGCCCAACACAAGTTAATGCATTGCAGAACATGTCGCCCCCTCAGAACCTGAAGCAAGCGCAGAAGCTAGCCGGGCGGTTGGCAGCCCTCGGCCGATTTTTAGCAAGATCAGCGGAGCGAAGTTTGCCCATCTTCAAGGCGCTTCGAGGCTCTAAGCATTTTGAGTGGACCCCCGAATGTTAGGACTGCTTCGCGCAGATCAAGAAATATCTCTCCGGTCTTGTGGCCCTAGCCACACCCCGAGCCGATAGTCCTTTATTGGTCTACCTCGCCGCCTCCGGCAGTGCGGCAAGTGCGGCTCTAGTCCAAGAGGAAAAACTCGACGGGAAGCTGATTCAACGTCCCGTCTACTTCATTTCCGAAGCCCTCGCCGGAGCTAAGGCTCGGTACTCCGAGCTCGAGAAGGTGGCCTACGCCCTCGTCATGGCATCCTGGAAGCTTCGGCACTACTTCCTAGCTCACGATGTCATCATCCCGACTGCCTACCCACTAGGCGATATGTTCCGGAACAAGGACGCCACCGGCCGTGTCGGAAAGTGGGCGGTGGAGTTGGCCCCATTTGGGATCTCCTTCGTCGCCCGGACAGCCGTCAAGTCCCAAATCCTCACCAACTTCGTCGCGGAGTGGACGATGGCCTCCGCTTGCGCCGGCACCGAAGCAAACGAGGGGGTCTGGACCGTCTTTTCGGACGGTGCTTACCAGGCTTCGGGGGCTGGGGCCGGAGCAGTTATTGTCTCCCCCTCCGGCCAGCAGGCCCTGTATTCCGCTCTGCTAAGCTTCAAGGCTACCAATAATATTGCCGAGTACGAAGGGGTCCTCTTGGGCCTCCGCAAGGCGCACGCGCTGGGAGCGGCGCGCTTGATCATCAAGACCGATTCCCATGTAGTCGCCGGGCACATGGACAAGAGTTTCCAGGCTAAGCACCCGGACCTTGCCTCCTACCTCGACACCATCCACAAGTTCGAGGCATCCTTCAAGGGTATATCCGTCCAAAACATCCCGCGCGGCGAAAACGGCCAAGCTGACGCCCTCGCCAAAGCCGGGGCAGGAGCTCAAGCCTTGACACCAGGTGCTTTTTTCGAGGAGATCATCCAACCTTCGGCGCCTCCTCGCAGCGAGGCGTCCACCTCCGCCTCGGTTGAGCCCCCGCCGTCACCCCGGCCAGCTCCAATCCTGTGTACGGTCGATGGCGATTGGCGGGAGCCCATCCTGCGCACGCTCGCGAGTAGCGAAGACGATCGTCCTAGCCCAGACCAAGTTCGCCTCCAGCTCTGGGCAAGGTCCTTCGAGATCATCAACGGCATCCTATACAAGTCGGGGGTATGTTCCCCGCTACTCTGTTGCATCTCTCACTCGGACGGAGTGGCCATGCTCCGAGAGATCCATGAGGGGCTGTGCGGGAGCCACCTGGCACCACGGGCCCTCGCGGGCAAAGCTCTCCGACAAGGCGTATACTGGCCCACTATCGTTGCCGACACCGAAGAACTCGTCCGCACTTGCCAAGGATGCCAGTGGATGGGGCGACGCAGTCACCGACCCCCGGAAAGCCTGCTACCCATCCCTCCTGTGTGGCCTCTGGCCCGATGGGGGGCATGGACCTCATTGGACCATTTCCCAGAGCGAAAGGCAACCTGCGCTTTGCTGTCGTAGCCGTCGAGTATTTCTCCAAGTGGGTCGAGGCGGAGCCATTGACTTCCATCACAACCCGAAGCGTCCAGAAATTCTTCTGGCAGAATATCGTGTGCCGTTTCGGAGTGCCCAGGCAGCTCACATTAGACAACGGAACGCAGTTCGATGCCGGCGCTTTCCGGGCATTCTGCGATGAATTGGGGGTCCAGCTTTGCTTCGCCGCGGTGCGGCATCCCCAGTCTAACGGGGCTGTGGAGCGAGCTAATGGGCACATCCTCTCGGGCCTCAACAAACGCGTCTTCGGTCCTTCCAGCGCTCGACCGAACCGACGGGGTCGGGTCCGGAATTATCGGAGGGTCCCCTGACTCTGACTGGGCCCCGTCGCTAGAACCTCCCCACTCGGAGTGGGAGGCGGAGGAGCGTCCCGGAGAAAGCTGCCTTGGACCCTTCACTATTTTCTTCTTCTTGGGGGGGCGGCGAGGAGAGAGGCCACCGTCGGGGTCGCCTACCTTCCTCTTCGAAACAACCCGGAGGACCTCACCCTCCGGAAGAGGCGGAGGCGAGAGCTCGAGCGCCCCCCACACTCTGTTGGAGCGCTCCCAGGAGCCCACCAACTCCAGCCGCCGAGTGCGTTCGGCCGCGGTAGGGACTCCGAGAATCCTCTCCGTCATGCGGGCCACCTCCTCGGGGGTCCGGGCAACGAGCGACCCTGCATTAAATTATCAGGACCGGAGCACCCTTCGGGCACGAAAGACGGGAATGAAGTTGATAGGTGCGGGCACTTACCAAGCTGACGGGAGAGCTCCGCTGGCATCGACTCGTCCCGGCTGCTCCGGAGTGACGCCGACCATTCTTCCTTCAGCGGAGGGATCTCGAGGGCCACGAACTCCTCCGCCAAGTTGCGCATGCTCATTCGGCGGGCGACGATCTGGAGGAGCTGGATCCTCGCGGAGATCGAGCCAGCATTGGTCTCGATGCGCGCCTCCCTCCGGAACCAAATGTGGCGCGGGATCCCGGCGAGGCCGGAGCTAAGCCCCACGCGGACGTAGAACCACCTGTTCACCCACTTGGAATACCACCTTTTGTTGGTGGCCTTCGCCGGGAAGGAATCCGCGTACTTCCTCTGGAGCTGGAAGTTGATGCTCCCGAAGGCCAGTATCTGGCCTCCCTTCTTCTTCGGCTGGTAGAGAGCTTTGTGCATCTCCGCGAAGACCTCCGCCCTCCCTTCGTAGCCTTCGGCGCGCATGGCGCACTCGAAAATGGCGAGGCGGGCCACGGCATTGGGGGATAGCTGCGGGAGCTACAGGTGTAACGCGTCCACCACCCCGGCGAGGAGCTCCGAAGCGGGGAACCCCAGCCCCGCGTTGAAGAAAGCTTCAAAGATGACGACCTCACCTTCTCGCGGCTGCGGGGCCGTCTCTCGGCCCGGCTTCCTCGCCGGTGTCTCAGGACCAAGGCGGGCCCTGGTGGCTTGCTCGATCGACGCCTCCGTGCATGCAGATGGGCCGAGCTCCAGCGTCTGCTCCCGAAACCGCTCTGAGGCGGGACGGAGCTCGCGCGAGCCACGCGTCTCCGACGGGCCCGATGTCGCCGCTGCCGCCGCCGCCGCCATCTGGCACTGCAGGAAGCGCTGGTCCATCGCCATGGCTGGGGTGTCGCTCCTCGCCATTGCACAAGAGAGCAAGAAAGGAGTTAGCGCTCAGGGAGTACGGCGAATATTGGCTGAGGTGGCTAGAGTGGGCGCAGCAAGGTAAGGAAGGGAATGAAGGCCGCGCGGCGGAAGGTATTTAAGCACGAGGCCGTTGGTTCCTTTCCCGACCGTTCAGAGTGTGAACGCGACGGCCGCGTGGCACCCGCATTTAAAGCCAAACCAACGCGTTGGGACACGGTGGCTCCCTAGCGGTTCGCCTCCCCGATGCCGTTCACACGCGCGCGGCATTAACTGCTTCAGGTGGCGTTTGGCCGCCTCCTTGGGAGCAGAGCCCTGTGGTCAAAGTACGCAGGTACCCAGCGGGCCTGGTCAAACTCCCCCCAACCCGTCGGGAGGAGGGTTCGAAGCGGCCCTCAGCCTCCGGGTCTGGTCACACCTGCCCGTTTCGGAGCTCCTCCGCGTCGGTCGAAGGGGGTCACGCTGCGGCCAGATCCGGCACCCCAATGTAAGTTACGTCCTTATGAAAGTTATCAGAATTATCATGTGCACTTCCACCCTCTCTTAACGCAGGGCTCTCGAAAGGAAAGAAGCGAGGGGCTACTGTTGGGGGAGATAATCCTGACGGTTGAAGGGGGCCCACAACCGGGGGGTCCGAAGCCTGGCGCCGGAGGCCACCCTCCGGGAGAAGGATGCCGGAGGCCGCCCTCTGGGAGAAGGATGCTGGAGGCCGCCTTCCGGGAGAAGAATGCCGGAGGCCGCCCTCTGGGAGAAGGATGCCAGAGGCCGCCCCCCGGGAGAGAGATGCTGGAGGCCACCCTCCGTGAGAAGGCCGCTGGAGGCCGCCCTCCGGGAGAGAATTGTCGGAGGCCCTCCCTCGGCCCGTAGTAGCGAATCCGGAGGGAGTGTTGGCGGGAAAAGGACTGGACAAATATACGGGGAGACAGGATCGTGATCCTGTGAGCCGTGTCGGGTGGCGCAGGCAGCGCCCGACACGGCTGATACGCTGTCAGAGTCGAATCTTCCTGTCTGTACTATGTATAGTCCGTTTTGTCTGTACTGTCGACCGGCGGTTGACCGTGTAGCCGTTGGCGGTCCAGAGGCGCTTGGCCCTCTGGACGGGGCGCCTTATAAGTACCCCTCAACTGTAGTTGTAAGGGACAAGCTCAAGGAGCATTGAATACACTACTCTCATTTCTCACTAAAAACCTGCTGGTCCGATCCGTCATTCCAACAGTAACCCAGATAGGTTTCTTGGGTGGAGCTTTGGATGGTTTATGGATTACTCCATCCTTGGGCTGACAAGCCTGGGAGGACTCAGTGGAGTTAGTCTTAGGATAGCTCTGTTCAGGAGTCATTTTACTCCACTCCACTGCCCGGCTAATGGCACTCTCAAAGTCAGCCTTGGTGTAGGTGTAACCTACCCCAAACCCATCCTGCCTCTTGAACTGCTGGATCATCATGCCGAGCTGTGGCTCTCTGGCACTGATCCAACTCAGGATAGAGCGGAGGTAGAAGTTCTCATTCTGAGAATCAGCTAGCTCCTCTCTCAAGGAAGCTAGAACCTCCACTTGAGACAAGCAGGTCTCACACTCACTATCTACCTGGACAGACTTCTCGGCTTTCAGCTTGATCAACTCAAGTCTAAGAGACAGGCAGTTCTCACAGACAGTGGGTGGAACTGACAATGTCTCAAGCTCTAGCCTAGTCTGTGCAAGTTCAGCTCTCGCTCTCTCCAAATCCCCCAAATGCTCATTGCCCTTGGCTTTCAGCTCAGCTAAAGCAGCTAGATGAGATGGGCAATCAGCACAGGGTGCGACGACAGTGGCTTGAGCATCTTTCATCTCCAGCTGAGCGCTTTCAAGCTCAGTGGCCAAAATGTCCCTCTCATCAACCCTTTCTGTGTACCTGGACTTCAGAGTCGACAGGTCACACAGAAGCACCTCACACTTCGGGCACTCACTGCTATCACCCAAGCAAGGGGAAGAAGATAGACTCTCAATTCTGTCGTTGGCCACAGCAAGCTCACTCTCTAACTCGTCTATCCTTTTCTTAGCCCCCCTAAGTAGTTTTTCCCGATATTTCAACTCCTGACGATTGCTTTCAAGTAAATCAACGATTTCGTGTTCATAGGATGATACCTTTTCGTTGTCGTCGTCGGAGTCATCAGAGGAGCTCTTTTCTTCCTTATCCCCGAGAGCCATTGAGCAGAAGCTCTTGCGGGATCTTCGGCGCTGGTGTGAGCGGCTCTTCGGTCTGTCCCCGAAGGCCATGAAGCAAAGGCCCGCCGGATCGTCCTTGTCCTTCCCCTTCTTGATGATGATATCTTCATCACTTGAGCTCAATGAAGAGGAAGAAGACGTGGACTGCTTGGAGTAGCTCTTCTCCATCTCGGCGAAGAAGGCCTTGTCGTGCTTCTTGTTCTCTCGCCGGTAGTCCTTCAGGGCCTTCTTGAAGAATCTGGTCTTTGGCTTGCCCTTGTTGAAGGAGGAGCTCTCGTGCTTGCCGAAGTCATGGAAGCCACCACTAGTGCCCTTCTTGTGGCCATTGCGCTTGGGGCAGTCGGCGATGAAGTGTCCTGGATCACCACACTCAAAGTACCTGGATTTCGTGCCATGTCTTTTGAACATTCTTTTGTCATAGACACGACGCACCCTGTTGTTAAAAAGACACAAATCATCATCTCCCAAAGACTCAAGCTAGTCCTCAGTGATAGACATCAAAGAGAACCCAGCACAGCTCACAGAAGAAGGATCAACAGAAGGTGTAGCAAGGGCCAAGGACTTTGATCCAGAACCAGTGAGATTTGATCTCAACTGGATATCTACCTCAGTGGCCTTCAGCTTGCTAAATAACTCAGAAATGGTCAAGGTATCGTAAGAAGTGCTCTCAACGATAGAGGATACCTTGATCTCCCAGATCTTTGGGTCCAAGGTATGAAGAACCTTAAGTGCCTGCTCGTGATCTGAGACTAACTGAGCACCCTCCGCCTTGTTGTCCCGAAGCTTGTTTATGATCGATTGAAAACGACCAAACAACGCTTCAACAGATTCACCCGGCTTTTGTGTGAAGTTCTCATACTCACGCTGGTAGGTCTGATAGAGCCGAGCCTTGACCTGGGTTGTTCCCTCATGGTGTGCCTTGAGGGTAGCCCAGATCTCTCTCGCAGTGAAGAGATGGCTCACATGCTCAAACTCAGTGGGACCTAAACCAGAAAAGAGAATGTTCACAGCTTTACTATTGCTCAGATGCTGGGCAATGATACCAGGAGTACCATGCTCAGCAACTGGCAATATAACAAATGTATCGTGAACACAAATGTCCCAGATGTCCGACCCTTGGCTCATAAGATAGGCTCGCATGCGAGTCTTCCAATAGTTATAGCCAGAGGCTTCCAAGGATGGGACCTTGGCAGGAGAAGTCATGATCACTACTGGGGTTTAGAACCGGTTAAGGTATGGAAAAAGACTCTAACCAGGCTCTGATACCACTTGTAGGACCGAAAGTAGTGACTAGAGGGGGGTGAATAGGCGCCTAAAAATTCTTTCGAATCAATGGCCTGCTCCCAACACCCAACGCACCTCAAAAGACTAAGCAGCAGAGTGAACAGAAAGCCTAAGTCTAAAAGTATCTAGCCTAGAATCAACAGGTGTCAAAATAAGAGAAACACCAAAGTAGTGCTAACAGGCAGATAAACAAAATATTCAAGACATGGCAGGTCAAACTTCTCAATGGATGATCTAAGTGTAAATTAAAGTGAGATGAGAAGTTACTATTCAAATTTGTCTCCTATTCGGAACTTGGCGAAGACTGCTTCGATGTGTCGAAGCCTGCTTCGTAGTGTCGAAGTCAGCTTCGCAGTGTCGAAGCCTGCTTCAGAGGTCTTTGACGAAGTCTAGCGAAGATTGTCAATGAAGTGCCGAAGGTATGTTGAGTCTAGCCTAGTTCGAGTGTGTCAAAGTGCGAAGTATGCTTCGGAGCAAAGTATGACAGTGTGGAAGCTTGCTTCAACCAGTGTGCTTCGAAGCCTAGACTTCGAACAGACAGCTTCGAGCACGATACACAAAAAAACAACCTTCGAAAGATAAGCGAAGCTTAGCACACGGCAGCAAGATGAATTCGAAGCCTACACTTAACCTTCGAAGCTAGCTCGGTCAAGGTATGATAAATGAAGTGATATCCTTCGACCTGAGGGCTAACTCCGAATGACAAACTTCGAACACACAAACTGAGAGCTTCGGAAAAGACAACAAGAACCTCAGAGACCACACGTCGAGCGAAGTCTATCAGAGAGACAAACCCCGAATGCTAACTTCTAAGCCTGTCGAAGTATTGACTTCGAAGTGCTCGAGTCGGAGTATACCTTTGCAAAGATGGTCGAAGTATGTCAAGCTGACAGAGCACAAAACGAACTTCGAAGCTAGAGACAGTATTCAAAGTGAAGTCAAAAATCAAGCGAATCCCTCTAGGAAGTTGGATCGAAGCCTGCCTCTCGGAGCTGAGGGACTTCGGACAGAGCGAAGGGGCTTCACTAGAAACAGCCAGAAAAAGGGACTTTGGCCCTGTCAACTCGATCAAAAAGCAACACAAGAAAAGCAAGGCTAGAGTACTAGTACACTGTAGCTACAGGAAAGTAGTACTACTTGCTACCAGCCACAAGAACTAGTACTCTCGTGAAGAACAAACCGAGGCAACCAGAGAAGCTTCTGTTCAGAAATAAATGATTTCACATGCAAAACAAGATCACAGAACTGTGCACGAAGTGCTGCACATGAGAATCGATAGGAATAAAACCTTCCAAACAGTGAATAGCCAAGAGAATCTCAGGAAGAATAGGAACACTTCCTGGCGGCGCACATGAACAGGAGCAGGAGAGAGAAAGCGCAGGAGACAAAAAAATGACCCAATAGAGTAAGAAATGATTTCAGCAAAAGGGTAGCCGAACCCTAGGGATTGGGGCCCTATTTATAGGCTGCCCAAAGACCTAGAATATTCCACCAGCCCCTTATGGTTTTTACAGACGCTAAAATAAAGGAAATGACTCAACAGCCCTTAGGAATTTTTACAGACTCGACTGACTGACTGTTGAGGAGCCATGCTGAATAGCGTGGGCCTCATGGCTCCAGATGTGATGAGTCATTGTCAACGATAGTCAAAGAGGACAGAAGAAGAGAGGAGATCTGCTGTTTCATGGGTCGCGTGTGACTCAGGTACACGGGCAGCGAGCGACTGTCGGGCTGAGAGAGCTGCGAAGTCGGGCTGGCCCAATTCGGGTACATGGGCCAGAAGCAGTAGAAGACCCACTGGGCTGTTGACCAGGGTTGACTCAGGTACATGGGCGGTGAGTGATTGCCGGGCTGAGAGAGCTGCGGAATCGGGCCGGCCCAATGCGGGTACCTGGTGCAAAGCCGGTGGAGGCTTTGTCAGTTTCGGCGCAAAACTGACAACCGTTGATCCTGTATCCGACTGTCCAGAAGAGAAGCCATAGTCGCTACGAAAACTTAGCTTCCGGATAAGTCATCTGTATCTCTAGGCCCACAGTCAGTCAGTCGTGTCTGTAAAATACCTAAGGGCAGTATAGTCTTTTCCTTTATTCCCGCGTCTGTAAAAAACCCTAAGAGGCTAGTGGAATATTGTAGGCCATTGGGCAGCCTATAAATAGGGCCCCAATCCCTAGGGATCACAAACCGGTTAAGGTCAACTGGTGATCTAACCGGCTCTGATACCAATTGTGGGAGCGGAATGGCGACTAGAGGGGGTGAATAGGCGTCTCGACTAATTCCCATGAATTAGATGGCCTATTCAAATCACCCAACGCTCCTCCAAAATTTCAGATTCAAATTCTAACAAATCAAACAACTCCTTTAACTACACTCTGAACCTTACTTGACAAAGGACAGACAAATTCAGGATATCAAAAACTCCTCCAAGAATCAAGTAACCAAATAAAAGTTGAATGAAATACAAATTTCAAGTTTACTTGACAAACACTATTGCAATTCTGAAAAGTGAACAGTAATTCAATTCTGCATTTAGACAGAATTCAGATATGATTTTTGTGTAAAATTCTCAAGTTAATTTTCTGACTCAAGCAAATAGACCTTCCTTAATTTTATATGTAATTTCAATATTAGACAAGGTGAGACTGTAAAAGGCTGACACAAACTAGAAGAGAAACCACACTAAAAACAAAAAATTAGTTTGTACAACACTTAATCAGACAATAACCAGAAATTCCAGAGCATCAGAGTTCAGTACTGAAGTTTATGTTTCAATTCAGCCAGCCAATTCAATTCAGTTCACTACAAATGGAATTCAGTTTGAATTAGACTACTGAATATGTATTAGAACTGAAACCAAATTGTAACTCAAGCTTAAAAAATTACTTCAAATAAGAACAATACAGAGCTATTCAGTTTTTCAGATAACTAGACAGAATCAGTGTTCAGTTTTTTAGAAAACTAGACAGAATCAATTCTGAAGCAATCAATTCTGAAACAGTATACAATGACAGGTAAACATATTCTTGTTTGAGTTGTTTTACTGCATTTCACTATAGATACAGAAAACTGATGAAGAGAACTAAATTTAATTCAATCTAATGAAACTACTCAAAGAACTGTTTCAGATCATAAATAAGGATCGCAGTAAAGTTCAGAGTTAAGACAAGAATATTCAGCTGTTCTTTTCAGCAACAGACTAATGAATCATAATGCTATCCTTTGAATACATTAGAGCTCAAAACAACTTTTAACAAGTTTTCAGCAATAAACTCACAATCCACTTCAAAACAGATCATGTGCAAATGCTCTGATTTAGATAGTACTATGTATTTTCAGAAATCTCATTTCTGAAATACACATGAACAACACAGGTATTTTGATGAAAAACCAGAGAAGAATGTAACTTCCAAACAGTAATTACTCTGGTTGTACTTATTTATGTTGCAAATTCACTGAAGATTAGATCACAGCAATAGTAGAAGCTCAATACTATTATATCTCTAAACAGCAATATTCACATGAGACAAACAGGATTTCAAAAAAATTGCAGTATATGGACTGTTCTATAATTTTGAAACAAATTACAGCAGAGACAAGGATGAAAATTATCAAGACATGCTGAAGACAAGATAATTTTCTGCATAATTTGCAAAGTTGTCAAACAGATTCAAACAGTCAAATCATATACTACAGATTCAACAAATTAAGATTTACAGAGCAATTTCAGATTCAACATTTCATCAACCAATCAATTTCAGGGTAAAGCTTTCATATCTTGAAAAATGAAACCAGAGCACAACTACTAAAACTTGAATACAACAATTTTGTATTCTCCCATTTTTAGAGGATTGACAAAAACAACAGCAAAACACTTAGAGTCTTTGGACTAAAACTTAGAAAACTCAAATCAGAGATGAATTTAGATAGACATACTCAACCAGAATTGATAAATTTTTCTCAGGCTAAACAACATGGAAGAACAGAATATCTGTTTTCAGTCCATCTAGTAATCAACCAGAAATTTCAATATTCTGCTTCAACTCAGGTTGGCACAACAAGAAGAAACCAACACTATTGCAAGTCTGACAACATATCAACTTCACTCAGCAGGAAAGAATCAAATCAATCAGGCAAAAAGATCACACAAATAGACAAGTTTCTATTCAACATGAAGTTTATCACCTCATACAACAACAAATGCAGTAATAATCACTAACACAAAAATTTCCTTCATATCTTCTCAATAACCAGCAATCACATACTTCAGCAAGGAAAAACTGAGTATAGATGCATAGAAACTCACCTGTTGATAGCTGTTCATCCTCAGATTGGATCCCAAAAGCAAATAATCAGGTGTTCCAGGAGGTTCCAGCGAAAACAGAGAAGAAATCAGGACAAACCAACGCTAAAAAGTAGGTTAAATATTACACGCTACAACGCCGACAACACTGTTGTGGGTAAGGGGATTTCATCCGTAGAAAATTTGTGGTGTTTTTCTTTTGATTAAAACCTCATTCAATTGCACAGCCAAACCTAGGGATGAAGATCCCTTAAGTAGGTACATTCTAGAAGACACTTTTACAAAAAAGACCCTTAGGCAATTTCAGAATAAAATATGCTGAAAATTACCCCTATTTGACTCTAAAAAAATAAAACTAGACTCAACCTTTTAATATATTTTCAGAACTTGACAATTCTAAAAATATACAAAAAGTTTACACTATTAAACTGAAATACTCAAATAAAACTAAACTCCTATTTATTGAATTTAAAACATTTAGTGATTCGACAGTTTTCAGCAAAAACCAACAAAGCCTTCCCAATCGTCGATGAACGTCGTCAGTCCGCGAACTCGACTGCCAGCATGTCTCTCCCGCTCTCGATCCCTCGGGCCGCCTTGTCACTTGAACTTGCTTCCCTTTCACTGACTCAACCGATTCTTCATCTTGATCAACCTCCATATCACGTCCTGCTTGATCGCCATGCGTACATCTAAGTCCGCTCACAACTTCAACTTACACCCTCAACCATCTGGCATTAGACTCCCCTTCTAAACCTGATCCCTTGCCATCGACAGTTGACGAGTAACTCAAGCCTGCACACACGAGACAACACAGACACACACATATCCAAACATCCACACACAAACTCATGACAAACCCCTGTCAATCACTCATCATAACCTTGAACCATAGTGACGATCCTCACTATGTTCCTCAATCTTTTATCTCTCCTAGTTGGGGCGGACGTCGGACTTCTGCATGCATAGTGTTGGTTCACTTGACAAGGCTATCAACATGGTTTATGGCCTTGGAGCATAGGAGTTGGGGTCGAGCATTTGATGGTTCTCCAACAACAAGAGTCACATACGACGTGATTAGCAAAGGGTTGCTTATCTATGTCAACTAGCTTCTAGCAGTGATGCCAAAGCTCACTACGAGATAGCGTGACCATGGATCTTGCGCCACTATTAGCCATGAGAGGGAAAGTGCCTGGTTTGGATAGTGGAACATCTTTTATTGGATAGAAGATAAACATTACATATTGCTAAACCTCACATTTAATCTTTTGTAGATCATGGCAACTACTACGTCTACTGTTATGAGCACTCCAGTTTTTAATTTACGATCTATTCTTGAACGAGATAAATTTTCTAGAACAAACTTTATGGATTGGTATCGAAACTTGAGAATTTTCTCAAGCAAGAGAAAAAGAATTGTGTTCTTGAGGAACCTCACACTAATGAACCAGGAGAGGATGCTTCTGCAGTAGATAAGCATGCTTATGAGAAGCATGCTAGTGATTCCGTGAATGTCAGTTGCCTAATGCTTGCCTTCATGTCCTCTCAGTTTCAGAAATAGTATGAGGAACGTGATGCTTACAATATGATCGTAGGTCTTAAGGGCATGTTTGAAGACCAAGCAAGGGAAAAAAGATACAATGTGTCTAAATGCTTGTTTGGTAGTAGGCTGGCTAAATGGAGCCTAGTGAGCCCTCACGTGATCAATATGATTGGTTGCATAGGTACCGCTATTGATCACTGAGTCGGAAACGGTTTCCGGTAAACAACCGTTAGTGTACTAGGATGGATTAAAACATGCAAAAAAATAATTATTGTGTAAGTGGTAGATTGAAGGATATGCCCGAGAAAATTACGTTGATTAGAAGTTCTGATAGGTAGTATCAGAAGTTCTGGTTAATTTTTGGTCTTGATATAGAGAAAATTGTTGCTTCGGAAGTTCCGATATGGTATTGGAAGTTCTAAGGTGGGCGATAACAGATTGAATTTGTTGCATGTCATACTGTATCAGGAGACCTAAATACCCTGGCGGATGTTCCGATCCAGGATCGGAAGTTCCGACGTGGGTAAACAGATTGGATATGTTATGGTTTTTAGGGTTTTGGGATGAGCATGTCCAGGGGTCTCTTTTCCCTATAAAAGGAGAGGAGGAGGACGTCTTGTATTAAGAAAAAAGCCTAGATTAGACCTAGCCACCCATGATTTCTGTCCTTCCTTTCTTGATCTCAAACGTTGAGGTTAAGGATCCCCATCTCTCACGTGCGGTGCTAGCACGCTGCCGTGGGAGGTACTCCATCCCTGTACGTGTGGACTCCATTTAGGCATTGCTCCAATAGCGACGCTTGTGGACATCTACATGCACACAACTACATCATCTTCATCGATCAGATCAGTGAAGGATGACAAGAACAAAGCAAGGAGAGGCTTGACGCGCTGCTCCAACATCTTCTTCCGTTGCACCAAGCGCGTTTCGTGCTAGAAGGTACTGATCTATGATAGCACATGTGCATGAGTCTTGGGCCTAGGGCGTAAAATTTTCAATTTGTCGGCTAGCGTTGCTCCCTATTCCCCAACAGTACATCTACCACATCTACATAATTGGGACCCTCGATGCCGATGGATCCAGTGGGTAGCGTAGAGATCAGCGACAACAATATCATCCTCCCCACCCTAGACGACCTCTCTAACGAAGATAGGGCAGAGATCGAGTCCAAGACAGAGGAGATGTGTGCTCTTCTACTTGGGCGCTTCACCAAGACCCGTGGGCGCTTCATCAAGCGTGACATCGACATCCTTTACCTCTCCGAGAGCAAGGTAACACCGTCATCCCCTCGACTATCCTCTCAATACATCGAGCAAAAGATCAAGCTATTAGCGCTTCTTTTATGAATCGTGTAGAGACCATAGTCGACTCTACAATGGAGGTGATGTTTACGATATTCGGCTTTTCCGAGGCCACTTCTCCAACTCTGATTGCTAGTGTACCACCTGTCCATCACATACACAATATAACATACGAGAGTACCTCGAAAGTCATCATGTCTCTGGCCACATCATCCATGGCCGAGACCGCGTATGTCCCTGTCAGTCAGAACAACCCTTGGGCTGGTCAAACCAGCGTTTGCCACACTCAGCAGTCGACAATATTCTGTCAAACCGGCAACCAAGCTGGTCCGACCGGCTACTACACCCTAGGTCAGACTGGCCCTATGTCCAGTCAGACCGCCCTTGTCACCTATTATGCGCCGCCACCGACAATGCATATGCTACCTTTTCCCATGCTGCCCGCACCTCCTACTACTGCGCACCCGTATAGGCCCGAGCACGTCATTTATCATGAGCCACCATGAGAGGAGGAGCCACATGGGCGAGACGTTGAGATACTGAAGGATATGACCAAGAAAAATTCATGGATCAGAGGTTCCGATAGGTAGTATCGGAAGTTCCGATTATTATATGGTCTCGACTCAGAGAGCAAATGTTTCTTCAGAAGTTCCGATATGGTATTGGAAGTTCCGACAAGCCAGAAGTTTCGATTTGGAATCAGAGGGAATTTTATTGATCAGAAGTTTTGATATGTGTATCGGAAGTTCCGAGCTGGGCGAAAATAGATTGGATCTATTGCGTGTCATACTGGATCAGGAGACCTAAAATACCCTATCAGAAGTTCTGATATATGATCTAAAGTTCCAATCTGGGCAAACAGATTGGATCTATTATGAACACGAATTAGATGTAACTAATTTGTTGGTTTCGAGATATGCACGACTAGGGGCTCTCAGCCCTATATAAAGTGAGGAGGAGATCATGGGACAAGCAATAAGCATATATTAGACCTAGCCACCATAGACTCCTCTCCTCCCTTTATTGATCTCAAACGTTGAGGTCGAGGATCTTCCGTCTCTCACATGTGGTGCTGGCCTGCTACCGTGGAAGGAACTCCATCACTGTACGTGTGGATACTGTGGAGGCGTTGCTCAAACAATGACGCTCGTGGACTTCTTCACGTGAACAAATACGTCATCTTCACTAGTCAGAATGGCGAGGGACAACAAGGATGAAGTGAGGATAGGCTTGACACGCTACTCTGACATCTTCTTCTGCTGCACCTAGTGCATCTCATGCTAGAAGGTAATGATCTATGATCTCACACTCACATGGATCTTGGGATTAGGGTGGAAATTTTGAATTTGCCGGCTAGCGTAGCTCCCCTATTCCCCAATAGTGGTATCGGAGCCTATGTGCGTAGTGGAAAAACAGATTAGATATTTTTCAGTCCGCAGTATATCAGAAGTTCCGATGGTGGATCGGAAGTTTCGATAGTGATCAGATATTCCGATATCGAATAGTGATTCAATACAGAAAGCAATTGGTGTCCGGGATTCCAATGTTGATCGGATGTTCCTACAGATCGAAAGTTCCGATGCCTGATCGGAAATCCTGACCCAATCAAATTTGAAATTCCAAGCCTGTTGAGTTGGGTTTTTCAGATCCATAATCCAGTCACTTGTAGATTGCTCACCTAAATTTGTTTTGCAGAGAATGATGTGACTGGCATGGCCTTGGACAAATGTGATGTATGTGATGCATGCGATGAATGTAAATTAAATATGGTATGTGTGTCATGGTTATTTATAGCCCAAGGCTGATGTAAAATTTATTACGACTTGCATATCGTTTCTGCAGTTCCTTCGGCCCATGTAATTAGTATAGGCTAAGCGATATAGACTAGTACTCTTCATGGAGGCTGGTTCTACTTGGTATCGGCTTTTTGAGTTTTTGGTTGCATTGTCGGGTGAAGTTGCTGGTCTTAGTGTTTAGTTCGTTTAGAGTTTCGAGTTCTTGTCACGTTTTTTTACCACCGTGTTTTTTTTTCTATCTATCAAGTGTTTAGGGTATTTTTATTCCGTAGTTTTTGAGTTCAAATCAAATTGGAGTTGGTTTGTTTGTTGGAATTCGAGAATAATTTGGGCAGGCTGTGCACGTGTTACTAAAACTGTCATATCTCGCACCTGCCTACTCGGATTGGAGAGTTTTGATATATTTTGGAAAGCTTACAACTAGATCTGTGTTTTTCCTTTTAGAGTCATCTTCAGATTCAGTAGTTTCCTATTTGTTTTAGATCGTACAAAGCTCGGGAGTCTCGCATTAAGAGTTTGTGTATACACCTGGTCATTTGTTGTTCTTTAAAAAAAAAGAAAAAAAGGCAGAAGGGTGCCCAAAAAAAAGAAATAAAAAAAGCCGCACCAAAAAAGGAAGAAAAAAGAGCGAAAAAAGTGAAGAAAGAAAATTTGTGACAAAAGAGGAGGAAAGCTAGTTCTACCGTTATCGGTTTGGTGGTATCGTTTGTGTCTAGCTCGCGTCTCTAGTACGTTCAAGCCTAGGACCAGCACAATACCGACGTTGAATAATTACTCAATTGGCTTATGCTAATGTGGTTCTAGTTTTCCTTGCTACATATTTCAGCCTACCTAGAGCTCCACATATTTGACTACAACTTGTACAACCAAGTGTTTGCCAAGGCATCGATACATCTAATCTCCATGTTGTTTGTGGTTAAGTCGGTGTACAACACCTCCTGCTTTCATTGGTAAGAACTTGAAAGAGCTTGATAGAGGATTGAGCGAGTGTGAATTTGTGCCTTCACAAACTGGTAGTTAATAGGAGCGTACATATTATTTGTATGTTTCTTGTCTACTACTAATCATGGCAGGGATAAACAAGGAGATAGGATATAGTAAAGCTCAATATCGACATCTTCATCGATACATGAGGGATCAACATGATAAATATGAGGTATGTGAAGAAATTCTAGCTAGGTTCAAATGTACAATACCTTATTTTGAAGGAAATTATGATCCTCATGCATATATTCAATGGGAGCTAGCTGTAGATAATGAATTTAAAAAGTATAACTTGTCTGAAAGAGAAAAGGTTATGGCTACCTCTAAAGTGTTAGTTAAAGATGCTGCATATCATTGGAAACATCTTTGTAGACATGATAAAATACCTCATTCTTGGAAAGACTTAAAGAAATATTTGAGAGATGCTTTTGTTCCTCCATATTATGCCGATATTCCATTAAAGAAACTATAATGTTTAAAACAAGATAGCAGAAGCGTTGCCTCATACTATCATGATATGCATGCTTGTTTATTATGTTGTGTTATAGATGAATGTGAAGAAGCTATAGAACAAAGGTTTTTGCGTGGGCTTAACAAGGAAATTCAGGAAATGCTTCTTCATGAAACATATAATTCTCTCTCTCAATTGTTTGAACTTGCATGTTGAGCTGAAATTCAGATTGCTATTGATTTAGAGGAAACACCATTTTGTGTGCATGCTAGTACTACTAACCTTGAACAAGAAAAGGAGAATAAAAATGCACTTACATCATCGGAAAAGGTTTTGGAAGGTAATATATGTGCTGAAATTAATCAAGCTGAGTGTACTCCTGATAAAACAAAATTGTCCACCATCCACGCTATTATAGAGCCACCATTAGTAGAATCTTTTGCTGAAATTGCTTTGTTACCAGATGATTTGCTTGACACTCCTTGTAATAAATAAGAGTTGTGTTTTAATAATTCACTTATATACATGCCACAACTAGTTAATGAAAAGGTTGACTTTGTTGCTCAACCTTTAAGTGATTTGATACATGTTGTTCACATTGCTAGTGAAAAGGAAAACAAAAATTGTTATCTTTAAATACTTGGGGTTATATTGAACTTGATGATCTTTGTGAACTTAGTGCTTTAAATGAGAAATTACTCACTAGACCTGATTTGTCATGTCCTACTCAAATGAGTTTTCATGTAATTGGAAAATACAATGATCAAGGAGTATACTTTGTGCATAGAGTTTACATATGTTCAGATTTGAAACAGCATGTAAATTCTGAAAATAATAGTCTCGACCAAGGTGTTTTAACTAATCCTATTATCTCGAGCGTCTCTTGTTTTGATACACAGGATTCTTTTCAAGAACGAGAGCCTTGTGGGCTGCTTAGAAATGACACAATTCCTGCGCCAATATCTAAAAGTATAGATTTGATGTCATTTATTCAAGCAAAGGATTTGGTGAGTTGGTTTTTTTCAATTCACCGCATGTTTAAAGAACAAGAGATACTACACAATAATGGTTCTTTTGCTAGGAGTTGCATTGAGGATGGACACAAGAACAAACCGAGGACGGTTTACAGCCAAGAAGGAGAGAATGATGAGGGCATCACTAGCTCGGATATAACCATGCTTATACTTTACAATAAACAACCCAAGGTTCATTCATTCTATATTAGATTTACATTTTATATATTTGACCTAAGGATGCTACACCATGAGTTGGCTTTGTTTTCAATTACAGAAATTCTTTCATGGATTAAGCGACACGTTAAGAGCACATCAAGAGCATCGAACATCATGGAAGTTGATTGGGGACCAAGTCAAGTTAATCCAAATATAATATGCAACTTTGAGACGTCATTTTTGTGCCAATAAAAAGTGGAGATAAAGTTCTACACGTGTGGGATTCACATTCGGACTGCAGGAACAACACAAAATTCAAACGCACATAACTTTTATATGGAAGCTCCAATTAGGGTGATCTTGGACTTTTTGGAAAGCTTGAGATGGCCTCTTTCCAACTGATCCAGCTACACCTCCAGATTCCATCAGAGGAGATCGCAATCACCAAATCAATGCGTGTTCCTTTTTTTGACCGAACCAATTAAGCATGGAATTTCCATTTTTTAGTCAATCTGTTTTGGAAATAATTAGTCATTTCCATATGTAATAAGTTTTCCAAACTTTGGGGACGTCCCTAGGGCTATAAATACCCCTAAAGACTTCAGTTGTAATTTGGGTTTTGATTAGATAAAAGTTTAGCCAATGCTACTTGTCCGTGTAAACCCGTGATCGGTTAGATCGCCGGTTTCACGTTTCAGAAACCCAACTATCCCTGTGCGTCCTTCACATCCAGCAATACTAGTTGCTCCTTTATCTTGTTCTTGCTCGTTGTTTGATTGCTTGCAGGAACAAGTTTGATCACCGAAAGATCAACAACCCTTGGAGTTGGTGTATTGATCGCTAAGGTGCAACACGAACGTCTCGTACGGTTGTAGTCAGGTCGTCAACGTCGTCTCCTTCCAATCGAAGTTACCTTATGTTATCCTCTCACCGAAAGATCGGGCCATCCAATCATCCCCATCACTAAGTGTTACGAGTAGGTACTAATCGAACCCCGGAGAAAGTCATCGGGCTGTAGTAAAGTGTATCCTCAAGTACTTGTCAAGGACTGATGAAATGTTCTTGGTATACGGTGGTGAAGAGGAGCTTATTGTAAGTGGTTACACGGATGCTAGATTTTAGACCGGTAAAGATGATTCTCTAGGCACAGTGAGTTGGAAGAGTTCCAAGCAAGAGACGGTTGCCAATTCTACAATAGAAGCTGTGTATATCGCCGGTTTAGAAGCTGCGAAGGAGGCTATTTTGATCAAAAAGTTTGATTCTGAGTTGGGTGTTATTCCTAGTGCGTCTAGTCCAGTGGACCTCAATTGTGATTCTTGTAACAATTGCATTAGTTACAAACATGTTTAATGTGGTGGTTTATGGTGTATGAAATGAACCTCGAAGGGTTCTCAAAGAGAGAGAGAGAGGATTTATACTGCTTCGGGCCTCCCCGGAGGGATAATTACCCTACGTCCAGTTTATTGTGGATTTGGCATAGTTTTGCCTCTACTCAGCATCCGCCCTATTACAACGGCATGGCCCTGATTTTATAGGCACACGGTCCTAAGGAAAAGACCAAATTGCCCTCTACAAGCTATAGGATTTATAGGGGTAAGAAGGGAAAAAGGCTATACTACTGTACATATGACTTTATAGACGTGTAGATATACATCACTTTAGAAGTAGGTATACGACATACCAGAGGCTGGGGCCCTAGTATAGCTTTACACTGTAGTAGTACCTAGATATCTTTTTTGGGCCGGAGTACCTGCCGGATGGTATCAACCAGAGCTAGCTGAGGGGGCTCCGAAGAGGACTCCGAAGTAGACCCCGAAGTGGGCTTCGAAGAGGACTCCGAAGCACACCCCGAAGAGGGCTCCAAGGTGGCCTCCGAAGCGGCTCTTGGAGAGGGCACCAAAATGTTCTAGAGTGCTCCGAAGGGGACCAGAGGGGTCCCGGAGGCTTGACTCCGGAGAGGACCCGGTGGGATCCTGGAGGCTTGGCTCCGGAGGGGACCCGATGGGATCCCGGATGCCTAGCTCTGGAAAGGACCGGTGGGATCCTGGAGGCTTGGCACCAAAGGGGTAAGTCTTGGGTATAGTTGAAGTTAACTTCGTCGGTGGGGGCTGGAGTTCGTCTTGAGGCTTCGCCAGTTAATGGGCTCCAAACCCGAGGCCTTCGGAGGCTGACGTCATTTGGCCCCTGTTTTAAGGTTTCTATTTCCCCCAATAGTAGCCCCTCGCCCGCAGCCCTTCGGAGCGAATGGGTGCGTGCGCCTCGGGACAAATGACACTAAAAGAATGATGCTTTGGTGATGGCAGGTCTTCGGAACATGGGGCCGAAGGCTGGCTTCAAACTGCGCAGGCAATAAATGCTTGTACAGAGCAATGGGATGCCCTCGCGGAGTCCAAGCGGCCCCGCAACGGTCGGAATTCGGGCCATTACAGTGTGAGGGGTGCAACGTTTTGCTCCAGATTTCACCATGGCCCCAGCGGTCAGAGAGTTTGGGGGTTGGGTAGCCGGTGAAAAAGACATCGGGAGTGGGGCGCACAATCATTTTTACCACCTATTGAAGGGGCTTAACGTACAACAGCGCCGCTCACATTTTCATTTGCCTTCAGCTTCAGTTGCTAGCCACCTTCGCTCTATACTCTCCACCTTCACCTTCGTGTGCAGCCTGCTCCCAAGCCCCTTAGCGTCCTTCACGCCGAAGCCCTTCACAAGATGCTGAAGAAGGTTGCGTCAAAGAAGGCCTTGGCTCTGGGCATGAGCTCGAGCTCTATCTAAGCCCAAGCGGCGGCAGCGGCGAAGCCTGCTGCCATGCGCCTCGGGACAAGGTACCTTCGGTCACTATAAGATAGGTTTGAGCAAACTTTGGAGCTGCGGGCTTTGGTCTTGACGGAGGAGTCCATTCAGAGGATCTGTGAAGGGACGATCTCCGAGGGCGTCCGACTTCAAGTTCCCGATAAGTTAGAGACTATCCAAAGGCCTAAGCCTGATGAAGTCGTCGTCTTCGAGGCCTTCTTCGAGGCGGGGCTCGAGCTACCAGCGGTGGACATGCCGAGTGAGGTGCTGAAGGATTTCAACTTCAATATCCCTCACCTGTCCTTGAATGTCATGGTGAGGCTTGAAATTTTTGAGTGGGCCATGAGGTCCGAAGGCTACAAAGGGAGCGCGAACGTCTTCGTCGCCCTTCACAACAGAAGCTATCAGCCGAAGCGGAAGGAGGGGCTAGATGGCGTCAAGAGGGCCTTAGCCTTTGGGAGTGCCGACTTCCAGCTCCTCAAAGAGTTCTTGGATGACTTCTCAGTGAGGGCCGTGAACAACAAATGGTATTCGAAGTGGGATCACGAATGGTTCTATGCTTCGGTGGGTGCAGACTCCCCCCTTCGTAGTACCAACGTGCTCATCTCCTACCGTCACAAAGGCATGGTGAAGTCAACCTCCGAGACACTCCAATCGAGGATCCTGCTCTTGCGAAGGGTGGCCTCAAAGACGAGCATGCGGAACTTGGCCAATGAATTCATCACCCTTTGGCTTAGCCTCCTCGCACTCTCCTAGCCGGAGTACTTGTGTCTAGCTCCAGGCCTAGAGAGGCCGAGCAAAGTATCTGCGGAATGTCTTGGTGATGCTTCGAACTCTTTTACCTTCATACTTTGTGAAGTTTAACTTGTGCTAACTTGGAGTTATTGATGAAGATGCGCACGACATATGGCCTCCGGAGGAGCATATAATGACCGCCGAACGCACAGTGGGGCCTCCGACACCGGACAAGCAAAACCGAATGCTCGCCCTGGTGGGGTCTTAGTAGCGATGGAACCGTGTGTGGACCTGGCTCAGCGCCGAGGGGGTCCAAACACTCCAAGACTTTGTCAGCTCAGCACGTTCATCGAGCGGCTCAAAAAGGAAGAGGGTGGATGACGAGGATCCCGACACATCAAAGTCTATAGAATCCTCGAGGGTTCGTTCGGAGCCCTTAGCGGATGAAGCCCCTGGCATGCAGGAGCGTGCATCTAAGGGCCTTGCTGCTAGAGGGGAGCCCGTGGATGCTCCTGCTGCGATGGCCGAAGTGGTGGCACCGGATGACATGGCAACGACTTAAGTGGTGGCGCCATAGGCCACGACAGCGACCGAAGTGGTAGCGCGGAGGCCGTGTTGGTGACCCCTTCGAGCGCGGAGGCTGGGGCCCACCAGCCTAGTGGAGGTACTGTTGGCACACATTGCTCCCGCGGACTTCCAGGACATCTCTTCAGGTGAAGAGGAAGCTGACGGAGGTATAAACTTGGATCATACTTCTCCTTAAATTCATGTGTATTGACTTGTACTTTTCTTTAGGTGCGGGTGATGATGCGAGGCCTGTCATGGCGGATACGGAGGAGACCTCCAATAGCAGCGAAAGTAGCAGCAACTCGGAGTCTGAGAGCTCCCCGTCCGAAGAAGACGAGGGGGCAACCGCGGTGGAGGGGGCCCTCAGGAACAACATGATGAAGTGGTCGAGGTAGTGGACCAGAGCCCTGCTCTCGTGGGGCCTGTGTTCCCGGCGCCCTTAATCCGGCACCTGCTTCCGAGGGGACCCACGATGGAGGGGACATAGACTTCTATGACGACTGTGTGGCTGCAGCAAAGGGGGAGTTGGTGGTGCAGCTCAGCCGCAACAGCCAAATCAACCTCTTCACAAACGCTAATGAAGTGCTCGTTCAGGTGAGCGAACCTTCGCACATGCTTCGTTTGGTACATAGCTCGATCTTTAGCAATACTGAAGATTTCTTGATTCTTGCCAAGCCTTCGCACTAACTACCACGGCAGGGGCCTCCGTGGGCCACCTGGAAACCCTCTTGGTGGAGGAAAGTGATGCCCTTCGGCGTTAGACTTTGTATGCCATTGAGAGGTATAAGCAAACTGAAGTGGCGGCTAAGGTGGCGAGGTCCGAGGAAGCTAAGGAAAAAGAAGCCTTGGCCTTGGAGACTGAAATGCTTCGGGAAGCGCATTGGTCTTCGGAGGAAGCCAGAGCGAGGCTGGCGGTGGAGTGCTCTGATCTTCGTGCAGCCGGCCAGACTCTAGAGGACTTCGTGGTCCGAGGGGTTGACAAGGCAGCCTCGATCCTGACCGAAGTCCTCCAGTGCTTGGGGGGGGAATTGCTGGGCTCTATATTTCAATCGTCAAGACCCTATCGGGGGCTGGCTCGAGTTCCTCCAGACGGCTGCGGCGATGGCGGGGTGAAGATGGAGGGCTTCGCGCTGATGGTTGGGCGTGTGGCTGGCCAAGGGGTGTTGCAAATGCTTCATGACGGGGGGTGCAATCACCTTGAAGTAGCAACCCCGGCCACGCCGGTAGCCTTCGGAGGCTCTTGCTTGATTTTTCCTTCCTCGACAGTCCGTGGAGCATGGTGCAGGCTACAAGACCCCTGCAAGACCCAAGGGTGCGAAGCTCAGCCTTCGATGTCAAACTCTCTGCCACCGAAGGTGTAGACCTCCTTAGTCTCTTTTGTAATTCGTAGCCGTAGGCCTGTAAGATAACTTGTAAGTTTATTAATAGAAATTCGGGGGTATTATGTACCTGCCAAGGCTCATCCTTTGGATGTTGACTTCAAAATGCTCAAGGATTTAGAAGAGATTCGCTAGCTTTGGGTGGTGCTCGAAGTAGCTAGGTCTGAAGCCCCCCCTCGGTTCAAACTTTCGAGGGGTCCTAGGGGCGAAGTCATTCTCGAAGTAGCCTAGGAGCTGATGTCTACTATGAAGACGGAGCACTTCGAAGTTCTTCATCCTCGCCAGACTTAAGCTATTTTGAGGTAGGCTTAAGCGGCGAGGAGGTACAGTCTTTGCGTACGACTTTACAAGGCGACAAAGCCCTAGACTTTTCTGCCTTCGATGCAGCACCGCATGCGCTTCAGAATTGGGCCGACCTGCAAGAAGAGAGGCGAGTTCTGTGCGCTTCGAAGCATGGACGGTCTGGCAGCAGGAGGTCAGGCTCTGACAGGGCTTCATCCAGCCGAGGGGGCCCTATCCAGAAAAAGAGAAAGCGAGGGTCGAGTCTATTGGGGCCTTGGGCTCGCTTTTTCCTAGGCTTAGGCACAGATTACTCGTAATATTTTAGCTTTGGAAGTGTACTTATAACATACTTCGTATTTATACTTGGCATTCAATGAATGGAATTTGTATTGTAAAACACACACTTTGTTTGCATGCTTCGCATGTATCGCGTGCTTTGAATGCTTTGTTTGCGCGTGGTGGTTAGGGACTTGGGCATTGCCGGTGCGTGCAATTATAAAATGCAAAGGGATGTGCCTTGGGAGGCTTCAAATATATACATTTGCATCGTTCCGAGGCCTTGCTTGTGCTTTGAACGCTTAAATTTGAAGCGAAGCGTGGCTTCAGAGACATTCGAATTAAGAGAAGCATGGCTTCAACATGCTTAATTCTCGATAGTAAGTACACGTGAAGGTTTCAAACCACGTTTAGATGGCGAAGCTAGGCTTCTAAGCTTGATTCTGCAATGATAACATAATGAGTGGTCTGGATTCACCGAACCTATAATCATGTGAGCCACCTTTGACTCTGGAAACTGAGAATGGAACTTTGAATCCCGGATGCATCAGGCCGGTGGCCTGGAGTCCTTGGACGCATCAGGCCGGTGGCCCGGAGTCCTTTAGCCCACTGCTACGGGCCCAGAGGCACAGTCTAGACTTCGAACCAGTGCTTTGGTTTCAAATAGATCGAAGAAGTGCTTTGGTCGTTATTGATGTGAACCGGTAACTTCGGTTCTTAATAGAACGAAGCCTTTACTTCAAGTTTCAATAAGGACACAGTAAAGCTTCAGTTTTTTAATAAAGTGAAGGCTTCGATAATTAGTAGAACAGAGCAAGGCTTTGGCATTAGATAAAGTGAAGTAAGGCTTTGGCATTTGATAAAGTGAAGCAAGGCTTCACCATTAATAAGACGAAGTAAGGATTTGGGTCTTAATAAGGCGAAGCGACGCTTCGGGGTTTAATAAAGCGATGCAAGGCTTCAATGTTTCATGGAATGAAGCTAGGTTTAAGCTGCTTAGTAGAATGAAGCAATGCTTTGGGCTGTGTACATACCTTCGGATGCTTGACTGGTCCGAAGACCGAGCGGCTTCGCGCTGTTGAAGAGAGCTCGCCTCGTAGCCCATAGGGATTCTGAGGCCTTTGGTGAGCGCCCATAGCCCCTTGCCGAAGGGTGCACTCTGAGGTGCGAGTGGTGGCAGAGACACTAGCTATTAGGACTAGGGTCCCCACGGACGGCGCCAATTGTTGTAATATTTGCATTAGTTACAAACAGGTTTTATACTAGTTCGGGCCTCCCTAGAGGGATAATAACCCTACGTCCAGTTTACATTGGATTTGGCATAGTTTTGCCTCTATTCAGCATCCTCCCCGTTACAAGGGCATGGCCCTGCTTTTATAGGCACGCAGGCCAAAGTAAAAGACCCAATTGCCCTCTACAAGTCATAGGCTTTATAGCGGTAAGAAGGGAAGATGGCTATACTACTGTACATGTGACTTACAGACATGTAGATATACATACTTTTAGGAGTAGGTATACGGCATACCAGAGGCTAGGGCCGTGGTATATCTTTACACTGTAGCAGTACTTAAATATATCTTCTAGGCCAGAGTACCTGCCGGAGGGTATCAGCCTTAGCTAGCTAAGGGGGCTCCGAAGAGGACACCGAAGCAGACCCGGAAGTGGGCTCCGAAGAGGACTCCGATTTGGACCCCAAAGAGGGCTCCGAGGTGGCCTCCGAAGCGGCTCTCGGAGAGGGTCTGAAAGGCTCCGGAGGGCTCTGAAGGGGACTGAAGGGGTCCCGAAGGCTTGACTCTGGAGGGGACCCAGTGGGATCCTGGAGGCTTGGCTCCGGAGGCCACCAGGTGGGATCTCGGAGGCCTAGCTTAGGATAGGACCGGTGGGATCCTGGAGGCTTGGCATCGGAGGGGTAAGTCTTGGTTGTACTCGAAGTTATCATCGTCGGAGGGGGCTGAAGTTCGTTTTGAGGCTTCGCTAGTTGATGGGCTTCGAACCCAAGGCCTTCGGAGGCTGATGTCATTTGGCCCTTATTTTAAGGGAAAACTATTTCCACTAATAGTGATAATAGTGGTGCCATTGCGCAAGCCAAGGAGCATAGATCACACTAGAAGTCCAAACATATACTTCAGCGATATCACCTAATCTGTGAGATCATTGAGAGAGGTGAGTGAAGCTTTGCAAAATGCACACGAATTTGAACATGGCGGATCCGTTGATGAAGCCTGTTCCAGAGCCCAAGCATGAGGCGCACCTGAGTTCCATGGGTATTAGATACATGCGTGAGTGAGTCATGTGTATGTGGAAGATGCTAGAAGAGTATATGCTAATGTGTGAGGATAATTATTATCTTATTCCTTCAATAAATGTCGTTTACATTTGATTAATGAGTGGATGACTTGTTATGTGGAACTATTTGTATTATACCGATATTTTTCAAAAGGAATCCTTGATCTTGTCATCATGTGGGACAGTGATGACACATATTAGCACATCTGGTTGGTTGATGATCACATTTCACAGATCATAGACATAGAGATGTGAAATCAGTGATGTGGAAACATGTTGGTGAACATGGTGTTGGATAGACCCACTTGAGATACTGTTAGGATTGTTATTGTAAGGTGCCATCAGTTATCATCTCAAATGGTTTACCTGTAGAGTCCTTCGACCTGAGATCGTCATTTGATTTGAGTATGCACAGTGAAACAATTAGATACTTCCTAACGGTATTCCGTAACTGGGTAGTAATAAGGGTTGTTTTCAGTTGTGTTATGAAACATGTCGTGGGATGTGAGCGGTGAAGATGAAATTTAAACCTCCTAAATAATGGGAGAGTCATCTCTGCGCCCCTCAAGGTATTGGATTGGAAAAGTGCATGGCAATGCCACTATGACTAAGGAGTTAGTCATTACTTTAATCCGATACTTGATCAAGTGAAATGTTGAGCTAACCAACAAGGGTGGCACGTATCTCGCCTTGAGCTTGACTAACAACATGTGGTAAAGGGTCTAGTGCTTGTGTATATCAAGGTTCAGTGCAAATTTATTTTGTATGCTTTCGGGGTTCAATATGTGCTTCTAAGTACCGCCATTGATCAGTGAGTCGGAAACAGTTTCCAGTGAACAACCGTTAGTGTATGAACCTATCGGGTAACACACTTAAGGGGATGGATTAAGAAACATGCAAAGAATTGGTTCTAGTGCAAGTGGGAGATTGAAGCATATGCCCAAGAAAATTCCGTGGATCAGAGGTTTCGATAGGTAGGATCGGAAGTTGCGATTATTATCTGGACTTGGGTCAAAGAGAAAATGTTGCTTCAAAAGTTCTGATATGGTATTGGAAGTTCCAACGAGCCAGAATCTCTAATTTTGAATCAGATGGAATTGTACTGATCGGAAGTTCCGAGCTGGGTGAAAATAGATTGTATTTGTTGTGTGACATACTGGATTAGGAGATCTAAAATACTCTGTCGGAAGTTCCGATCCAGGATCGGAAGTTCCGACGTGGGCAAACAGATTGGATCTGTTAATAACAGGAATTAGTTGAAACTAATTTGTGGATTTGGAGATGTGCACGACCAAGGGCTCTCAGCCCTATATAAAGAGAGGAGGAGGACTTGGGACAAGTAATAAGCATAGATTAGACCTAGCCACCATAGACTCCTCTCCTCCCTTTCTTGATCTCAAACATTGAGGTTGAGGTCATGGGAGGAACTCTGAGCGCCAGCAAGCTACTTCTGCTCACGATCCCCTCAAGTCGCGTGAATGCTTGCCCAGGCCTCCCTCTCACAGACCCGGTCGTCACGCCATCGCTTTTGACCGTCCGTCCAAGTCTTGCTCGGTCTATTCATGCACTAAAAGAGTGACTTGATCTTACAATAAGAAGGTGAAAGCAAAATCGTTTCAACTTGGTGACTTGGTTTGGAAGATGATTTTGCCTTTAGGCACTAAAAGCCCAAAGTTTGGTAAATGGTCGCCTATCTGGGAAAGTCCTTTTGGAGTTGTTGAAATCGCTCCACGTAATACATACTAGATTCTCTTCAAGGAGAGAGATTTCGTAGAGCTTTGAATGGTAGGTATTTGAAAAAGTAATTCCCAAGTGTGTGTCCAAATGCTTGAACTGTCAAAGGCTGATATGAAGCATATCACCCTTAGCTCATTGTCTTTTTGGCTCACTAAGTTTGCCAAAACGCAGGGGGGGTATTTGTTGGTAGCAAAAAATGTCATTAATGGTCAAAATTGGTACTTTTGGCTGAAAATATGGAAGTCATGGCACAGGCCGGTTTTACCGAACCAATCTGAGTCCGAGTCAGATTTGTTGATTTCGGGTAGATTTTATATCTAATTAATGTTTAACAACTTGGACTTGTATCTAGGTCAAATTAGAGCCCTATAAATATAGGGGCAAGGACGATTCAAGCTACCCCCAAAACCCTACTAGATCCAATCTATTATTTTACCTTGAATCGCACTATTACCTTTCAATCTACTTTCCTTGCCCTAGGATTAGCCAAGTGTCGGGGATATGATGTAGGTAACCAACCGAGTGGTTTCACTTGGACCGCCGATTGATGGCCAGGCCAGCCCATGAAGGATTTCCCGACTGCCAGGCCTCCCACTCGGGAGTAATGCGCCCGAGTGGTGAGAAACCAACGATTGGCCTAGGGCCATCCCCCCAATGGTTATCTCCAATCAACGCTGATGGTTACCCTCAATATTAACTGTTGATAGCAAAAAATGGCATCAACGGCCGAGATTGTCAAAATATCAATTTTGGTGATTTGGGCCAAAAATACACATGTTCGGGGTCAGGACGAAGCCCTACAGGGTCGAAGGTCCATTGGGCTATGGGCTCCGAAAGCCTCTGGCCAGCCCACGGCCTTCGGCTAGGAAGCCTTCGGAGGCCCATGCCGCCAAAGCTTCAGCCCGAAGAGCAGGCTTCGATGGGCCTGGCCGAAGCCCACTTCAGCAGAGACAGGGTTGGATACAATTCCGGCTAAGTTTTTATCTCCATCCAAGCCGAATTATAGCAGATTAGATTAGAAGTGTGGCCCCTATAAATAGAGAGGCGAGGCTAGCTTAGACACCCCCCAACACAAATCAAACACAAAGCCCTAGATTTGATCACATTTATTTACCTTTACTTTTTTGTACCTCTTCGTGGGTTTGCCTGGAAGCCCTCCGTCGGCCACTTCGGAACAGTGATAATCCTTGTTACTTCGCTTGTGAAGTATCCGTTAATCTACGTAATAGATTGTTATCGCCTTGTTACTTCACCTGTGAAGTATCCGCTAATCTACGTAACAGATTGCTACCTTCGCTACCAGTGCAACACTTAGCAGAATTCGGTCCTTAGGCCGAATTAGTACTTCGAATATCATCTATTGCAGGTCCCCTACGTTCGGAGCTACTTCGTCGGAGGTGTCCGAAGCTGAGAGATTGGTTTCGAAGGTTGCGAGAACACCCTTCGGCGAGACTACAGGTTTCGACTACACGCTTCGCTCGCACACTTCGTCGCTATAGGCTTCGCCACGCTCATACTCTGCTCTGGACGAAGTTACGCTTACATGTTGCGCTCGGATCGTTACATTGTACCCTGACGTATCAGAGACTTCACGCCGAACCTCATCATTTGGAGGTGATTGTCGCATCCTGATCGGTTCAGAGTTCATCTTCGACCAGATCAGTCCAAACACCGAAGGCACCCTTCGGCGGGACACCTCGCACCAGACGCCGAAGGTATTCTTCGGCCACCCCTTCGCGCCATACTCTGAAGCAGACAGGCTCCGATCGGTTTGCTGATTTATTCTGTTTAAATATATTTTTTGGCTAATTGTATTATTTTGTGTGATCTGATTGCCTGGCGAATCCACCCCCTTACCACGGCTAAGGGTAGTCGGAACGCGACGTCGGTGTTGTGTTACGCTTAGGCCTGTCCCTAAGTATCCACACACTTTTGGATCGTCGAACTGACCCAAGTGCGAGGGCATGTTTTCGTGTCAACACACTTTTTGGTGACTCCGCTGGGGAAGAGCTACGCCAACATGACGAGTATGTCTACATCGGCCACCGGTACATATACATCGACTACTACGTCCGCACCACCGATGGACACAATAGGAGGCGCGGATATCAACAACCGCAACATCTTAACACCCACTCTTGACGATATTCCCGTATAAGACTGAGCAGAGATCGAGGTGAAGCTGAAAGCACTCCAGGACATGATGCTTGGGGGCTACGTTAAGACACGCGTAGGCTTCATCAAGCGCGACATCGTCACCCCCAACCTCGCTCAGATCCAGGTAACACCTGTATCTCCTCATTTATCTTCTTTAGAGATTGAGCAAAAAATAGCCGTATCAGTAGATCTTGTTAGCGCTTCGCTAGCCAACCGTTTAGATTCGGCAGTCAGCTCCCAAGTAGAGGCAACTCTTAGAAGGTTCAGCTTTACTGAGGTTGTACCCCTGGTTCCTATTGCTAGTGCACCTCCGGTAAACCATGTGTATGGCAGAACTGACGACAGCACTGGCACGACTGTGATGACTCCGGCCTCAACACTTATGGCCAAGACTAATCATTATACTTACGATCAAACTAGCACTGCGTACCATGCACCACCACCTGCACCGGTACCCACACTGCCCGCACCACATGCGCAGGCACCCGGACATGAGCACATCATGCAGAAAGCGCGCAGGGAAGAGGCCCAGGGCCGACACCCCGATATCCCACCGCGTGTCGCACCCCCACATGAGAGGCGCGCGCACGCGACATGCCAAGATGACATAGAGGAGGAGGTCCGCGCACTATTTAGAGAGTGTGCCGGCTTCGTGCCCAAGGGACGGGTTAGGGTTTACCGTAAGCCATACACCGATCATCTTGATACAATACCCTACACCCGCGGCTATAGAATCCCCGAATTCACCAAGTTCGATGGCGAGGGTAGCAAAACCACACTAGAGCACGTTAGTCAATTTTTGGCACAGTGTGGAGAAGTTAGCAGGATAGATGCCCTAAAAGTTAGACTATTTTCTCTCTTGCTATCCGGCACCGCTTTCACTTGGTTTTCGGTGCTCCCGACGAACTCCATTCAGATGTGGGATGATTTAGAACGGAAATTCCATGATTACTTTTACACGGGTGAGACAGAACTTAGGCTTTCACACTTGACATCGGTTAGACAGAAATCTAACGAGAACGCCTTTGAATACATCAAGCGTTTTAGTGATACTAGTGTTGGCGTAAAAGATTACGCTAACAGCTTTCTGTAGATTAGAAACTAACAAACAAAGTGTTTGCGAAGGGAACTGTTCTAAGCCTCCGAAAGGATAATAACTTAGAATAGTTCGAATATGTGTATTGAATAACTTGTATTCGGTCCCTATTACAGGGTGAAATGGGGGGTATTTATAGGCCCAAATATTAAGGAAAAGACCTATTTACCCCTCTATTACAACCGACATAGTAGAAACTATTCGGTACCCTTGATAGGGCTATAATGGTAAAAGACTAATCTAATAATATAAAAGATAAATCTTCCATCTTAGCTGGCAATAAAGATCTCGAAAAGCCTTAGTTCAAAGATGTACTCTGAACCAATGCCTATCTTTGTACTTCGAGCTTGACTCAGGGTATCTTCGAAGATGGACGTCTGGAAACCTTCGAATTCATTATCTGCTTTTGTGCTGTTACGGCAATAACCCCGAAGATGGGATATTTTCCCCCAACAGTAGCCCCTCGAATACGCTTCTCCGTTTAACTTGTAATGTTAGGAGAGCAGTATACGGAAGGAAAAATAACCAGGCATAGGGGTTATTAGATTTTAATTCATCTCCGAAATGTGCGAAGATATAAAACTCTGAATCAGTCTTAAAACAATTACTTTCGAACTATCTTAGAACCGACTCAGGAAGTTCGAGAGTCTTTTAGACTTAGAAGAAATAGCCGTTAGCTTTCTTCTTCTAACGGAAACCGTAGAATGCGTTAATTTCGGAGAAAAGTAACGGGCAGGAATGCGAAACGGCATGGACTAACGGTAAAAATGTAAAGTCTAGGCTATAAATAGAGGGCGTAGAACATTCCTGCTTACCTTTCCACTGCTCTCTTGCAAACAAACGCCTTCTGAGCCCTTTGAGTCCTTTGAGCCCTAGTCTCCATTTTTCTCCCAAAGAAACTCAGTAACTGCAATGGCGAAAAACAAGAGTTCTGGAGCCCCTTCGGCCCTGGCTCGGCAGCAGGCGGCTGTAGCAGTAGCGGCTTCAGCGTTGGCGACGGCGCCTCCAACACCCGCAACAACATCCATGGCTGCAGGAGGGAGAAATCCCCAAAATGCTGATGATCAAGGTCTCTGCCCGCCATCAACGAAGTACTTGGACCAATCCTTTCAACTGGGACCTTCTACCTGCAAGAGGGAGTCACTGGCAATCGTAGTAGAAGGGAGGATTAGCACCGGAGTTATGATCCGCAAGCCTGGAAAAGAACTTATCCCGTCGCCAAGGCCCGGAGAAGTGGTCGTCTTCGAAGCCTTCTTCGAAGTCGGCTTAGGCCTTCCAGCAGTGGACTTCTTGGCGGAGGTACTTGATTTATTTCACGTCACCCTTCCTCAACTGTCTCCGAACGCAGTGGCTCATTTGGCTATCTTCGAATGGGCGTTGAGAGCCGAAGGCTGTGAGGGGAGGGCAGAGATCTTCGCTGCGCTACATAGAGCTTCATGCCAGCCAAAAACCTTCGTAGGCCCCGGAGGTGAAAAAATAGTAGTAGCCTTCATAAGTATTAACTTCAGGCTTCAGGATGAATACGCCCTTCAATTTCCTGCTAAGGCCATCAATGCAAGATGGTATACCGACTGGGTCATGAGGTGGTTTTATGCCGAAGTTGGGGCGAGCAATCCTCTGGCCGGACCTCTGAAAGAAATCTAATTCCGGAAGGAAGCCCTAGTGCATTCCGACCAAGGTCAGCTCGAAGCTCGCCTCAGCCTACTTCAAAAGATCAGTCAGAGGTTGAGCATGCGAGACTTAGCCGAAGAATTCCTTGGGTTGCAAATCTCTCCGCTTATGGCCAACTGGCCTATCATCTTCGAAGAGGATTCGGAAGGCGGTCTCCGAAAGATCACTTCGACTTCAAGCCCTGCAGGTAACTTCGAAGACAACATGTATTATGCATATTCATTCGAAGAAAAACTAACTTGATTCATTTTTTAGCTTCTTCAGCCCCTATTACTTCGGAGCAAATCGTAAGGGCTTCGGAGAAGATTTTGGGCACTCCAACTCCGACCGAAAAAGAATGGAGAATCAAGCTGGTGGGGAGTTGGGAGATATTTAACAGAGTGTGGGGAATGCTGGAAATCGTTCCGCCCCCTTTGATGGATTGGGTGCCTTCGGAGAAAGGACCCAAAAAGAGGAAAGCCGAAGCTGGGACTTCGAGCTCTGCCAAGACTCCGGTGAAGAAGGTGGCTCGGAAGCCAAAAAATCCTGCACCTTCGAATCCTGCACCTTCGAGCTCAAGGGCTTCAGTCTCTGACTCCCAAGAGGACGAAGGGAGGTTGCTTGTGCGTCTGATAGACGAAGATGAAACTCAAAGGACTGCACAAACCGAAGTACCTGCGAACGTGCCAGAGTCTCAAGATAACCTTGAGCAACCAAGGACTTCGGCAGTTCAAGGAGATATACCTCAGGAGGAAGTTCCTGTGAATGAGAGTGGGGTCGAAGTTACTATGGCTTTGATTCCTGAAGAGGCAATAAGGACTGCTCAGGATGATGCTCCTGCAGTCGAAGACTTAACGGCTGATTCGGACGAAGATCTCGCCTTCGATCCGCCGAACAGTCCGATGATTGCCCCTCTCCAAAATGTCGAAGGTAAACTTCGAAAAATTCTTTCATGTTTATTTTCTCTATTTATACAATGTATAATACTCTTTTTTTACAGAGTCCACTCCTATGGAAGAGGTCCGCCAGGAAGAAATAATTCCTGGACCTTCGACGACTTCGGAGCCAACCCAGAGAGCTACTCAAATGGGACCTGGAAGAGGCAAAAGGAATATAGAACCCCTCCCTGCTGCAAGTTCCGGATCAACTCCGTCTGATTCAACAGACGAGAGCCAATCTTCCGAGGAGGGCCAGTCTCCAGGGGCTTCGAAGACCACAAGTCAACGCTCCGGCCCTTCGCTGGACGAAGATGACCAACAAGCAATAAGTATGCTCCCCCTACTAGCTCCTTTCTTAGGGCAAACAACTGGTCTTCGGACTTTGCTCGAACCTTTGGATCGAGCTAGCCGCGACATAGGGGAGACTAACTTAGTGGCCATTCTAAGTAAAGCGGACAGGTCGGAGCTCAACGCTGCTATAGAATGTGCAGCTTACCAGGTACGAAGCATCTACGAAATAACATAGAATTCGTTTACGAATAAATATTTACCTTGGTTTTTTCTTTTTGCAGCAAACCGTCTTGGCCCGAGCTGCGAATATATCTAATGATGAAGAGATTGCTCGTCTTCGGGAGAAAATTAACGTCCTTCAATGGAATCTTAGCATCTCCGAAAGCCGAGTGGTCCAAATGGATAATATAGTGTCAACGGAGCGCAGGGCCAGACAAGGTTTGGAGGCTGCGAATAAAGAGCTCGAAGTAGAGAGAATTGTGCTTCGAGCAGAAATTGAAAAATTGCGAGCGGAGCATGCTACTGCGGGGACCGAACTTGTCAGACTCCAAGAGGAAGCTAGCCAGCTGTTGAACCAAAAGAATATTTTGACCACTGAAACGGCTAGACTTTCTGGGGTTCTTGGAGAAGTAACTTCGATGAAGGATGCGCTGAACGAAGATAAGCTGAAGTCCGAGAAGGTGGCTGTGGAAGTTATGAATCAGTTGCTAGGTGTCCTGGAGTACTTCGGTACTACTGGGACACTTCCTTCTGATGATAACATCACTCTTCTGCGCCGGTTAAAAAGGATCCAAGGAGTGGCGAAGCAGATGAAGACAGCGGGCATTCGATATGGAGAACTCTCCGGACAAGTGGCTGCTGTCGTCCTACTTCGCTACTACGAAGATCTAGGCCGATCGATAACTCCGGACGCAGGAGGGGGCCCAATTACCTTCGACGACGAGTGACTTCTGACTCCTTCCGAAGGTGTGGCTGCTGCCTGGTGAGCCTTCCAAACTTCATGGAGAGCCGAAGGTCGTTCTACGATCAAGGCTTGGATCGACGAAGGTCAACGCCAGAAGCAAGTTCGGACCCAAGCTTTGAGCAGTCAGCCTCCTCCGAACCCGCAGGTTTAGAAATACCTTAGGATTTTTGGCTATGTAAAGCTTTATGCTTATGAATATTTATCAATGAAAATTTGTTTATCATATTTTTAGGCTTTACCTCATACTGAAGATATCGAAGTGTTAGACCTTAACGACGAACTTCGCTCATTATGGACCACCTTCGATCTTCTAAAAGCTTATAAACGTCCTCGATTTTTAGTTCCTCGAGATAGCTGAGGTGTAATTGCGCCCGAAGTAATCAAATATATACTGTCTTATATTAAAGAGGAAGAAAAAGAGGTTAACTTGAACACTTCGTCTTCTGAAGACGTTATATGGTCTGAAGACGAAGATGAAGTTCGAAGTAAAAAACCTGAAGAACTTGGAAGCTGGGAAAGGAGCCCCGAACGGCTTCGAACTTGGGCCGAGTTTCAACAAGAACAGAAGGACTTTAGAGCTTCGAAGGGGGGCAAGAGAGTTAAACGCAAAGTTGTTAGAACTCCCGGCGCCGGAACTAGTCGTTCCAACCCTAGCTCTAGAGACCGAAGAGGTCTTCGATTCCTTCTTGGTATAGATACCAATTTTTCATGATGTAATCTGTAAACATATTCGTTCGAATAATGAATACCGATTTAAAATTGTCTCCATATTTACTAGCCCCTCTTTGGGTATAAGCAACTTCGAACTGTATTCAAAGATGGTTATGCGCAAAGAAAAAACTTCGGAGTACAATTTTTGGGGGTTCGGAGCCCCTCTGCAATTTAAAGATCTTTTAAAATCTTATAAAACGTCTTCGACTATTTGTAGTCTGAAGAATGGCAACTTAGTACCCTTGTTTTTTGAAAGAAATCACTTGAGATAACTTTCAAGATACCTTAGTATCTTAGATAATTTGTCACTTTGGACTATGTTAACAGACATTCGAAGCTCATGGCTCAAACTCTGTTTGCTTTGGCCACCTTCGGCTCTTTTTACGGATGTCTACCAGCCAATGGCTTTGACTCCGTATATTTTGGCCACCTTCGGCTCTTTTTGCGGAAGTCTACCAGCCGATGGCTTGGACTCCGCATGTTTTGGCCACCTTCGGCTCTTTTTGCAGAAGTCTACCAGCCAATGGCTTGGACTCCGCATGTTTTGGCCACCTTCGGCTCTTTTTACGGAAGTCTACCAGCCAATGGCTTGGACTCCGTATGTTGTGGTTTTGGGCTCTTTTACGGATGCCTACAAGCCGGTGGCTTGGACTCCGGATTATGTCAGCCCCCACGTCGGAAGCTTCGAACCAATGGTTCGAAGTCCGAAAATACGATTCAGCTTCATGACACTTCCCTCTCGGTCAACCCCGCGGTTCCAGTGCATCCACTCGGAAGCTAGAAGTCTATGAGGGGAAGGCATTATCTGGACCATATGCTTTATTAATTCAGAAGATGATTACAAGTGAATTACAAGGAGCCCTTATGCGAAGTATCGCTTTAGGTGCTCCGCATGCCAAGTATGTGCTAACTCTTCACCTTCTAAATTAGCTAATTTAAAAGAGCCAGGGCGTCCTGAATGAACAATTAGATATGGACCTTCCCATTTATTTCCTAACTTCCCTGGCGCTATAATGCTTCGTAGAACAAGATGACCCGGTCTTAGTTCATTGAGCTTAACCTTCGGGTCAAACCAAGCCTTCGTCTGCTGATGATACTTTGATAAATTTGCCACAGCTCGAAGTCTTGTTTCTTTTGATAAATCTAGCGAAGCTTGTCTTTCTTCTTCGATCTCTGGTTCGGTGCTGCGAAACGATCCTCCTTTGAGCTCCGTTGGAGTCATAGCTTCATCTCTGAATAGTAGTCTGAATGGAGTAAAACCTGTGGACCTTGTTTGCGTAGTCCGAATGGACCACAAAATCTTCGGAAGCTCTTCGGTCCAGAGTCCTTTTGCTAGTCCTACTATCCTTCGATTTAGCCCTGACAAAATATTCCCATTGGCTCTTTCTACGGCTCCATTAGACTGAGGATGCCTTACTGCAGCAAAACATAACTGAATGCCTAGATCTTCGCAAAACTTCCTGAAAGGTTCTGCATCGAACTGTGTTCCATTATCAACTGTGAGTTGTCTAAGCACTCCGAACCGGCAAATGATATTCTTCCAAAAGAATTTATGTACATTGTTCGAAGTGATAGCTGTTAAGGGTTCTGCTTCTACCCACTTGGAAAAATACTCAATAGCTACAACTGCGAACTTTAGATTTCCCTTGGCTACTGGAAAGGGACCAATTAAATCCATACCCCATCTGGCCATAGGCCATACCGGAGCAATAACTTGAAGAGCTGTTGGTGGGCGATGACTTCGTCGACCCATCCACTGGCATCCTTGACAAGTGCGGACTAAGCTCTCCGCATCAGCTGTTATTGTAGGCCAATAAAACCCCGGGCGAAGTGTTTTTCCTGCCAAAGCTCGAGGGGCTAAATGGCTACCGCAAAGGCCTTCATGAATTTCTCGAAGAATTTCTTGACCTTCGGCTTGAGATATACATCGGAGTAGAGGGGAACATACTCCGGCCTTGTATAAAATATAGTTGATTATTTCATAATTTCTAGCTCTAAGCTTCAATCTTGACAGCTGTGGCTCTTCGGGCAAATTTGTTCCTCCCTGTAAAAGTTCCATGATCGAATTTTTCCAATCTGCACTAGGAATGCAAAGAATCTCTGCAGAGGGAATTTGTGGCACCGAAGGTATACTGAGCTCCTCATAGAAAGCTTCTTCTGGTACATCCACAGCTCCGGCTGCAGCTTTTGCTAAGATGTCCGCTTGCACATTTTCTGCTCTTGGTATACTCCGAATGGAAATACCATTGAAGTGTGCTTTGATTTTACGGATTTCTTCTAAGTACTTTGCAAGTTGTGGATGCCGAACCTGGAAACTTTTATCTACGTGCCCTGCTACTATCTGAGAATCTGTTTTTATAATATTTCTTGTAGCCCCTAGAGCACGTGCTTTTCGGAGTCCCAATAAAATCCCTTCATACTCCGCTATATTATTGGTAGACTTAAAGTTGAGTCTTGCGGAGTACATTGCTCTTTGCCCTGAAGGCGAAATTAATACTGCTCCAATACCTGCTACGGATGCTTGGAAAGCCCCATCGGAATAAACAGTCCAAACTCCGTCACTTGACTTCTCCAGAACCAAATTTGCAGGTGGAGTCCATTCTGCTACAAAATCTGCTAAGACTTGCGATTTGATTGCTGTCCTTGCCAGAAAAGATATGCCTAAGGGTGCTAGCTGAACTGCCCACTTCCCAATCCTTCCAGTGGAATCCTTACTTCGAAGCATATCTCCTAAAGGATACGAAGTTGGTACAATTACATTGTGTGCCAAAAAATAATGTCTTAATTTCCTCGAAGCCATTATCAAAGCAGAAATGAACTTCTCGAGTTCGGAGTATCTTGTCTTCGCTCCTGATAATGCTTCGGATACAAAATAAACAGGATTTTGGACCAACTTCCCATTGAAATCCACTTCTCTGACAAGGACTACACTGACAGCAGAACCTGTAGCTGCAAGGTAAAGGAGTAGGGTTTCGTCCGCAGTAGGTACCGTGAGTGTAGCAAGATTACTGAGATACTCTTTAATATCTTCGAAGCTTTTCTGACACTCTGGTGTCCATGCAAAATCTTCGGACCCTTTCAATGCTTTAAATATAGGCAAGCTTCTCTCCGCAGACCTTGATAAAAACCTGCTAAGTGCTGCCAGATGCCCAGTCAGCTTTTGCACTTGCTTTAAATTCTCCGGAGGAGCCATCTTTTGTAGCGCAGTTATTTGAGTAGGGCTAGCTTCAATCCCCCTGCTTGAAACTAAATACCCTAACAACTTTCTAGCCTTAGCTCCGAAGATACATTTTTCGGGGTTAAGACGGATCCCACATGCCCGAAGGCTATTGAATGTTTCTGCTAAGTCTAGGCTATGTTGGTGCTTTAAAGCACTCTTTATTACAATATCATCCATATAGGCCTCCACATTGCGACCTAATTGATGACCTAGAGCCTTAGCAACTAACCTCGAAAAAGTAGCCCCGGCATTTCTTAAGCCAAAGGGCATTCTTACATAACAAAAGACTCCCGAAGGAGTTACAAAGCTTGTCTTGATCTCATCTTCGCACTTCAACCATATTTGATGATAACCAGAATACGCGTCGAGGAAGCTTAATAACTCCGAACCTGCGGTGGAGTCGACCAATTGATCAATTCGGGGCATGGGTTAGGGGTCACGAGGGCATGCTTTATTCAAGGATATGAAATCGATGCACATGCGCCACTTTCTGAAAGACTTCTTTCTGACGAAGACTAGGTTGGCTAACCATTCTGTGTGAGCCACTTCTCTGATAATTCCAGCCTTCAACAATTTCTCAACTTCGTCTTTTGCTAGAGCAGCTCTTTCTGCAGACATTTTCCGGAGTCCTTGGCGAACAGGACGGGCCTTCGGGTTTACAAGTAAACTATGTTCAATGATATCCCGATCGACTCCGGTGATATCTTCGTCAGACCAAGCGAAGACATCTAAATTCTCTTCCACCACCTTTTCCAAGGAGGTTGCAACTTCTGGAGGTAAATCTTTACCAAATTGAAATGTATATTCTTTACCATCTTTAACAATGACCTTCGCTGCAATCTCTCCTTCAGGACTTGGTCTCAGAAAGGATTTCTTTGAAGCTTCGGAAGGGGCTAAAAAAATTTCTTGATTATCTTGCACATTGTTTACTTGTCTTGGATCAAGAGGGGGGCCATGACCATATTCTGCTCTCCGGGCGATAGCTTGATCTCCGAAGACAGTAAGGACTCCTGCTTGTGTGGGCATCTTCATGCACAAATAATTGTGATGCGCCACAGCTCTGAACTGGTTTAGCATGCCTCTTCCGAAAATGACGTTGTAAGCATACGGGGCATCTACAACATCGAAGATTACTTCCTCAGTTCGGGCCAACAAACCTTCTCCGAAGGTGACTTCCAGGACTATTTGGCCAAGTGCATCGAGCGGAGGTCCTGCGAAGCCTTGCAAAGGGCGAGCCGCTGGAAGGAGATGCTTTCTGGAGATGCACAATTGATCGAAGGCTTGAACAAAAATGATGTCTGCCGAACTACCTCCGTCAATCAACACTCTTCGAACTTCAGTGCCCGCAATATCAGCAGTGATAACGAGTGGGTCTGCATGCGGGAACTTAATGCCAGCTGCATCCTCCGCAGAAAAGGATATCGGTACATGAGACCACTCCGGCATAGCAGCTGCAGACGACGAAGTCCCAATATGGCCTACTTCTCTGACGTAGTCTCTTCGCTGTCTTTTTGACATGCTTCCGAGGGTACCTCCTCCGGAAATGGGGAGGACTACTCTTTTCCCTCGGTCTTGCCCTTCCTCTTGCTTCGGAGGTGGCATAACATTGGCCACTGGAGGGTGTCTTGCGGCATCGAAGTTTTCTATCCGCGCCACAGCCTGGACCGGCTCTAGGCGCGCTGCAACTGGAACTCGGTCGGTAGTACCTCGACCCGAAGTTCTTTCTAGATACTCTCCTCTTAGAGTAAGTATAGCCTTGCAAGTATCAGTTGCATGGCTTTGATTTTCACCATGGATACAGCAGAAAAGGGTCTGGCCTTTGCCAACCGTTTTCCCTGGCGACCTCCAGCCGCTGGCCTTGTTCCCCGAAGACTGTGGAGCTCTCTGTGTAAACTTCTGTGGGGGTGCAATATTCAAAACTTCCGAACGAGGGTGCTTTTGCCCCCTTCTCTGATCATGTTGAACTTCGAAGACTGGTTCTTGCGGCTGTGCCGAAGTTTTTACTTCTACTTTAACTTCTTGCAATATGGACGAAGTAGCTCCAGTTCTTCGAAGCCAACCCTCTTCCGACCTCGCATACTCCTCGAATTATGACATCAGCTGAGAGACCGAGGATATGCTTTTCCGATGAAGCTTATCCAGGAGGCCTTGATGAGTGACGCCTTCCCGAGCTGCATCAACTACCGAAGATGCAGACAACCCCCGGATCTGTGACTTCGTATGAGCGAAGCGCTTGAAATATTGCCTCAATGTCTCTCCGGGGAGCTGCTTCACCTGGAAAAGGCTTCCCGTTGACATTGGAGGCACGAAGGTGCCTTGAAAATTGCTTACAAACTTCTTCTTCAGCTGCCCCCATGAATTGATTGATCCTGGCTTCAAAGACCAGAACCACCTTAATGCCACTCCTTGAAGAGCTAAAGGGAAACACTTTGCCATGGTGTCTCGAACTCCTCCGCTAGCTTCAATTGCTAGGGCATAAGAACGAACAAACTCTCCGGGATATTCATCTCCAGCATACTTACAGAGCTTCGAAGTTTTAAACTTCGGATCAAAGCGAACTTTCTGCAGCTCAGGATGCAGCGGAGATTCATTATCGAAGGAGGCATTCTCCGGGGCTTCGGGATAAACGAGTTCGTCGTCTTCGGGCACTTCTGGGATAGCTGGGATGGCTTGAGAGCGAAGCCTGTTCGCGGCTTCTTGCTGCCATCTTGCTACTTTAGCTTGGAGGCTGGCCATTTGAGTGGCCATATCTCCAAGATTGTCTTCATCTCCTCCGGAAGGATCTTCCGGGTCTTGAGAGCTAGTAGGATCAGTTCGAAGTGGGATGGAAGGTGGAAGAGGGATTCCAGGTGGTCGAAGTATGGAAGGATTTGGCGGAGAAGCTCCGTATGTTCGAGGGATGGAAACTCCTTCCAGAGTTTGAGGTGGAGGGAATGTCGAAGGCCCTCCGACTTCAACCGTGTCGGATGGTGTCTCTCCGGAGATCCGAGAGGACCTCCGAACAGGGTTACGGGGTGCGCTCCGCTTAGGAGGCATGATGTAAGAAGTTGGTAGAGAACGAAGTTTTTTGGACTAGGTTCCCCACGGACGGCGCCAACTGTTGGCGTAAAAGATTACGCTAACAGGTTTCTGTAGATTAGAAACTAACAAACGAAGTGTTTGCGAAGGGAACTGTTCTAAGCCTTCGAAAGGATAATAACTTAGAATAGTTCGAATGTGTGTATTGAATAACTTGTATTCGGTCCCTGTTACAGGGTGAAATGGGGGTATTTATAGGCTCAAATATTAAGGAAAAGACCTATTTACCCCTCTATTACAACCGACATAGTAGAAACTATTCGGTACCCTTGATAGGGCTAAAATGGTAAAAAAATAATCTAATAATATAAAAGATAAATCTTCCATCTTAGCTGGCAATAAAGATCTCAAAAAGCCTTAGTTCAAAGATGTACTCCGAACCAAAGCCTATCTTTGTACTTCGAGCTTGACTCAGGGTATCTCTGAAGATGGACGTCTGGAAACCTTCGAATCCATTATCTGCTTTTGTGCTGTTACGGCAATAACCCCGAAGATGGGATATTTTCCCCCAACAACTAGAAACCGATGTTTCAGCCTTAATATTTCGGAAAGAGACTTGGCGGAGCTAGCGCTTAATGGGTTGCGTATTAAGATTAAAGAAAGATTAGAAAACCAGAAAATTTTAGAAGTTACCCAAGTTTTATAGCAGGCTCTGGTCCAGGAAGGCCGAACCAAAGATAAAAAGTTTATTAAGACGTTTAACAAGCCTAGGGCTAAAATCCACAGCATGGAACGCTCTGACGAGGAGGAATCAGAAGAAGAGGATCCAGCCGACTTGTATGAGGAGCCATGCTGAAGAGCGTGGGCCTCATGGCTCCAGATGTGATGAGTCATTGTCAATGGAAGTCAAAGAGGACCGAGGAGAAGAGAAGACCTGCTGCATTTGGGCCGCTTGTGACTCAGGTACACGGGCAGCGAGCGACTGTTGGGCAGAGGGGCCGTGAAGTCGAGCTGGCCCAATCCGGGTACATGGGCTAGGAGGAGTAGAGGATCCATTAGGCTGTTGACCAGGATTGACTCAGGTACACGGGCGGCGAGCGATTGCCGGGCTAAGAGAGCTGTGGAATCGGGCCGGCCCAATCCGGGTACCTGGTGCAAAGTCGGTGGACGCTTTGTCAGTTTCGTCGCAAAACTAACGACCGCTGATCCTAGATCGGGCCGTTCTGGGGCGAAGCCGTAGTCGCTATGAAAGCCCCGCTTCCGGATAAGTCATATGTAAATAGGAGTTTACTATTTTGTCCTTAGGCCCACAGTCAGTCAGTCGAGTCTGTAAAAATATCCTAAGGGCAGTTTGGTCTTTTCCATTTTATTTCAGCGCCTATAAAACCCTAAGGGTATTTTGGTATTTTCCTAGGCTATTGGGCTGCCTATAAATAGGGCCCCAATCCCTAGGGTTAGGGTCACCCTTTTCTGAAGTCACTTTACTAATCAAAAGTTTGGGTTATTCCTGTTTGTCTGCCTGTGCGTGCCGCCACTGTTCTTCACAAGCCAACCAAGTCTGCGCCTTCATCTCTAATGTTTTTGATCTCCTCGTTTTGCGTGCTTGGTTTGTTCATCAACTCTGAAATCTTCTCCGCTATTTCTGTATCGTTTTTATCTCCAGGCGAAAACACTTTTATTTTGGCACTGTTCTTGAAAGCAGCAGATTTGCTAGCTAGTCTATTGTGCTAGATGTATATTTTTATAGTCTTGCAGGTAGCCGTGTTCTCTATTAAGCATGGCAGGGCATTTGAGTGCATCTAGTAGTCTTGTAGCTATTTGGTTAGATTGTTGTTCGGTCACCTCTCTCTGTATTTCATAGGCTGTCCTCGCCTAAGGCCTAGGCTGCAGTCTCTCCTAGCTTGTGCATGGCATGGCTAGTGAAACTAGCCTACATCCAGTTTTTGTGTTTGGTCTTTGGAACGAACACAACACTTCGCACGGATAAGCGGTCTAGAGACACTTTTGCATTTATTTTTTTTAATCCCAGCGAAGTCATCAGTACGTTCTTCGAAGTCTTGTGTCTGTCAGGAGTTCTTCACTGTAGCTTCGTAGTGTTCGAAGCCCTTCAAATTTCAGTGCAAGTTTGTTCTGACCGAGCGAAGATCCAAGCTCTGTGCAGGTTTCACTGCGGGTTTTCGAAGCATGCTTCGCTATTGACTGTACACAGGGTTCGCAGTAGACAGACTTTGTTCGTCTTGTTCTCTGTCGTGGGCCCCACTTTGTGAAAGTGCTACACTTCGTTTTTTGTCCTGCTTCGGTTGTTCGAAGTGTACCTCGCATAAGTATACTTCGCCAGCAAAAGCAGACTTCGACAGCTAGCACTGCACATCGCATTTCCAAAGCACGCGGTTCGAAGTTAGACCTTTAGCTTCATTACTCTGCATTTCGAAGAAGGCTTCAATAGTATCACACTACACCGGCTTCGATGAACTCAGGCTTCACATGTCCACATAGCACAGGCTTCGACAAGTATCAAGCAGGAGACAAATCTGAACAGTAAACTTTCATTTGTTTTCACGTGCACTAATATTAATTACTGTGATGATTTAATTTCATGAAGCTTGAACTGCTTATGATCTGATTGATCTGTTAATCTGCCTTTAAGCACTGTGTTGGTGTCTTTTCATTTAGGACACCAGTCGTTTTTAGGCTAGATCATTTTAGGCTCTGTTACTTTCGGTCCTACAAGTGGTATCAGAGCCTGGTTAGGGTTTTCCATACCTTAACCGGTTCTAAACCCTAGTAGTCATCATGACATCTCCTGGAAAGGTCCCGTCCTTGGAAGCTTATGGATATAATTATTGGAAGACTCACATGCGAGCCTATCTCATGAGGCAAAGCTCGGACATTTGGGACATTTGTGTTCGCGCCACTTTCACCATATTGCCAGTTGTTGAGCGTAATTCTCGTGATATTATCGCCCAGCATCTGAACAACAACAAAGCGGTGAACATTTTGTTTTTTGGATTAGGTCCCACTGAATTTGAGCGTGTAAGCAATCTCACCACTGCTAGAGAGATCTGGGCTACCCTCTAGGCACACCATGAGGGGACAGCCCAGGTCAAGGTTCGGCTCTATCAGACCTATCGGCGTGAATATGAAAATTTCACACAGAAGCCGAGTGAATCTGTTGAAGCTTTGTTTGGTCGTTTTCAATCGATCATCAAAAAGCTTCGGGCCAACAAGGCCGAGGGTGTTCATTTAGTCTCAGATCATGAGCAGGCCCTCAGGGTTCTCCATACCTTGGACCCTAAGATCAGGGAGATCAAGGTATCCTCTATCAATTAGAGCACATGTTATGATACCTTGACAATCTCTGAGTTGTTTAGCAAGCTGAAGGCCACTAAGGTTGTTACCTAGTTGAGATCAAATCTCACTGGCTCTGGATCAAAAACCCTGGCCCTTGCTACACCTTCTACTGACCCCTCTTCTATGAGTTGTGCTGTGTTCTCCTTGATGTCTATCACTGAGGACCAGCTCGAGTTGTTACGAGATGATGACCTGTGTCTGTTTAACAACCGGGTGCGTCGTGTCTATGATAAGAGAATGTTCAAAAGACACGGCACAAAATCCGGATGCTTTGAGTGTGGTGATCCAGGTCACTTCATCGCCGACTGCCCCAAGCGCATTGGTCACAAGAAGGGTACCGGTGGTGGCTTCTACGAATCCGGCAAGCACGACAGCTCATCCTTCACAAAGGGCAAGCCAAAGACAAGATTCTTCAGAAAGGCCGTCAAGGACTACCGGCGTGAGAACAAGAAGCACGACAAGGCCTTCTTCGTCGAGATGGAAAAAAGCTACTCCAAGTGGTCTACGTCTTCTTCCTCTTCATCGAGCTCAAGCGATGAGGAGATTGTCATCAGGAAGGGGAAGGACAAGGACGATCCGGCGGGCCTCTGCTTCATGTCCTTCGGGGACAGACCAAAGAGCCGCTCACATCAACGCCGAAGATCCCACAAGAGCTTCTTCTCAATGGCTCTTGGGGATAAGGAAGAGAAGGGCTCCTCCGATGACTCTGACGATGATGAAAATGAGAAGGTATCCTCTTACGAACGTGAAATTGTTGATTTACTTGAAAGCAATCGTCAGGAGTTGAAATATCGGGAAAAACTGCTTAGAGGGGCTAAGAAGAGGATAGATGAACTTGAGAGTGAGCTTGCCGTGGCCAACGGCAGAATTGAGAGTCTATCTTCTTCCCCTTGCTTGGGTGGTAGCAGTGAGTGCCCAAAGTGTGAGGTGTTACTGTGTGACCTGACGACTCTGAAGTCTAGGTACACAGAAAGGGTTGATGAGAGGGATGCTTTGGCCACTGAGCTTGAGAGCGCTCAGCTGGAGATGAAACATGCTCATGCCACTGTCATCGTGCCTTGTGCTGATTGCCCATCCCATCTAGCTAGTTTAGCTGAGCTAAAAGCCAAGGGTGATGAGCAATTGGGCGATTTGGAGAGAGTTAGAGCTGAGCTGGAGAAGACTAGGCTAGAGCTTGAGACACTGTCCGTTCCACCCACTGTCTGTGAGAACTGCTTGTCTCTTAGATTGGAGTTGATCAAGCTAAAAGCCGAGAAGTCTGTCCAGGTTGATAGAGAGTGTGAGACCTGCTTGTCTCAGGTGGAGGTACTAGCTTCCTTGAGAGAGGAGCTAGCTGATGTCCAAAATGAGAACTTTTACCTCCGTCAAATCCTGAGTTGGGTGAGTGCCAGAGAGCCACATCTCGGCATGATGATCTAGCAGTTTAAGAGGCATGATGGGTTTGGGGTAGGCTGCACCTATACCAAGGCTGACTTTGAGAGTGCCATTAGCCGGGCAGTGGAGTGGAGTAAAATGACTCCTGAACAGAGATACCCCAAGACTCACTCCACTGAGTCTTTCCAGGCTAGTCAGCCCAAGGATGGAGTGTTCCAAGAACAGCCCAAAGCTCCACCCAAGAAGCCCATATGGGTTCAAAAGCCCAAACACATCCGCACTTCTCTTTACTCTCTTCCTGGATCCTCTCACACCAGAGAATCTACACCCAACACCACCAAGCCCAAGAACCCCAAGCCTCAACCACATCCCAAGAAGCCAACCTACCACTGTGAGTACTGTCAGAGAGATGGGCATCTTGCGGAGTTTTGCTTCAGGAGGAAGCGGGTTGAGAGAACAAAGAGAGCTCGTGGTGGCCTGGAGCAGTTCTACCAGCATGGTGGTAGACTGAGAGTTCCTCGATGCAGGGAGAGGCTAGAGGCCAGGACGCGTCGTGTAGGTGGTGGTGGAGGAGACGGATTTCATGCCCGTGCTCTGGAGGGTGGTGTTCGCTCCGGTAGAGCTCCAGGTCGTTTTGGATACGGTCTTGGACCTCATGGGTGAGGTTTTAGGCAGAACCGTGGAACGCGCTTTGAGCCACGTTTTGGTCCAAACTCTTATGATGATTTCTGCTTTCCGTCTTTTGAGAAGATGGCTCGATACTGGTTTAGTTCTTTTGCTAAACCTGGTGCCGGACCATTTGCTCCCCCTTACAACCACTGATTGTGCATGATCGGGGACTAGAGGACGTTTGGATCATGGACTCAGGATGCTCTCTCCACATGACGGGACATCACAGATGGTTCTCTAGTCTCTCTCCCTCGAGCTCCAAGGAATACATCACCTTCGGGAACAGTGGTCAAGGGAAGGTACACGGCATTGGCTCAATTCACATCTCAGACCATTTCTCTTTGAAGAATGTTGCTTTGGTTGGAAATTTGAACTTCAATTTGATTTCTGTTTCGCAACTTCTTGAGGATGGTTTGGAGGTTTGTTTTAAGAAGGGCAGCTCTTTTGTGGTTGATTCTGGAGGGTCTTTCATTTGCCAGATCTTACCTTTCGGTAAGGTTTTTTGGATTGACTTCTCTAGTTCTTTTGGCCCTTCTCGATGTTTGATTGTTGGATCCTCCTCTGAGCTCTAGAAGTGGCATAGGAGGTTGGGCCATTTGAGTTTTGATCTGCTAGTTAGGTTGAGCTCTATGGACCTCATCCGAGGATTGCCGAAACTTAAAATGGAGAAGGATCTAGTTTGCCATCCCTGTCGTCATGGGAAAATGGTTGCCACTTCTCACTCACCTGTGACTCAGGTGATGACTTCGTACCCGGGAGAGATGTTACACATGGACACTTTTGGTCCAGCTCGAGTACGCTCAGTCAGTGGGAAGTGGTACGCGCTTGTGATTGTTGACGATTTTTCTCAATTCTCGTGGGTTTTCTTTTTTGGAGTCTAAGGATGAGACTTTTCATTTTGTTCATGACCTGATTTTGAAGCTGAAGAATGAGAACAATGGTCGGATGCGAGCGATTCACTCCGACAATGGCTATGAGTTCAAGAACTCTCAGTTCGTCAGCTTCTGTAGTCATCGGGGTCTTCGTCATCAATTTTCTGCTCCTTACACTCCCCCACAGAACGGCGTTGTGGAACGAAAGAACCGCACGCTAGTCGAGATGGCCAGGACGATGCTCGATGAGCACAAGGCTCCTAGGCATTTTTGGGCTGAAGCCATGAACACGTCTTGCTATCTGGCCAACCGCATTTTTCTGAGAGGTTACCTAGGTAAGACTTCGTATGAGTTGCAGTTTGGCAGACAACCCAAGCTGAGCCACTTGTGAACATTTGGCTGCAAGTGCTTTGTGCTCAAGAAGGGAGGGCATTTGGACAAGTTTGAGTCTCGTTGCTGGGATGGAGTCTTTCTTAGTTATGCTTTGCATGCTTGAGGCTTTCGTGTTTGGAACCTCGACTCCCAGCAGCTTGTCGAGACTTGTGAGGTTTCTTTTGATGAGTCCTTGCCTTCTTTGACTCATTTTGATCTGTCTGGAGATGGTGAGTTCAGAGAGTCCATCTTCGAGGAAGATGATGACACTCCAGCTGTTGATGAGGGTGGGCCATCTGCACAGCCTTCAGAACCCACACCTTCTGATACTTCGACTGAATATGAGGGCGGTCCTCTGATCACTTCTTCCACTTCGATCGAGCCTCCTCAGTCGAGTCCAGAGGTGCCAACTGCTGACTCCAGTGAGGTGACTTCAGATCACCAGGGATCCCGAGCAGTTCAGCGTGATCACCTCTCAGAGCTCATCATCGGTGATCTTTCTGAGAGGACTTTGCATTCTTCTGTTGACTCTCTTGTTGTGTTTGCTGAATCTGCGTTTGTTGCATCTTTTGAGCCCAGAGACGTTTCTCATGCTCTTTCTGATTCTAATTGGATTAATGCTATGCAAGAAGAGCTTGAGAATTTTGTCCGCAATCGGGTTTGGACACTGGTTGAGCTGCCACCTGGATGCAACCCCATAGGCACCAAGTGGGTATTCAAAAACAAGCAAGGTGAAGATGGGGTTGTGGTGCGCAACAAAGCTCGATTAATTGCCCACGGTTTTTGCCAGAAGGAAGGTATTGACTTTGAAGAAACTTTCGCCCCTGTTGCCCGTCTTGAGTCTATTCGCATTCTTTTAGCTTTTGCCGCTTCGAAGGGTTTTAAACTTTTTCAAATGGATGTCAAGAGTGCTTTTTTGAACGGGTACATAGAGGAGGAGGTTTATGTTAGGTAGCCCCCCGGTTTTGAGAACCCTAAGTTTCCTCGACATGTTTTTAAGCTGCAAAAAGCTTTATATGGTCTTAAGCAAGCCCCCAGGGCTTGGTATGACCAATTAAAGTAGTTTTTCTGCTGAAAGATGCATCAGATATCTTGGTTGCTCAGATATACATGGACGATATCATTTTTGGTGGTACTACTGATGCTCTTGTGTTCAAGTTTTCTTTGCAGATGCATAATGAGTTTGAGATGAGCCTCATTGGTGAGCTCAAGTACTTCCTAGGGCTCCAGATCAAGCAGACCAAGGATGACACCTTCATCCACTAGGGAAAGTACATACGGGACATGTTGAAGAAATTCGACTTTGGTGGAGAGCTGAAGCCTCAGATGACCCCAATGGGTACATCTAGGGGCATGGACAAGGATGAGAACGACGTCAAGGTCAACGAGAGAGAGTTTCGAGGGATGATTGGTTCGCTGCTGTACTTGACGGCGACAAGGCGAGACATACAGTTCGTCGTGGGACTATGTGCGTGCTTCCAGTCTTCACCACGCGTGTCTCATCGGCAGGCTGTCAAGCGCATTTTCAGGTATCTCACCTATGCGCCCGATCTAGGTCTTTATTATTCAGCATCATCGTCTCTTGATTTATCTGGCTTTTCAGACGCTGACTTTGGTGGGTGCCAGTTGGATCGCAAGTCGACTTCCGGTACTTGCTAGTTTCTTGGTTCTTCTCTTGTCTCTTGGTCTTCTCGAAAGCAGTCTGGAGTTGCACTTTCGACCACTGAGGCTGAGTATGTACTTGCTGCTAGCTGCTACTCATCTTGGTTTGGATGGTTTCCACATTGCGAGACTTTGGGTTGTTCTTTCCTACTAGAGTTCCTTTGTTTTGTGACAGCACCAGTGCAATTAGTGTAGGGAAAAACCCTTGTCTCCATTCAAAAACCAAACACATTGACGTGCGCTTTCACTTTCCGAGGGATCAATATGAGAAAGGTGTCATTGACCTTGTTCATGTTGATACCCATCATCAGTTAGCTAACATTTTCACCAAACCCCTAGATCAGTCTATTTTTGAGCGTTTACGAGGGGATTTGTGTGTTGTGTATCCTTTCTAGGATATTTTGAGTCAATTTTTTCTTTCTTCTTTACTCTTTTCTTGAGTCTTTTTGTGTGTGTTCATATCATACATACTCACATATCACACTTTGAGCTTGCTTATGTTATATGATTGAACTACTTTACTTATTCTAGCTGGTACATGCTTTTGATTACTTGTCGATGATCATGCTTTGCTTCAGTTCACATGATATGTCTGATATCTATCATATGCATGGCTTTTATGCTTTAAAATTCAAAAACGATCACCATTGCTTCTGGTAACTAGCATGTGTAGGCTGAATGCTTTTGCTATCTGTTACATGCCTTGTAGCTAGTTCCTTACTTAGATGCATATATGCAACTTGGACATCTATATGCTTTACCATGGAAAATGTGCTATAAAAATGATGAAAAAACAGAAAAATGGAAATTCCATGCCTTTTTATGCATAATTTGAAAAGATCCAGGTGGGTTTGCTTTGTCGCATTGCATTGTTCTGGACTGCTTACCATAGCACTTTGGTATGAACTAGGACAGTGTAGTGTATGCCAAGACCAATGTCTTAAGCTTCTGATGGTCCAGTTCTGGCCTAGGCTTGACTTGGTCGGTCAGCATAAGGTTTGACATGTAAATAACCCTTGGAAAAAATGAAAAAGGAAAAAGAAAATCCTAAAAATTTAAAAGGATAACAAGTTTGCTGAAGCACTTTGTTTTGGACAATGCTTATCTTGGTAGATATCAGTTAGTTTTTGTATCTCATGCTTTACCTTGCTTGTCAACTGGAAAATGTGGTGATGCTTTTGTTTGCAAAAATTGAAAAATGTGTGCTAATGACTTTCTTTAGATACCATCTGTTGCACTGATCATGCCATGAGTCTTAGACAATATGTCTTTTGCTATACCTGTTAGATGTTGTAATTGCAGTCAATCATATCTGAGAAGCATGCTTTCTACACTCCACCTGCACCCCAGTTGCATTCATTGCATATTTTGAGGGGGAGTTGCATTTCAGGGGGAGTCTGTGTCTTTTTATAGTGCATTTAGTCTCGCTTGATGAGTCCAATTGTCAACAAGGGGAGAAATTTTGGGTGAAGAGTTTAAGGGGGAGTTTTGGCTTTCTCTGGGATTTGTTTCAGAGCGAGTTTTTGTCCCGTTTTGAGTCTTTACCTTTGGTTAACCATAATGACCGCTTTCGTGCTTTTGTTCGGCTTTTGGTCATTATGGTTAAACTTTTATTTTATTTTTCTTCTTCTTTGTTTTCTTGTGTTTTGTTTTCATGTTCCACATGTGCTTGCAGGTACTGGAGAGCAGATGAAGAGAAGTGTTGACAATGCACTCATCAAGGGGGAGATTGAGGAGCCATGCTAAAGAGCGTGGGCCTCATGGCTCTAGATGTGATGAGTCATTGTCAACGGAAGTCAAAGAGGACCGAGGAGAAGAGAAGACCTGCTGTGTCTGGGCCGCTTGTGACTCAGGTACACGGGCAGCGAGTGACTGTAGGGCAGAGGGGCCGTGAAGTTGGGCTGGCCCAATCCGAGTACATGGGCTAGGAGCAGCAGAGGATCCACTAGGTTGTTGGCCAGGATTGACTTAGGTACACGGGCGACGCGCGATTGCCGGTCTGAGAGAGCTGCGGAATCGGGCCAGCCCAATCCGGGTACCTAGTGCAAAGTCAGTGGACGCTTTGTCAATTTTGGTGCAAAACTGACGACCGCTGATCCTGGATCGGACCGTTCTGGGGCGAAGCCGTAGTCGCTACGAAAGCTCCACTTCCGGATAAGTCATCTGTAAATAGGAGTTTACTATTTTGTCCTTAGGCCCACAGTTAGTCAGTCGAGTCTGTAAAAATATCCTAAGGGCAGTTTGGTCTTTTCCATTTTATTTCAGCGTCTGTAAAAACCCTAAGGGTCTTTTGGTATTTTCCTAGGCTATTGGGCTGCCTATAAATAGGGCCCCAATCCCTAGGGTTAGGGTCACCCTTTTCTGAAATCACTTTACTAATCAAACGTTTGGGTCATTCCTGTTTGTCTCCCTGTGCGCGCTGCCACTGTTCTTCACAAGCCAACCAAGTCTGCGCTTTCATCCCTAAGGTTTTTGATCTCCTCGTTTTGCGTGCTTGGTTTGTTCATCAACTCTGAAATCTTCTCCGCTGTTTCTATATCGTTTTTATCTCCAGGCGAAAACACTTTTATCTTGGCACTGTTCTGGTTGTTTGCGCGGCTGGTTAATATTATGTTTTTATTCTCTCTTGAAAGCAGCTGATTTTCCAGCTAGTCTATTGTGCTAGATGTATATTTTTATAGTGTTGCAGGCAGTCGTGTTCTCTATTATGCATGGCAAGGCATTTGAGTGCATCTAGTAGTCTTGTAGCTATTTGGTTGGATTGCTGTTTGGTCACCTCTCTCTGTATTTCATAGGCTGTCCTCGCCTAAGGCCTAGGCTGCTGTCTCTACTAGCTTATGCATGGCATGGCTAGTGAAACTAGCCTACAGCTAGTTTTTGTTTTTGGTCTTTGGAACAAACACAACACTTCGCACGGATAAGCGGTCTAGAGACACTTTCGCATTTATTTTTTTAATCCTAGCGAAGTCATCAGTACGTTCTTCGAAGTCTTGTGTCTGTCCGGAGTTCTTCACTGTAGCTTCGTAGTGTTCGAAGCCCTTCGAATTTTAGCGCAAGTTTGTTCTAACCGAGTGAAGATCCAAGCTCTGTGCAGGCTTCGCTGCGGATTTTCGAAGCATGCTTCGCTATTGACTGTACACAGGGTTCGCTGTAGACAGACTTTGTTCGTCTTGTTCTCTGTCATGGGCCCCACTTTGTGAAAGTGCTACACTTCATTTTTTCATCCTGCTTCGGTTGTTCGAAGTGTACCTCACATAAGTATACATCACCAGCAAAAGCAGACTTCGACAACTAGCACTGCACATCGCATTTCCAAAGCACGCGGTTCGAAGTTAGACCTTTAGCTTCGTTACTGTGCATTTCGAAGCAGGTATCGATAGTCTCACACTTCGTTCTACGTACTACACCGGCTTCAATGAACTCAGGCTTCGCATCTCCACATAGCGCAGGCTTCGACAAGTATCAAACAGGAGACAAATGTGAACAGTAAACTTTCATCTCTTTTCACGTGCACTAATATTAATTACTGTGATGATTTAATTTCATGAAGCTTGAACTGCTTATGATCTGATTGATCTGTTAATCTGCCTTTAAGCACTGTGTTGGTGTCTTTTCATTTAGGACACCAGTCGTTTTTAGGCTAGATCATTTTAGGCTCTGTTGATCTGTTTTCCTTGTCCTGCTAAGTCTGTTGAGGTGCCTTGGGTGTTGGGAGCAGGCCATTGATTCGAAAGAATTTTTTAGGCGCCCATTCACCCCCCTCTGGTCGCTACTTTTGGTCCTACAATGTACGCGGCCGAATGGGTTTGGGACGGTAAGAGTAAACCTATCACTTGCTCCGAGTTACGGCCATCTCCCACAAAGAATCGCCCTAGTGAGGTCAAGTACTCATTCGATATAACAAAGTGTGATAAAATATTTGATTTTCTCTTAAAAAATCAGCTTCTCGGGTTACCTAAAGGTAAAGTCATTCCATCTGCCGATGAGTTAAAGAAGCATCCGTACTGTAAGTGGCATGATTCACATTCACATAATACTAACGACTGCAATGTTTTTCGATGGCAAATCCAATCGGCCATAGAAGAAGGATGATTGAAGATAGACCATAATCCAAAGATGAAGCTGGATAAAGATCCTTTTCCCGTCAACACCGTTGACCTCGGCGAGAAGAAGGTATTGATTCGGCCAGAACAGGCCGAGTCGACTAAGGGGAAGGATGTAATTGTTGGAGAGTCGCACGCTCGCATGCTCATACCAAAGAACCCCGAGGTAGGAGTGTGGAAACAGAACATTAACGCCCCTTCGGCTAAAACTTACAAGAGGCTGAAGGTAACATACAACATGCTGTTGAACAAGCATCGGAGAAAAGACAAGGAAGCAGGTACCCGCGCTAAAAGACTAGGAAAACCGAAGGGCCCAAGGCTTTTGTAGGGTAGCTTCGGACCAAAGCAGGCAAACCCTCTGCACGGTAGCTTCAGGCCACGGTGGCCTGACACTCCGCACGGTGGCTTCGAGCCTCAATGGACGAATCCCCCGTACAATAACTTCGGCCCCCAATAGCCGACCCCCGCACCGTTTTGGACTTCTCGGACAGGAGGCTTCGGCCCGCATTGCCGTATGTGCCTCCGTACTGGCAGGACCCTTCGCTAGTATGGTCTGAGACACCGTTGACTCTACCGAACCCCTCTCCAGTTAACGAGTTTTACTCACAGTGGGCGAGGCCATTGGAGTCGCCGATGCCTCTGTCGTACAACTGGGTAGGTACACCGTGGGCTCCGTACGTATCCGGGTCGGAGTACCCTCCACAACTTAACACTATGCCTTGTTTTCCTTCAGAGTATTACGGATGGCAGGGACAAACAGACGCATCGGAGGGGGGCGTCGTTCACAGACTATCCATGGTACCTCCAAATCGGACCATGCAGAGTGGAGCCGAGGAGTGCAGGCACGAGGAGGCCGAGGAAAGGGAGTCTGAAGCTATCGCCATTAGAGCAGGGTCTCAGGAAGTCCAAATCCCGAAGGCTTTGTCGCCGAAGTCCGACGAAGGTGAGTCCCATGCTTCGGTCGGGGTCCGCACCGAAGCCTGGTTCGATCGGCCGAACAAGGCCGGTCCATCCGCTGGGGTTCACGGTGAAGGCCCCTCCGAGTGCAGGATGCACAAGGCCAAAGGGTGTAGTACCACTTCGGCCAGAGTTGACAGGAGCTGAGCAGTAGCACCCGGCACCAAGCCGCAACCATCTTGGGAACCTCCAGTCATGTCCAAATCAAAGAAGAGGCGCCTACAATGACTACAGGCATAGGAGATGCGCGAGAAGAAAGCCAAGAACAAGCACGATGCTATCTTCGAGGAAATCCGCCCTCGGCCTGCTACAAGACAGGTATGGAGGGTGAAGTCGGTTGAGATAACCAACCCGGCTCCTAGTCTGAGCGACGATGATGATGTCATGCTCGACGACGATTACTCACCCGTCTCCGAGGGGCCCGCACCCCAGGCGATGGACATCAACATCGTCACGCTGCCCGTCGAGTTCGCCCTGCCGCAGGACGTGGCTGGGGTCGCTCAATTGAACCTCGGCCCATGCAATGCCATCTTCGAGAAGCCCGAGGACTCGGCTCGCCATCTGAATACTCTCTACGTTAGAGATCACATCAATGGAAAGCCGATTTCCCAAATGCTCGTCGACGGCGGCGCCACTGTTAACTTAATGCCTTACTCGTTATTGAAGAAACTTGGTAGGGGCGAGGATGATCTGAAGAAGACTAACTTGATGCTCAACAGCTTCAATGGCGAGAGCTCAGATGCCAAGGGCATACTCACCATGGAGTTGACGGTGGGCAACAAGACATTGCCAACAACATTTTTCATCATCGATGTACAAGGTAACTACAACGTGCTACTCGGGCGCGACTGGATTCACGCGAATTGCTGCATTCCTTCTACTATACACCAGTGCCAGATACAGTGGGACGGTGATGAGGTAGAGGTCATTCCCGCGGATACTTCGGCCCAAGTAGCATTGGCCGATGTATCGGTTGATGCCATCCATAACAAAGTAGAGTGTCTGTCAGGTAGAGATCTTTCGGATTATGATTTTGTTAGCATATCCGGAGGGCGTTTTGTTCCAGTGTCTGTAAAGCCGGCTGGTGTAGCATGACTGTTTTTGTATTAATAGTCATGTCTAGCAAGAGTAATCTAGATTGGCTAAAGTCTCATGTGGAGGAATATCGGACTAGTAAAGATGGTATTGCCGAGGCCATTGGGGACTTTAGCGAAGTAGAGAAATTAGGACAAAAGATTTGCATCGGTCAATCCCTTGGAGGAAGTTGACATAGGTATTGGTAGCATCCCAAGGCCGACTTTTGTAAACCAACATTTACAGCCTGATGAAAAGGCTGAAGTAATAAAGTCACTTAAGTCGTATGTCAATTGTTTCGCATGGGAGTATAGCGAGATGCCAGGACTACGCCGCGAGCTCATGAAGCATCGGCTACCTATCAAGTACGGATTTAGGCCTTATAAGCAGCCTCCTTGCCACTTTAACTCGGTCGTCTATGACCAAGTTAAAGAAGAAGTAGAGCGACTGCTCAGGGCTGAATTTATTAGGCCATGCAGGTACGCGGAATGGGTTGCTAACATTGTGCCTGTAGAGAAGAAAGGGAGCAGCAAGATACATGTATGTATTGATTTTAGTGATCTGAATAGAGCCACTCCGAAAGACGAGTATCCAATGCATGCCGATAGCCGACATGCTGATTAACGATGCTTCGGGACACAAGGTACTGAGTTTTCTTGATGGCAATGCTTGTGATAATCAAATCTTTATGGCCGAAGAGGACGACTACAAGACTGCCTTTCGATGCCCTGGTTTTCTTGGTTTATTCGAGTGGGTCGTTATGACTTTTGGTTTGAAGAATGCTGGTGCCACGTATCAACGCGCTATGAACTTAATCTTTCATGACTTGCTAGGGGTTATGTTAGAAGTTTACATCGATGATGTTGTAGTCAAATCGGATGCTATGGGAAGCCATTTAGCCGATTTGAAGGTTGCCTTTGATAGGATGTGACAGTATGGTTTTAAAATGAACCCACTCAAGTGTGCTTTTGGTGTGTCGGCGGGTAAGTTCTTAGGGCTCAAGAAGGAACGGGAGTTCAATGACAATATGGACCCACTGCGTACAGTGTGGCCTTTGAAGGTCATGACGTGAACAAGATGCCTACTGGCAACCTTGTCGCCATCGAGAGAGTACTAGCGGCTGTGCTGAACTTTGAAGATAGGCCCTTGCGGCTGTGCTGAAGTTTTCACTTCCAATTTGACTTCTTGCAGTATTGACGGGGTTGCAGTAGTTCTCTGAAGCCATCCTTCTTCTGATCTTGCATACTCTTCGAAATAAGACATCAACTGAGAAACAGAAGATATGCTTTTCCGGTGAAGTTTATCAAGGAGGCCTGGATGAATAACTCCCTCTCGAGCTGCGTCAACTACTGAAAATGTAGTTAACCCTGGAATTTGCGACTTTGTATGAGCGAAGCGCTTGAAATATTGTCTTAAAGTCTCTCTAGGGAGCTGCTTCACCTGGAAAAGACTTCTTGTTGACATTGGAGGAACAAAGGTGCCCTGGAAATTGCTTACGAACTTCTTCTTCAACTGCCCCCATGAACTAATTGATCCTGGCTTCAAAGACCAGAACCACCGCAATGCCACTCCTTGAAGAGCTAGGGGGAAGCATTTTGCCATAGTGTCCCGCACTCCCCCACTGGCTTCAATTGCTAGAGCATAAGAACAGACAAACTCTCCAGGATCTTCATCTCCAGCATACTTGCAAAGCTTCGAAGTTTTGAACATAGGGTCGAAGCGTACTTTCTGCAACTCAGGATGCAGCGGAGATTCGGTATCGAAAGAAGCATTCTCCGGGGATTCGGGATAAATAGGCTCGTCATCTTCAGGCACTTCGTGAATGGTTGGGGTGGCTTGAGAACGAAGCCTATTCGTGGCTTCTTGCCGCCACCTTGCAACTTCGGCTTGGAGACTGGCCATTTGAGCGGCCATATCACCAAGACTGTCTTCATCTCCTCCGGAAGGGTCTTCCGGATCATGAGAACTGTAGGGATTAGTTCGAAGTCGAACTTGAGGTGGAAGAGGGACTCCGGCTGGCCGAAGTATAGATAGAGTTGGCGGAGGAACTCCGTATGCTCGAGGAAGGGGAATCCCTTCCGGAGTTTGAGGTGGAGGAAACGTCGAAGGTCCTCCGACCTCAAATGTGTCTGAAGATCCTGCTCCGGAGGTCCGAGGGGACCTTCGAATAGGATTACTAGCTGCACTCCGCTTAGGAGGCATGATTTGAGAACTTGGTAGAGAACGAAGTTTTTTGAACTAGGATCCCCACGGACGGCGCCAACTGTTGGCGTAAAAGATTACGCTAACAGGTTTCTGAAGAGTAGAAACTAACAAACGAAGTGTTTGCGAAGGAAACTATTCCAACCCTCCGAAAGGATAATAACTTAGAATAGTTCGAAAGTGTGTATTGAATAACTTGTATTTGGTCCTCATTACAGGGTAAAACGCGGGGTATTTATAGGCCTAAACATTAAGGAAAAGACCCTTTTACCCCTCTATTAGAACCGACATAGTGGAAACTATTCGGTACCCTTAATAGGGCTAAAATGGTAAAAGATTAATCTAATGAGAAAGAAAATAAGTCTTCCATCTTAGCTGGCAAAGAAGCTTTCGGAAGAGTCCAAGTTCGAAGATACACTCCGAACAAGAGTCCGTCATCATACTTCGAACTTGATTCAATGCATCTTCGGAGTCATATGCTAGAAATCTTCGGCTTAATCACCAGTCTTTGTCCTGTTACTGCTATAAACCTGAAGATGGAATATTTTCCCCCAACATAAATACAACACAAATTCCATTCATTGAATGCCAAAAGCGAAGTATGCTAAATGTACACTTCGAAAACTACAAAACTAAGAGTAATATGTATCTAAGCCTAAGAATAAGTGAGCTCGAGGCCCCGACATGTTTGGCCCTCGCTTGTTGTTCTTCTGGGCAAGGCCTCCTCGGCTAGACGAAGCCCCGTCAGAGCCTGACCTCCCGTGGCCAGACTGTCCACGCTTCGAAGCCTATAGAGCTCGTCTTTCTTCTTGCAAGCGCAGGTGGTGCCGCATCGAAGGAAGAAAAGTCTAGGGCTTTGTCGCCTTGTAAGGGCGTACCCGAAGACTGCACCCCCTCGCCACTTAAGCCTACTTCAAAATAGCTTAAGTCTGGCGAGGATGAAGAAATCCGAAGGGGCTCCATCTTCACGGTAGCCCCCAGCTCCTGACCTACTTCGGGAATAGCTTCACCCCTAGGACCCCTCGGATGTTTGAACCGAGGGGGACCTTCGGACCTAGCTAATTCGAGCACCACCCAAAGATGGCGAAGCTCTTCTGAATACTCAAGAATTTTGAAGTCAACATCCAAAGGCTAAGCCTAGGCAGCTATAAAATACCCCCACATTTCTATTAATAAACTGATAAGTCATTTACAGGCCTACGACTACAAATTACAAAAAAGCCTAAGGAGGTCTACACCTTCGGTGGCGGAGGGTTCGATGTCGAAGGCTGAGCTGGCGAGGCCTGTGCCCTGGCTCGACAAAGGCGGGAGACCCGTATAGATCGAGGACCGCTTCGCACCCTTGGGCTTTCCAAGGTTCCTGAAGCCGGCGGCACGCTCTGCGGACCACTAAAGGTGGTGATGTTAAATGAGGGCCTCCGAAGGCCACCAGTGTGTCCAAGGTCGCTGCCTCGAGGTGGTTGCACCCCGCATTATGAAGCATTTGCAACACCCCTTGGCCAGACACTCGCCCAGCCATCAGCGCGAAGCCCTTCATCGACACCTCCACCATCGCCGCAGCCGTTTGAAGGAATTCAAGCTGGTCCCCGACAGGGTCTTGAGGATTAAAATCTAGAGCCGGGCACTCGGTCCCCAAGTGCTCAAGGACTTCGGTCAAGCTTGAGGCGGCCCTATCGACCCCTCGGACCACGAAGTCCTCCAGAGATTGGCTGGCTGCGTGAAGATTAGAGCACTATGCCGCCAGCTTAGCTCTGGCCTCCTCCGAAGCCCGAAGTGTTTCTCGAAGCTTTTCCGTCTCCAAAGCCAAGGCTTCTTTTGCCTTGGTGGCCTCGGACCTCGCCGCCTCTGCCACTGCTTCGGATTGCCTCCGCCTCTCAGCCTCCTCTAAAGCCTGGGCTGAAGGGCATCCCTATCCTCCACCAAAAGGGTTTCTCAGTGGTCCATGGAGGCTACTACTGTGGTGTTCAGTGCGAAGGACTAGCAAGATTAAAGAAATCTTCTGTTGTTGGGGGAAAATACTTCATCTTTAGGACTTTAGAAGTAAACAGTCAAAGATAATTCACCATATTCAAAGTTCGAGTTCATCTCCGGAGATGATGAAGTTTCTAAGACGAAGGATACTTTGGCTTCATGATTCGAAGGCATCCTCCGAAGGCTCTGAAGCTACAGTGGAAACAGCAAGACTGATAAGACGTCAGCCTTATCTACCTTCTCCAAATAGATTTTATTATTTTAACCCTATTCGGGGTACCGAATAGTTTCCACTATGTCGGTTGTAATTGAGGGGTAAATAGGTCTTTTCCTTAGACTTTTTGCCTATAAATACCCCCCTTCTTACCCTGTAATGGGCATCGAATACTCAGCTATTCAATACACAATTTCGGACTACTTTGAGCTATTATCCTGTTTGGAGGCTCGAAATAGTTCTCAGCACAAACTCTCTGTTTGTTAGTTCTTAATCTTCGAGAACCTATTATCGTAATCTTTTACGCCAATAGTTGGCGCCGTCTGTGGGGAACCTAGTTCTAAAAGCTAGTTCTCTGCCGTTGACTACACATCGAAGAGCAATTGCGAAGGGAGCTTCGGAGTCTCACGATTTCGTGCACCCTTCGGCAAGGGGCTTCCTAGTGCAGCTAGAAGGCCTTTCCTCAGCTTCCAAAACCAAGTCTTCAGTCTTTGGACCTCGTCTTCATTAGCTATGCCTCCCAAGCGGAGCCTAGCCTCCGATCCTCCTTGAAGGTCCCCTCAAACCAACGGAGCAGGACCTTCAGTTATCCCGCTAACCCCCAAAGGGGTTGTCGGACGTCGAGCACCCAGAGGAACCCAAGCCGCTCCCACGGTGCTCCAAACAGACTACACCAGTTCTTGAGACCCGAAGCACCCCTCCGAAGGAGATGAAGACCTTCCTTAAGAAGAGGCTACGCAAGTAGCGTGATTTCAGGAGGATGTGGCAAGGTGGAGGCAAGAGGCTACCGATCGACTCTGCTCTCAAGCTTCCACTCATGCTCCAGAAGGGCCTCAAGACGGTAGTGCTGGTGATCTTCCCGAAGCTGTCCAAGTCTCAGAGTAAGCCGAGAATGCATCCTTCGACGATGATTATCCGTTGCATCAGGACATGCAGAAGGTGCCCTTCAACCCCAGGTTTAAAGCCTTGAAGCTGCACAAATACTCCAGTGGGTCTGACCCCGGAGAATTCTCTCGTTCGTATGCTTTCGCGATAGAAGCCAGTGGAGGGGTGCGTAACACTATGGCGAAGTGCTTCCCCCTCGCTCTCGAAGGTGTAGCTCTCTGATGGTTCTGGTCTCTAAAGCCAGGATCAATCAAGTCCTGGGAGCAGCTGAAAAGGAAGTTTGTAAGCAACTTCCAAGGTACATTTCTGGCCCCAATGCTAACGGGGAGTCTATTTCAGGTGAAGCATCAAGCGGGGAAGATGCTTCGGTAGTATTTCACATGCTTCGCCCACACCAAGTCTCAGATTAAAGGCTTGTCTACCTCTTCAGAAGTCGATGTCGTGCGCGAAGGGGTGCTGAACCCAGATCTCCTCAGCAAGCTTCATCGGAAACCAGTGTCATCTGTGGCACAACTGATGGCATACTTCGAATAGTATGGCAAGGCAGAGGAAGGCTGCCTCTGAAGAACTGCAACACCTGCACCAGCCCTTCGAGAAGTGAAGATGGAGCCTGAAGTCCCAACCTCTTCGCAAGCCCCCCTTGACAATCGTTTCAATGATCATATGAGGGGAAAGAAGCACTTCCACTTGGAGGTGTTGAACATTGCACCCTCTGCCACGACGACACCTGTCAACATTCAACAGGCGCAAGGCTTCAAGTTTGGTGCTTCGAAGCCCCAAGAAAGAGTAGCTGGCAGGCACCAGAGCTTTTTTTGTTGTGTGCATGGCGAGAACAGAAGCCATGACACGAAGGATTATAAGTCTGTATTAACCCTTTAGGGTGAATACCTTGGATGAAGTATAGGGCGAGGTACTTCAGATCGAGCCCCTCCGGCGGCACGTTCGGAGCCAGTGCAAACTGTGGCCCGAATCGGCATCCCCGAAGCACCAATGCAGCTCCCGGTGGCCAATATTATGCCACCATCGAAGTAGGAAGATCCCCAAGATCGCGGCAAGCGAGTGGTCCTGCCCATCTCCGGAGGGGGACCCTCGGTAACATGTTGAAAAGGTAGCGACGAGAATATGTCCTTAAAGTAGGGCACATAGGGACCTCGAATTCTGCGGTAGGAATGCCCGAGTGGTCCCATGTACCTATTTCCTCTACTACCAATGATGCTGTGGGGGTGAAATTCCCTCATGCTGACCCCCTTATCATTTTAGCTGATATAGCGGGAGTCAAAGTTCGAAGGATCCTGGTAGACAGCTGGAGCTCCACAGATATACTCTTTGTCCAGGCCTTCGACCAGATGTGCATTCCTCGGGGGAATTTACTTCTGGCGGCCCACCCACTCCAAGGCTTCGCAGGTCCACCTCCCGATGCCCTCGGCCAGATAGGCCTCGACGTTGCCTTCGGAGAGGGGCCCATAGCCAGGGTGGAGGAAGTAATCTTTGACGTCGTCGATGCCCCATATGCCTATAATGCAATTTTTGGACGGGGGATGTTGAACCAGTTCGGGGCTATAGCACATCATAACTACTTATGTCTCAAGATGCCCACGCAAGGTGGAGTTCTCAATATCTCAGGAGACCAAGCTGTAGCCCGAAGAACGGAGTATGGCCACGGTCAGCCATTTGACCCTCGGCAAGTGCACAGTGTGTCGGAGCACACAGAGGAGGCTTCAGAGTCGCCAAACTCCTCGAAGGGCCTTTCCCTAAAGCCAAGCCCGGAAGGTGATGTCGTCACGAAGATAATCCTAAAAGATGGCAAGGGGTACCCAATACAGTTCGGCAAGGGGCTACCTTCGAAGATAGCTACTTCACTGGAGGAAGTAGTCAAACAAAATTTGGATATCTTTGCCTGGATCGACGAAGACATCACCGGGGTTTACCGGAGTATCATCGAGCACAATTTGCTTGTCAACCCGAAGGCTAGGCCAGTGCGCCATGGGCTCCAAAAGTTATCAGCAGAGAGGGCAGACCTTGTCAAGGTAGAAGTGGAAAAATTGCTAAGGGTTGGCATCATCAGGGAAGTAGCCCACACGGAGTGGCTGGCTAACCCTGTTTTTGTTAGGAAGAAGGGCTCCGGCAAGTGGCGCATGTGCATTGATTTCACATCATTAAATAAAGAATGCCCACGAGACCCCTACCCTATGCCCCGAATAGACCAGCTGGTGGATTCTACGCTGGCTCCGAATTACTGAGCTTTCTAGATGCATACTCCAGTTATCATCAAGTCTGGCTAAGGCACAAAGATGAAGCAAAGATGAGTTTTATAACCCCCTCTGGAGTATTTTGTTATGTAAGAATGCCTTTTGGCTTGCGGAACACCGGAGCCACCTTCTCACGTTTGATAGCTAAGGCTCTAGGTCATCAAATAGGCCGAAATGTCGAAGCCTATATGGATGATATTGTAATAAAGAGTGTTGTAAAGCACCATCATATCCTAGACTTAGCTGAAACATTTGAGAGCCTCCAAGCATGTGGAGTTCGCCTCAACCCTAAAAAATGTATATTCGGGGCGCAAGCAGGAAAACTACTATGGTACTTAGTTTTGAGTAGGGGAATCGAAGCTAGCTCGATGCAGATAAGCGCATTGCAAACAATGGCTCCACTAGAAAATTTGAAGCAGGTCCAGAAGCTAACAGGATGGCTCGCAGCTGTCAGCAGATTCTTGGCTAGATCAGCCGAGCGAAGCCTTCCAATTTTTAAAGCTCTAAAGTGGTCTGAAAGTTTCAACTGGACACCAGAGTGCTAGAAGAGCTTCTATGATATTAAAGAATACCTCGGAAGCCTGTCAACACTTACTGTGCCCCTCCAGGAAGAAACTCTCCTTCTTTATCTTGCAGCAGCGGGCTCCGCAGTAAGTGCAGTATTGGTCAGGGAAGTTAAGCTTAAGGGAAAACTGGTGCAAAACCCAGTTTATTTCGTCTCACAAGCTTTGTCCGGATCAAAGACAAGATACTCCGAGCTCGAAAAAATTGCTTATGCTTTGGTAATGGCCTCGTGTAAGCTAAGGCATTACATTCTAGCACATATTCTTATCATTACTACCTCCTATCCCCTTGGTGATATGCTTCGGAGCAAAGATTCTACGGGTAGGATCGGAAAATGGGATGTTGAGCTAGCCCCCTTTGGTATTTCCTTCACGGCGAGAACAACTATCAACTCTCAAATCATAGCTGACTTCGTGGCAGAGTGGACTCCATCTACAGTCTGGGCTCCAGAAGAAACCTTCGAAGGTCTGTGGACAATTTTTTATGATGGAGCCTATCAGGCATCGGGTGCCAGAGCTGGAGCTATGATAAAATCGCCGTCAGGGCAGAAGGCCATGTATTCTGCGAAGCTCAACATTAAGACCACCAATAATATCGCAGAGTATGAAGGAATCCTGCTAGGCCACCGAAAGGCAAAGGCACTTGGAGCAGCAAGGATTATAATTAAAATAGATTCCCAAGTCGTCGCAGGGCATGTTGAAAAAAGCTTTCAAGCGAGGAACTCGCATCTTGCAAAATATTTAGAAGAAATCTGTAAGATAGAAGCAATGTTTAAAGGATTTTCTGTTTGGAGTATCCCTCGAGCAGATAATCAACTTGCAGACCTTCTTGCGAAGGCTGCAGCCGGATCATTGGACGTCCTAGAGGGTGCTTTCTATGATGAACTTATCAAGCCTACGGTAAATCAATTACTGTTGGACTGAAAACGGCGACCCGAGGGGGGGTGAATGTGAGCTTTTAAAATTTCAGACTAAAAATAGCCTTCTATTTTACTTCTGTCTTCTGCGGAACATGCTTCGAACACACCCTTCGAAGTTCTGGTTCGGAGGTATTTCACAGCTCCGAAATTAGGCTTCGCGAGGAGCAAAAGTTTGAAGCCAAGAAGATTTCGCTCCACCCACAACCCCAAAAATTCAGCTCTGCTAAGTCAGTGCAGGCTCCGCACACACGGTGCCTTCGAGCAGGCTTCGCACTTCACCCTTCGCAAGAGTGGACTGGACTTCCCTCTGAGGACTTCGATCAGCTCTGCTAAGTCAGTGCAGGCTCAACACACTGGGTGCCTTCGAGCAGGCTTCGCACTTCACCCTTCGCAAGAGCAGACTTCCCTCTGAGGACTTTGACCAAATACTCAGCGCTAGCAACTGGTACTAGGCTTCGCACTTTGGAGGTCTAAACGCACACTGAACACACTTCGACAAGGGAAGAAAACGGGCTTCGAACAATGCTTCGCTAGTAATCAGACAGGTCTAGCCTCCAGTTTACACAAAGCAAACAGACACTGAAAAACACACTTCACCCAGACAGACTTCTCACACACCTCTCCAGAAAACTCATAAGAAGAAGGTGCACAGAGAAATCAAAGCATGCAGTGAAGTATGGATACAGGTTCAAGCAGTAAATGAAAACAGAATCAAAACTTCATTGCTTGAACAGGGAACACAAAATGAACTCACAGGATGAATACAGAGAGTGTGGCAGCTAGCACAGGAGTTCTACAATGGCTGCTCAAAGTGTTGATGCGACCTAGCTAGCATCCACTATTTATAAGCACTATTTAGCCCTGTGAATAGACTACTTTACCCCTAGGGTTTACACCGGTTTTGTCTCATCAGAACAGGGGGTACAGCTGGTAGTCTACTTTATTTGGAGGCTTCTTTTGTCAACTTCGCAGAGGGGATAGCATTAGCTTTTGCAGAAGAGACGCTGTCAGCCTTTGCAGTTTTCGAGACTTCTGAAGCCCCCCTTCGCACGCGAGGGGTGCGGTAGCTTCGGTGAGAAGCCTTGAGCCTGCCGGCCTTCGCTTCACCGAAGTCAGCCTTCGATACAGTGACGGTTTTGAGCCGAAGCCGTCAAAGCCGTTGGGCCTTCTAACCAACACCTTCGGAGTGGACCACCACGGCTTCACAGCTTCTCCCAGCTCGAACTCCGTCAGTCCGTGTACCGAAGCCATGCATGGCCGAAGTACCTCAAGTCAGTCTCACTGTAGAGACAGCCTCACTCAGATGTCAGCCTTACTCCGAAGTCAGCTTCACTCCGAAGCCAGCTTTACTCCGAAGTCAGCCTCACTCCGAAGCCCCACCTTCGGAGTACCACCCTTCGAAGTCCCTCCTTTGTCCAAGTCCTCCGCATGAAGCATTCTATGAGCACTTCATCGTAGTGTCTCTCCCCGAGCACACTCCTCGATGATCCTCACCCGGACCATGCCTTCGATGCACCATGACTTCTGAGACCTTCGTCGGGTATACCTTCGAGTGCCTCCCTTTGGAGCACACTTCGAATGCCCTTCCTCATTGTTGAGGACTTGGTCGACCATACCCCGAAGTCACTCCATTCGTAGTAACCTTCGAAGTGCCTCGCCTCCGAGGACTTCGTCTCGGAGTACCTTCACCTGGAGTCATACTCTGCACTTACTGCCTTCTCCTGGCGCACCTCGACCCGAGGTCCGAGCTCGACCCCTTCGCAGCCTTCGTGACAGAGCTCCCTGCTCCCCTAGCATAAAGCCTCCCGCTTGACCCAGGTTCACTTGCTGCGAACCGTCCGTCGCCTCCAAAGTTTCCTGCGCACCACATACAGACAGACAAGTGTATCCAGTACCCCGGAGACCTCTCCGGGTAAACAACCTTCGGCACACACTCCGGTGTACCACCCAAAGTACCGAACCCTTCGGTACAACCCAGTCATCGTGTACTATCGGACCCCTTTGACAGGCACACTCCGCTGCAACAGCTGCAGCAACCAGACCCACCGAACCCTTCGGTGAAACAACCTCTGAACCCCTTCGAAGGGACCCCTCCGAATCAGAGGGTAAAATTTGTTAATCACTCATCACAGACTCCGAAACCAACCCTTGGTTTCTCAATCTCCCCCTTGATGAGTGCATTGACAACCAATTTCAAGTTCAAGAAAATTTGAAAAATTTCAGCACACAAGTGACCATAAAAACTCAGAAACGAGCCAAATCATGTCACTTGACAAAAGAATTTTCCTCCCCCTTTCCAAAAGAGTAAAAGCCCCTTTGCAAGATAAAAACTCCCCCAGAGTTATTGTACCCCCTTTGCAGCAGAGAACATAAAAATTTCTTCCCCTTTGGAAATGCAAGCATCAAGGAGCATGTAAAAGATGCATAGCTTCGAATTGGGCAGAATTGCAAAGACATGTAAAGCAAAAATATGCCAACATTAATACCAATTATCATGTGCTCAGCTCAATTTAACATTCTCTAAAAACATGATGACAACATGTGATTTTATCATTTTTAAATAAAAGCATCACCACTCAATCAAGGTAACTAGACAAATAAAAGCCGGGATTGTGCAAAGCTAGTCAATTTCTACTCTAGACAGACAAGTCTAGTTCAAGTGGAGCACTGAAAGCAAACTTGATAAACAATGAATTTTTGTTGTTCTTTTTATAATGCCAGGGGTTATTTGTTTGTCCACCTTATACTTTCCAATCGGGCCGCCTAGGCGTGAAAGCCATTAGAAGCTTAAGGCAGTGATTTTGGCATACACTACACTATCCCAGTTCAGACCAATGTGCAATAGTAAGCAGTCTAGAATAGAGTGGTACGACAAACAAACCCACCTAGATCTTTTTGCTTTGAAGCATGTAAATCATGGATTTTTGGAATTTGAATTAAGTGAACAAATTGTTTAGCACTTTATGAATATCCATGAGTAAGTAACACAATTTTTCAAGTTGCAATGTTTAGCGTTCAGAGAAAGGAGTCTTGCTATCAAGCAGATAAAAGATAGCTAAAGCAGTCTTGCCTAAACATGCTAGATTCACGACTAAGCAGTGAGCATGATTTGATTTTGGAAAGAAGAATCATGCACATAATGTTTCAGACATATTAAATAGAGCTGAGCTGACATGATTTCATGAATTAAAATCAGGCATATAAGTGCAAAAGATGTAAATGCAATTTCACACACAGTGAGCCTATGCAAGACAATAAAACTCTGCTCCCCCTCACAAGATGCCGTAAGGGTGACAAACACCAAGTTCCCCATGCAATTAGGCAAAACGAGAAGCATCGAGGGGTTTTGTGAAAATATCGGCTAGCTGGTGTTGGGTATGAACATATTGAAGTTCAATATCACCTTTCTCATTATGATCTCTGAGAAAATGATATCGCACATCAATGTGTTTGGTTCTGGAGTGCTGAACCGGGTTGTTTGCAATACAAATAGCACTAGTGTTATCACAGAAAAGTGGAACACTCTTATAATCTAACCCGAAATCCTGCAAAGTGGAAACCATCCACAAAATCTGAGAGCAACAGCTAGCTGCAGCAACATATTCGGCCTCAGCCGTCGATTGTGCAACACTAGACTGTTTGCGGGAAGACCAGCAAACCAAAGAAGTACCCAGAAAATGACAAGTACCAGAGGTACTTTTCCTATCAATCCTACACCCAGCAAAGTCCGCATCGGAATAACCTCGAAGACACAAAGAGGAAGACGCAGAATACCAAATGCCAAATTCGGGGGTATGTTTGAGATACCTGAGAATGCGCTTTACCGCTTGGCGGTGCAAAGCTCGTGGTGAAGCTTGAAAACGAGCGCATAGACACACTGCGAAGTGCATGTCCAGCCTCGTAGCAGTCAAGTAGAGGAGGGAGCCGATCATGCTTCGGAACTCCTTCTGATCTATGACTTCTCCATCCTCGTCAGGATCCAATGCTACAGATTTAGCCATTGGAGTGGCAAGGGGCTTCGCATCAGCCATGTCAAACTTCTTGAGCAGGTCCTTGGTGTACTTCGTCTGGTGGACGAAAGTACCTTGTTTGCTTTGTTTGATTTTCAAACCAAGGAAAAAAGTGAGTTTGCCCATCATGGACATCTCGAACTCCCTGCTCATGGTATCTGCAAACTCGGCAACCAAAGCATGAGAAGAGCCACCGGAGATGATATCATCCACATAAATCTAAACTAGCAGGAAATCTTTGCCATGCTTGAGAGTGAACATGGTTTTATCAAAAGATCCCATCAAATACCCTCGCTCAAGCAGAAAAGACTTAAGCCTATCATACCAAGCCCGAGAGGCCTGCTTGAGTCCATAAAGAGCCTTATGAAGTTTAAGAACTTTATGTGGGTATTTGGGGTTTTCAAAACAAGGGGGTTGTTTTACATAAACATCTTCGCCTATGAAGCCATTAAGAAAAGCACTTTTGACATCCATCTGATAGAGTTTGAATCCCCGGGATGTCGCAAAGGCAAGCAAAATCCTAATGGCCTCTAGACGCGCAACAGGTGCAAAAGTTTTAGTAAAATCAATCCCTTCTAATTGAGAATAACCCTCAGCTACAAGTCTAGCCTTGTTTCTAACTACAGTTCCATCCTCCCCTTGTTTGTTTTTGAAAATCCATTTTGTTCCAATGAAATGAACATTTGGTGGAGGATCAACTAAAGTCCAGACTTGGTTTCTCTCAAATTTTTCAAGTTCTTCATGCATGGCATTGATCCAACTAGAATCAGAAAGTGCATGACTAACATCTAAGGGCTCAAAAGAAGCAACAAAAGCTGAATCAATGAAATGAGCATGAGAATGTGTTACCCTTTGATCAAGCTCACCAATGATCTGCTCTGGAGGATGCATCCTTTGAACATGATGTGGAGCCTCGCGGCGGGATGCAGTCTCCCCCTCAACTTGTGCGTTGGAGTGGTCCAAGATGACCGATGTCGAGGTAGTTGCTTCGGGACCTTGTACCAAAGTGGTCGAAGCGGGGTCGGCTTTGGGGGTTGATGTCGAGGGTAGTAGGGGTTCATCCTCGAAATCTCCAAGATCTTCTTCTTCGAGGATGGTCTGTTCCATGTCGTGTTCATTTGCCTGTTCAAGAGCAGAACTAACAGAGGGGGTCGATTCATCAAAAGTCACATCACATGACTCGATGACAGTGTTAGTTTCCAAATTATAAACACGATAAGAATGACCATGTGTAGTGTAACCCAAAAAGATCCCATCAGAAGAGCGCGACTCAAATTTATCCAAATTTCCACGTTTTAGGATAAAGCAACGACAACCAAAGACTCGAAAATGAGTAACTTTGGGCTGTCTCCCAAAACATAGCTCATAAGATGTCAAGTTCAAAATTTAGCGCAAGAAGATTGAGTTTGAGATGTAACATGCAATATTCATGGCCTCAACCCAGAATTTTCTAGGAGTCCTATGCTCATCGAGCATCGTCCTAGCCATCTCAACCAAAGTTCGATTCTTCCACTCAACAACACCGTTCTGTTGAGGAACTCGCGGAGCAGATAATTGATGTTCTATGCCGTGCTCCATGCAAAAGTCAACAAAGAGACTGTTCTTCAACTCAGTGCCATTATCACATCGAAGGAATTTCAATGCACCAGGAAGTTCAGTGAAAAGTCTCAAAGCCAAGCTCCGAAAGTGTGAAAACACTTCATCCTTGCTGGAAGAAAGAAGACCCAAGAGTAGCGAGAGAAATCATCGACAATGACTAACACATACCACTTGCCGCCTTAAGAACTAACCCGAGAAGGACCTACAGTGTCCATGTGGAGAAGTTCTCTGGGTTGTTCAGTCATCACTATGGTGACTGACGAATGCGAAGCAGCAATCATTTTTCCATGTCGACAAGGAGCGCAATCTAAATTCTTCTCAAACTTGAGCTTGGGCAATCCTCGGATCAGACCTAGGGCACTCAGACGAGCGAGCAACTCAAACCTCATATGCCCTAGTCTCCTATGCCACTTCCAAAGCTCAGAAGTAGAATGTGCAACAAGACAATGAGAAGAACCAGATGATTCAGAAAAATCATCTCCAAAAACTCTCCCAACTCTAAAGATCTTGCAGACAACAACGCCATCAGAATTGAGTACTTGCGAAGTATCGCGATGGAATCGCACTTCGAAGCCCTCATCAAGCAACTGAGATACAGAAAGCAAATTGTATCCCAGGTTTTCAACCAAAGCAACATCTTTGAGAGTGAAATTCGAGTTAATTCTTACCACACCTTTACCTTTCACTCTACTCCTTCGATTGTTGCCGAAGGTGATATGTTCCCTTTGCTTGGTTATGGTGAGGCTAGAGAACCATGCTGCATCTCCTGTCATATGGCGCGAACAACCGGAGTCCATGATCCACGTGCCCTCCAAGCCTTGATCCGGTGCCTACACATGATAAGAAAATCTCGATCGCTCAGTGCTGGGGTGAGTGAATATATGACGAGGCATCCAACACTGAGTGATACGAGTAGTAGGCATAATAAAAGTAGACTGTCTACGCACAGGATAATCAGAATGATGCAAAGTGCGAGGACTACCTACATGCTGTGATCTAAAAGCATGATGAGGTCTCCTACTCTGACGAGGTACAAAGCTACTCGCCCGTGGTCTACCACCATATGGAACATGGTGTTCAACCTCGAGGAGCAAAACCTCTCCGAGAAGTACGAGGAGCCTCGAAAATAGGACGAGAGTAAAACTCAGACTCATGCATACCTAAAGATGGGTAATGCATGTCCTGGAAACTCATTGCCTGAGAGCGTCGCTCATCCTTGATGCGACGAAAACAGAACCCAACTAGATGACCCGCCCTTTGACAGTAGGAACAATGAAAAACTCTCCTAGGGGCACTCTCATGGGTCATAGGAGAAATCCTCACAGGCTCCTTGGGCTTCTGCTGAGTGGTTTTCTTGTGAGGGATTTTCTTGGCAGGAGGAGTGGTTTTCTTTGTAGTCCGGGTAGGCTTTTTGGCTGATGGAGTGTCTAATAGAGCTCTCTCTTTCTCTAAGGTAGTGGGTGAGGTAAAAACAGTTTTGTTCTCACTGGCTGAAGGAATCCTCTCAAAACCCAATCCCAGAGCTAACCCTGCTCTGTCAGCACACATCTTGGTTTTGGCCAAGAGCAAGTCCATCCTACCCTTTCCCTCAGTCCATTTGTTAACTACAGAAAGAAGGTACTCAGTTTCAGTCATGAGGTTTTCAGCTCGCTCTCTAACAGTGCCTAGCTAGTCCTTAAGGGTTATGCAAGTGTCACACACAGGTTGCACATCCTTAGAACTACCGGCCCTCTCCAATCTAGCCTCTAAATCCTGAACATGCTTATCACGTAAATTAATGCTCTCACGTAATAAAGGACAGTTCATGCATTCAATTTTATCATGAGGACTAGAATCAACCATCAAAAGCTGCTTCTGTGCAGTCTCAAGCTCAGAAAGAGTTTGAGCATGCACAGAACACAATTGAGCATGCTCACCCATGACAACAGTACAAGATTCACATTCAGCATCATTAACCCTAGACTTAAGCATGGCATAATCAGTAGACACAGATTCTAGCCTAAGTCTAGGGTCTTTTCTATCTCTAGTGACTTGCACAAGTAATCTATCCTGACCAAGAACTACTTCATTCAGCTCATCTAGTTTAATTGAAAGTTGGTCATAGGATAGAGGTACCTCAGATGAGTCAAGCTCATCGCCGCTGTGATCGCTGTCGGCCATGAATCAGAGGCCGGTGAAATCTTGTCCCTTCTTATCCTTCTTCTCCTCCTTCCTTGGGGACTCCTCCTCATCATCCGAGCTCGACTCCTCAGTTGAGGAAGTGTCGATGTCGCTGAGAGCAGCAGCAAATGCTCTGAAAGCAGCTTTGGCTACCCTCTTAGCCACCTTGCCACTCCTGCCCTTCACAAAGGGTTTCCTCTCCTTTTTGTGGTATCTGGGCGCTCACTCTCATCTCTCTTCTTGAGTTTTGGGCTATTGACCTTGATGTGAGAAGTGTCGCCACACTCAAAACAACCACTAAAACCACCTCTCCTCTGATCCCGTCTCTCATGGTGAAAACGGGTGAACCTTCTGGCAATGAGAGCAAGCTCATCATCATCTAGAGTATCCACCTGCTCATTAGTGACGGAGACAAGGGAGGACAAAGCAAAACCATCTGGAAAAACACAAGTGCCTGATGTGCTTAGTTCTGCAGTGGTGCCACGGCTAGTGCTAGAAACTAGTGACAATGGCTGTGGCACGGAGTTCCTATGCACTGCAAGAGATGCCTTGGCAATCTCTATGGACTTCAGCTTGCTGAAGAGCTCATCACAGGTCAATGTGTCATAACCTGCGGACTCCTCAATGCTGGATATCTTCACTTCCCATATGCTATGGTAAAGAGCATAGAGAATCTTGATAGCCCTGTCATGATCATTGTAAGCAAGCATCCCATTGGACCGCAAGTTACTCACTATTACATCAAAGCGAGAAAACATGGCATCTATAGATTCACCAGGTGCCTGCACAACCAGCCGATACTGTTGATTGTATGTGCTTTGGCGCCTGGCCTTAATTTGTGTAGAGCCCTCATGAAAAATAGTGAGTGTAGTCCAAATCTCCCTAGTTGTCCTAAGGTGCTGCACCCTATCAAACTCACTAAGACTCAAACCAATGAATAGTATATTTCTTGCCTTGGAGTTGGCATTATACTGATCCTTCTCTGTTTAAGAGGTGCGAGTTTCAGGGATGGAGTATTGTGAGTCCACAATCTCCCAAATTGCATTTCCTTGGCTTAGCAAGTAAGCCTCCATGCGCACTTTCTAGTATGCAAAATCTGTCCCATCGAACAGATGTATTTTACTAACTCTGTCCATGTCGCCAATAGATCACAAAACCGATTAAGATCAACTAGTGATCTTAACCCGCTCTAATACCAATTGTTGGACCGAAAACGGCGACCAGAGGGGGGGGTGAATGTGAGCTTTTAAAATTTCAGACTAAAAATAGCCTTTTGTTTTACTTCTGTCTTCTGCGGAACATGCTTCAAACACACCCTTCGAAGTTCTGGTTTGGAGGTATTTCACAGCTCCGAAATCAGGCTTCGCAAGGAGCAAAAGTTCGAAGCCAAGAAGACTTCGCTCCACCCACAACCCCGAAAATTCAGCTCTGCTAAGTCAGTGCAGGCTCCGCACACAGGGTGCCTTCGAGCAGGCTTCGCACATCACCCTTCGCAAGAGCGGACTTCCCTCTGAGGACTTCGATCAGCTCTGCTAAGTCAGTGCAGGCTTAGCACACTGGGTGCCTTCAAGCAGGCTTCACACTTCACCCTTCGCAAGAGCAGACTTCCCTCTGAGGACTTCAACCAAATACTCAGCTCTAGCAACTGGTACTAGGCTTCGCACGTCGGAGGTCTAAACACACACTAAACACACTTCGCCGAGGACTTCGACAAGGGAAGAAAATGGGCTTCGAACAGTGCTCCGCTAGTAATCAGAGAGGCCTACCCTTCAGTTTACACAGAGCGAACAAACACCTCTCCAGAAAACTCACAACAAGAAGGTGCATAGAGAAATCAAAGCATGTAGTGAAGTACGCATACAAGTTCAAGCAGTAAATGAAAACAGAATCAAAACTTCATTGCTTGAACAGGGAACACAAAATGAACTCACAGGATGAATACAGAGAGTGTGGCGGCTAGCACAGGAGTTGTACAATGGCTGCTCAAAGTGTTGATGTGACCTAGCTAGCCTCCACTATTTATAGGCACTATTCAGCCCTGTGAATAGACTACTTTACCCCTAGGGTTTACACTGGTTTTGTCTCATCAGAACAGGGGGGTACAGCTAGTAGTCTACTTTATTTGGAGGCTTCTTTTGTCAGCTTCGCAAAGGGGACAGCACCAGCTTTTGCACAGCAGACGCTGTCAGCCTTTGCAGTTTTGGAGCCTTCTAAAGTCCCCCTTCGCATGCGAGGGGTGCGGTAGCTTCGATGAGAAGCCTTGAGCCTGACGACCTTCGCTTCACCAAAGTCAGCCTTCGATACAGTGACGGTTTTGAGCCGATGCCATCAAAGCCCTTGGGCCTTCGCACCAACACCTTCAGAGTGGACCACCATGGCTTCGCAGCTTCTCCCAGCTCGAACTCCGTTTGTCCGTGTACCGAAGCCATGTATGGCCGAAGTACCTCAAGTCAGTCTCACTCTGGAGCCAGCCTCACTCCGAAGTCAGCTTCACTCCGAAGCCAACTTTACTACGAAGCCAGCCTCACTCTGAAGCCCCACCTTCGGAGTACCACCCTTTGAAGTCCCTCCTTCGTCCAAGGCCTTCGCATGAAGCATTCCATGAGCACTTAGTCACAGTGTCTCTCCCTGAGCACACTCCATGACCATCCTCGCCCGGACCATGCCTTCGATGCACCTCGACTTCTGAGACCTTCGTCGGGTATACCTTTGAGTGCCACCCTCCAGAGCACACTTCGAACGCCCTGCCTCATTGCTGAGGACTTTGTCCACCATACCCCAAAGTCACTCCATTCGGAGTACCCTTCGAAGTGCCTGCCTCCGAGGACTTCGTCTCGGAGTACCTTTACCCGGAGTCATACTCCGCACTTACTGCTTCTACTGGTGCACCTCGACCCCTTCGCAGCCTTCGTGACGGAGCTCCCTGCTCCCCTAGCATCAAGCCTCCCGCTTGACCCAGGTTCACATGATGCGAACCGTCCGTCGCCTCCGAAGTCACCTGCGCACCACAGACAGATAGACAAGTGTATCCAGTACCCCGGAGACCACTTCGGGTAAACAACCTTCGGCACACACTCCGATGTACCGCCCAAAGTACCGAACCCTTCGGTACAACCCAGTCATCGTGTACTGTCGGACCCCTCTGACAGGCACACTCCGCTGCAATAGCTGCAGCAACCAGACCCACCAAACCCTTCGGTGAAACAACCTCTGAACCCCTTCGGAGGGACCCCTTCGAATCAGAGGGTAAAATCTGTCAATCACTCATCACAGACTCCAAAACCAACCCTTGGTTTCTCAATTACCCTCTGTAGAAGTCCTTTGCATCCCAGCTGCAGATAGGCATGCTTCGATAATAGATGTCTTGCAAAATAGCGCAGTCTTGTCAGAAGGTCTAGATTTCCGAAGGTTGCAAGCAAGGGCTCGAAATTATGAGCTTGTCAATGGGATATTATACAAAGCTAGAGTGTGTTATCCCTTACTCCGGTGCAACTCGCAACCCGAAGGTCAAATATACTTTAGGACATTCACGAAGGTTTATGTGGAAGCCACCTGGCCCCCCGTGCTCTAAAAGGAAGGGTTAATTTTTTCCGTGCCATTATAATTTTTGCGGTTTGCCAATATGCCATCGATGTGTCACTGACACATGGGGGCCGCCACAGTCACTGACAGTGGCATATAGGCAATTTCTGAAAATTATAATGGCATGTGAGTAATTTTCCCTAAAAGGAAAGACACTTCGGTAGGGGCTCTATTGGCCAATAATTGTAAGAGATGCGGAAGAGTTAGTTCGAACCTGTCAAGGATGCTAGTGGATGGGTAGATGGAGCCATAGTCCACCAACACCACTTTAAGTTATTGCCCCATTATGGCCAATGGCACGATGGGGAATGGATCTCATCGGCCCATTTAAATGGCAAAAGGCAGCTTGAAGTTTGCAGTGGTAGCAATTAAGTATTTTTCTAAATGGGTCGAAGTTGAACCCCTAACTGCTATTACTTCAAGAAATGTGCATAAATTCTTTTGGAAAAATATCATATGCAGGTTCGGAGTGCCAAGAGAGTTATCTGTGGATAATGGCACCCAGTTTGAAGAAGAGCCCTTTAAAGAATTTTGTGAAGAACTGGGCATCAAGTTATGCTTCGCAGCAGTTCGCCATCCACAATCCAACGGAGCCGTCAAGCGAGACAATGGAAATATTCTCTCCGGTTTAAATCGAAGGATTGTCGGGCTGGCCAAAGGACTGTGGACCGAAGAACTTCCTAAGATTCTATGGTCCATTCGAACCACTCAAGCCACGTCCACAGGCTTCACACTATTCAGGATGCTATTCGGAGATGAGGCCATGACTCCTACGGAGCTCATAGGTGGATCCCTTCGTGTACTAGAACTTGGAAATGAAGACGAGAGAAGCACTTCACTAGACTTGTCAGAATAAACAAGGCTTCGAGTTGTTGCCAATCTGACGAAGTACCAAGACCAAACAAAGACATGGTATCACCCGAAGATAAAAGTGAACGAGCTTAAACCAGGTCATTTGGTATTGTGAAGTGTAATAGCTACGGGGAAGCTAGGAAATAAATGGGAAGGACCATATATTATCCAACACTCAGGGCGCCCCGACTCATTTAAATTAGCTAATTCAGAAGGGGAAGAGTTGATGCATGCATGGCATGCGGAGCACCTTAAATGTTATTACGCTTAGGGGCTCCTTGTAATCAATTGTAAAAGTACCTTTCTAAATAAAGATGGAGGTTCGAATTACGTTTACTCTTCAAATATCCCTTACACCTGGTGGACACATCAGGAGAATAGAGATTCTTGCAGAGTCAAGCATCTTTCAAGGGACCCAGACAACGGCCTTCGAACCATTGGTTCAAGGATTCCGTAAGAGAGCCGAAGGTGCCCAGCCTACGGATTCAATGCTCCGGCTTGTTAGGATCCGTAGAAGAGTCTACGGACTTTAAAAAGAACAGATTTCCGGCCTTCGGGTTTGAAGCATCTGTAAAAGAGCCGAAGGTGGCCAGCCTACGGATTCCAGGCTCTGGCTTGTTAGGATCCGTAGAAGAGTATAAGGACTTTAGAAAGAACAGATTTCCAGCCTCCGGGTTCGAAGCATCTGTAAAAGAGCCAAAGGTGGCTAGCCTATGGATTCCAGGCTCCGGCTTGTTAGAATCCGTAGAAGAGTCTAAGGACTTTAAAAGGAACAGATTTCCAGGCTCCGGGTTCGAAGCAACTATAAAAGAGCCGAAGGTGGCTAGCCTACAGATTCTAGGCTCCAGCTTGTTAGGATCCGTAGAAGAGTCTAAGGACTTTAAAAGAACAGATTTCTGGCCTCGAGGTTCGAAGCATCTGTAAAAGAGCCGAAGGTGGCCAGCCTATGGATTCCAGTCTCCAGCTTGATAGGATCCATAGAAGAGTCTAAGGACTTTAAAAGAATAGATTTTTGGCCTCCTGGTTCGAAGCATCTGTAAAAGAGTCAAAGGTGACCAAGCAATAAGGTTTCAAGGCTCTAGCCCAATGAAACACTTTTAAATTCCTAAGCGACTGTTGTGGGAGCTTACAAGTGTAGACTTAGCTCCGAAACTTATAAACATCATAATACGAATGTACAGTTCGAAGAACTCTACGAAAGAGTAAAGTATGATTACCAAGTGTTGTGTGAAGCATCAGATTGTTATATCAATCATTGTGTCCAACGGACCCTATCGCAACGCGTACGGTCCCCCACCCACAAAGAGGGGCAGGGGAGTAAGGAACAACAAAAAGATGCTTCTGAAGCAATTCATATTAATTGGATAATCATACTATTAAATTCAGAGAAGTTCTGGTCTAAACCTAGATAGAAATGGAGACCCCTCCGACCTCTAGAGCTACTTCTAAGACCACTTCAACCTTCGGAGCCCGAAGCCTTCAAGACTTTCTTCTTAGTCCGAGTGCTTTTCTTCTTCGAAGCTCGCTGTTTTTTCCGCTCCTCTTGATGTTTAGCCCAAGACAAAAGTCTTTCGGAGCTAGCCTCTGCTGGATCTTCGGCTTGGTACTCCGAGTCAGACCAATCTACGTATTCGGAGGACGAAGATGCTTCTTCCTTATCTTCTTCCTTAATATAAGCTAATACCTCGCAGTGGACTTCGGGTGCTATCTCCCCTCGATCCCCGCGAGGAACAGAGAAGCGCGAGCGTCGATAAGGCCTTAAGCTTTCAAGGATAGACCAGTACCGATGGAGCCCTTCGCTAAGTTCCAATACTTCAAAGTTGAGCTCCGAAGTGCATGGCAAAACCTAAAAGAATAAACATCAAAACAAAGTTTCCTCGTTTATAAACTTTTCATTCAATAATATAAGGGGCTTTACAAGATTTCTTGTACATGCTTAAGCGCCCTATAAAGCTAAACCTGTGGGTCGGCTGGCGGAGCAGGTGGGGTCAGAGCCAGCGAAGTCGGAAGCAGAGGCTTCGTCTCATCTTGCTTCTGCCGGCGAGCCTTGTCGATCCAAGCTTTAGCTACAACTTTGTGGTCCGTTTTCTAGATTTCCCGGAAAGCTTCCCAAGCAGAAGCTACATCCTGCGAAGGACGCAACAGGTTCTCGTCGGTGAAGCCTGCAGGCGTTGAACCCCCAACCGAAGCAACCAAAATCCCAAGAGCTTCGATGTGGCGAAGGACTCCGATCCCGGCAACTTGTCTAGAGATTTCTTCGTACCGAATGCCGGAGCCCATCATTACTTCATCGCTACTTGAATCATCTTCAGCTTCCGGTCGAGGGGCTCGCTCGCTACAGTTGAAGACGAAGGGCACATCGTGTCGAAGTATTCCAAGGTACCCCGAAGGGCATCCATGGTATGATCTGCTATGGTAGCATTCTTCACTTTTGCCGCTTCCAGCCCGGCAGCAGCAGCAGACACTTCGGCCATCTTGGATAGCAAAGTGCTCTTCTGAGCCATCGCTTCTTGAATTGAGTCTTGAAGTTCCATGAGTTGTGTGCTTGAAGTAGTTGCTGCATGCCGGAGCTTCTCGACCTCTGCTCTGAGCACCACACACTCGGCCTCGGCCTCTTGGGCCAAAGTTTTGAGTGTAGTGCTGCTTTGCTGCATGAGCCGAACTGCTTCGTCGGTGGAAGCTCTGGCCCTCCATTCCTGGAGGACCTCCTCCTCCAGTCGGAGTGTTTTGTCTTCGGAGCTTTGAAGGGCATACTAGAGGGTAGTAACCTTCCTCTTGAGCCAATTAGTTTCGAGCTCATTGGAAGTCGCTGCCGCACTAGCAAGGACAAATTGCTGCAAAAAAGCAAGTAAGTACCAATTAATTCCATTTACTGATTGAATACACTATCACCCCGGCCACGGGTGAGTTAGGAAGGGCTGACTCAAGTCCTGAGCTAGCTGCGGTGGGTTCGGGGGAGCGCGCTGTGTCTGCCTCCGCGGCCTCTTGAGAAGGATCTATGGTTGCGTCCATGGCCTCGTCTTCACTATCGTCAATGAGATAATTCTTGAGGGCCTTCCCCATTCGGGCATCAGAGTCTTTATCTCCGGAGTCTTCCGAAGATGAGCTCCGAATGTCCAAGGAGGAAGGCCAAGATATCGAAGTCGGTTGCGGAGGAGGCTTCGAAGTTTTCTTCACTTTCTTTTGAGGGGCCACTCCGGTCGGGTCGATGTCTGGCAGAGGTGGAGGCTCCATTCCGAGAGCCATCCACACTCTGTTGAAGCGCTCCCAACTTCCCATCAGCTCTATCCTTCGTTGTCTCTCTTCCACCGTAGGGGCTCCGAGCACCCATTCGGTGGCCTTCGCGATCTGCTCCGGAGCTAGCGCCAGAGGAGCCGCTGAAAAGAGGTAGCATTTCATAAGTTTGTTATCCATTTTCTAATATATTAATGCAGGAAGATTGAAGACTTACCTAGTCTTCGAAGCTCTCCCTCCGAAGCATTTTGAAACACAATTGGCTAGTCGACTTCGAGAGGCGGGATCTGGAGGGTGATGAATTCCTCTGCCAGATCCCACATGCTCATGCGGCTGGCTATCGAAGAAACAAACCCAAGCTGCGTTGAGATCAGGCTTGGGTTTGGAGTAACTTCATCCTCCTTTCGGAACCAAATTTCTTGAAGAGGCCCTGCGAAGTTGTAGTCTTCTCCAACCTCGGTGTAAAACCACCAGAGGATCCAGTTTGTATACCATCGGTCATTGATGGCCTTCGCTAGAAAATGTTGTGCATGCTCCTTCCGAAGCTGGAAGTTGACACTTCTGAATGCTTTCAATACTTTGGTATCTCTGGGTTCGTCCTGTTGCTTCAGTTGGCAGGTGGCTTCATGGGTGGCAGTGAAGATCTCCAATCTTCCTTCGCGTCCTTCGGCCTGAAGGGCCCATTGAAAGATTGGCAGTCTTGCAATGGCATTGGGGGACATCTGTGGCAAGGTAATGTGGAACATTTCCAGTACCTCTGACAAAAAATTGATGGCTGGGAGTCCCAGTCCAGCTTCGAAGAAAGCTTCGAAGACTACTACTTCTCCACTCCGTGGCTTCAGGGTCGACTCCATTCCAGGGACCCGAGTCCTCATTCCGGGGCCCAGCTTCCCGGCCACTTCTTCTTCAATGGACTCCGCAGTACTCGTGGACTAGCCGATGAGGAAGCTTCGCGGGATCGGCTTCTTGGATGGAGGGCGGAGCTCCCGAGTATTTTTGGGCCAAGAACCTCCTAGAGCCCCCACCATGGCCGCTGCTATTGAAGCCTCCCAAGCCTGCTTTTGCACCAAGGTGCTCGCTGCCGCTGGCATGGTCGCGCTGGTCCTCACCATGAGTTGATTGCTCAAAAGGTTGAGGGGAGATTTGAAGGTTGAAGAAGGAGAGCTTCGGAAATCAGGCTCTATAAAAATTTCGGTGGGCTTCGACCCCCCCTTTAATAGCCTTTCCGCTAGCTATTGCGTCTCAGTCACGTTCGCATTGCAGGTTCGACTTCTGTCACTGACAAGTCGGACCAGGAACTGAAAAGGTATGAACCCACGGTAAAATTTTGATCGTTACCTATTCTGGGAGCACAACGGCTACTTGAAGGGTAACGACTCAAAATTAACGGCTCTTCATGACATTCTGCCTCCGTAATGGTTCACTTCCCTGCGAAGCATTCACACAGCAGTCCCAACTCGAAGTTTTCATCGAAGATACTTCGATGTCAAATACCCTTCGAATAACTGTAACACCTTCAAATTTCTCTAAGTCTCTAAATATGAAAATATTCCTTGCGTATACTGCTTTCCTGCCATACATGTTAAATCGGAGAAGCGTATTCGAGGGGCTACTGTTGGGGGAAAATACTTCATCTTCAAGACTTTAGAAGTCAATAGTCAATGATAATTCACCATCATCGAAGTTTGAGTTCATCTCCAAAGATGATGAAGTTTCTGAGCTGAAGGATACTTCGGCTTCATGATTCGAAGGCATCCTCCGAAGGCTCCGAAGCTATAGTGGAAAACAGCAAGACTGATAAGACGTCTGCCTTATCTACCTTCTCCGAATAGATTTTACTATTTTAACCCTATTCGGGGTACCGAATAGTTTCCACTATGTCGGTTGTTATTGAGGGGTAAATAGGTCTTTTCCTTAGACTTTTTACATATAAATACCCCCTTCTTACCCTGTAATGGGCATCAAATACTCAGCTATTCAATACACAATTTCAGACTACTTTGAGCTATTATCCTATTCGGAGGCTCGAAATAGTTCTCAACACAAACTCTCTGTTTGTTAATTCTTAATCTTCGAGAACCTGTTAGCGTGATCTTTTACGCCAATAGTTGGCGCCGTCCGTGGGGAACCTAGTTCTAAAAGCCAGTTCTCTGCCGCTGACTGCACTTCGAAGAGCACTTGCAGAGGGAGCTTCAGAGTCTCAGGATTTCACGCACCCTTCGGAAAGGGGCTTCCTGGTGCAGCTCGAAGGCCTTTCCTCGCCTTCCAAAACCATGTCTTCGGTCTTCGGACCTCTTCTTCATTAGCTATGCCTCCCAAGCGGAGCCTAGCCTCCGATCCTCCCCGAAGGTCCCCTCGGACCAACGGAGCAGGACCTTAAGTTATCCTGCTAACCCCCAAAGGGGGTGCCGGACGTCGAGCACCTAGAGGCCCCCAAGCTACTCCCACAGTGCTCCAAACCTACTACACCAGTTCCCGAGGCCCTGGTGCTCCCCTCGAAGGAGATGAAGACCTTCCTGAAGATGAGGCTACGCAAGTAGCGCGACTTCAGGAGGAAGTGGCAAGGTGGAGGTAAGAGGCTACCCGTCGACTCCGCTCTCTAGCATCCACTAATGCTCCAGAAAGGCCTCTAGACGGTGCTGCTGGTGATCTTCCCGAAGTTGTCCAAGTCCCAGAGGAAGCCGAGATGGTGCCCTTCGACCCCAAGTTTAAAGCCTCGAAGCTGCACAAATACTCCGGTGGGTCTGACCCTAGAGAATTCTCTTGTTCGTATGCTTTGGCAATAGAAGCCAGTAGAGGGGTGCCTAACACTATGGTGAAGTGCTTCCTCGTCGCTCTCGAAGGTGTAGCTCTCCAATGGTTCTAGTCTCTAAAGCCAGGATCGATCAAGTCCTAGGAGCAGCTAAAAAGAAAGTTTGTAAGCAACTTCCAAGGTACATTTGTGGCCCCAATGTCGACTAGCAGTCTATTTCAGGTGAAGCAGCAAGCAGGGGAGATGCTTCGGGAGTATTTCACATGCTTCGCCCACACCAAGTCTCAGATTAAAGGCTTGTCTACCTCTTCGGTAGTCGATGCCGCGCGCGAAGGGGTGCTGAACCCAGATCTCCTCAACAAGCTTCATCGGAAACCGGTGTCATCAGTGGCACAACTGATGGAAACTTCGAACAGTATGCCAAGGTAGAGGAAGGTTGCCTCTAAAGAACCGCAACACCTGCACCAACCATTCGAGAAGTGAAGACGGAGCCTGAAGTCCCAACCTCTCTACAAGCCCCCCTTGACAATCGTTTCAATGATCATAGGCGGGGAAAGAAGCACTTCCGCTCGGAGGTGTTGAACATTGCACCCTCTGCCCAGAAGGCACCTGTCAACTTTCAACAGGCGCAAGGCTTCAAGGTTGTTGCTTTGAAGCCCCAAGAAAGAGTAGCTGGCAGGCACTAGAGCTTCTTCTGTTCTGTGCATGGCGAGAACAGAAGCAATGACATGAAGGATTGTAAGTCTGTATTAACCCTTCGGGGTGAATACCTTGGACGAAGTATAGGGCGAGATACTTCGGATCGAGCTCCTCCAGCGGCACGTTCGGAGCCCGTGCAAACCGTGGCCCGAATCGGCATCCCCGAAGCACCAATGCAGCTCTCGGTGGCCAATATTATGCCACCACCGAAGCAGGAATATCCCCAAGATCGCGGCAAGTGAGTGGTCCTGCCCATCTCTGGAGGAGGGACCCTCGGTAACATGTCAAAAAGGCAGCGACGAGAATATGTCCGCGAAGTAGGGCACATAGGGACCTCGAATTCTGCAGCAGGAATGCCCTAGTAGTCCCATGTACCTATTTCCCTTACTGCCAATGATGCTGGGAGGGTGAAATTCCCTCATGCTGACCCCCTTGTCATTTCAGCTGATATAGCGGGTGTCGAAGTTCGAAGGATCCTAGTAGACGGCGGGAGGGGACCGAAGCTCGTCATGCTATTACCCGTCCCCGGCACAAAAATCGGAGCAGGAGCTCCGGCTGAGGTAGATCCTCCTTCGACCGATGCCCCCTTGGCCAGAACTACTTCACCCGAGATGGCTCCAGTCGTCGGAGCTACCGTGTCTGCTAGAGCCTCAACTCCGAGAGAAGATGAAGCTCTATCCGTGGTTAGAGTTATGGTACTCCTCGACGCACCTACAAAAATTAAGGTATTTAGTGAATATTTGTGGGTAATAGTTATTGCAGGAATTGTAAAGGAAGAAGTTTCGAAGTATACCTTTGTCTTCACCTTGAGAGAGAATTGCGGGGTCCTCTAGGACTTCATACATCCAAAACAATGCCAACCACATTTTTCATCATCAAAGGAAAAGGTTCTTATAGCCTACTGTTTGGACGCAATTGGATTCATGCCAATTGTTGTGTCCCATCCACGATGCATTAGAGCCTCGTAATATGGATCGACGATCAGGTGGAGATTATCCCCATCGATAAATCAGTCAATATAGCAGTAGCCGATTTATCGATGTTGGAGATGGAGGGAGTCGATTACCTATCATGCAGAGCATGAAAGGGAAATTTTCTCGAGGTGTCAAGCGATGGAGTTAAGCCGATTGTCAATGGACGGCCGAGACTCGAAGGTAAACTCGGTCAAGGTTTCACCGCAACCGATGAACTACAGGAGGTAGACATCGGACCTAGAGACAAACTAAGGCCAACCTTTGTAAGTGCCCAACTCCCTAAGGAAATAAAAAGCAAATTAATTCTATTGTTACGAGAATATCAAGATTGTTTTGCATAGGATTATCATGATATGCTAGGTTTAAACTAATCGATTGTAGAACATCGACTCCCGATAAAGCAGGGATATCAGCCATTCAAACAGTCACCAAGGTCGGGGTTACCAGGTTATAAGATGCAGGGTTGATAAGACCATGCTAATATGCAGAATGGGTATCAAACATCGTACCTGTATGGAAGAAGAGTGGGAAGCTCAAGATATGCATCGATTTCAGATATCTGAATAAGGCAACCCCTAAAAACGAATACTCGATGATGGTTGCAGACCTACTAGTGGATGCTGCATTGGGTCACAAGATCATCAATTTCATTGAAGGGAACACAGGTGTTGGGGGAAAATATTTCATCCTCCATAAATTAAGGAAGCCTCAACATCAACACAATCAGAAGAAACGAAGTCAGAAGCTTTGGTATCTGAAACTCCTAAAAGCATTGAGGCTTCACTGTATTCGGAGCTCGCTACAGTGAAGGCCTTCGTCAAGTCTCCGGCGTGACGAAGCCTGCCAGAGCCCCCTTTACCCAAAGGGGTATTGCCATCAAGGACAGAAGAATTATCTCCTCACTAATTAGAGTGTAAAGGAGTCTTTTCCTAATGTATTCCGTCTATAAATACCCCTCTTCACTCTATAAAGGGTAACGAATACTCAGATATTCAATACACACTTCAAACTATCTCAAGCTACTATCCAATTCAGATGCATGGAATGGTCTACACAAACAAACACTCCGTTTGTTGGTATTTCAAGTTCTCTAAACCTGTTACCGTAATCTTTTGCGCCAACAACAAGGTATAATCATATCTTTATGGACGACGAAGACATCCACAAGGCAGCTTTCTGATGCCTAGGTGCTATTGGACTCTATGAATGGGTGGTAATGAACTTCGGCTTGAAAAATACCGGGGCAACTTACCAGAGAGCCATGAACTACATCTTCCATGACTTGATCGGCCTATTAGAGGAGATATACATAGATGATATTGTGGTGAAATCAAGCAACACTCAAGACCACATGGACGATTTATGTCGAGTTCTAGAGAGGGCCAAGAAATATGGATTGAAGATGAACCTGGAGAAATGTGCTTTTGGAGTATTGGCGGGCAATTTTTTGGGCTTTATCATGCACGAGAGAGGAATCAAGATAAGCCTGCGTAGCATTGAGGCGATCAAGAATACTCAGCCCCCTATAGATAATACCTAGTTGCAGTCATTAATCAGGAAGAAAATTTTTCTGAGAATATTCATATCAGACCTGTCAAGGAGAATAGAGTCATTCACACTACTGCTAAAGTTGAAGCCTCATCAAGAATTTGCATGGGGGGAGAGGTAGCAGAAAGCATTTGATGAGATTAAGGAGTATTGGAGCTCACCTCCCGTGCTAATGCTTCCACAAAAAGGACCCCCATTCAGATTATACCTATCGGCCCATGACAAAGCCATCAAGTCGTTCTTGGTTCAAGAGGTCGACAAAAGGGAATGGGTTATCTTTTACTGCAGCAGGAGGCTGTTAGATGCCGAAACTCGGTACCCGACTGTGGAGAAACTTTGTTTATGTTTATACTTCTCATTCACTATGTTGAGACATTACTTGCTATCGACAGAGCATACCATCGTATGCAAGTCCGATGTCATCAAGCATATGGTATCGGCCCAGGTCCTAAAGGGACGCATTGGAAAACTGGTACTCGCCCTCATGGAGTTTGACCTTAGATATGAATCGGCAAAAGCGGTAAAGGCAAAGGCAATAGCCAATTTCATAGTCCAACAAGGGTGAAGCGATGACGTATGTCGAACCGACATCATGGAATTTATTCTTTGATGGATCATTGTGTCGGCATGGATGCGACATAGGATTGGTGATCATCTCCCCTCGGGGGGCATCATTCGAATTTGCATACACCATCAAGCCTTTTCCACCAACAATCAAGCCGAATATGAGGTAGTGATGAAAGGATTGCAATTATTGGCAGAAGTCGGCGTGGATGTGGTAGAAATATTGGGAGACTCTTTATTGGTCATGAGACATCTATCAGGTGAGTATGAGTGCAAAGATGACACACTAAAAGAGTATCATGATCGATGTCAAGAGTTGATGGAAGAGTTTAGAAGCACCACTCTAACACATATCTCGAGGCAACATAATGCAAAAGCGAACGATCTGGCCCAAATATCATCAGGATACAAGCCAATGGTGAAGCCGATCGAGGTGTAGGTCATGGAAATAGAAGCCGATGACTGTAGGTATGAAATTGTTAACTATCTAACAAATCCGTCAGCATCGGCACCAAGGAAGCTTAGGTATCAGGCCATGAAGTATGTGCTACTCGATGAGGATCTTGGTTAAATGCAAACATAGAAGAAGTCAATGTTGTGATCTGCAAAGTCTATGATGGCATATGCAGGACGCACTAGTCAGCCCAGAAAATGAAGTGGCTGCTCCAGAGGGCAGACTATTTTTGGCTGACTATGATAGAGAACTACATAAGGTATTATAGGGGATCCCAAGACTGTTATAAGTATAGAGATATTCAGAGAGAACCAGCATCGGCAATGAACCCGATAATCAAGCCATGGCCATTTAGAGGATGGGGCATTGATATGATCGACTAGATATACCTAGCATCAAGCAAAGGACATTAATTTATATTGGCAGCCACCTATTAATTCACCAAATGGATAGAGGTCATTCCGCTCAAAAGGGTAACTTCTGCCAATGCCGTCAGGTTCATCAAGGAACATATAGTGTATCATTTTGGGATTCCACAGACTATCACGATAGACCAAGGGTCAATCTTCATAGCGTAGGAATTCCAGAATTTCATAGCCAGTATGGGGATCAAATATTTGAATTCATCACCATACTACGCGTAGGCCAATCGGCAAGATGAAGTATCCAACAAAAGCCTAATCAAGTTAATAAAACAAAAATCAACGAGCAACAAAAGCAGTGGAATCGTTCCCATTAGAAGCACTCTAGGCTTATTGGATGGTACGTCATGGGTCCACGCAGGTCCCACTATATAAGTTAGTCTATGACAATGAAGTAGTACTACCTTGGGAAACTAACATCGGCTCGATAAGGATAGCACTACAAAACCAGCTCACTGCATGATCGATGATTATTACAGTTTAATGATAGATGGCCTAGATGACTTAGTGCAGAGATGATTAAAAGCCCTAGAAAAGTTTAAGGAAAACAAGGCAAAGGCGGCCAGGTATTATAATAAGAAGGTAGTACCCAGGTCGTTTGAGGAAAGGGACCTCGTTTGGAAGCTTATTCTACCGATAGAGTCTAAATACAATCGGTTTGGTAAGTGGTCACCTAATTGGGAAGGAACTTTTCAGATACAATGAGTGGTTCCATGCAATGCCTATCTACTCGAGAGTTTAGATGAAGTGTTTGGAACTGCACAAAATGGAAAATATCTGAAGAAATATTTCCCAACCATATGGATAAATGCCTAATGATCTACACGCAAGCAGAGAAATAGCCGATACCGAGGGTATCACCTTCAGATGGCCGATGATAAAGCATTGCCCTTAGACAGAAGAAATTACGAAAAAAGATCGGGAGTCCATGGCAAAACATCATAAGATAATAATAGTTGAAGGTTTACACAATATTCGGCGGCATAAGGTAAAAAATGGTGAATCGCCTCGATCGCTCTCTGCCAAATGTCATCGACACTCCAAATAATGGCTCGGTCTTCGGCATCCATCCCTAGGACCACACCAATCACCTGGTGATGCCGATGAGCATGACGGATGGTGTTAGCAAGCTGACATTCCTTGGCTTGGATACGATCTGTAACACCCCGAAATTTAGCAATTTCGAGTCAATTGAATTTCCTTAAGAAAATCAAGTTAAAAATGTTTATCACACGACAAATGCCTTATGTCAAACAAAATATTACTAGCAGGCTATTTTATTACACTGAAATGATAATAAAAAGAAAATCTTAGCAATGAACATCTTGCTCTAGGACTCGCTTCCTTGACTAGGACAGCTACTACAGGCCATCGTCTTCATAGAACTCGACATCTAAAAGGTTTAGTCAATGAGGGTGAGTACAAACGTACTCTGCAAGCCACTGAAATGCAATTTAATGCAAGGTTATTAACAAGGATAGGCATATGGCTTGTTTTGCATAAACGCACATTTTTATTTAAGTAATTAATGTGATCATGTTTATTAAGTAGAATGTAAACAATGAGTATGAAACCATCCACTAACTCGAGTAGTACAACAATACTCCCTCGCACATCAGTTCTTATAAACCAACACTCAATGCACATCTAGATAATTAAACTAACTGCGGTGAACATCACTCAACTTGTCCTTGACTATGGGCACAACTTTTTGAAAAGATTATACTCTCATCAAAGGTGTACCATTTTACCCACAAGGCACTCATTCCTACACACCGTAGTGTGTTAAAATGACCCAAGTCACAGAAAGTCATGAAAAAACCCTTTATATAGACTGCCTCAACACAAGGACAACCACACTAAATTTTGCTGACGCTCCAATGCATTGGATAGCGTCGTACCCTCTTTTGTGCCTCGTCGATACAAGCCATCCATAGATGCAACTTCCCCCCTCCGCTCAGTGCATCGTGTTGAAACGTCCCATACTCCAGGTTAGGCCTTACTCACTAGACTTTTGGTTAGTACAAAAATACTTTGCAACAGATCACGTAGACCGGTCTTTATAGTGCCCTGGGTACGACTAACCAATGCTCTCTCTTACACCGGGAACCCACCATGCTTATTAACTTCACCATTTTCCAAGCTCTTCCATCATTTTAGAATTCCATGAGATGAGACATATCGAGGAATATGGTAGAGTTGAAAGTAACCAATCTAGTATACGCCTCATTTTTAGCATACTAAGCAGGTGTGCCAATACTTGGGCACTAACTAATATTAATTTAGGGTGACAGGGGAAAATGGATCAAAAGCATGGCTTGGGTTTGCCACATCAAGTTCATGGGATCTAAATAAATATAATTTCTAGGCTTAATTGGATTAATGCAATTAAATCTTATGGGTTATAGCAATAATTAATTTAAAATCATGCGATCAATATGATCGAGGTTGGGGTGTGACTTGCCTCTTGCGCTTATGGAAAACCTTTTAACTCTTAACAAATACTTCTGAGTCTTGCATGAGGCCCTTCAAAACATCAAGAGCACGAGGATCTACACGACATACAAAACAAGACAAAAACTCTAAGAAAAACAATTAACCAAGACAACAAAATATTATTATTAGTTAAAGAATTGATTAAGTAGAATTATTAAACTTGAATGGAGTGAATCAAAGGTAGGATACAAAAGATACTGAGTTTAGAAGATCACATGAAATGATGAGACATTTCTTATGATTTTCCTAAAAATAGGATGAGACGATCTTGAATGGTGTACGAGTGGTATGGTTCAAGTACACATTCAAGTAGAGCATGAATCTAGATGAATTTAGAAAGTTGAATGGATTGATTTGTAGTTCAAATGGAAAGGATATGAATTTTAGAAGTTTAGATTCATTCACATGAAATGAAAGAACTCTAAAAAAAGAAAGAGAAAGAAAGAGGGAGAAATTGAAAGAGGAGGAAGAAATAGAAAGAGGACGGAGAAATTGAAAGAGGAAAAGAAGGAAGGAGGGAGAGGAGTGTGCATGAGCACAGCTAGGAAGGAATGAGGAAAGGGAAGAGAGAAGGAAAAAAAGGAAGAAAGAGAAAAGGGGAAAAGGAAGGAAAAAAGGAAAGGAAAGGAAGGGAAAATTGATTGCCTGAAAAATTCAGATTTTTCAGAAATATAAAATAATTTTTTAAAAGTTTGGAATTTAAAATAAATTTAAGGATTTTTGAATTTCAAAGAAATAAATCATTAATATTTTAAAGAATAATCGGTGATTCGGAAAATTGGGAAATTTTGTATTCGCGTCAAAATTAAAAATTCTGAATTTGAATACAAAATCAAGGATTTGAATTTACTTTGGGAATTAAAATATAGAAAGGATCTCAAAAGGGGTTTTCATGGAATTTAAATTGCACGAATGAAAATACAATTACAACACCGCGAAGAAAAGAGATAATTGATTTTTCTTTAGATTTTTGATGGGAAAAGATATTGATGGTCGTAGATGAATATTGAGACTTGAACGGAAAGAGAAATGAATTTAATTTATTTTCAATTAAAGTTATTTATTGAAATATTATGGATTATTGTTCTAGTTTCAAAATCTTATAGAAATTACTCTAGCTAAATTTTATTTGGTTTTAAATTATTTTAATTTAAATGATTTATAATATATTTTATTCACACAACATTCCTATTGAAACATATTTTATTAATTAGTGTTAGAATTTTGCGATGAAATGATATTGATTATATAATAATTAATTCCTTTGCACCAAAAATTCCGGAAAAGTTTTGGGACGCAAATTAGAGCAAGAAGAATTTTGGGAAAAATACTCCTACTACGATTTATTTTTTAAAAAAATTTAAAGCCTATATTTTAGCTTCATTGTTTATCGCATTTCTTCTGAGTCATTTTCTTAAAATTCATTTATTAATTACTTTATTCTATTTTTAACGTCTGACGAAAATCAAGGCGTTACAACTCTTACCCCCTTAACAACAATCTCGCCCTGAGATTGAGAAAGGCTAGAATAGAAGGTTATGGATAGGCTTCAACTTTTCTTGAATTACTTCTTCAAACTAGAGGCTTCAAGACTGCATCTTCGAAGATTTGACTTGACTTGGCTATGGCTTCCTTGATGACATTCCTGCCTTCTAGGCATTTACTAGAGTAACGCCCTTCTTTCCGATAGTTGAAGAAAATCACTGGGTTCTGATGGCGTTCTCTTTTCAATATCTTGTTGGTTGGCTTCGGAGCATGATCATTCATCGTATACTGATGGGCGAGGTGCAAACTTATGCGTTGAACTTCAGCGACCTTGGTCAATAGCAAACTAATGTGATGATCCTTGGGGATATGATCACTTCCTTGACACATATAACAAGAAATCTTACTCGTGAGGCAGTGTCTGGGTGGATGATCTTCTATACATCTTAGACAACTGGCATTGCATTCATTAGCATGGTGTCTGATTTCTCCACATCTACTACAAGCCTTGAATAACGATTGCTCATTTGTAGCAGCTTCATGTTGACTTGAGTCTTCATTAGAAGATATAATCATAAGGTCTAGGGACTCACTTTGCCTGCATTGTATTGCAATATGTCCAAATTGACCACAATTAAAGCACGAATTTCCAAATATTCCTCCTTGGGGCCACTTTCCTTCGACAATTTCCATGCCACTTACATCTTCCTTTAGGATAAACCTTGCTTTTCTATTTCGATTCCTGGTTGATTGAGGACAAGCTTGAAACTCAGCTTGCATCTTCATGGTTGATGAAGTAGGCTTCAATGCCATTGTTAGAACATCTTCAGTTGATGGTTCATTAATGTTTCTGTTGGTGTATTTTTTGGTCATACTTTGACACATGCGTGGCCTAGGAAATCTGCTTAGCTTTAGTGTAGGTCCTACAATCTTAGAAAATGGACTCAAGGTGTAACAATCAGTTTGATCCTACAATTGATAAGGAAACAAAAAGTGACATTAGTAGTATAACCGATCGGCTACAAAGCCGATGACTGCAACGAGGATAAAACAATCGTAAGCGAATAACGCCAATCGGCCATAAGGACAATGACCAAGACAACGACTGAGGAAAACACACCATTGACTGATGAGATGGACAATTTACGCATATGGGCCGATGAGCATTTCCCGATGGCAGATAGAATATAACATTGAATTGAAGATAACCCATTTGCTTGTACTCCAACAAAAATAAATAAAACACACAAGATAACATGTCTGTATCATCAAAATTATCATAATAACAAGATTGGACCTAACCAAGACAGTAGCTAGTCACGATGAACTTAACAATACTTCAAAGTATCGGGCACACTTTATTTAGATGAACAGTATACAACATGAAGAAGGTACAATACAAAGAGATGTCGGACCTAACCAACGAAGCCTCATACTATCACACCTAAATCACACCAATCTAAGAGATCAAACTGATGTAGCCTTAGACCTACCCAATATACCGAGATAAACCGACGATCGTATTGTTTCAACCGATGCCTCAAGATATCAAATTGATGCAGCCGTGAGGACACTAACCTAGTCGATACGATTGTCGGGGTGGCAGTACTCACCTCTTCACTGGAGATCGGAACGATGCAACCTAGCTCCGAGTGCCAAATCCCACCGAGATTAAACTTAGGAAGCCAAGGGTGGCGATGCACCGAAGAGTTGTTTGTAGGGTTTGTTTGTTGTTGACCTAACTAAGGGATACATATTTATAGTCCGGAGACTTGTCGTCCAAGAAATCTATCCTAACTGATTCCGAATAATCTTTATCTTCTTCTCACTTTTATCTCCATCGGCTTCTTCAAATCTGGTCATGTTACAAGTCATCGACGGGCTTCTTTGACCACTTTTGACTAGACCTCTTTGACTTCTTTTTACTATACAACATCCCTGGTGGGCCCTGGGCTTTACCAAATCTTGGCGTCAACACATGCCCCCTAGTTATGGACCAATAAATGACCTCTAATGCTTCAAAATTACCGGCCATCATCATCTCCTACCACCATGTCTTCTCGAACGTCTATCTGCATGATCCTTTCACATTCATTAATTGTCAGTTGAAACCTTTCATTTTCTAGTACTTTAAAATTATTCCTAGGGTTTCGGCTCTGCATTATTTTCTCTTATCCCTCCACCTCTTCTTCTTCTTCGGCCATTCATAACTACGATGGTTGTCGCTTGGTCTGACACATTTACTTGTGGTGGCTCTGCATTATTTGTGGTGGCGTCGGACCAGGATTCATCCTACACAGTTTTATATTGATGTTCTTCATACTGAAGATTTGGTTCCTCTATTCTTGGACTAGCAAAGATTTCGGCCGTTATAAAACAGCACCCATGATTACCTTTTGCCGAACATTGTAGGTGGTGCCCACCAAATCTGGTGGGATAGACTTGACCCAGCTGTCGAGGAGTCACCTCTTGCTTTATAAGTATCTCCGGCTTCTCTCCTTTTTCCTTCACACTTTCTGCCCACTGTTTCACCATTGCCCTCGGAGCTCACCTTCATCTGCTTCCAGTACCTCTTATGACCACTGTCGTTCGCCGTCCTTCTTCTCCTTCACCGATCCCATCTTCGACGATGCTAGGATGGCAACTACTGATGCAGTCCTTGATGTAAGTCTCTGAATTTCTCCTATTCTTCGCCTTTTCACTATTTATTTTTCTTTTTTGTAGAATCCGTGGAACCAAGTTTTATTCCAATAGGCACCCATCCATCTTGTTTCTTCTTAGCCCATATGGGTAATCCTGACCCTATGGATTTTATCAATGTCGAATCTTGCTGAATCGCTTTTAAGTTTTCTTCTATGCTCTCTTCCAACTAGCAATCCAGTTTCGAATCTTTCCCTTCTTCTCTCCCCGGTTAGCATGACTGGTACCTTAGGGTATCGGCTTCCTACCGTACTAATTGGGAAGAAATTGACATCGCCCATTGCATCGGCCTTTCCCTTGCCGAACCATACCAAAATGACCTGATGCTGATCGTTTCTTGTTATTTTTGGTCTAATGCCTTGAATGCCTTCGTTTTTGGTCATGGACTGATGAGTCCTTCCTTAGTTGATGTCTTCTTTTTGACCTGCCTTGATATAGATTCATTGGCCAATCCCTCCTCCTTTCGTTCTAAACCAACCCATCATCTTGGCACCAAGTCCATTGATAGTTGGGGCTGATACATCGCAATACACAACAAGAAAATCAGCCTAGTGGATGTTCGCAAACATGTAGCCTTTCTTACCCTCTGGTTAGAGATGTTCATTGTTTGCGTATCAGCCTTGGGCCCAACCTTCCAATTCCAATTCATGCTCGAACACCTTGCCGCCCATGCAAAGATTCCTCTTGGCCAGTACCTCCCCGGATCTTGTTATCACCTTTTTCATCTCGTATCGGTCAAACTCTCGGTTGGTAATCCAATCGGCCATCTTAACGGCTCATGGTATATGGCCAATGTCGTTGGAGGACCCTCTTTCGCCCAAATGTGTTTTCTTGCTGATGTCCCAGAATTGGCTACTCTTGTCTATTGTCGCTTCTCTTCCTTGGGTGAGGCGACATCATGTCGTTTTGGTTTTCCTTTCTCTTCTGCATCCTTGGCCGCCTGCTTCAAAGGTTTTTACCTTAGATTTTCTGATCGGTCCATCTGGTACCCTTTTGAGTACTACTCTGAGTATGAATGCCCTCATAAGCTAATCCTTCATGAGGTGTTCCGGGAAGAAGAACCCCTCCGTATCTTCATGGCCGCAATTTTCCCTTGTCTCTTGCCTGTCAATTTCACTGATGATCATCCCGTCAGTCTTCGTGAGGCAACTAGGCTTTGGTCAACTCCCACCCCACCTATTTTTCATTGACTGGATTCAGACTCACGAGAAAGTCAAGAATACATTGGAGTAGGACTGCCTCTTTCATATGACCTACGAGATCTTTGCTATTGATTTCACCTCCTGGATAGCCTGTCAGGCATCTTCCATTATCTTGGGTTAATTTTTTCCGTGCCATTACAATTTTTGCGGTTTGCCAATATGCCATCGATGTGTCACTGACATATGGGGGCCGCCACAGTCACTGACAGTGGCATATAGGAAATTTCTGAAAATTATAATGGCATGTGAGTAATTTTCCCTATCTTCTACCAATGGTGGGATGAGCTAAAGTAACATATCTTCAACTGTTCTTCTATGATCTATCGGCAGCGGCTTCACCCAGGCGAAGTCGACGTTGGACTCGAGGTGGGTATATTGATTTCTCCTTTTTCTTAGTTTCCATTATCTCCTTTTCATATGTTTAACTCTGCCTTTTGCGGGAGGATGACCTCGACGCACCCTTGTTTAGTTCCAGCGGTCGACCAATACGATACAGACCAGTATGAGCCACTATGAAGTTGTGAACCAGTGCCCCTACTACCACGGCCTGGGTAAGTGGGAGACAGTCTAAGGGCTTGGCACTCAAGCATCAAACATTGACCCCGACCGTATGCCGATCCACCAAGGCTCGGGCTGGTCAAACAAACCCGCCCCTTTGGCGCCGATCGCCTCTTCGACTACACCGACCCCTATCGTTCATAATCCGTCGATAGCCAAAGTCCCATCAATTTCATAGGTTTGCCTTTGTCTTTAGTGTCATCATTTATCCCCCTGTAATAGTAACGTCGGACATCTTATTTATCTTCAACCCCCATCGTCTCCTATTGACATCAACTCCCTCTACACGACATTCGATCATATGTCAGATGCACCCACCGATTCTTGACCAGCGAAGACTACCGGAGTTGCCATAGAGGTTGTTGTTCGAGCTGATATGATGAAGGCTATTTCCACCAGTCTGAATGTATTGACTATCACCAACATTTTTTCTATGAGCGTGGTCATCATCGGGGCCACGCCTGCTGGTGCTGATGCCGTTGGGGATGATATGCCAGAAGGCGCTATCACTGTCTCCAAGGCATCAACTATCGATGTTGATTCTGCTTACTAGGTATCTTCACTTACTCATCTTTTGTGTTTCGTTATCTTTGATGTAATTGATGCCGGCCTTGGGCGAAGTCGATGCTCGATCAGGACAGGTCCAACAAGGAACACACACCTACCCCTCCCAGGTGCTACGACGGAGAGTAATGATTCGGCCTCTCCTACTACCGATGCCTCGTGGCTAGCCACCCCAGTTAGGCCATTTGACGTAAGTATCCTTGCATTTATACTGGTATGCATCTCCCCTTATCCATCTAACCTAACTTTATTTTCTAGTCTTTTGTCTCACAATTCTCCTTTGATGTCAGCCCATAAGGTTTTATTGGATTTGCTACGTCGGCTGGCAGACCTAATCGAGGTGTTGGTGAATGACTCGGGCCCGATAAGGACTCATTTCAATGATATTTCGAGCTCCCTTACTCTAGAGTTGATCGATGCCCTTACACATGCTTCCTTTCTGGAGTTTCATCGGCCAACAGTGCAACGGGCCATGCAGAAAATAGCCGATCGAGTTAGCCGGTCATCGCTGTTGGAAGCATTGAAGACCAATAATGCAATGGTGATGACTGACGGTGCTCTCTTGGACCACATTGAGGGTATTCATTGGCCACGTCGCGGGAAATCGAATGGCTACGGACTGAGGAGATTGATTTGATGTCGACGCTGGATGGGGTCTGGTTGGAGATCACCGAGAAGGAGGGCGCTCTGGTCTCACTCCCGGCCTATGTTGAGGCCTGGAAGCACCGGCTCGCCAATGCCATTCACCACGCACAACATCGTCATCGTTTCCTTCAAGATATTCCTAGTTCGGATGTCGAGGACCAGGCCACCCTTTGGGATATCAACGCAATTAGGTTGCGGGCTATTGAATCCATTAGCCGAGCGCTCCTTTGACTTTATGAAAAATCGGTGATCTATAACAAGACATTACACCTTTTGTAATATATTGTCATCGATTCCTTTGATTCGACTGAGTTTCTTTTTGTGTATAAGGGTGATGCCTCCACATTGGACGTCTAAAGTCGATACCATTGGTATCGGCTATCTTGCATGTAGATCTTTAAGGGTTATGTCTGAATGTTTAGATAATATATTTCCAAGCATTTCTCATCTAAACCTTCTTGACATCACCGACGTGACATGATCGATCCACTTTCTGTTTCATTAGGGAGTCTAAGTACTTATGAAGGTTGCCCTCGGTCTGTCACTGAGTCCAATGTCTACCTCCCATGGTTCATTGGCAGTAGCAAAGCCTTGACTGAGTCCATCCTTCATTTCCTCGATACCATCTTCATAAGGTGAGATTGGATAGTTCTTCTTTGACGGGGTTGACTCCATCATCCGATACTTCAAGAAAATTACCATCCCAAGCCTTCCCTAATAGACAGACAACTCCTTCCATCTCCCATACTAACAAATTGGTTGTTTCTATGTTAACCGATTTATCAGCGGGAACAATTTCCACCTTATCGCCGACCCACTACCTAGGTTCTGGTGCATTGTCGAGGGGACACAGCAATTCACATGTATCCAATCACGCCCCAACAACAAGTTGTAAGATCCTTTTCCCTCTATGACAAAAATGTAGTTGATATCATCTTGCTTCCAACCGTTAGTTCTAGGTTTACTCCTCCCATCGTGTCTGACGAGTTGTCATCGAAGTCCCTTAATACCATATTAGTTTTGATGAGATCTTCTGGTGTTTTTTCGAGCATATGGAAAGTTGCATAGGGCATTAAGTTGATAGCCGCCCCTCCATCTATCTTCATCTTGGACATCGACTTCCCGTTAACCAAACCTTTAATGTACAGAGGTCTTAGGTGCCAATGCCCACGATCTTTTGGCTTGTCAAAAACTTCTAGCTGTGGAACCAACACTAGTTGAGCCATTGTATCGGCCTGATCTGGGTTGTCTTCAGAATTACCCGATAGTCTGTAGGGAGGAAGAAAACCATGTTTACCCCTGCGTCCTTCTTGTTGTCATGATTGGCCTTGCATTTCACTCACCATTCACTTTTGATCCTTCAGGGCCGATCTATTTCTTCATCGCATTTTTTTGCCTTCAGTCCTCTCTAACATAGACATTGCATCCTTCTCTTCTGGTTTCTTGTGAAAATCCCGCTAGGGCACCATTGTAGGTTCGCTAGTGCAGTTTTTTCATCATCGACTGATTGGCTGATTTCCTTGGCATTGATGGGTCGAGCCTCCCAAGCGTTGATACCCTTGGTGGTGACTGAAGGATATGCCCAAGAAAATTCCGTGTATCGGAAGTTCCGATAGGAAGTATCGAAAGTTCTGTTTATTTTCTAGTCTCAATACAAAGAGCATATGTTCATTTAGAAGTTCTGATATGGTATCAGAAGTTCCAAAGAGCCTGAAGTTCTGATATGGTATCGGGAGACCTAAAATACCCTGTTGGAAGTTCTGATCCAGGATCAGAAGATCCGATGTGGGCCAACATATTTGATTTGTTACAGTTTCAAGGATTTCGAGATGAGCATGACCAGGGAGGCTATCAACCCTATAAAAGGAGAGGAGGAGGACGTCTTGGAATGAGGAATAAGACTAGATTAGACCTAGCCACCAAGACTCCTCCCCTCTCTTTCTTGATCTAAATCATTGAGGTCAACGATCCCCACCACTTACGTGTGGTGCTAGCACAATGCTATGGGAGGTACTCCATCCCTGTATGTGTGGAATCCGTGGAGGTGTTTCTCCAACAGTGACGCTCATGGACATCTTCATACGAATGACTACGCCGTCTTCATCAATCGGATCGTCGAGGGATGGCAAGGACGAACCGAGGATAGGCTTGACGCGCTACTCTGACATCTTCTTCCACTGCACCTAACACGTCTCATGCTAGAAGGTTCTGATCTATGATCTCACACACGCATGGGTCTTGGGTTTTAGGGTGGAAATTTTTAATTTGCCGGCTAGCGTAGCTCCCCTATTCCCTAACAGTGGCAACCTTAAGTGAATGGCTTCTTGACCAAGCGGCCTTGGCTTGATGTTATTTGGCCAATGATCATCTTGTGCCCTGCCTTCGACGCCACACCCCGAGCAATCGGCCATTGATGGCAGAGGTAGTCCCTCGTTCTAGCAAAGCCTGAAGAACTTACAGTTCTAATGGAGGTTGAAACATAAGTAGCCATGCCTGTCTTCACTGTCCACCCTCTCCTTCGACTTTCTTTGGTACTTCCCGATGAGATCCGAAGAAGTGATGTTGTTGTTGGCTCGCTTGCTCTTCCGTGTATGCTGATCGTCAGCGTGGTGTACATGCACAATGTTGACTAGGAAGAGATGACCACCGATATTCATTGACTTTTTCATGTCATCGATCTTGTTTCGGGCTTGCTCCATGGCCGATTGAATCTGCTGCATGAATACTTTGCATTCATTAGTGTGGTTCGATGTGGAATTATGCCACTTACAGTATTTTATTTTCTTTAGTTCATGGGTATGCGGTATCATGTGGTTAGGTGACAAATGTATTTGCTCTTCCTTGAGCAACAAATCAAATATCTTATCGGCCTTGTTGATGTTAAAGTCGTACTTCTCTTCATTATCGGTTGGCTTCACCAAGGACATGCAACCTTTTTCTTGTTCTTGGACCATTCGACCAAACCAACTTCTGCATCAGAGTCACTACCCTCATTGGAGTCTAAATAGTAGGCCTGAGTATATGCCACCTTTTTCTGGTACCTATCTTTCCTTGCTTCTTGGAATAGGCTCTTGTGTGTCGATACCCTTTGCACCAGTTGTGAGAGGATCTCAAACTCATTTGATGAAAATCTCTCTTTAATTAGGTTTAGGAGTCCTTAAAACGCCAACTCCGCCAACCGGGTGTTACTAAGGCTCAAGCTATAGCACCTACTCTGTACATCCCAAAACCTCTGGACATAATCCTATACTTACTCGTCCATCCTCTGCCTCACAGCTATCAAGTCGGCGAGCTTCATCTCATGAATGCCAACGAAGAAATATTTGAGAAATTTCTTCTCTAAATCCGCCCATCCTCTGATGGAATCCACCGATAGTGAAGAAAACCACATGAAGGCTGATCCTGATAGAGAAAGCGTGAAGAATCAGACCCTTAGCGCTTAATCGGTCGATGCCGCCCAACACTGGGCGAGGAAATGGCTGATATTCTCAATCGTGGAGACCAAGTCTTGTCCAGAGAACTTGGTGAAGTTGGGTTCCTTGTATCAGCCTGGCAGTGGTACTCGATCAAACAATTCTGGGTACGGCCGCTAATACATGTACATCTATTCTTTGGGCATCAACTCAAATTGGTCTCGAATAACCTCCCTTATTCGATTCACCAGTCATATTCCTGATGTCCTAGCAAAGGGTGTCGATTAGGTATTGGTACATGCTGATATTGGTTTGACTGAGCAGCATTATGCTTGTATTGTCCTTCATCACTGTATGGCAGTCCTCCATAGTATGTAGTCCGATGATACCCCTGAGGAATACCATCGGGTGCCCCTCTTGGCAGCACGAGGTCTAGCAGAATGTTCCTTGCGATGTCGTATGTCACCTAAGTCATCTCTTGTCTTGGTAGTCTTGGATCAGATGTCGAAAGTTGTGTTGTGCACCCTTTCGAGGCCATATGGTGTGTTCTACAATGAACTCTGTGCGGGAGCTAGCACCTTGGTCATCTTGTTTCCTTCATGGACGAACGAGGTGCTAGGCTGCTCTAGCCTCATTGGCCGTTGCGGCTGTGGTGTCAGCCGAGTTTGTTATGGATTCTGTAGTTACCTTGCTTGGCTGTCAGGGAGGTATGCTTGACCTTGCGGTGGCTCGTGGGCAATAGTGCCATCAATAGTCTTCTTGATCAACCCATGGAGGGTGTTGTAGGACCGAAAGTAGCGGCCAGAGGGGGGTGAATGGGCGCCTAAAAAGTTCTTGCTAAACTAAGATCCAAACCCAACACCCAAAGAAATTATCCTAGACAAATAATATTGGCAAAGCAAAATACTAGAATTAAAATTGTCTAGCCTAAAAAGGATCAGTATCTTAATCTAAATGATATTAAAGATAAAATAAATATAAATACTGTAGCAAATAAGATTGGTACTAGCAATATTTAATAACGTAAGCAAAATGCCTAGATATATTAATAGAATATTCAGACAACGGTCTAAAAATAAAATACTGATCAACTAAATAAAAACATGGATCATCCAGAAATTAATTTAGAAATAAACTTAAAATATTTCATGTAAATCTAGAGTGAAAATAGTACTGCGACTAATACTAATTTGTCTTTTTACACCAGTAGATTAAAGTTATTTAAATAAAAATATGCGAGTACTAAAAATTATTTTAGTAGATTAAATTACCCACAAAATTTCTAAACAGATTTTCAGCTAATTAATTAATAGATGATTATCTCTAAAAAAATTGATCTACCAAAAATAGGAGATTAAAACTTTTTACCTGAATGCATACACCGGCGTGAAACAAATCTACAGGAGCAACAAATCAGTGGTCGTGCCTCGGGAACTGTGCGCATCACAGCCGCACTACTGTATGCATCAAATGGTGCTTGGAAAATTCACCGCGCGCTGCTATTTCTCACCGTGGTCAAGAAAAAAACCGGCGTCTTGATTGCCTGGACTACAGGCTAGGCTGTAGATGCAAGCTAGCCTACTTGCTCTTCTTTGCGCATGCTGGCTGACACGCCGTGGGGCCAGCACGAGAGAGCGCACCAAGCACCACGCCGGATGAAGCCTCTGGACGCCGCGCGTCAAAGAAAAGGAAGTATGCACTGCAGATAAAAACTTTCGCCGTGGAGACCGAGTGCTGCTTGCGCTGCTACTGCCAGACGACGTGGCGAAGGAAGAACAACGCGTGGGTAGAAGTTTCGCCGGCGGCGACCAAAAAAAATTGTGGCGAAAAAAAACTTGTTGAACTGTAGATTGTAGATTGATCTTGAAACGAAAACTGTCATCTATCCCCAAGGGGATAGGGGCCTATTTATAGGCAAATCCTAATACATGAAAATACTAATTTACCCTCGGGTAAAATTAAACTGACTCTAAAATAAATTTCGAAAATTACTAAATTTTCAAAGAAAAATTACCTGACTAAAATAAAATAATCTAAACTTAAAAAACTAAATATTAATATCCTAAAAACGAATTAAACATAGATTGTCAGTTTTATGCCGAAACTGACAAAGCGTCCACCGTCTTCTCACTGGGTACCCGGATTGGGCCGACCCGACTCCGCTGCTTCCTCAGCCCATCAATCGCTCGCCGCCCGTGTACCTGAGTCAAACCCAGTCAACAGACCAGTGGATGATCTGCCGCTCCTAGCCATGTACCCGGATTGGGCCAGCCCGACTCTGCGGCTCCTCTGCCCAACCGTCACTCACTGCCCGTGTACCTGAGTCACATGCGCCTCAGACTCGGCAGGTCTTCATCTCTCCCTTCCTTTGACTTCCGTTGATAATCACTCATCACATCTGGAATATGAAAACCATATTCTTCAACATGGTTTCTCAATCTCCCCCTTGATGAGTGCATTGTCAACACCCTTTTCACCTCATCTCTAGAACCTGCAAAACATGTGGGAACAGAAAAACAAAAACAAAAGAAAATAGAAGAAAGAAAATAAAAGTTTAACCCTAATGACCAAAAGCCAAACAGAAGCAAGAAAAATGGTCATTATGGTTAACCAAAAATAAAGACTCAAAAACAAGTGCAAATCTCAGAATTACCAACAAGGAACTCCCCCTGAAATAAATCCCAGAGAAAGCAAAAAGTGTTCTCTAAACTCCAAAATTACTCCCCCTTGTTGACAATTGGACTCATCAAGTGAGACTAAATGCACTCTAAAGAGACATAAACACAAACTCCCCCTGAAATGTAGCTCCCCTCAAAATATGCCATGAATGCAGATGGAGTGCAGGTGGAGTGTGAAAGGCATGCTTCTTAGATATGATTAACTGCAATTACAACATCTAATAGGTATAGCAAAAGATATATTGTCTAAGATACATGATATGATCACTGCAATAGATGATATCTTAAGAAAGTCATTAACACGCATTTTTTGATTTTTGCAAAACAAAAGCATCACCACATTTTCTAGTTGACAAGCAAAGTAAAGCATGAGATGCAAAAGCTAACTGATATCTACCAAGATAAGCATTGTCCAAAACAAAGTGCTTCAGCAAACTTGTCATCTTTTTAAATTTTTCAGACTTTTTCTTTTTCTTTATATTTTTCATTTCTGCCAGGGGTTATTTGCATGTCAAACCTTATGGTAACCGACCAAGTCAAGCCTAGGCCAGAACTGGACCATCAGAAGCTTAAGACATTAGTCTTGGCATACATTACACCATCCTAGTTCATACCAAAGTGCTATGGTAAGCAGTCCAGAACAATGCAATGCGACAAAGCAAACCCACCTGGATCTTTTCTGATAATCATAAAAATGCATAAATTTATCATTTTTCATAATTTTTATCATTTTTATAACACATTTTTCATATTTAAAGCATATAGATATCCAAGTTGCATATCTGCATCTAAGTAAGGATCTAGCTACCAGGTATGTAAAAGATAGCGAAAGCATTCAGCCTACACATGCTAGTTACCAGAAGCAATGGTGATCATTTTTCAATTTTAAGGCATAAAAGCCATGCATATGACAAATATTAGATATATCATGTGAACTGAAGCAAAACATGATCATTGATAAGTAATCAAAAACATATACTAGCTAGAGAAAGTAAAGCATATTAATCATATAAGAGAAGCAAGCTCAAAATGTGATTGATGATTATGCATGATATGAACGCACCCAAAAAGACTCAATAAAAATAAAGAAGAAAGTATAAAACTGACTCAAAGTATCCTAGAAAGGATACACAACTCCTAAATCAAGATCAATAATCATGAGTGGGAACTAACGGTGCAATGCCAGGTTTGGCAAAGGTGTTAAACCAGTGTCGAGCCATCTGCTCATATGTAGGAAAGCAGAGGGAATCATATGAGTCTGGACCAAAACGCGGCTCAAAGCGCGGTCCTCTGTTCTACCTAAAATCACGGCCACGAGGTCTTAAGTCGTATCCATAACAATCTGGAACTCTGCCGGAATGGAAACCACCCTCCGGAGCATGGTCATACAAACCGTCTCCTTTACCACCACCTACACGACGTGGCCTGGCCTCTAGCCTCTCTCTACGTCGAGGAACTCTTTGTCTACCACCCTGCTGGTAGAACTGCTCCTGCCCACCTCGAGCTCTCTCTGCTCGCTCAACCCGCTTCCTCCTGAAGCAAAACTCCTCAAGATGCCCGTCTCTCTGACAAAACTCACAGTGATAGGTAGGCTTCTTAGGTTGTGGTTGTGGCTCAGGGTTCTTAGGCTTAGTGGTGTTTGGTGTATCATCTTTGGTGTGAGAGGGTCCAGGTAAAGAATCAAGAGAAGTGTGGAGAGTTTTAGGTTTTGGAACCCAGATCTGCTTCTTAGGTGGAGCTTTGGGCTGTTCTTGGAACACTCCATCCTTGGGCTGACTAGCCTGGAAAGACTCAGTGGAGTGAGTCTTGGGGTATCTCTACTCAGGAGTCATTTTACTCCACTCCACTGCCTGGCTAATGGCACTCTCAAAGTCAGCCTTGGTGTAGGTGTAGCCTACCCCAAACCCATCCTGCCTCTTAAACTGCTGGATCATCATGCCGAGTTATGGCTCTCTAGCACTAATCCAACTCAGGATTGAAAGGAGGTAAAAGTTTTCATTCTTAGCATCAGCTAGCTCCTCTCTCAAGGAAGCTAGTACCTCTACCTGAGACAAGCAGATCTCACACTCTCTATCTACTTGAACAGACTTCTCGGCTTTCAGCTTAATCAACTCCAATCTAAGAGACAAGCAGTTCTCACAGATAGTGGGTGGAACTGACAGTGTCTCAAGCTCTAGCCTAGTTTGTGTCAGCTCAGCTCTCACTCTCTCCAAATCACCCAAATGCTCATCGCCCTTAGCTTTCAGCTCAGCTAAACTAGCTAGATGAGATGGGCAATCGGCACAGGGCACGATGACAGTGGGTTGAGCATCTTTCAGCTCCAGCTGAGCACTTTCAAGCTCAGTGGCCAAAGCGTCTCTCTCATCTACTCTCTCTGTGTACCTAGACTTAAGAGTCCTTAGGTCACACAACAGGACCTCACAGTTAGGGCACTCACCACTATCACCCAAGCAAGGGGAAGAAGATAGACTCTCAATCTTATCATTCGCCATGGAAAGCTCACTCTCAAGCTCATCTATCCTCTTCTTAGCCCCTCTAAGCAGTTTCTCCCGATACTTCAGCTCCTGACGGTTCTGTTCTAATAAATCAAACACTTCTTGTTCATAGGAAAATGCCTTCTCATCATCGTCGTCATCGGAGTCGTCGGACGAGTCCTCCTCTTTCTTCTCCCCAAGAGCCATTGAGCAGAAGCTCTTGTGGGATCTTCGGCTGTGATGTGAGCGACTCTTCGGCTTGTCCCCGAAGGCCATGAAACAGAGGCCCGCCGGATTGTCCCCGTCCTTCCCCTTCCTGATCATGATCTCTTCATCACTTGAACTTGAAGACGAGGAGGAAGACGATGATCTCTTGAAGTATCTTTTCTCCATCTCGGCAAAGAAGGTCTTGTCTCGCTTCTTGTTCTCACCCCTGTAATCCTTCAAAGCCTTTCGAAAGAATCTTGTCTTGGGCTTGCCCTTTGTGGAAGTGGAGTTGTCATACTTGCCAAAGTTATAGGAGTTGCCGCCGGTTCCCTTCTTGTAATTTTTCTGCTTGGGGCAGTCAGTGATGAAATGACCTGGATCACCACACTCAAAGCATCTGAATTTTATGCCGTGTCTTTTAAACATTTGCTTATCATAGACACGTTGCACCCCGTTGTTAAATAGGCACAGATCATCATCTCCTAGAGTATCAAGTTGTTCCTCGGAGATAGACATCAAGGAAAAGGCAGTACAACTCATGGCGTTAGGATCAGCCGACGGTGTCGCAAGCGCCAGAGTCTTTGAGCCAGAATCAGCGAGATTTGATCTCAACTGAATATCGACATCTGAGGCCTTGAGCTTGCTAAAAAGCTCTACGACGGTTAAGGTATCATAAGATGCGCTCTCAACAATAGAAGAGACCTTGATCTCCCAGATCTTAGGGTCCAAGGTATGGAGTACCTTAAGCGCCTGTTCATCATCCGAGACCAGCTGATCACGCTCGGCCTTGATAACGCGAAGCTTGTTAATGATCGATTGAAAACGACCAAACAAAGCCTCAACAGTCTCACCTGGCTTCTGTGAAAAATTTTCATACTCACACTGGTAGATCTGATAAAGCCTAGCCTTGACCTGAGCTGTCCCTTCATGGTGTGCCTGGAGGGTAGCCCAGATCTCTCAAGCAGTGGTGAGATGGCTAACACGCTCAAACTCACTAGGACCTAGACCAGAAAATAAAATATTCACCGCCTTACTATTATTTTGATGCTGGGTAATTACATCAGCAGCAATATCCGCAGCAATAGTCCTTATGGTGAAGTTAGTATGAACACAAATCTCCCATATGTCCGAGCTCTGGCTCATAAGGTATGCTCGCATGCGAGTCTTCCAATAAGTGTAGCCAAAAGCTTCTAGGGACGAGATTTTGCCAGAAGACGTCATGGTCACTACCTAGGTTTAGAATCGGTTAAGATAATAGAAAAAACCTAACCTTGCTTTGATACCACTTGTAGGACCGAAAGTAGCGACCAGAGGGGGGGGTGAATGGGCGCCTAAAAATTTATTGCTAAACTAAGATCCAAACCCAACACCCAAAGAAATTATCCTAGACAAATAATATTGGCAAAGCAAAATACTAGAATTAAAATTGTCTAGCCTAAAAAGGATCAGTATCTTAATCTAAATGATATTAAAGATAAAATAAATAGAAATACTGTAGCAAATAAGATTGGTACTAGCAATATTTAATAACGTAAGCAAAATGCCTAGATATATTAATAGAATATTCAGACAACGGTCTAAAAATGAAATACTAATCAACTAAATAAAAACATGGATCATCCATAAATTAATTTAGAAATAAACCTAAAATATTTCATGTAAATCTAGAGTGAAAACAGTACTGCGACTAATACTAATTTTTCTTTTTACACGAGCAGATTAAAGATATTTAAATAAAAATATGCGAGTACTAAAAATTATTTTAGCAGATTAAATTACCCCCAAATTTCTAAACAGATTTTCAGCTAATTAATTAATCGATGATTATCTCTAAAAAATTGATCTACCAAAAAATAGGAGATTAAAACTTTTTACCTGAATGCATACACCGGCGTGAAACAAATCTACAGGAGCAACAAATAAGTGGTCGTGCCTCAGGAACCGTGCGCATCATAGCCGCACTACTGCATGCATCAAATGGCGCTTGGAAAATTCACCGTGCGCTGCTGTTTCTCACCGTGGTCAAGAAAAAACCGGCGTCTTGATTGCTTGGACTGCAGGCTAGCCTGTAGATGCAAGCTAGCCTGCTTGCTTTTCTTTGCACATGCTGGCAGACACACCGTGGGGCCCGCACGGGAGATTGCACCAAGCACCACGCCGGATGAAGCCTCAGCATGCCGCGCGTTAGAGAAAAGGAAGTATGCACTGAAGATAAAAACTTTCACCGTGGAGACCGAGTGCTGCTCGCGCTGCTGCTGCCAGACGACGTGGCGAAGGAAGAACAACGCGTGGGTAGAAGTTTCGCCAGCGGCGACCAAAAAAAATTGTGGTGCAAAAAAACTTGTTGGACTGTAGATTGTAGATTGATCTTGAAACGAAAACAGTCATCTATCCCCAAGGGGATAGGGGCCTATTTATAGGCAAATCCTAATACATGAAAATACTAATTTACCCTCGGGTAAAATTAAACTGACTCTAAAATAAATTCCGGAAATTACTAAAATATTCAAAGAAAAATTACCTGACTCAAATAAAATATTCTAAACTTAAAAAACTAAATATTAATATCCTAAAAATGAATTAAACATAGATTGTCAGCTTTACGCCGAAACTGACAAAGCGTCCACCGTCTTCGCACCGGGTAACCGGATTGGGCCGACCCGACTCCACAGCTTCCTCAGCTCGGCAATCGCTCGCCGCCCGTGTACCTGAGTCAAACCCAGTCAACAGACCAGTGGATCATCTGCCGCTCCTAGCCATGTACCCGGATTAGGCTAGCCCGACTCCGCGGCTCCTCTGCCCGGGCGTCGCTCACTGCCCGTGTACCTGAGTCACATGCGCCTTAGACTCGGCAGGTCTTCATCTCTTCCTTCCTTTGACTTCCGTTGACAATCACTCATCACATCTGGAATATCAAAACCATATTCTTCAACATGGTTTCTCAGGTGTTATCCAATGTTTCGGATTTATTTACCACCACGTGATGAATTGCCTAAGCAATGATCTCTTGGAGACTGGCTTGAGGACTTTCTATCGGCTGATTGGCTTGTACAACCAATGCTGATCTTTGTAATGAATCCCTTTGGATGGGACCCGATCAAGTCATGCCATAGGCATGCAGACACAAATTCTAGATATCATCTACGTGCCTTTGCACTTCCGGCTTCTGTTCTTCACTCAGTGTTTCGAGAGTGATTGGGATGATATTTTCATTGTCGATCTCGCCCGCCATGGCAGAGTTGCTGAAGATGTCCCACTAGGCGTGCCAACAAGGGTGTTTGTGTATTTTTCATCGCACTTTGACACAAGCATGTCTTGGGAGATCTGCTTAGCTCTAGTGTAGGTGCTACAATCTTAGAAAAAAGGTTTCAAGGAGTGCCAATTAGTTTGATCCTACAATTGATAAGGAAATTGAAAATGTGACATTAGTAGAATAGTCAATCATTTGCCAAACCAATGATTGCAGCGAGGATAAAACAATCGTGAGCGAATAATGCCAATCGGCCATAAGTCTTACGACCAAGATAGCGATTGGGGCAAACACACCATTGGACGATGGGATGGACAATTTATGCGTATGGGACGATGAGCATTTCCCGATGGTTGATAGAATATAACATTGAATTGAAGATAACCTATTGGCTTATACCCCGATAGAAATAAATAAAACATGCCAAATAACATGTCCATATCATCAAAATCATCGTAATAACAAGATTGGGCCTAACCAATACAGTAGCTAGTCACGATGAACTTAACAATACTTCCAAAAATCAGGCATGCTTTATTTAGATGAATGGTATACAACATGAAGAAGATACAATAGAAAGAGATGTCAGACCTAACCGATGAAGCCCTAGACTACCACACCTAAATCACATCAATCTAAGAGATCAAGCTAATGTAGCCTTAGACCTAGCCAGTATACTGAGATAAACCAGCAATCGTATTGTTTCAGCCGATACCTCAAGAGATCAAATTAATGTAGCCATGAGGACACTGACCTAGTCAATACGATCGTCGGGGTGGCGTGACTCACCTCTTCACTGTAGATCAGAACGATGCAGCCCAACTCCGAGTGCTGAATCCCACCGGGATTAACCTTATGAAGCCAAGGGTGGCGATGCGCCAAAGAGTTGTTTGTAGGGTTCGTTTGTTGTTGACCTAACTAAGTGATACATACTTATAGTCTAGAGACTTGTCGTCCAAGCAATCTACCCTAACCGATTCCAGCTAGTCTTTATCTTCTTCTCACTTTTTTCTCCATTGGCTTCTTCATATCCGGTCATGTTACACGTAATGGGCGGGCTTCTTTGACCATCTTTGTCCACACCTCTTTGACTTCTTTTGACCATACGACATGCCTGGTGGTCCCTAGGCTTTACCAAAAATGGCGTCAATAGTTTCTCAAAGAGTACTTATTGATAACTTGATTTGAGACGCTTGGGCTACTGGTTTGTGCATTCACCTCTGGTATAGAAACTTGTACCGATCCTTCTAGTCCTTTGCTTCTAACGTCGTGGTTGGAGTTGATCTTGCAAAACAGCGATGAGAGAATTAAGTTGAGTTGAATCTTGTGGTAGATTCTCTTCTTCAGATTGAGACTGTGAAGTAGTAACACCACTTTGAACCATGGCATCAAACTTTAAGCAGGAGCTTTTGGTAACCTTTCCTCTTTTTGAAACCGACATCTGATAAGTACAAAGGAAATAGGGAAATGAAGAATAGGAAAGAGTAAGATCACATCTATAGATAAGACCTTAACCAATTTTATTTACTGTTCTCATATCTGTAGTGGTCAATAATTTCAATTCAAGCAAACAACCTAGTACGATTACATCACAAGAGAAGATGTAAACCATAAGCTACACTCAAACAATAAGCAACTTGTTATGAAACTAACAACATCTAGGGACTTCTACCCTTGACACTCTCCATGAACAGCACTAAGGACTACTTCTTGGCACACCATCTGAAATCCATCTTGAAACTTCGGTTCTTCCGAATAGCCGAGGAACTTGGTCAAACAAGTGAGCTCTTCAATAAATCCTTTTACTTGTAGTAGAAGCTGCGCACCATAATCGATATCTATTTTTTAGAGACCACTAGAAAATGAGGTGGCATGAAGTCAAGGTTACAAAGCAATAGAATAAATTTTCACAAATATTGTTTTTATTTTATTTTTCTACAAATAACTCCTAAAGATGGTTTGTTTTGCTTCCTACAGTCAAGTTATCTCTGATACCATCTTGTAATGCCCCGAAATTTAACAACTTCGAGTCAATTGATTTTCTTTAAGAAAATAAACTTACAAAATGTTCATCATGTGAAAAACGCCTTATGTCAAACAAAATATAGCTCACACACTATTTTATTACACTAAAATGGTAATAAAAAGAAAATCTTGGCGATGAATATCTTGCTCCAAGACTTTCTTCCTTGAATGAGACAGCTATTCGAGACCATCGCCTTCATAGAACTCGGCATCTAAAAGGTTTAGTCAACATTGGTGAGTACGAACGTACTTAGTAAGCCACCAAAATGCAATTTAATGCAAGGTTATTAACAAGGATAGGCATATGTCTTGTTTTGCATAAAAGCACATTTTTTAATTAAGCAATTAATGTGATCATGTTTATTAAGAAAAATGTGAACAATGAGTATGAAACCATCCACTAACTTGAGTAGTACAACTGGACTCCCTCTCACATCAGTCCTTATAAACAAACATTCAATGCACATCTAGATAATTAAACTAACCGCGGTGGACATCACTCAGCTCGCCTTTAACCGTGGGAAAGAATATTTTAAAAGATTATACTCTAATCATTGGTGTACTATTTTACCCACAGTGCACTCATTCCTGCACACCGTAGTGCATTAAAATGACCCAAGACACAAGAACTCATGCCAAAACCCTTTATATAGACCGCCTCCACACAAGGACAACCACACTAGGTTTTGCCGGCACTCCAATGTATTGGATAACGTCGCACACCCCTTTTGTGCCTCGTCGGTACAAGTTGCATCCACAGATGGCTTGTACCAATGAGGCATAAAGCGGTGTGATGTTATCCAATGCGTTGGAGCGCCGACGAAACCTAGTATTCTTGTTCTTTTGTTGAGATGGTCGATATAAAGGGTTTTGGCATGAGTTCCTGTGACTTGGGTCATTTTAACACACTACGGTGTGTAGGAATGATTGCCTTGTGGGTAAAATGGTACACCTCTAATCAGAGTATAATCGTTTCGAAAAGTTGTTCCTACCTATGAGGCACAGAAGGGGGTGCGACGTTATCCAATGTGTTGGACCACTAGTGAAACATAGTGTGGTTGTCCTTGTGTTGAGGCGGTCCATATAAAGGGTTTTGGCATGAGTTCTTGTGACTTTGTCATTTTAACACACTACGGTGTGCATGAATGAGTGCCTTATGGGTAAAATTGTACACCTCTGCTCAGAATATAATATTTTTGTAAAGCCGAGCCCATGGTCAAGGGCGAGCTGAGTGATGTTCACCGTAGTTAGTTTAATTATCTAGATGTGCATTGAGTGTTGGTTTATAAGGACTTATGTATGAGGTAGTATTGTTGTGCTACTCGAGTTAGTGGATGGTTTCATACTCATTGTTTACATTCTACTTAATAAACATGATCACATTAATTACTTAATTAAAAATATGCTTTTGTGTAAAACAAGATATATGCCTATCCTTGTTAATAACCTTGCATTAAATTACATTTCAGTGGCTTGCTGAGTATTTTTGTACTCACCATCGTTGACTAAACCTTTTAGATGCAAAGTTCAATGAAGACGATGGCATGGAGTAGCTATCCCAGTCAAGGAAGCAAGTCCTGAAGCAAGATGTTCATCGCTAAGATTTTCTTTTTATTACCATTTTAGTGTAATAAAATAGCCTATGAGCTATATTTTTTTGACGTAAGGTGTTTGTCATGTGATAAACATTTTGTAAGTTGATTTTCTAAAGGAAATTCAATTGAGTCAGAATTGTTAAATTTTAGGCCGTTACATGATCAGGGAAGGCTGCTAGGATACTCTCTTCATCGGCTATCTTTGCTCAAACCTCATCAAGCCTCGCAACCAGATCAGCCTCCTATGACTTTATCTCACCAAGGCATTGTGATGAGGCCGATGACTCATCATGGACACTGGTCAGTTCGGCGCCACCGGCAAGTATCACTTCCCGATGCACCTTGGCGGTCTCTAGCTGCGACGCCTGGATCACCCGATAGGACATCCGCTATTGAGCCCTATGGATCTTCGGCCGATGGAACTCTAGATACGCCACTAGCATCAAGGCATCAATGAGCTCGGAGGATAGGGAGCCCAACTTGTCATTTAAATGAGCCCGTATTGGGCCTGAATCATTGACCAAAGTTTCCACCAGGATGTCGAGGCTGCACAGGATGTCTGATAAGGCCTCCCTCACCTTGAAAGACGGAATTGCAGTCGGTCGAGGGACACTGGCAGCCTCATCGTCTTGAATATATTGGCCAATGTCAAAAGGGAACTCCTAGGCGAACAACTTAAAAGGAGGAAAGACATATTAGATAGAAGAAGTTGATCAAAGGTGAAATCTAAGTGCTGGGAATACTTATGTTACTGGCCAAGCATGGTTATCTGATTGCGAGTCGCCATTGGTAGGAGATGTTACGACATCATCCTCCACCTCAGCAATGAGAAGGGTGTGTGTACTCCCTTCTTCAAGGCTAGTGTTGGGGGAAAATTCTTCATCCTCAGGACTTTATAGATCAACAGTCAAAGATAATTCATCAGCATCAAAGTTTCTAAGCCAAAGGATACTTCGGCTTCATGGTTCGAAGGTATCCTCTGAAGCCTCCGAAGTTACAGTGGAAAAAAGAAAGACTGATAAGACGTCTGCCTTATCTACCTTCTTCGGATATATTTTACTATTTTAACCCTATTCAGGGTACCAAATAGTTTCCACTATGTCGGTTGTAATTGAGGGGTAAATAGGTCTTTTCCTTAGAGTTTTTACCTATAAATACTCAGCTATTCATTACACAATTTCGGACTACTTTGAGCTTTTATCCTATTCGGAGGCTCGAAATAGTTCTCAACACAAGCTCTCCATTTGTTAGTTTTTAATCTTCAAGAACCTGTTAGCGTAATCTTTTACGCCAACAATTGGCGCCGTCCATGGGGAACCTAGTTCTAAAAGCTAGTTCTCTGCCGCTGACTATACTTCGAAGAGCACTTGCAGAGGGAGCTTCGGAGTCTCAGGATTCTGCGCACCCTTCGGTAAGGGTCTTCCTAGTGTAGCTCGAAGGCCTTTTCTCGCCCTCCCAAACCAATTGAATTCCTCAGTCTTTGGACTTCATCTTCGTTAGCTATGCCTCCCAAGCGGAGCCTAGCCTTCGATCCTCCCCGAAGGTCCCCTCGGACCAACGGTGCAGGACCCTCAGTTATCCCGCTAACCCCCGAAGGGGTCGCTGGACGTCGAGCACCCAGAGGCCCCCGAGCCGCTCCCATGGTGCTCCAAACCGACTACACCAGTTCTCAAGACCCGGAGCTCCCCTCCGAAGGAGATGAAGACCTTCCTGAGGACGAGGCTACCCAAGTAGCACGACATCAGGAGGAAGTGGCAAGGTGGAGGCAAGAGGCAGCCGATTGGCTTCGCTCTCAAGCCTCCACTCATGCTCCAGAAGGGCCTCAAGGCGGTGGTGCAGGTGATCTTCCCGAAGTTGTCCAAGTCCCGGAGGAAGCTAAGAATGCATCCTTCTACGATGAGTCTCCATTGCATCTGGATCTACAGAAAGTGCCCTTCGACCCCAGGTTTAAGGCCTCGAAGCTGCACAAATACTTCGGTGGGTCTGACCATGGAGAATTCTCTCGTTCGTATGCTCTGGCTATAGAAGCCGACGGAGGGGTGCATAACACTATGGCGAAGTGTTTCCCCCTCGCTCTTGAAGGTGTAGCTCTCCAATGGTTCTGGTGTCTAAAGCCAGGATCGATCAAGTCTTGAGAGCAGCTGAAGAAGAAGTTTGTAAGCAACTTCCAGGGTATATTTGTAGCCCCAATGTCGACTGGATGTCTGTTTCAGGTGAAGCAGCAAGTGGGGGAGACACTTCAGGAGTATTTCACACGCTTCGCCGACACCAAGTCTCAGATCAAAAGCTTATCTACCTCTTCGGTAGTCGATGCCACGCGCGAAGGGGTGCTGAACCCAGATCTCCTCAGCAAGCTTCATCAGAAACCGGTGTCATCTGTGGCACAACTGATGGCATACTTCGAACAGTATGCCAAGGTAGAGGAAGGATGCCTCCGAAGAACAACGACACCTGCATCAGCCCTTCCAGAAGTGAAGATGGAGCCTGGAGTCCCAACCTCTCTGCAAGCCCCCTTGACAATCACTTCAATGATCATAGGCGGGGAAAGAAGAACATTCGCTGCGAGGTGTTGAACATTGCACCCTCCGCCCCAAAGGCACCTATCAACCTTCAACAGGTGAAAGGCTTCAAGGTTGGTGCTTCGAAGCCCCATGAAAGAGTAGCTGGCAGGCGCCAGAGCTTCTTCTGTTGTGTGCATGGTGAGAATAGAAGCCATGCCATGAAGGATTGTAAGTTTGTATTAACCCTTCGGGATGAATACCTTGGACGAAGTACATGGCGAGGTACTTTAGATCGAGCCCTCCATCGGCGCATTCAGAGCCTGGGCAAACCGAGGCCCGAGCTGGCATCCCTAAAGCTCCAATGCAGCTCCCGGTGGCCAATATTATGCCACCACCGAAGCAAGAAGATCCTCAAGATCTCGGCAAGCGAGTGGTTGAGGAGCCATGCTGAATAGCATGGGCCTCATGGCTCTAGAAGTGATGAGTCATTGTCAACGATAGTCAAAGAGGACAGAAGAAGAAGAGATCTCCTGTTTCATGGGCCGCGTGTGACTCAGGTACACGGGCAGCGAGCGACGGTCGAGCTGAGAGAGCTGCGAAGTCGGGCTGGTCCAATCCGGGTACATGGGCCACGAGCAGCAGAAGACCCACTGGGTTGTTGACTAGGATTGACTCAGGTACACGGGCGGTGAGTTATTGCCGGGCTGAGGGAGCTGCGGAATCGGGCCGGCCCAATCCGGGTACCTGGTGCAAAGTCGGTGGAGGCTTTGTCAGTTTTGGCGAAAAACTGACAACCGTTGATTCTGTATCGGACTGTCCAGAAGAGAAGCCGTAGTCGCTAAGAAAGCTTAGCGTCTGGATAAGTCATCTGTATCTCTAGGCCCACAGTCAGTCAGTCAAGTCTGTAAAAATTCCTAAGGGCAGTAGAGTCATTTTCTTTATTTTAGCGTCTGTAAAACCCTAAGGGGCTGGTGGAATATTCTAGGTCATTGGGCAGCCTATAAATAGGGCCCCAATCCCTAGGGTTGGACTACCCTTCTAGAAATCACTTTTTGAATCATTCATTGGGTCATCTCTTTGTTTCCTGCGTTTGTCTCTCTCCTGCTGTGTGCACCGACAGGCTGATAGCTGCAATTCATCTATTTTGTTCTCTGTTTTTGTATGTTTCTATTCCTTCTGCTTCGTGCAGCTTCTCATTTAATGGGTCTGTAGTAATCAATTTGTTTACAGCGATTTTATTCCTGGTTCTTGAGTGCTTCGGTTTGTTTCTGTTCTTCACGAGAAGAGTACTAGTTCTTGCTGTTTGCAAGTAGTACTACTACACTGTAGCAATAGTAAACTAGTACTCTAGCCTTGCTTTTACTGCACAGCTTTTTGATCGAGTTGACAGGATTAAAGTCCCTTTTCTGGCTGTTCTCTGGCGAAGCCCCTTCTCTGTTCGAAGCCCCTCAGCTCCGTGAGACAGGCTTCGATCTGACATCCTCGAGGACTTCATTTGAACTTCGAACTTCATTTTGTATACTGAGTTGCTAGCTTCGAAGTACTTTTTGAACTGTCAGCGTATCATTCTTCGAACGTCTGTGCGAAGGTACTCCGACTTGAGCTCTTCGAAGTCCATACTTCGAGAAGTTTCGAAGTTGGCTTTGAAGCTTGTCTTTCTGTTAGACTTCGCTCAGTGTTTGCATACGTCCTCTTCGAAGGTCCTTGATGTGTTTGTTCGAAGGTAGAGTGTAGGGTTCGTTTTGGTTTCTCTATCGCATGTCAGCCTTCGCTTCTCTTTTCAAAGGTTGTTTTTTCGTGTGTTGCGTTTGAAGTATTCTGTTCGAAGGATAGGCTTTGAAGCACTCGGTTCGAACCTAGCTTCGATACTTCCGTACTTAGTTTTGAAGCATCTCCGGTCTTTTCTCACCTTGAACTAGGTTAGACCATACCTCCGAACCAGACCTCGACCTCCGAAGCAGGCTTCGACCAGCGAAGCAGGCTTCGTCAAGTTTCGAACAGGAGACAGATTTCGAACGGTAACTTCTCATTTCACTCTGTGCATTTATACTGAGAAGTTTATCTATTAGCATTGTATTGGTATTTCTCTATTTTAAACATCAGTTGCTTCTAGATTGATACCTTTAGACTTAGGCAATCTGTTCATTCTTTGCTGCTTAGTCTTTGAGGTGCGTTGGGTATTGGGAGCAAGCCATTGATTCGAAAGAATTTTTAAGGCGCCCATTCACCCCCCCTCTGGTCGCTACTTTCGGTCCTACAAGTGGTATCAGAGTGAGGTTAGGGTTTTTCCATACCTTAACCGGTTCTAAACCCCAGTAGTGATCATGACTTCTCCTGGCAAGGACCTGTCCTTGGAAGCCTATGGCTATAACTATTGGAAGACTCGCATGCGAGCCTATCGAATGAGCCAGGGCTCGGACATCTGGGACATTTGCGTTCACGACATGTTTGTCATTTTGCCAGTTGCTGAGCATGGTACTCCTAGTATCATTGCCCAGCATCTGAGCAATAGTAAAGCCGTGAACATTCTCTTTTCTAGTTTAGGTCCCACTGAGTTTGAGCGTGTGAGCCATCTCTCCACTGCGAGAGAGATCTAGGCTACCCTCAAGGCACACCATGAGGGAACAGCCCAGGTCAAGGCTCGGCTCTATCAGACCTACCGGCGTGAATATGAAAACTTCACACAAAAGCCGGGTGAATCCGTTGAAGCCTTGTTTGGTCGTTTTTAATCGATCATTAACAAGCTTCGGGACAACAAGGCTGAGGATGCTCAGTTATTCTCAGATCACGAGCAGGCGCTCAAGGTTCTCCATACCTTGGACCCAAAGATCTGGGAGATCAAGGTATCTTCTATCGTTGAGAGCACTTCTTATGATACCTTGACCATTTCTGAGTTGTTTAGCAAGCTAAAGGCCACTGAGGTTGATATCCAGCTGAGATCAAATCTCACTGGTTCAGGATCAAATTCCTTGGCCCTTGCTACCCCTTTTGTTGATCCTTCCTCTTTGAGCTGTGCTGGGTTCTCTTTGATGTCCATCACTGAGGACCAGCTTGAGTTGTTGGGAGATGATGATTTGTGTCTTTTTAACAACCGGGTGCGTCGTGTCTATGACAAAAGAATGTTTAAGAGACACGGCACAAAATCCGGGTGCTTTGAGTGTGGTGATCCAGGACACTTCATCGCCGACTGCCCCAAGCGCAATGGACACAAGAAGGGCACCGGTGGTGGCTTCCACGACTCCGGCAAGCACGACAACTCTTCCTTCAACAAGGGCAAGCCGAAGACTAGATTCTTCAAGAAGGCCCTAAAGGACTACCAGCGAGAGAACAAGAAGCGCGACAAGGCCTTCTTCGCCGAAATGGAGAAGAACTACTCCAAGCGGTCCACGTCTTCTTCCTCTTCATCGAGCTCAAGCGATGAGGAGATCGCCATCAGGAAGGGGAAGGACAAGGATGATCCGGCGGGTCTCTGCTTCATGGCCTTCGGAGACAAGCCGAAGAGCTGCTCACACCAGCGCCGAAGATCCCACAAGAGCTTCTGTTCAATGGCTCTTGGGGATAAGGAAGAAAAGAGCTCCTCCGACGACTCCGACGATGACGACAACGAAAAGGTATCATCCTATGAGCGTGAGATCGTTGATTTACTTGAAAGCAATCGTCAGGAGTTAAGGTATCGGGAAAAACTGCTTAGGGGGGCCAAGAAGATGATAGATGAATTAGAGAGTGAGCTTGCCGTAGCCAACGGTAGAATTGAGAGTCTATCTTCTTCCCCTTGCTTGGGTGATAGAAGTGAGTGCTCAAAGTGTGAGGTGCTTCTGTGTGACTTGTCTACTCTGAAGTCCAAGTACACAGAAAGGGTTGATGAGAGGGACGCTTTGGCCACTGAGCTTGAAAGCGCTCAGCTGGAGCTGAAAGATGCTCAAGCCACTGTCGTCGCACCCTGTGTTGATTTCCCATCTCATCTAGCTACCTTAGCTGAGCTGAAATCCAAGGACGATGAGCATTTGGGTGATTTGGAGAGGTTGAGAGCTGAGCTTGCGCAGACTAGGCTAGAGCTTGAGACACTGTCAGTTCCACCCACTGTCTGTGAGAACTGTCTGTCTCTTAGAATGGAATTAATCAAGCTGAAAGCTGAAAAGTCTGTCCAAGTAGAGAGTGAGTGTGAGACCTGCTTGTCTCAGGTGGAGGTTCTAGCTTCCTTGAGAGAGGAGCTAGCTGATTCTCAGAATGAGAACTTTTACCTCCATTCTATCCTGAGTTGGATCAGTGCCAGAGAACCACAGCTCGGCATGATGATCCAGCAGTTCAAGAGGCAGGATGGGTTTGGGGTAGGTTACACCTACACCAAGGCTGATTTTGAGAGTGCCATTAGCCGGGCAGTGGAGTGGAGTAAAATGACTCCTGAGCAGAGATACCCTAAGACTCACTCCACTGAGTCCTCCAAGGCTTGTCAGCCCAAGGATGGAGTGATTCATGAACCACCCATAGCTCCACCCAAGAAGCCTATCTGGGTTCCAAAGCCCAAACAACTCCACACTTCTCTAGACTCTCTTCCTGGACCCTCTCAAACCAAGAAGGCTACACCTAACACCACCAAACCCAAGAATCCCAAGCCTCAACCACATCCCAAGAAGCCCACCTATCATTGTGAGTACTGTTAGAGAGACGGGCATCTTGCGGAGTTTTGCTTCAGAAGGAAGCGGGTTGAGAGAGCAGAGAGAGCTCGTGGTGGTCAGGAGCAGTTCTACCAGCAGGGTGGTAGACTGCGTGTTCCTCGACGTGGGGAGAGGCTGGAGGCCAGGCCGCGTCGTGTAGGTGGTGGTAGAGGAGACGGCTTTGTTGCCCGTGCTCTAGTTGGTGGTGGTCGTTCCGGTAGAGCTCCAGGCCGTTTTGGCTACGGTTCTGGACCTCGTAGCTGAGGCTTTAGGCAGAACCGAGGACCGCGCTTTGAGCCGCGTTTTGGTCTGAACTTTCATGATGATGTCTGCTTTCCGTCTTTTGAGCAGATGGCTCGACACTTGTTTAGCTCCTTTGCTAAATCTGGTGCCGGACCATTTGCTCCCACTTACAGCCACTAATTGTGCAGGATCGGGGACTGGAGGATGTTTGGATCATGGACTCAGGATGCTCTCGCCACATGACGGGACATCGCAGATGGTTCTCCAGTCTCACTCCCCCGAGCTTCAAAGAGTACATCACCTTCGGGAACAGTGGTCAAGGGAAAGTAAGTGGCATTGGCTCAATTCGCATTTCACATCATTTCTCTTTGAAGAATGTTGCTTTGCTTAAAAATTTGAACTTCAATTTGATTTTTGTTTCGCAACTTCTTGAGGATGGTTTGGAAGTGCGTTTTAAGAAGGGCAATTCTTCTGTGTTTGATTCTAGAGGGTCTTTGATTTGCCAGATTTTACCTTTTGGTAAAGTTTTTCGAAATGACTTCTCTAGCTCTTTTGGCCCTTCTCGCTGTTTGATAGCTGGATCTTCCTCTGAGCTCTGGAAGTGGCATAGGAGGTTAGGCCATTTGAGTTTTGATCTGCTAGTCAGGTTAAGCTCTATGGACCTCATCCGAGGATTGCCCAAGCTTAAAATGGAGAAAGATCTAGTTTGTCATCTCTGTCGTCATGGGAAAATGGTTGCCGCTTCTCACTCACCTGTGACTCAGGTGATGACTTCGTATCCGAGTGAGCTTTTACACTTGGACACTGTCGGTCCAGCTCGGGTACGCTCAGTCGGTGGGAAGTGGTACGCGCTTGTCATTGTTGACGACTTCTCTCGATTCTCGTGGGTTTTCTTTTTGGAGTCTAAGGATGGAACTTTTCAGTTTGTTCATGACCTGATTTTGAAGCTGAAGAATGAGAACAATGGTTGGATGCGAGCAATTCGATCCGACAACGGCTCTGAGTTCAAGAACTCTCAGTTCGTCAGCTTCTGTAGTGATCAAGGTCTTGACCATCAGTTTTCTTCTCCTTACACTCCCCCACAGAACGGCGTTGTGGAACGAAAGAACCGCACGCTAGTCGAGATGTCCAGGACGATGCTCAATGAGCACCGGACTCCTAGGCGCTTTTGGGCTGAAGCCATGAACACGGCTTGCTATCTTGCCAACTGCATTTTTCTTAGAGCTTACCTAGGTAAGACCTCATACGAGTTGCGGTTTGGCAGACAGCCCAAGGTGAGCCACTTGCGAGCGTTTGGCTGCAAGTGCTTTGTGCTCAAGAAGGGAGGGCATTTGGACAAGTTTGAGTCTCGTTGCTGGGACGGAGTTTTCCTTGGTTATGCATTCAATTCTAGAGGTTTCCGTGTTTGGAACCTCAAATCCCAGCAGCTTGTCGAGACTTGCGAGGTTTCTTTTGATGTGTCCATGCCTTCTTTAACTCCTTCTTTTGAGCTTTCTGGTGATAATGAGCTCGGAGAGTCCATCTTCGAGGAAGATGAGGATACTCCAGCTGCTGATGAGGGTGGGCTTTCTGCACCCCCGGCAGAGCCCACACCTTTTGAGACTTCGACTGAGGACGAGGGCGGACCTCTGATCACTTCTTCCACTTCGATCGAGCCCCCTCAGTCGAGTCCAGAGGTGCCAGCTGCTGACTCCGGTGAGGTGACTTCAGATCACCAGGGAACCCGAGCAGTTCAGCGTGATCATACCTCAGAGCTCATCATCGGTGATTTGACTGAGAGAACTTTGCATTCTTCTACCTCTCTTGCTGTGTTTGCTGAATCTGCTTTTGTTGCATCTTTTGAGCCCAGAGATGTTTCTCATCTTCTTTCTGATTCAAATTGGATTAATGCTATGCATGAATAGCTTGAGAATTTTGTCCGTAAACGGGTTTGGACACTAGTTGAGCCGCCACCAGGATGCAACCCCATAGGCACCAAGTGGGTGTTCAAAAACAAACAAGGTGAAGATGGGGTTGTGGTGCACAATAAAGCTCGACTAGTTGCCCAGGGTTTTTGCCAGAAGGAAGGTATTGACTTTGAAGAAACCTTCGCTCCCGTTGCCCGTCTTGAGTCCATTCTTATTCTTCTAGCTTTTGCCATTTCGAAGGGTTTTAAGCTTTTTCAAATGGACGTCAAGAGTGCTTTTCTGAACGGGTATATCGAGGAGGAAGTGTATGTTAGGCAGCCCCCCGGTTTTGAGAACCCTAAGTTTCCTCGACATGTTTTTAAATTGCAAAAGGCTTTATACGGGTTGAAGCAAGCCCCCACGGCTTGGTATGACCGGTTAAAGCATTTTTTGTTGGGGAAGGGCTTTGTGATGGGTTATGTGGATAAAACTCTTTTCTTGCTCAGAGATGCTTCAGATTTCTTAGTCGCTCAGATTTACGTGGACGATATTATCTTTGGCGGTACTACTGATTCTCTTGTGTCCAAGTTTTCTGAGCAGATGCACAGCGAGTTTGAGATGAGCCTCATGGGTGAGCTTAAGTACTTCTTAGGACTCCAGATCAAGCAGACCAAGGACGGCACCTTCATCCACTAAGGAAAGTACACTCGCGATATGCTTAAGAAATTTGACTTTGGTGGGGAGTTGAAGCCGCAGATGACCCCAATGGGCACATCTGGGGGTCTGGACAAGGACGAGAGCGGTGTCAAGGTCAACGAGAGAGAGTTTCGAGGGATGATTGGTTCACTGCTGTACTTGACGGCGACAAGACCGGACATATAGTTCGCCGTGGGACTTTGCGCGCGTTTTTAGTCTTCACCACGCGCGTCTCATCGGCAGGCTATCAAGCGCATCTTCAGGTATCTCACTTATGCGCCCGATCTTGGTCTTTACTATTCAGCATCATCATCTCTTGATTTATCTGGCTTTTCGGATGCCGACTTTGGTGGGTGCCGGTTGGATCGCAAGTCGACTTCCGGTACTTGCCAGTTTCTTGGTTCTTCTCTTATCTCTTGGTCTTCTCGAAAGCAATCTGGAGTTGCTCTTTCGACCAGAGAGGCTGAGTATGTAGCTGCTGCTAGCTGCTGCTCACAGTTGGTTTGGATGATTTCCACTCTGCGAGATTTTGGGTTGTTCTTTCCTACCAGGGTTCCATTGTTTTGCGACAGCACTAGTGCTATTAGTGTAGGGAAAAACCCTTGTCTCCATTCAAAAACCAAACACATTGATGTGCGCTTTCACTTTCTGAGGGATCAATATGAGAAAGGTGTCATTGACCTTGTTCATGTTGATACCCATCATTAGTTGGCTGACATTTTCACCAAACCCCTAGATCAGTCTACCTTTGAGCGTTTACGAGGGGATTTGGGTGTTGTGTATCCTTTCTAGGATATTTTGCGTCAGTTTTCTTTCTTCTTTTACTCTTTTCTTGAGTCTTTTTGTGTGTGTTCGTATCTTGCATATTCACATGTCACACTTTAGAGCTGCTTCTGTTATATGATTGAACTGCTTTACTTATTCTAGCTGGTACATGCTTTTGATTACTTGTCAATGATCATGCTTTAGTTCAGTTCACTAGATATGTTTGATATCTGTCATATGCATGGCTTTTATGCTTTAAAACCTGAAAAATGATCACCATTGCTTCTGGTAACTAGCATGTGTAGGCTGATTGTTTTTGCTAACTGATACATACCTTGTAGCTCGCTCCTTACTTCGATGCAAATACGCAACTTGGACATCTTTATGCTTTTGAACATGGAAAATGTGCTATAAAATGATGAAAAAAACAGAAAAATGAAAATTCCATGCCTTTTTATGCTTAAAATTGAAAAGATCCAGGTGGGTTTGTTTTTGTCGCATTGCATTGTTCTGGACTGCGTACCATAGCACTTTGGTATGAACTAGGATAGTGGAATGAATGCCAAGACCAATGTCTTAAGCTTCTGATGGTCCAGTTCTGGCCTAGGCTTGACTTGGTGGGTAAGCATAAGGTTTGACATACAAATAACCCCTGGCAGAACTAAAAAAGGAAAAAGAAAAAGCCTGAAAAATTGAAATGATAAACAAGTTTGCTGAAGCATTTTGTTTTGTACAATGCTTATCTTGGTAGATATCTGTTAGCTTCTACATCTCATGTTTTACCTTGCTTGTCAACCGAAAAATGTGGTGATGTTTTTGTTTGCTAAAATTGATAATGCGTGCTAATGACTTTCTTTAGATATCATCTGTTGCACTGATCATGCCATGTATCTTAAGACAGTATGTTTTTTGCTATATCTCTTAGACCTTGTAATTGCAATAAATCATATCTGAGAAGCATGCCTGTTCACACTCCACCTGCATCCCAGTTGCATTCATCGCATATTTTGAGGGGGAGTTGCATTTCAGTGGGAGTCTGTGTCTTTTTCGAGTGCTTGATGAGCTCACTTGTCTACAAGGGGGAGAAATTTTGGGATAAGAGTTTAAGGGGGAGTTTTTGTCTCGCTTACTCTTTTTTTGATATCCTTGTTACTGTTTCTGAGATTGCACTTGTTTTTGAGTTTTTACCTTTGGTTAACCATAATGACCGCTTCTTGCTTTTGTATGGCTTTTGGTCATTAGGGTTAAACATTTACCTTATTTTCTTCTTCTTTGTTTTCTTGTGTTTTGTTTTCGTGTTTCCACATTTGTTCGCAGGTGGTGAAGAGCTGAAGAAGAGGAGTGTTGACAATGCACTCATCAAGGGGGAGATGGAGGAGCCATGCTGAATAGCATGGGCCTCATGGCTCCAGAAGTGATGAGTCATTGTCAACGATAGTCAAAGAGGACAGAAGAAGAGATCTGCTGTTTCATGGGCCGCGTGTGACTCAGGTACACGGGCAGCAAGCGACGGTCGAGCTGAGAGAGCTGCGAAGTCGGGCTGGTCCAATCCGGGTACATGGGCCAGGAGCAGCAGAAGACCCACTAGGCTGTTGACCAGGATTGACTCAGGTACACGGGCGGTGAGTGATTGCCGGGCTAAGGGAGCTGCGGAATCGGGCCGGCCCAATCAAGGTATCTGGTGCAAAGTCGGTGGAGGCTTTGTCAGTTTCAGCGCAAAACTGACAACTGTTGATTCTGTATCGGACTGTCCAGAAGAGAAGCCGTAGTCGCTACGAAAGCTTAGCTTCCGGATAAGTCATCTGTATCTCTAGGCCCACAGTAAGTCAGTCGAGTCTGTAAAAATTCCTAAGGTCAGTAGAGTCATTTTCTTTATTTTAGCGTCTGTAAAAACCCTAAGGGGCTGGTGGAATATTCTAGGTCATTGGGCAGCCTATAAATAGGGCCCCAATCCCTAGGGTTGGACTACCCTTCTAGAAATCACTTTTTGAATCATTCATTGGGTCATCTCTTTGTTTCCTGCGTTTGTCTCTCTCCTGCTGTGTGCGCCGCCAGGATGATAGCTGCAATTCATCTATTTTGTTCTCTGTTTTTGGATGTTTCTATTCCTTCTGCTTCATGCAGCTTCTCATTTAATGGGTCTGCAGTAATCAATTTGTTTACAGCGGTTTTATTCCTGGTTCTTGAGTGCTTCGGTTTGTTTCTATTCTTCACGAGAAGAGTACTAGTTCTTGCTGTTTGCAAGAAGTAGTACTACTACACTGTAGCAACAGTACACTAGTACTCTAGCCTTGCTTTTACTGCATAGCTTTTTGATCGAGTTGACAGGATTAAAGTCCCTTTTCTAGCTGTTCTCTGGCGAAGCCCCTTCTCTGTTCGAAGCCCCTCAGCTCCGTGAGACAGGCTTCGATCTGACATCCTCGAGGGCTTCGTTTGAACTTCGAACTTCATTTTGTATACTGTGTTGCTAGCTTCGAAGTACTTTTTGAACTGTCAGCGTATCATACTTCGAACGTCTGTGCGAAGGTACTCTGACTTGAGCTCTTCGAAGTCCATACATCGACAGGTTTCGAAGTTGGCTTCGAAGCTTGTCTTTCTGTTAGACTTCGCTCAGTGTTTGCATCTGTCCTCTTCGAAGGTCCTTGATGTGTTTGTTCGAAGTTAGAGTGTAGGGATCATTTTGGTTTCTCTGTCGCATGTCAGCCTTCGCTTCTCTTTTCGAAGGTTGTTTGTTCGTGTGTTGCGTTCGAAGTATTCTGTTCGAAGGATAGACTTCGAAGCACTCGGTTCGAAGCTAGCTTCGATACTGCCGTACTTAGTTTCGAAGCATCTCCGATCTTTTCTCACCTTGAACTAGGTTAGACCATACCTCCGAACTAGACCTCGACCTCCGAAGCAGGCTTCGACACTGCGAAGCAGGCTTCGACCAGCGAAGTAGGCTTCGTCAAGTTTCGAACAGGAGATAGATTTTGAACGGTAACTTCTCATTTCACTCTTTGTGTATTTATACTGAGAAGTTTATCTTGCCTTGTCTTTTGTATACTGTTTATCTGTCTATTAGCACTGTATTGGTATTTCTCTATTTTAAACATCAGTTGCTTCTAGATTGATACCATTAGACTTAGGCAATCTGTTCATTCTTTGCTGCTTAGTCTTTGAGGTGCGTTGGGTATTGGGAGCAGGCCATAGATTTGAAAGAATTTTTAAGGCGCCCATTCACCCCCCTCTGGTCACTACTTTCGGTCCTACAGTGGTCCTACCCATCTTCGGAGGGGGACCCTCGGTAACATGTCGAAAAGGCAGCGACGATAATATGTCCACGAAGTAGGGCACATAGGGACCTCGAATTCTTCGGCAAAAATGTCTGAGTGGTCCCATGTACCTATTTGTTTTACTGCCAATGATGCTGCGGGGGTGAAATTCCCTCATGCTGACCCCCTTGTCATTTCAGTTGATATAGCGGGAGTCGAACTCCGAAGGATCCTAGTAGACGGTAGAAGCTCCGTAGATATACTCTTCGTCCAGGCCTTCGACCAGATGTGCATTCCGCAGAGGCATTTACTTCCGGTGGCCTGCCCACTCCAAGGCTTTGCAGGTCTGGCTCTCGATGCCCTTGACCAGATAGTCCTCGAGGTTGCCTTCAGAGAGGGCCCCATAGCTAGGGTGGAGGAGGTGATCTTCGACGTCGTCGATGCACCATATGCCTATAATGTGATTTTTGGACGGGGAATGTTGAACCAGTTCGGGGCTATAGCACATCATAACTACTTATGTCTCAAGATGCCCACGCAAGGTGGAGTTCTCACTATCACAGGAGACCAAGCTGTAGCCCGAAGAACGGAGTATCGCCACGGTCAGCCATTTAACCCTCAGCAAGTGCACGTTGTGTCGAAGCACACAGAGGAGAGTTCGGAGTCTTCAAAATCCTTGAAGGACATTTTGTTGGGGGAGATAATCCCGATGGCCGAAGGGGGCCACCACCAGGGAGTCCGAAGCCTAGCGCCGGAGGGGCCAGGACTTCCAGACAATGAAGCCGGGGGGCCTTCGGAGGCTTCGGGACGCTCCGGAGGGGCTCACGGGCGTGAGGCGATGGGCCGGAAGCCGGTGGCCGCCCTCCGGGAAGAAGAATGTCGGAGGCCACCCTCCGGGGGAAGAATGCCGGAGGCCATCCCTCGGACCGCACAGCGGATCCGGAGGGAGCGTTGGCTGGAAGGGGACCGGTCAAGCCTGCAGGGGGACAGGATCGCGATCCTCTGCGCCATATCGGGCGGCGCAGGTAGCGTCCGACACGGCTGATACGCTGTCAGAGTCGAATCTTCTTGTCTGTACTATGTATAGTCTGCCTTGTCTGTACTGGTGACCGGTGTCTGGCTATGTAGCAGTTGGCGGTCCAGAGGAGCTTGGTCCTCTGGATGGGGCGCCCTATAAATACCCCCCAACTACAGTTGTAACAGACAGGCTCGAGGAGCACAGAATATACTACATCCCTACATTTCCACTAAGAAAACCTGCTGGTCCGATCCGTCGTTCCAGCAGTTGGCGCCGTCCGTGGGGATCCTAGTTCGAGAAGCTAGTGTCCTCTACATTCACTCACCAAAGCATGTCGGGTCGGAACGGGGCGAGCACGGTTCCTCTGCGTCGATCGGCCCGCACCGCCAGGATCGAGCCTGCTCCGGTCCCCGACCCTAGTCTACCCGCTGTTGCACCCGATGGGGCGCCCTCCATGGAGCCAACCCAGGTGCCAGAGGGGACGCCCGAGGCTCGGGGCCCCGTCAGCGTACCTGAGCCAGCCACCGTCAACCTGGCAGGATTCCCAGAGGGGCTGCCAGAGGGGCATCCTCCGAGCGGGCCTCCGGTGGTATCCCTCCGAACTGACTACGCCTGTTCGTGAGACCCTGACACCGCTTCAGGAGGAAGCGGGAGCCAAGCCGATGCCCTGGCCATCGAGAACGCCCGGCTGAAGGCGGAACTGGCTCTGTCGTGCTAGGAGGCGTCGCTCTGCCCTCCTGAGCCGCCCCGCGCTACGAAAGTTGCGGCCGTAGCACTGAGCGATGATGAAGATCCAGCGGAGGAAGAAAACACGTCCTACGACGAGGAGTCACCCCTGCACACGGACCTTCAGAGGGTACGCTTCGGCTCGAAGTTTCGCACCGCCAAGCTTCCCAAGTACTCCGGGGATTCTGAACTTGGAGAGTTCTCTCGCTCGTATGTTCTGGCGATAAAAGCGTCCGGGGGAGCCGAGACACCATGGCTAAATGCTTCCCCCTGGTTCTCGAAGGGATCGCTCTCCGGTGGTTCTGGTCGCTCCGACCTGGGACCATCCACACGTGGGACTAGCTAAGGAAAAAATTCGTCAACAACTTCCAGGGGACCTTCGTGGCCCCTATGTCCACCGGGAGCGTCTTCCAAGTGAAGCAGCAGCCTGGAGAGACTTTGCGGCAATACTCCCAACACTTCGCACACACCAAGGCCCAGATCAAAGGGCTCTCGGCTTCCTCAGTCATCGACGCTGCCCGGGAAGGAATCACCCACCCGGGCCTCCTCGACAAACTCCATCGGAAGCCTATCTCCTCGGTGGCACAACTCATGACGTATTTCGAGGAATACGCCTGGTCCGAAGAAGGCCAGATGCGCCGGCAGGCGATGATAGTCCCCGTACAGGCCTCGAGCGCCAGGACGTATGAAGCCTCGCCAGACCTCAACTGGGGAGCCCGCCCCACTCCTGACTTCCGCCGCCAAGATTCTGGCAAGCAGGACTCTGTCCACCGGGACTCCCGGCGGGGCCGGAAGCATCTTCGGGGGAGGTCCTCAGCATTACCCCTCGAGCCCCGGCTAAGCACCTACACACGTCCAGCGGGGGCCGCTCCACTAGGGCCGAGGCTCCGTCTCGGGCGCTCTCCGGAGGAGCCACTTTTTACTGTACCGTCCATGGCGAAAACCAGAGCCACGACACCGACTCCTGTTGTACCATACTTGCCCTCCGGAGCGACTACCTCGAGCGTAAAGCTGGCCACGGTTCCACCGACAAAGGGATCCCAGTACCCCGCCCAGAAGCGGTCTAGGTAGTCGGGCGCCGCGACGAGCCAGAAGTCCTGGGCATAGCCCCGGAGTTTGGCAGGGCCCAGGCCCCCAAGCTCGAAGACGCGCTGGATCGGGGGAAGCGAGTGGTCCTCCCCATATCCGGAGATGGAGCTCTGGGAGCCCTATCCAAGCGCTAGCGGCGGGACTACGTTCGGGAGGTCGGGCATATCGGCACATCCAGCTCCTCTGCCCTTCCTGAATGGTCCCATGTTCCCATCTCCTTCACCGCCGAAGATGCCGCCGGAGTCAAGTTCCCGCATGCTGACGCTCTCGTTATCTCGGCAGATATCGCCGGAGTCGAGGTGCATCGCATCCTGGTTGACGGGGGAGTTCCGCTGACATCATCTTTGTGCAGGCCTTCGATCAACTGTGCCTGTCGCGCAAGCACCTGCTGCCGCTTCCCATCCACTCCAGGGCTTCGCAGGCCCCCCGCTCGATGCACTGGGCCAGGTCACGCTGGAGGTGACCTTCGACGACTACCCCCTTCGGCGCTGCGAGGAAATCCTGTTCGACATGGTTGATGCTCCGTACGCCTACAACGCCATCTTCGGAAGGGGAATGCTCAATCGCTACGGAGCCATCGCGCACCACAACTACCTGTGCCTCAAGATGCCGATCCCGGGTGGGGTGTTGTCGGTCCTGGGTGACCAAGCCACGGCCCGCCGGGTCGAGTATGGCCACTCAGCGCCATAGGAGCCACGACAGATTCACATCGTCCGTGAAGGCGCAACCAGCCTACCCGATGGCAGAGAACCCAGGCAGAAGGGCCGCCCAGCCAAACCTCTCCCGGAGGGAGTGGTCATTACGAAGATCTTAGTCCAAGATGGGAAAGAGTACCCGATCAAGTTCGGAGGGGGACTGGAGTCGGAGGTGTCATCACAACTCGAAGGGATCATCCGCAACAACCTAGACATCTTCGCATGGTCCGACGAAGACCTTGCCGGTGTCGACCGCTCGATCATTGAGCACTCGCTGGCGGTCAACCCGAAGGCCCGGCCGGTCCGCCAGGGGCTCCGGAAGCTCTCCATCGAACGGGCCGAGCTCGCCAAGGCTGAGACGGAGAAGCTGCTTCGAGCGGGAGTCATCCGGGAAGTGAGTCATACTGAGTGGCTGTCTAACCTAGTGTTTGTCCAGAAGAAAACATCTAGAAAGTGGCGCATGTGTATCGACTTTACTTCTCTGAATAAAGCTTGCCCGCGTGACCCCTACCCCATGCCCCGCATTGATCAACTAGTCGATTCCACAACCGGAGCGGAGCTCCTCAGTTTCCTTGATGCTTATTCCGGCTACCACCAGATCTGGTTAAAGCCTGAAGACCAAGTCAAAACAAGCTTTGTCACCCCCGGAGGAGTATTTTGTTACATCCAGATGCCCTTCGGCCTCCGCAATGCCGGGGCTACATTTTCCAGGCTAATCTCCAAGGCTCTGGGCCATTAGATGGGGCGTAATGTTGAAGCATGCATGGACGATATCGTCATCAAAAGTACCACCAAAGACCGTCACGGCACGGACATAGCTGAGACTTTTGATAGCCTTCGGCGATGTGGAATCCACCTCAACCCAGAGAAATGTGTCTTCGGAGCACGCGCTGGGAAGCTGCTCGGATATCTGGTTTCCAGCCGAGGCATCGAGGCCAGTCCAACACAAGTCAATGCATTGCAAAACATGTCCCCCCTCAGAACTTGAAGCAAGCACAGAAATTAGACGGGCGGCTAGCGGCCCTCGCACGATTTCTAGCAAGATCAGCTGAACAGAGCTTGCCCATTTTCAATGCGCTTCGAAGCTCCAAGCATTTTGAGTGGACCTCCGAATGTCAGGACTGCTTCGAGCAAATCAAGGAGTATCTCTCCAGCCTCGTGGCCCATCGCCACGCCCCAGGCCGACAGTCCCCTGTTGGTCTATCTCGCCGCCTCCGGCAGTGCGGCAAGTGCGGCTTTGGTCCAAGAAGACGAACTCGGTGGAAAGTTGGTACAGCGCCCCATCTACTTTGTTTCCGAAGCCTTCTCTGGAGCTAAGGTTCGGTACTCCGAGCTCGAGAAGGTGGCGTACGCCCTCGTCATGGCATCCCGAAAGCTTCGGCACTACTTCCTGGTTCACGATGTCGTCATCCCGACTGCCTACCCGCTAGGCGACATGTTCCGGAACAAGGATGCCACCGGCCGCATCGGGAAGTGGGCGGTGGAGTTGGCCCCATTCGGGATCTCCTTTGTCGCCCGAACTGCCATCAAGTCTCAAATCCTCGCCGACTTCGTCGCTGAGTGGACGATGGCATCTGATCGCACCGGCACCGAACCAAGCGAGGGGATTTGGACTGTCTATTCGAACGGTGCTTACCAGGCTTCGGGGGCAGGGGCCGGAGCAGTTATCATCTGCCCCTCCGCCCAACAGGCCTTGTATTCCGCTCGGCTGAAATTCAAGGCTACCAACAATATCGCCGAGTACGAAGGAGTCCTTTTAGGCCTTCGCAAGGCGCACGTGCTAGGAGCAGCCCACGTTGTAATCACGACCGATTCCCAAGTAGTCGCTGGGCATATTGACAAGAGTTTCCAGGCCAGGCACCCGGACCTCGCCTCCTACCTCGACGCCATCCGCAGATTCGAAGCATCCTTCAAGGGCATATCCGTCCAAAGCATCCTGCGAGGCGAAAATGGCCAAGCTGATGCCCTCACCAAAGCTGGAGCAGGAGGCCAAGCTTTGCCACCAGGCGCCTTCTTCGAAGAAATTATCCAACCTTCGGCGCCTTCTCGCGGAGAGGCGTCCACCTCCGCATCGGACAAGGGGCTCCCGAGCAATGTCGAACGCGCCGCACCCAGTGCCATAGTGCGCCAGCACCCTCCTAAGGGACACCGCTGTGTCAGCCGCTGTCTTCTCCGCCTCCGCGAGCGTCTCGGTTATCTCCCTGTTCCGGGCAATGAGGTCCACCTCAGCCCGCTCCAGATGAAGCACTCGGGCCCCGAGGGCCTCAACGTTAGCTGCCGCCTCTCGAAGATTGTCTATGTCCGAGACTTGAGCCTGGAGTGCGGAAACTTCTGTGGCCCGAGCCCGAAGCCTCTCCGCCTCGGCCGCTAGGACCCGAAGGGCGTCAACTTCCACCTCCAGCTCGTCCGCTCGAGCGGCCCGAGCTTGGAGCCCTTCCAGCTCTGCAACGCGGGCTTTGAGGGAGTCCATCTCCGCCACCTGGGCTTCGAGCGCTTCGACCCTGGTGGCCTGGAGCCGAAGGCCTTTGATCTCCACCACTTGCTCGCGGTCCAGCCTCTGAGTGGCGTCCGCTCGAGCAGCAAGCCCCGAAGCATCTGCTTCGCGGCGATGGCGTTCGGAGAACAGGGAAAGCAACGATCCCTGCGCTAGCGCAACAAACTGCACGCGAAGAAGAGGATCAGAAAGAAGGAGGGCTAGGGGCTTGTTGAAGGGCACTCCAGAAAATACCTGGCCCGCAGCAGTCTCGATGGCCCTACCAAGCTCCAGTCCATCCGTCAGCCCCAGCTCGTCTATCACCGGAGCCTCCCGCAGGCGCAGGTAATAGTCGTGGACTGGGGCCACTTTGGACGCGAAGTCCTCACCGACCGACAAGTAAGGACACAAGAGGGGACGCTAGAGCACGCGCCCCGAAGGCTGGAGGGGGCCGGGGTCGAACCCCTTCGTCTTCGACGGCCTCCGGAGAGGCCCCTTCGAAGGCTCCGGACTCCGTCCCGCCCCGCGGCCCCGCGGCCCTCGTCGTGTTAGCAGGGGATCCAGACCTCGCATCCGCAGCATCCTCGGGGGGTGGAATAGTTGGATTGACGTCCTGGATGGACGTGCCTGCTCGAAGCGAACAGGGGCTGAGAACGAAAAGGCCCGGCGTTCTGGGAAAAGATTGGGTAAGTTATCATACCTTCATCCGCGGCCTCGGCAAGGTCCCCCGAGAACTGGGCGTGCCCCGATGGGCTCGAGCGATAGAATAGGTTGTCTATCGAATTCACCGGAGATCCCGCCGCCACCGCGGAAAGCCAGCCTCCATGTCGGCGCTCCTTTCAACGGCGCCAAGCAGGTCAGGCACCGTGGGGTCCGGGCAAGGGAGAGCGTCTCCAGTTCTTCCGGTGCCCGGCCGGACTGACGGGCTCGGCTCCGTAACTACCGGAGGGTCCTCTGACTCCGATCGGGCCCCGTCACTAGAGCACCCCCATTCGGAGTGGGAGGTGGAGGAGTGGCTCGGAGAAAGGTGCCTCGGGCCCTTCACTATCTTCTTCTTCTTGGAGGGGCGCCGAGGGGAGAGGCCACCATCGGGGTCAGCCACCTTCCTCTTCGAGATGGCCTGAAGGACCTCCCCCTCCGGAAGAGGCGGGGGTGAGAGCTCGAGCGCCCCCACACTCTGCTGAAGCTCTCCCAGGAGCCCACCAGTTCCAGTCGCCGAGTGCGTTCGGCCAGAGTAGGGGCTCCGAGAATCTGCTCCGTCATGCGGGCCACCTCCTCGGGGGTCCGAGCAACGAGCGACCCTACATTCGAGGATCAGGGCCGGAGTATTCTTCGGGTGTGGAAGAAAGAAACAAAGTTAAGAAGCGCGGAAGCTTACCAAGCTGGCGGGAGAGCTCCGTTGGCGTCGACTCGTCCTGGCTGCTCTGGAGCGACGCCGGCCACTCTTCCTTCAGTGGAGGGATCTCGAGGGCCACGAACTCCTCCGCCAGGTCCCGCATGCTCATTCGGCGTGTGACCATTTGGAGGAGCCGGATTCTCGCGGAGATCGAGCCAGCATTGGCCTCGACGCGCGCCTCCCTCCAAAACCAAATGTGGCGCGGAAGCCCGGCAAGGCCGGAACTGAGCCCCACGTGGACGTAGAACCAACGGTTCACCCACTTGGAGTACCATCTTTCGTTGATGGCCTTCGTCGGGAAGGAGTCCGCATACTTCCTCCGGAGCAAGAAGTTAATACTCCCGAAGGCAAGAATCTGACCCCCTTTCTTCTTCGGTTGGCAGAGAGCTTCGTGCATCTGCACGAAGACCTCCGCCCTCCCCTCGCAGCCTTCGGCGCGCATGGCCCACTCGAAAATAGCGAGGCGGGCCACGGCGTTAGGGGATAGCTGCGGGAGCTCCAGATGGAAGGCATCTAGCACCCCGACGAGGAGCTCCGAAGTAGGGAACCCCAGTCCCACGTCTAAGAAGGCCTTGAAGACAACGACTTTGCCCTCTCGCGGCTGCGGGACCGTTTCCCGGCCCGGTTTCCTCGCCGGCGTCTCAGGGCCGAGGCGGGCCCTGGTCACTTGCTCGATCGACGCATCTGTGCACGCAGACGGACCGAGCTCCAGGGTTTGCTCCCGAAACCGCTCCAAAGCGGGGTGGAGCTCTCGTGAGTCACGTGTTTCTCCTGGACCTGGCGCCGTCGCGGCCGCCGCAGCCGCCGCCGCCATCTGGCGCTGCAAGAAACGAGGGTCCATCGCCATGGCTGGGGCTGCACTCTTCACCATTGCGAAAGGAAGTGAGGAAGGAGCTAGCGCTCAGAAAGCAGGCGAGTGCTGTCGAAAGTGGCAAGAGAGGATGCAACAAGTGGAAGGAGGAAGAATAGGCCGCGTGGTGGGGGATATTTAAGCACAGGGTCACCGTCGATCCCCCTTCCGCTCGATCAGCGTGTGAACGCGGCGGTTGCGCGGCGCCTGCATTTAAGATCCAATCGGCGCCTCGGGCGTGCCAGTTCCTGATGGTTCGTCTCCCCAACGTCGCTTACACACGCGTGGCATTAACTGCTTCAGGTGACGCTTGGCCGCTTCCTCGGGCTCGGGACCCTGCAGTCAAAAGCGCGCGGGCGCCCGGCGGGTTGGTCAAACTCCTCCCAGCTCACCGAAGGGTGCTTCGAAGTGGCTCCCGGCCCCCAGATCTTCAGGTGCCTGGCCGCCTCGGAGCGTCCCCGCACCGGTCGAAAGGGGCCGTGTCGCAGCAGGATACGGCTTCTCTGTGTAAGTGATCTTCCTTATGAAGTTATCGGAATTATCATGTGCGCTTCCTCCCTCTCTTAATGCAGGGCTCTCAAGAGGAAAGAAGCAAGGGGCTACTGTTGGGGGAGATAATCCCGATGGCCGAAGGGGGCCGCCACCAGGGAGTCCGAAGCCTGGCGCCGGAGGGGCCAGGACTTCCAGACGATGAAGCCGGGGGCCTTCGGAGGCTTCGGGATGCTCTGGTGGGGCTCACGGGCGTGAGGCGACGGGCCGAAAGCTGGTGGCCGCCCTCCGGGAAGAAGAATGCCGGAGGCCACCCTCCGGGGGAAGAATGCCGGAGGCCATCCCTCGGACCGCACAGTGGATCCGGAGGGAGCATTGGCAGGAAGGGGACCGGTCAAGCCTACAGGGGGACAGGATCGCGATCCTCTGTGCCGTATCGGGCGGCGCAGGCAGCGTCCGACACGGCTGATACGCTGTCAGAGTCGAATCTTCTTATCTGTACTATGTATAGTCCGCCTTGTCTGTACTGGTGACCGGCGTCTGGCTATGTAGCGGTTGGCGGCCCAGAGGCGCTTGGTCCTCTGGATGGGGTTCCCTATAAATACCCCCCAACTACAGTTGTAACAGACAGGCTCGAGGAGCACAGAATATACTACATCCCTACATTTCCACTAAGAAAACCTGCTGGTCCGATCCATCGTTCCAACACCTTTCCCTAAAGCCAAGCCTGGAAGGTGATGTCGTCACGAAGATAATCCTGAAAGATGGCAAGGAGTACACAATAAAGTTCGGCAAGGGGCTACCTTCGGAGATAGCTACTTCACTGGAGGAAGTAGTCAAACAAAATTTGGATATCTTTGCCAGGACCGACGAAGACATCACCGGGGTTGACCGGAGTATCATCGAGCATAGTTTGCTTGTCAACCCGAAGGCTAGGCCAGTGCGCTAGGGGCTCCGTAAGTTATCAGTAGAGAGGGCAGACCTCGCCAAGGTAGAAGTGGAAAAATTGCTAAGGGCTGGCATCATCAGGGAAGTAGCCCACACGGAGTGGCTGGCTAACCCTATTTTTGTTAGGAAGAAGGGCTCCAACAAGTGGCGCATGTGCATTGACTTCACATCTTTAAACAAAGCATGCCCACGAGACCCCTACCCTATGCCCCGAATAGACCAGCTGGTGGATTCTACGGCTGGCTCCAAATTACTAAGCTTCCTAGACGCATACTATGGTTATCATCAGGTCTAGCTAAAGCATGAAGACGAAGCCAAGACGAGTTTTATAACTCCCTCCGGAGTATTTTGTTATGTTTGAATGCCTTTTGGCTTGCGGAATGCCGGAGCCACCTTCTCACATTTGATAGCTAAGGCTCTAGGTCATCTAATAGGCCAAAATGTCGAAGCCTATATGGATGACATTGTAATAAAGAGTGTTGTAAAGCACCATCATAACCTAGACCTAGCTGAAACATTTGAGATCCTCCGAGCATGTGGAGTTCGCCTCAACCCTGAAAAATGTATATTCAGGGTGCAAGCAGCAAAATTGCTAGGGTACTTAGTTTCGAGTAGGGGAATTGAAGCTAGCCCGATGTAGATAAGCACATTGCAAAGAATGGCTCCAACAGAAAATCTGAAGCAGGTCCGAAAGCTAACAGGACGGCTCGCAGCTCTTAGCAGATTCCTGGCCAGATCAACCGAGCAAATCCTTCCAATTTTTAAAGCTCTAAAGGGGTCCGAAAGTTTCATGTGGACACCGAAGTGCCAGAAAAGCTTCGATGACATCAAAGATTACCTCAGAAGCTTGTCAACACTTATTGTGCCCCTCCCAGAAGAAACTCTCCTTCTTTATCTTGCAGTAATAGGCTCCGCAGTAAGTGAAGTATTGGTCAGGGAAGTTGAGATTAAAGGGAAGCTGGTGCAAAACCCACTTTACTTCGTCTCAGAAGCTTTGTCCGGAGCAAAGACAAGATACTCCGAGCTCCAAAAAATTGCTTATGCTTTAGTAATGGCCTCGCGGAAGCTAAGGCATTACTTTCTAGCACAGAATCTAATCGTTCCTACCTCGTATCCCCTTAGTGACATGCTTCGGAGCAAAGATTCTACGAGTAGGATCAGAAAATGGGCTATTGAGCAAGCCCCCTTTGGTACTTCCTTCACGACGAGAAAAACTATCAAATCCCAGATCATAGCTTACTTCGTGGCAGAGTGGACTCCATCTACAGTCTGGGCTCCGGAAGAAACCTTCGAAGGTTTATGGACAATTTTTTCCAACGGAGCCTACCAGGCATCTGGTGCCAGAGCTGGAGCTGTGATAATATCGCCGTCAGGGCAGAAGGCCATGTATTCTGTGAGGCTCAACTTTAAGACCACCAATAATATCACAGAGTACGAAGGGATCCTTCTAGGCCTCCGAAAGGCAAAAGCGATTGGAGCAGCAAGAATTATAATTAAGATAGATTCCCGGTCATCGCAGGGCATGTTGACAAAAGCTTTCAAGCCAGGAACCCGCATCTTGCAAAGTATCTAGAAGAAATCCGCAAGACAGAAGCAACATTTAAAGGATTTTCTGTTTGGAGTATTCCTCGAGCAGATAATCAACTAGCGGACATTCTATCGAAGGCTGCAGCCAGAGCATTGGACATCCCGCAGGGTGCTTTTTATGAAGAACTTATCAAGCCTACGGTAAATCAATTACCCTCCGCAGAAGTCATTTGCATCCCAGCTGCAGATTGGCAGACTCCGATAATGGATGTCTTGCAAAACAGCACAATTTTGTCAAAAGGTCCGGATTTCCGAAGGTTGCAAGCAAGGGCTCGTAATTATCAGCTTGTCAATAGAATATTATACAAAGCCGTAGTTTGTTCTCCCCTACTCCGGTGCATCTCACAACCCGAAGGTCAAGATATACTTCGGGAAATTCATGAAGGCTTATGTGGAAGCCACCTAGCCCCCCGTGCTATAGCAGGAAAGACACTTCGGCAGGGGCTCTATTAGCCAACAATTGTGAGAGATGCGGAAGAGCTTGTTCAAACCTGTCAAGGATGCGAGTGGATGGGTAGAAAGAGCCACCGTCGACCAACACCCCTTCAAGTTATTGCCCCGGTATGGCCAATGGCACGATGGGGAATGTATCTCATCGACCCTTTTCCAATGGCAAAAGGTAGCTTGAAGTTTGTAGTGGTAGCAATTGAGTATTTTTCTAAATGGGTCGAAGCTGAACCCCTAAATGCTATCACTTCAAGAAATGTGCAAAAAATCTTCTAGCAAAATATCATATGCAGGTTCGGAGTGCCAAGGGAGTTAACTATAGATAATGGCACCCAGTTCGAAGCCGAACACGTTAAAGAATTATGCGAATAAGTGGGCATCAGTTATGCTTCACAGCAGTTCACCATCCACAATCCAACGGAGCCGTCGAGCGTGCCAATGGAAATATTCTCTCTAGTTTAAATCGAATGATTGTTGGGCTGACAAAAGGACTTTGGATCAAAGAACTTCCTAAGATTTTATGGTCCATTCGGACCACTCAAGCCAGGTCCACAGGATTCACCCCATTCAGGCTGCTATTCGGAGATGAGGCCTTGACTCCTATGGAGCTCAAGGGTGGATCCCTTCGCGTAGTAGAACCTGGAGATGAAGACGAGAGAAATACTTCGCTGGACTTGTCAGAAGAAACAAGGCTTCGAGCTATCGCCAATCTGACAAAGTACCAAGACCAAACAAAGACATGGTATGACCCGAAGATAAAAGTGAATGAACTTAAACCAGTGCATTTGGTATTGCGAAGTGTAATAGCTCCGGGGAAGCTAGGGAATGAATGGGAAGGACCATATATTATCCTACGCTCAGGGCGCCCCGACTCATTTAAATTAGCTAATTTAGAAGGGGAAGAGTTGAAGCATGCATGGCATGCTGAGCACCTTAAACGTTATTGCGCTTAGGGGCTCCTTGTAATCAATTGTAAAAGTACCTTTCTAAATAAAAATGGAGGTTCGAAATGTGTTTACTCTTCAAATATCCCTTACTCTTGGTGGATGCATTAGGAGAACGGAGATGCTTGCGGAATCAAGCATCTTTCAAAGAACCCAGACAACGGCCTTTGAACCATTGGTTCAAGGATTCCGTTGGCCAGCCTACGGATTCTAGGCTCTAACTTGTTAGGATCCGTAGAAGAGTCTAAGGACTTTAAAAGAACAGATTTCCAGCCTCCGGGTTCGAAGCATCTGTAAAAAGAGCCGAAGGTGGGCAACCTACGGATTCTAGGCTCTGGCTTGTGAGGATCCGTAGAAGAGTCTAAGGACTTTAAAAGAACAAATTTCTAGCCTCCAGGTTCAAAGCATCTGTAAAAGATCGGAAGGTGGCCAGCCTACGATTCAAGGCTCCGGCTTGTTAGGATTCGTAGAAGAGTCTAAGAACTTTAAAAGAACAATTTTCCTGCCTCCGAGTTCGAAGCATCTATAAAAGTTCCGAAGGTGTCCAGCCAATGGATTCCAGGCTCCGTCTTGTTAGGATCTATAGAAGAGTCTAAGGACTTTAAAAGAATAGATTTCTGGCCTCCGAGTTCGAAGCATCTGTAAAATAGTCGAAGGTGACCAAGCAATAAGGTTTCAAGGCTCCGGCCCAATGAAACACTTTTAAAGTCCTAAGCGACTGCTATGGGAGCTTATAAGTATAAATATAGCTCCGAATCTTATAAACTTCATAAGACGGACATACAGTTCGAAGAACTCTACGAAAGAGTAAAATATGATTATCAAGTGTTGTGCGAAGCATCAGATTGTTATATCAATCATTGTGTCTGACGGACCTTATCGCAATGCGTACGGCCGCCCACCCACAAGGAGGGGCAGGGGAGTAAGGAACAGCAAAAAGATGCTTCCAAAGCAATTCATATTAATTGGATAATCATATTATTACATCAAGAGAAGTTCTGGTCTAAGCCTAGATAGAAACGGAGACCCCTCCGACCTCTAGAGCTACTTCTAAGACCACTTTGACCTTTGGGCTCCGAAGCCTTCGACACTTTCTTCTTAGTCCGAGTGCTTTTCTTCTTTGAAGCTCACAGTTTTTTCTGCTCCTCTTGAAGTTCAGCCCAAGACAGAAGTCTTGCGGAGCTAGCCTCTGCTAGATCTTCGGCTTGGTACTCCGAGTCAGACCAATCTACGAATTTGGAGGACGAAGACACTTCTTCCTTATCCTCTTCCTTAATATAAGATAAGACCTCGCGATGGACTTCGGGTGCTATCTCCCCTTGATCCCCTCGAGGAATAGAGAAGCGCGAGCGTCAATAAGGCCTCAAGCTTTCGAGGATAGACCACTGCCGATGGAGCCCTTCGCTAAGTTCCAATACTTCGAAGTCGAGCTCTAAAGTGCATGGAAAAACCTAAAAGAATAAACATCCAAACAAAGTTTACTCGTTTATAAACTTTTCATTCATAAAAGGGGCTTTTATAAGGTTTCTTGTACATGCATAAGCGACCTATAAAGCTAAACCTGCAGGTCGGCTGGGAGAGCAGGCAGGGTCGGAGCCGGTGAAGTCGAAAGTGGAGGCTTCATCTGAGCTTGCTTTTGCCGGCGAGCCTCATCGATCCAAGCTTTGGCTGCAGCTTTGTGGTCTATTTTCCAGATTGCCCGGAAAGCTTCCCAGGTAGAAGCTACATCCTACGAAGGACGCAATAGGTCCTCATCGGCGAAGCCGGCAGACGTTGAACCCCCGACCGGAGCAACAGAAATCCCAAGAGCTTCGATGTGACGAAGGACTCCGATCCTAGCAACTTGTCCGGAGATCTCTCCGTACCGAATGTTGGAGCCCATCATAAACTTTGTCGCCACTTGAATCATCTTCAACTTCCGGTCAAGGGGTTTGCTCGCCACAACTGAAGACGAAGGGCACATCGTGTCAAAGTATTCCAAGGTACCCTGAAGAGCATCCATCGTATGCTCCGCTATGGCAACATTCTTCGCTTCCGCCGCTTCTTGCCTAGTAGCAGCAGTAGACACTTCGGCCATCCTGTATAGCAAAGTACTTTTCTGAGCCAGCGCTTGTTGAATCGAGTCTTGGAGTTCCACGAGTTGTGCGCTTGAGTTGGCTGTTGCTTGCCGGAGTTTATCGACCTCTGCTCTGAGCACCACACACTCGGCCTCGGTCTCTTGGGCCGATGTTTTGAGTGTAGTGCTGCTCTGCTGCTCGATCTAAAGTGCTTCGTCAGTAGCGGCTCTGGCCCTCCATTCCTCGAGGAGTTCCTCCTCCAATAGAAGTGTTTTGTCTTCGGAGCTTTTAAGGGTGGACTGGAGGGTAGTAACCTTCGTTTTCAGTCGATTAGTTTCGAGCTCATTGGAAGTCACTGTCGCTCTAGCAAGGATAAATTGCTGCAAAAAAGCAAGTAAGTACCAAGTAAATCCATTTATTGATTGAATACACTTGCGGTGTGTTGCATACCTGAAGGGCAGCCCTTTCGAGGGCCAAATTGAGCTCCGGGGCTCTGGCTTCGCTCAAGATGGAGAACAATTCGGAGTTCACGACTTCTTGGCCTTTGTCTGCCAAGGGCTTCAGAAGCGCTCGGAGGCCTGTTCGTTGCTCCAAGAATAGAGCCAATAGAGGGAGCTAGGATAGGGCCTGGCACTCGTCTATCGTGGCCTCCTCCTCTGAATTGCTCACCGAAGGATCATTGGAGGAGGGCGTCGCCATCAAGGCAGGGAAGGGACCGAAGCTCGTCATTCTCTTACCCCTCCTCGGAACAAAAATTGGAGCAGGAACTCCAGCTGAGGTAGATCCTCCTTCGACCGATGCCCCCTCGGCCGGAACTACTTCGCCCGAGACAGCTCCAGTCGTCAGAGCTACTATGTCTGCCAGAGCCTTAACTCCAAGAGAAATTGAAGCTCCATCGATGATTGGAGCTATGCTACTCCTCGACGCACCTACAATAATTAAGTTAAGGTATTCAGTGAATATTTGTGGGTAATAGTTATTGCAGGAATTGTAAAGGCAAAAGCTTCGAAGTATACCTTCGTCTGCGCCTTGAGGTAGAATTATGGGGTCCTCTAGGACTTCATACATTCGGAGGTACTCTTCGAGGTCATCCCCCGTAGTCTGCTCCGGTGCAGTCACTGCAGGCGCCTCGATCTCTGCCACTATCACCCCAACCACGAGTGAGTTGGGATGGGCTGACTCAAGTCTTGAGCCAGCTGTGATGGGCTCGGGGGAGTGCGATGTATCTACTTCCACAGCCTCTTGAGATGGAGCTCCGGCTGTGCCAAAGGCCTCATCTTCACTGTCTTCGATAAGATAATTCTCAAGGGCCTTCCCCATTCGGGCATCGGAGTCTTTATCTCTGTAGTCTTTCGAAGATGAGCTCCGAATGCCCAAGGAGGAAGGCGAAGGTACCGGAGTCGGTTGAGGAGGAGGTTTTGACGTCTTCTTCCCTCTCTTGGTGGGGTCTTGGTGGCCTTCTTGGAAGGCTCAGTAGTGGCTTTCCTCTTCTAAGGGGCCACTCCGATCGAGTTGAAGTCTGGCAGAGGTGGAGGCTCCATTCTGAGAGCCCTCCACACTCTGTTGAAGCGCTCCCATCTTCCCACCAGCTCCACCCTTCGTTGTCTCTCCACCACCGTAGGGGCTCCGAGCACCTGTTCGGTGGCCTTCGCGATATGCTCCGGAGCTAGTGCCAAAGGAGCTGCTGAAAAGAGGTAGCATTTCATAAGTATGTTATCAATTTTCTAATATATTAATGCAGGAAGATCGAAGATTTACCTAGGCTTTGAAGATCTCCTTCTGAAGCGTTTTGAAACGCAATCGGCTAGTCAGCTCCGAGATACGGGATCCGAAGGGCAATGAATTCCTCCGCCAGATCCTGCATGCTCATGTGGCTGGCTATTGAAGAGAGCAACCCAAGCCGTGTTGAGAGCAGGCTTGGGTTTGGAGTAACTTCCGCCTCCTTCCTGAACCAGATCTCCTGAAGAGGCCCTGCGAAGCTGGAATCTTCTCTGACTTCGGCGTAAAACCACCGTAGGATCCAGTTAGTATACCACCGGTCATTGATGACCTTCGCTAGGAAATGCTGCGCATGTTCCGTACGAAGCTAGAAGTTGACACTTCCGAACGCCGTCAACACCTTGGTATCTCCGGGTCCATCTTGTGGCTTCGGTTGACAAGTGGCTTCGTGGGTAGCGGCAAAGATCTCTGATCTTCCTTCGCATCCTTCGACATGAAGATCCCATTTGAAGATCGCCAGTCTTGCAATAGCATTGGGGGACAACTGCAGCAAGGTAATATGGAACATTTTTAGTACCTCTGTTAAGAAATTGATGGTAGGGAGTCCCAGTCCAGCTTCGAAGAACACTTCAAAGACTACCACTTCTCCACTCCGCGGCTTTGGGGTCGACTCCGTTCCCGGGACCCGAGTCTTCCTTCCAGGGCCTAGCTTCCCAGTCACTGCTTCTTCAATGGATTCTGTAGTACTCGTTGATTGGACGATGAGGAAGCTTTGCGAAATCAGTTTCTTGGATGGAGGGCGGAGCTCCCGAGGATTTTTGGGCCAAGAATCTCCTGGAGCTCCCACCATGACCGCTGCTACTGAAGCCGCCCATGCCTGCCTCTACGCCAAGGAACCCGCTGTCGCTGGCACGGTCGCACTGGTCCTCGCCATGAGTTGATCACTCAAAAGGTTGAGAGGAGATTTGGAGGTTGAAGAAAGAAGGCTTCGAGCGTCAAGTTCTGTAAAAAATTTCGGTGGGCCTCGACCCCCCTTTTATAGCCTTTCCACTAGCTACTACGCCTCGATCACATTCGCATTGCAGTTTCGACTTCTTCCGCTAACAGGTGGGACCAGGAAGTAAAAAGGTGTGAACCCACGGTAAAATTTCGACCGTTACCTTTTTTGAGAGCCTAACGGCTACTTGAAGGGTAACAGATCAAAATTAATGGCTCCTCACGATGTTCCGCCTCCGTAACGGTTCACTTCCCTGAGAAGTGTTCACACAGCAGTTCTAGTTCGAAGTTTTCATCAGAGATGCATCGATATCAAATACCCTTCGAATAACTGTAACATCTTTAGATTTCTCTAAGTCCCTGAATATGAAAATATTCCTTGCGTATATTGCTTTCCTGCCATACAGGTTAAATCGAAGAAGCGTATTCGAGGGGCTACTGTTGGGGGAAAATACTTCATCCTCAGGACTTTAGAGATCAACAATCAAAGATAATTCATCAGCATCAGAGTTTCTAAGCCGAAGGATACTTCGGCTTCATGGTTCAAAGGTATCCTCCGAAGCCTCCAAATCTACAGTGGAAAATAGCAAGACTAATAAGATGTCTGCCTTATCTACCTTCTCTAGATAAATTTTACTATTTTACCCTATTCAGGGTACCGAATAGTTTACACTATGTCGGTTGTAATTGAGGGGTAAATAGGTCTTTTCCTTAGAGTTTTTTACCTATAATACCCCCTTTCTTACCCTGTAATAGGCATCAAATACTCAGCTATTCAATACACAATTTCAGACTACTTTGAGCTATTATCCTATTCAGAGGCTCGAAATAGTTCTCAACACATACTCTTTGTTTGTTAGTTATTAATCTTCAAGAACCTGTTAGCGTAATCTTTTACGCCAACAGCCAGCTTGGGGGCAGGCGAGGCGACATCATCAAGCGCCGGCTACGTCCAGGGCCGATATGAATCTCATGAAAACCAAACAATGTTAAAGAAAAAGAAGGTAGCTGATGAAGGGCATCGGTAGTGATAGGTGAAGCTCTAGCAGTAGTATCAACTAGAGCAACAACAGGCACTACAATGGCCGATACACTAGGGTTAGTGGGAACGTCTTCTAGCATATCGACCTCAACAATGACCGCCACGATGATGTCTTCTACAACTGGAGCCAATGGAGTACTAGCAGGGTCATCGATTATGTTGTCAAATGCTGCATAAAGGGATGCGGCATCAAGAGATGATGACGACTAAAACAAAAAAATGCGTTAAATGTTGAGGGTGCAGGAGATCGAAAATGCTATAGCAAGCACAAACCTGAGCCGATGGAGGTACTATGTCGACCAATGAAGAAACCTCAGCAGCATGCACTAGAGCAGCCGAGGGAGCAATCGATGTCAGCTATAATAAAAAGGAGACAAAACAATAAGGCTAAATGAGGAAGTCTTCATGAAGGAAAATGATGGAAAAACTTACCAGACGTGGTGGAAGTGGGATTGAGGCTAGAACTTGACCGGATTGGGCTCTAGTAACCATTCTCATGGTGGCAATTGACCTCTCGCGCTTGCACCCCAGGTCCTTGACCATTTTCTTGTTAATCCACTCCGTCGGAGTGGGAGCCCCGGTTCCCAGGTTGGTAGTAGCCGATGTCGGTCCGTACATTATCAGACAACCACTCTAGATCACTGAAGGCACATTGAAGTCTTCTTCTTGTATGCATATAAATAATTAGAAGATAAAGGATGAGAAAACAAGTCAAGAGGTAATGAATAGAGAAAAACCTCAAGGTCGATATTAGTGTAGGCGGGGTCTAGCAAAAGATAGTAGTTCTTGGAGTTCTAGTTGAAGATATGCAGGCTCACCTCGGCCCACCATTTCATGAAAGGGACCGAGGTCACCCAACACGATTTCCAGGAGCCAAGCTCACCTAGAGGGAGTTGATCGACCATTGAAAAAAGCCGATTGTATTCAAAAGAGCCCTTGATCTCTCCTCGGACTTGGATCCGATCGATGAAGAACATGTTGATTGGCAATTGGCCAAAACCAAGCTGTCAGGCATAGACCATCAGATGATAGAATTCATATGATGGTTTACGCGTCGAGCTATCCGTGAAGTTGACTTGGAGGAGGAAACGAGAGATATAGGCGACAAAGATGTCACTACTCTCTTGATCAACAAGTAGATCAGCCAACAAGAGCCGATGCAGATGTTCATAATCTTCCAAGGAGGAATATGCATAGTAGATTACGTGGTCATGGGTAAAACCATAGTAAAAGGCTTTGAACCATCGACCAAAAGATTAGCGAACATTTTCACCCCTCACGGTAGGCGGCCGCCTCCTCAAGGACGTGTACCGACAAGTGGTCGGTTGGGTGGACTCAGAATAATTATAGGGAAATCAAAGGAGGTCGAAGGTAGGAGCTGAAGAAATGTTGGTTGTATATACATTAAGCTAGATTTGAAGGAACTACCAAGGACCACCAAGGTGGCCCATTGCATCACCGGCTAATAATCGGGCTGATACCTAGTAGAGATGATGATATAGAGAGCCAAGGAGGTATCGACCACGAGAAATTTTGATGTTAGTAGCTAACTGCTCTGCTAGAAACTCTAAATGGTAGGTAGGCCCAAGGGTGGACCCATAGAAAATAAACCTCCCAAGCTAAAGGTTGAGGAAGGCCACGTGCTCCCTCATGCCAACAGGGCCGACCTATTTGTTATTAGCCAATATATATTTTGACTAGCCACCATTGTGTTTGGTCTCAAGGCACTGAAAGGGTTTGGAGCAAAAGAAAAAGGTATCAGCCTTGGCGGTGACATCAAGAAGATTAGAGCTCATCGGCCCGTGGCCAAAGAGAAATGTGTTCAATGCATCGGACCAAACGTAACAAGAAGAGGCTTGGATCGACTCATTTTTATAGGGGGACGTAAGAGAGTGGCCGATGCAGTGCGCTATACCAGTTTGTTGCCAGGAGCTACGCTCTAAAGCGATGACTCGAAGATACCAGTCGTGCCAACCGAGGAGTGGAGAAGGGAAAGCCCTAAAGCTTTGGGTCCAATCTGACATCAGCATTTTTGAGTTTTTGAAAGGGATTCATTGTGTTTCAACATAAATAAACTCTGTTGGGTAAATATCACCCATCAGACTCAAGAAATAGCAAGGAGAATGATTGGCGATGGTGATTAGAATCTAGTTCTTCAAGTTCTACAAAGAAGGAATAGAAGAAGAAAAGTAGTAAGAAGATGAAAAAACAAAGAGTCAAGAACACCGAAGGACAACAAAAGAAAGGAGGAAATGTTGAAAAACTTACCTCAGGGATGGAGGTGTTGGTTGCCATTGTGATGCTAGAGTTCAAGCCTATGAAGAAGTTGAAGATGGTGGAGTGCGGTAGCCGGAAGCAATACGAAAGGCACTGACAACGATCTCGAGGACTAAGAAGAGATGAAGAGTGCTATGCACGTGCAGAGGGCTTAGAAGAAGAAAGGAGAGTTTGGCGGATACTTATAGAGTGAGGGCAATGCCTTCGTAGTTGGGTCAAGCCGATCCTAGCGGATTTGGTGGGACTAGTCCCAATGTTAGTCAAAAGAGATAATCATGAGTACATTTTTCAAAATGTCGGATTGTTCGTAGGTCCACGATTGGAGGGGGAAAATCTCTAGAGATTCTATCTAACAGTACCATTGCCGGACTACATGGAATGAAGCCTGGTCCGAAACTGCCACAAAAAATAAGTTGACGCGTTGGACCAGGTGACATCCATCACAGTCCTCCATGGCTAAAAAAAGAAGCAACAAAGGAGATGATAAGGATGATGAAGACTTTTGTAATGCAAAAACGTGCTTCGGAGATATATAGAAGGCTCAAAGACACCAAAAGGTGACGGTTTGGTTACTAATGAAGAGATTGATGGGACTTCTAAGGTGACATGGTACAGAAAGCCTTAATGAATGATAATTTTGAAGCATTAGGTATCCTTATGCTACGAAACTGGGGGCATGTGTTGACGCCAAAAATTGGTCAAGGCCCAAGCCTAGTAAGGACGTGGTATGGTCAACAGAAGTCAAGGAAGTCCGGTCAAAAGTTGGTCAAAGAAGTCCATCTATTGTACGTGACCAATTTTGGAGGAGCCGATAGAGATGAAGATGAAGATGAAAATAGAATCGATTACAATTGTAGTGGACGGCAAGTCTCTAGACTATAAATATGTATCTAATAGGTAGATTAAAACACGACTACTATAATCACAAAACTACTCTCGGTGCATTGCCCCCTTATTAATTCAAGGTTAATTTCGGTAGGACTTGGCACTTGGAATCGGGCTGCATCGTCTCAATCTCCGGTGAAGAGGTGAGTCTTGCCACCCCAGTGATCATATCGGCTACGCTAGCATCGTCCAAGGCTTCATTGCTTCGATCTCTTGTGATGCCAGTTTGGTTAGTTTAATCACTGGTTTATCTTGGTGTATCAGCTAGGTTTAAGGTTGCATCCTGACGATATCTTAAATTGAAGTAGATCTGATGTATTAGTTCAAGGCTTCAACGGTTAAGTTCGACATCTTGCTCTATTGTATCTGGTTTATGTTGTACATCATTCATCTAAATGAAGTATGCCTGATGCATTGAAATATTGTTAAGTTATTCATGATTTAGCAACTGTCTTGGTTAGGACCGATCTCACTGTCATGAAAATTTAATAGTATGGATACATTATCTGGTGTGCTAAGCTTAGATTTTGTTGAAGTACAAGCCGATTGATTACCTTTTAATTCCGTGTTACATCTATTAGGCATTGGGGATTATCGATCGCTTGAGCACATGGCACACTGCTTTCCCCCTATTATCGGTCTGATGGTGCATGCATTGTGTATCGGCCGATCGCTTAGTCGTGCCCAGTGGCCCTTTGCCGATACTCACGTATCGGCATGTATCATGTCCATCAGATCAATGGCTGATCTGCATTGCTACTAACCATTTTGTTGTACCTTATCAGTTGTAGGGTCAAACTAATTGGCATGCTCAGAACCCCAAGAATTTAGGACCTGCACTGGAGTTAAGAAGATCTCCTAGGCCACGCATGTAACCAAAAATGACACCAACACTACCTCAATGTGTTTTGTTCTTGCATGAAAAATGAGATTGGTAGATAGATATTTGGAACTAAGATTATCACAGCACAATCACGCTGCTAGTGGCACCCTTGTGCTCAACTCTTTTAATAGTGTTTGTACCCACATTATCTCGGCCGTGGCATTTGCCACAACTTTGTATTCTGCTTCCATACTAGACCTAGACATGGTCGCTTGCTTGTTTGCACACCATGATATTAAGTTTGGTCCTAGAAATATAGCAAATCCTCTTATTGACCTTCTATCATCTCGACAACTCGCCTAATCTGCATCTGAAAAAGCACTCACAAGCATGGATGGTGACTTTCTAATTTTTAATCCAATATCCAGAGATCCTTGAACATATCATAGAATTCTTTTGAAAGTTGTCAATGCAGTGTTGTAGGATTATGAAAATATTGACAGACTTTGTTAGCTAAACAGGCAATATTAGGTCTAGTTAATGTTAGGTACTGAAGAGCTCGCACAATACTTCTGTATCTAGTTACATCTTCTAGTCCTAAAGAGTCCCCAGGAAAGGCAGGTAACTTTTCAGATGTGGATAGTGGTGTATCCACTGGCTTGCACTTTGTCATGTTTACTCATTTAGAACGTCAGATGCATATTTTTCTTGGGTCATCAGAATACCATCTTTTAATTCCTTTACTTCAATACCAAGAAAGTAGTGCAGATTACCTAGATCCTTTAGTGCAAATTCTTCATTTAGATTTTGGGGAAGAGCTTGTGTTTCCTTTTGAGAGGAACTAGCTACTATGATGTCATCAACATATACAAGTAAGGAAATTGACACTTCCCCTTTGTTATAGAAAAAACAACGAGATGTTAACTTTGGACGGTCGAAAACCAAGGTCCTGTAGTTTGTCATTCAACTTGCATACATATTGTGGTGTAGATGTGTCTTCATAGTCATGTGGTTGGCACTTAAATACATCCTCCTCTAGAACCCCATTAAGAAACGTGTTCTACACATCCAATTGGTGATGATGCCAACCTCGTCATATGGCAATAGATAAAAAAGTCTTATGATGGCAGCCTTAAAAATAGGACTGAAAGTATATTCATAGTCTATGCCATAACGTTGTTTAAAACCTTTAGCCACTAATCTAGCTTTATATCTATCTATTGTTACATCAGATTTTCTTTTAATTTTATAAACCCATTTGCAGTCTATAATATTTGTACAAGAGTCAGGTGGAACAAGATGCCATGTTTTCTTTCTTTGAAGAGCAAGATATTCATTATCCATAGCTTGTTTTCGGTTAGTATCATTAAGAGCTTCCAAAAGATTATTTTGGCTCACCATTGGTAGCAATAAATCAATACCTTATCGTAGTACCATCGGTGTACCGGTGTGCTGCTTTGGTTTTACGATAGCTGAACGTGCCCTAGTACATGGTCAATTTAATTATGTTGATACAATAGTTGTTGTTTAATCTATTTGCACGGAATATCTAGTTGAAGACTGTGGAGATGCATGATTTGGTGAACCAGTTGACAGGACAGGCGTGGGCCCTAGCACTGGTGTTTATTCTACATGCGACATGATGGGACCAAAGGTATGCAATAGATCTGGTGTTGCTTCTATTTCTTGATGTAGCTGCATGGGTGCGGCAGGCCCAATTGGTGCTGATGCATCTTGTGCTGTAGTTTCCTGTTCGTCCTTGCTACTGTTGCCGATGCTATTTTCTTCTTGCACCAAGCAATCCACATGACTCTAAAAGACATTAGATAGATCAAAGAAAATATTAGTCGCATTGTCATGTACTGTTAAACCCCCTAATTGTGGTGAAAGAAAATAACTTCAGATCGGAGACAAGTACCAGCATTAGGATGTAACACAGTAAAGGGAAAAATAGTCTCGTCAAAAACAACATCACGAGAGATGTAGATATGACTATAGGTGATGTCCAAGCACTTAAACCCTCTGTGCAAATTGCTATATCCTAAGAAGGCACATTGTTTGGAACAAAATTGCAGACGAAGATTAGGTCAACATGCACAGCCAAAAACTCTTGGGAGTAATGAGGCTTCTCACCGAATAGTTTTTCCAAAGGGGTTGTATATCAAATTGTTTGTGTCTTTTTTAGTCACACACGTGGCCTATGAGGTCTACTTAACTCCAGTGCAGGTTCTATAATCTTAGAAAAGGGTTCTGCGTATGTCAATCTGTTTGACCCTACAACTGATAAGGAACCAGAGAAAATAACATTAGTAGCAAAGCTGATCGGCTACCAAGTCGATGACTGTGATGAGAATAAAACAATCACAAATAAATGCACCGATTGGCCACAGGGCCAATGACCATGGCAACTCTATCGGGATGAGGACACCATCGCCCGATAGGATAAAGTCCTTGCGCATAAAGACCAATGAGTACCTCCTAGATGCATGTAGTATATGATGTAGAATTAAAGATAACATGTAGGCTTATACTCTGACAGAAACTAAACTCCGCATACCAAACAACGTATCCATACCATCAAATCATCGTAATCGCAAGATTAGACCTAACCATGACAATTGTTGATTACGAGAAATCAATAACACTTCAACGTATCAGGCATACTTTATTTAGGTGAATGTTATACAACATGAACTAGATACAATAGAACAAGATGTCAGACTTAACCGATAAAGCCTTGAACTATGACACCTAATTCACGTCAATCCAAGAGATGAAAGTGAAGCGTCTTTAGACCTAGCAAATATACCAAGTGTTGGCATAAAAGATTACGCTAACAGGTTTCTGAAGGTTAGAAACTAACAAACGAAGTGTTTGCGAAGTAAACTATTTCAAGCCTCCGAAAGGATAATAGCTTAAAACAGATCGAAAATGTATATTGAATAACTTGTATTCGGTCCCCATTACAGAGTAAAACGGGGGTATTTATAGGCCCAAACATTAAGGAAAAGACCCTTTTACCCCTCTATTACAACCGACATAGTAAAAACTATTCGGTACCCTTAATAGGGCTAAAATGGTAAAAGACTAATCTAATGAGAAGGAAGATAAGTCTTCCATCCTAGCTGGCAAGGAATCTCTCGGAAGAGTCCTAGTTCGAAGATATACTCCGAACTAGAGTTCGCCTCCATACTTCGAACTTGATCCATTGTGATTCCGGAGTTATATGCTAGAAACCTTTGATTCAATCACCTGCCTTTGCCTTGTTACCATAATGGCTCTGAGGATGAAATATTTTCCCCCAACAGTAGCCCCTCGAATACGCTTCTCCGCTAGACCTATGATGTTAGGAGAGCAGTATACGCAAGAGAAATAATCATGCGCAGAGACTAACAATTTTAATCAGCCTTCGAAATATGTGGAGATTCGAAACATCGAATCAACTTATAAGAAAATTATGTTCGAACTATTTTTTAGAATTTACTTAAAAAGTCTGAAAGCTTTTTTAGGCTTAGAAGAAATAGCCGTTGGCTTTTTCCTCAATGGAAATTAAGGGAATGTGAAACGGCAGAACACCAAACGGTAAAATTTGTGGCCCGGGCTATAAATAAGGGACCCATATCCTTCCCAAATACTTTCTCACCACCTTCCTGCAAACAAACCAGTAGACAAGCCCTAGCCTCCATTTCTTCTTTGAGCAACTAGAGCAAATACATGGCGAAGACCAGTTTCAAGGTTCCTGGGGCGGCTTCAGCCTTGGCTCGGCAGCAGGCTGCGGCTGCGGTGGTGGCGGCGACATCAACGACGGTGACTCCGACAGCAACAGTAGCGGCAATGGTGACGCCAGGAAGAAATCCCCAACGCGATGATCCTCAAGATCTCCTTCCGGCCTCATCGAAGTATGCGGATCAGTCTTACCAACTAGGACCTTCAACCTGCAAGAGGGAGTCGCTCGCAACAAACGATAGAAGGGAAGATCAGTTCGGAGATTGTGATTCGCAAACCTGGGAAAGAAGCTATTCCTTCACCAAGGCCTGGAGAAGTGGTTGTCTTCGAAGCCTTTTTCGAAGCTGGATTAGGGCTCCCGGCTGTTGACTTCCTTGCCGAGGTACTGGATTTATTCCATGTTACTCTCCCCCAACATTCTTCGAATGCGATAGCACGCCTTTTCATCTTCGAGTGGGCGTTGCGAGCTGAAGGCTGCGAAGGAAGAGCAGAAATCTTCGCAGCCCTACATCGGGCTTCTTGCCAACCCAAGACCTTCGTAGGCCCCGGAGGTGAAAAGATGGTGGTGGCCTTCGGGAGTATTAACTTCCGGCTCCGAGACGAATACGCTTTTCGATTTCCAGCTAAGGCCATCAATGCCAGATGGTATACGGATTGGATCCTCCTATGGTTTTACGCCGAAGTTGGAGCAGGATGTCGCTTAGCTGGACCTCTACAGGACATAAACTTCCGGAGAGAAGCTCTTGTCCATCCGGATCCAGGCCAGCTCGAACCTCGCCTTAGCCTACTTCAGAGGATTAACCATCGCCTGAGTATGAGGGATTTGGCAGAGGAGCTCAACGGACTTCAGATCCCCCCTCTGATGGCCAACTGGCCAATCACCTTCGAAGAAGATACGGAAGGTGGCCTTCGAAAGATTTCTTCGAGCTCGAGCCCTGCAGGTAACTTCGATAACAACATGTTTCATATATATTTATTTGAAGAAATAACCAACATCAACTTATCTTTCAGCCTCTCTAGCTCCTATGACTTCGGAGCAAATCGTGCGGGCTTCGGAGAAAATTCTAGGAGTCCCGACTCCGGCTGAGAAAGAATGGAGGATTAAGTTGGTAGGTACTTGGGAGCGGTCCAACCGAGTATGGGGGCTACTCGAAGTTGTTCCCCCTCCTATTTTGGATTGGGTGCCTTCGGAACAAGGGCCTAAGAAAAGGAAAGCCAAAGTTGGAGCCTCGACCTCTGCCAAGACTCCATCGAAGAAAGTAGCCCGAAAGCCAAAAACTGCGGTGCCTCCAAGCCCAATAGCTTCGGTCTCCGATTCCTCGAAGGATGAAGGTAGAATACTTGTTGAATTGATTGACAAGGATGGAGCCCAAACAGATGCAAACATTGGTGATGCTGCGAGCGTGCCGGAGTTTCAAGGCAACCTTGGGCAAGTTGGGACTTCGGCTGCTCAAGAAGACTTATCGCGAGATGAAGACCCTATGGACGAAGGTGGAGTCGAAGTTGCTGTAGAATCAACTTCGATTCTGAGTGAAGCAACGACGGCAGCTCCCGAAGAGGCTCCAACAGTCGAAGCTTTAGTCGTGAATTCTGACTCCGACGAAGACTTCGGGGTAGCTTTTGACCCGCCAAGCAGTCCGATTCTCACCCGCCGTGAAGACTTCGGAGGTAAACTTCACATAATTCTTTTGTTCTTTTTTCCTGCAAAATTATACAATGTATAATACCTTTGCTTCAACAGGATCTGCTCCTATGGAAGAGGGCCTTCCCGAAGATACAAATCCTGGGACTTCGGCTACTCCGGAGCCAATTCCAGAAGTCGCTCAAATGGGACCTGGAAAAGGTAAAGGCAAGGTGGACCCCCTCCCTGCTCCGTGCTCAGGATTAACTCTGTCTGAATCGACAGACGGAAGCTAATCTACAGAGGGGGGTCAGTCTGCCGGAGTTCCAAAAGATACGACCCAGCGCTCCAGCCCCTTGCCGAACGAAGATGACCAGAGGGCCTTGTCTATGCTCCCTCTTCTAGCTCCTTTCTTGGAGCGAAGAACCGGACTTCGGACTTTGCTCGAGCCTTTGGATCGAGCTAGCCGTGAAGTCGGGGAGACAAACTTGGTAGCCATCTTGAGCGAGGCTGAGGGTTCGGAGCTCAACGCTGCCATGGAGCGTGCAGCGTACCAGGTATGAAGTATCTGCAAAACAAAATTAATCTTATATACAAATAATTTCTCACCTTGGTTTTTTCTCTTTGCAGCAAATAGTCTTGGCCCGAGCTGCGAACGTTTCAAATGAACGAGGAAGCCTTCGCCTTCAAGAGGAAATGACCACTCTTCAGAGAAATCTTAACATTTCTGAAGGTCGAGTTTCCCATTTAGACAACATGGTCTCAGCAGAGCGGAGGGCCAGGCAAAGCTTGGAGACTGCAAATAAGGAGCTCGAAGCAGAACAAATTGTGCTTTGGGCGGAAATAGAAAAGATGCGGGCGGAGCATGCTACGGCGGGGGCTGAACTTGTCAAGCTCCGGGAGGAAAATGCCAAAACTACAGAGGAGGCTAGCCACCTACTTAACCAGAAAAATTCTTTAGCTATGGAGGCAGCTAGGCTCTCCGGCGTGGTGGAAGAATTAACTTCGGCGAAGGACGCCTTACTTGAAGACAAGCTGAAGTCGGAGAAGGTAGCTGCGGAGGTCATGAACCAACTGTTAGGTGTTCTAGAGTACTTCGCTACTACTGGGACACTTCCTTCAAATGACAAAGCCTCTTTACTTCGGTGGCTAAAAATGATCCAAGGGGCTGCGAAGAGAATGAAGATGGCAGGCATTCGGTACGGAGAAATCTCCGGACAAGTGGCTGCTATCGGCATACTTCGTTACTACGAAGATCTGGGAATATCGATAACTCCGAACGCAGAGGTGGCTCCCATTACCTTCGACGACAATCGGCTTCTTACTCCTTCCGAAGATGTGGCCGTTGTTTGGCAAGCCTTCCAAGCTTCATGGAGAGCCAAAGGTCGCACTGCGATCAAGGCTTGGATTGACGAAGGACAACGCCAGAAATAAGCTCGGTCGCAAGCCTTGAGTAGCTAGCCTCCGCCAAACCCGCAGGTTTAGATTTGCCTTAGGATCCTGACTATGTAAAGAATCATGCTTTTTGTAAATTTATGAATGAAAATTTGCTTATCGTGTTTTTAGGCTTCACCTCATATGGAAGATGTCAAAGTGTTAGACGTTAACGAAGAACTCCGCCTACTATGGGCTACCTTCGATCTTTTAAAAATTCACAAGCACCCTCGATTTTTAGTTCCTCGAGATAGCTCCAGTGCAATTACGCCTGAAGTAAGCAAAGATATACTATCTTATATTAAAGAGGAAGAAAAAGAAGTTAACTTCATCTTCCGAAGATATTGCATGGTCCAAAGATGAAGATGAAGCTCAGGGTAAAAAGCCTGAAGAACTTGGAAGCTGGGAAAGGAGCCCCAAACGACTCCGAACTTGGGCCGAGCTTCAACAAGAACAGAAAGACTTTAGAGCTTCGAAGGGAGGTAGGAGAGTTAAACGCAAAGTTGTTAGAACTCCCGGCTCTGGAACTAGTCGTTCCAACCTTAGTTCTAGAGATCGAAGGGGTCTTCGATTCCTTCTCGGTATAGATACCGATTTTTCATGATGTAATCATAATTTGTTCGAATAATAAATATCGATTTAAAATTGTCTCCCTATTTCCTAGCCCCTCTTTGGGCGTAAGCAACTTCGAACTATATTCAAAGATGGTTAGGCGCAAAGAAAAACTTAGGAGTACAATTATGGGGGCTCGGAGCCCCTCAGCAATTTAAAGATTGATTAAAATCTTATAAAATGTCTTCGACTACTTGGAGTCTGAAGATTGGTAACTTAGTACCTTGTGTTTTGAAAGAAATCACTTTGGACAACTTTCCGGACACTTTAGTGTCCCAAACGATTGGTCACTTTGGACTTTTTTCACAGATATTCGAAGCTCATGAGCTCAAACTCTGTTTGTTTTGGCCTCCTTCGGCTCTTTTTGCGAATTCTATCAAACTGGTGGTTTGGAATTCACAGTGGTCTCCTTGGACTCTTTTTGCGGATGCTTTCAAGCCGAAACTTGGAATCTGCATTATTTGGTCTCCTTGGACTCTTTTTGCGGATGCTTTCAAGCCGAATCTTGGAATCCGCATTATTTGGTCTCCTTGGACTCTTTTTACGGATGATGTCAAGCCGATGGCTTGGAATCCATTTTTTCAGTGACTTTCCCACCTCGTCGGAAGCTTCGCACCAGTGGTCCGATGTCCGAAAAATATGATTCAAATTAATGACACTTCCCTCCCGGTCAACTTCGCTATTCTAGTGCGTCCACTAGAAGTGGGAAGTTTGTGGGGGGTAGGCATTATCTGAACCATAAGCTTTATTGATTCGGAAGGTGTTTACAAATGATTACAAGGAGCCCCTATGCGAAATATTGCTTTAGGTGCTCCGCATGCCATGTATGCGTTAACTCTTCACCTTCCAAATTAGCTAACTTAAAAGAACTAGGATGCCATGAGCGGACAAATATGTATGGACCTTCCCACTTATTTCCTAATTTCCCTAGCGCTATAATACTTCACAAAACGAGATGACCCGGGCTAAGTTCATTATTCTTGACCTTCGGGTCGAACCAAGTCTTTGTCTGCTGCTGATATTTTGACAAATTGGCAACAGCTCGAAGTCTTGTCTCTTTTGTTAAATCAAGCGAAGTTTGTCTTTCTGCTTCTATTTCTGGTTCGGTGCTGCGAAAGGATCCTCCTTTAAGCTCCGTTGGTGTCATAGCCTCGTATCCGAATAATAGTCTGAAAGGAGTGAAACCAGTAGACCTTGTCTGAGTTGTCCGAATGGACCAAAGAATTTTCGGGAGCTCTTCAGTGCACAGTCCTTTTGCCAATCCAACTATTCTTCGATTCAGCCCTGATAAGATATTACCATTGGCTCTTTCAACAGCTCCGTTAGACTAAGGATGCCTTACCGCAGCAAAACATAATTGGATGCCTAGGTCTTCACAGAATTTCCTGAAGGGTTCTGCATCGAACTGTGTTCCATTGTCAACTATCAGCTGCCGAGGCACTCCGAACCGGCATATAATATTCTTCTAGAAAAAATTTTGTACATTATTCGAAGTGATAGCTGTTAGGGGCTCTGCTTCGACCCACTTTGAAAAGTATTCGATTGGTACCACTAGGAACTTCAAATTTCCTCTTGCAACTGGGAAGGGGCCAATAAGATCCATGCCCCATCTGGCCATGAGCCATACTGGAGCAATGACTTGGAGAGTTGTTGGTGGGCGATGACTTCTTCGTCTCATCCACTGACATCCTTGGCAAGTGCGGACTAAGCTCTCCGCATCAGCTACTATTGTAGGCCAATAAAGCCCCTGGCGAAGTGTCTTTCCTGCCAAAGCTCGAGGGGCTAAATGGCTACCGCAGAGTCCTCATGAATTTCTCGAAGAATTTCTTGACCTTCGGCTTGAGATATACATCGGAGCAAAGGGGAACATACTCCAGCCTTGTACAAAATACCGTTCATTATATGATAACTCCGAATTCTGAGTTTCAACCTCGAAAGTTGTGGCCCTTCTGACATATTTGCTTCTCCTTGCAACAATTCCATAATTGAACTTCGCCAATCTGTACTTGGAATGCAAAGGACATCCGCAGCAGGGATTTGTGGCACCGACGGTGTACTGAGTTCTTCATAAAAAGCCTCTTCTAGTATGTCCATAGCTCCGGCTGCAGCTTTTGCTAAGATGTCAGCTTGCACATTTTCTGCTCTAGGTATACTCCGAATGGAAATCCCTTTAAATGCTGCTTCAATCTTATGGATTTCTTCCAAGTATTTTACAAGCTGTGGATGCCGAACTTGAAAGCTCTTGTCTACGTGCCCTGCTACAATCTGAGAATCTGTCTTAATAACAACTCTTGTAGCCCCTAGAGTGCGTGCCTTTCGAAGTCCCAATAAAATTCCCTCATACTCCGCTGTATTATTGGTAGACTTAAAGTTGAGTCTTGCGGAGTACATTGCCTTTTGCCCTGAAGGCGAAATTATCACGGCTCCGACACCTGCTCCAGATGCTTGGAAAGCTCCATCAGGATAAATATTCCAAATCCCTTCACTTGGCTTTTCCGGAGCCCATGCTGCAGGGGGAGTCCATTCTGCCACAAAGTCCGCCAACACTTGTGACATAATTGTTGTTCTTGCCACAAGGATATGCCCAAGGGTGCTAACTCAACGGCCCACTTCCCAATTCTTCCTGTAGAATCCTTACTTCGGAGCATATCTCCCAAAGGATATGAAGTTGGTACAATTACATTATGTGCGGAGCAATAATGCCTTAGCTTCCTCGAAGCTATTATGAGAGCATAAGTGAATTTATCAAGCTCGGAATATCTTATTTTTGATCCATACAATGCTTCGGACACAAAATAAACTGGGTTCTGTACCAACTTCCCGTTGAAATCAACATCTCTGATAAGGACTGCACTGACAGCAGAGCCAGTAGCTGCAAGGTAGAGGAGTAGGGTTTCGTCCGCAATAGGCACCATGAGTGTAGCAAGGTTACTGAGATAATTCTTAATATCTTCGAAGCTCTTTTGACACTCCGGTGTCCATGCAAAATCTTCGGACCCTTTGAATGCTTTAAAGATGGGCAAACATCTCTCCGCAGACCTTGCCAAAAACCTGCTAAGTGCTGCAAGACGACCAGTCAACTTTTGCACTTGCTTTAAATTCTCTGGGGGAGCCATCCTTTGCAACACAATTATCTGAGTGGGGCTAGCTTCGATCCCTCTACTTGAAACTAGATACCCTAACAATTTTCCAGCCTGCGCCCCGAATATACATTTTTCGGGGTTAAGACGGATCCCACATGCCCGAAGGCTATTGAATGTTTCTGCAAAGTCTAGGCTATGTTGGTGCTTTTAAAGCACTCTTTATTACAATATCATCCATATATGCCTCTACATTGCGACCTAATTGATGACCTAGAGCCTTAGCAATTAACTTCGAAAAAGTAGCCCCGACATTTCTTAAACCAAAGGGCATTCTTACATAACAAAAGACTCCTAACGGAGTTACGAAGCTTGTCTTGATTTCATCTTCCCGCTTTAGCTAGATTTGATGATAGCCGAAGTACGCATCGAGAAAGCTTAATAACTCCGAACCGGCAGTAGAGTCGACCAATTGATCAATTCGGGGCATGGGGGGGTCGCGGGGGCATGCTTTATTCAGGGATGCAAAATCAATACACATGCGCCACTTCCCTGAAGATTTCTTCCTAACGAAGACTGGGTTGTCTAACCACTCTGTATGAGCCACTTCTCTGATAATCCCAGCCTTCAGCAGCTTTTCCACTTCGTCTTTGGCAAGGATAGCTCTCTCTGCAGAAAGCTTCCGGAGTACTTGCCGAATAGGCCGAGCCTTCGGGTTCACAAGTAAACTGTGCTCAATAATATCCTGACTGACTCTGGTGATGTCTTCATCAGACCAAGCAAAGACATCTAAATTCTCCTCAACTACTTTCTCTAATGAAGTAGCGACTTCTAGAGGCAAGTCTTTGCCAAATTGAAATGAATATTCCTTGCCATATTTGACAATAACCTTCATTGCAATCTCTCCTTCGGGGCTTGGTCTTGGGAAGGATTTCTTCAAAGATTCGTCAGGAACAGAGAAATTCTCCGGGTTATCTTGCACGCTGTTCACCTGTCTCGGGTAAAGGGGAGGGCCATGACCATACTCCGCTCTTCACGCGGTGGCCTGATCTCCGAAAACAGTGAGCACTCCCGCCTATGTGGGCATCTTCATACACAGGTAATTATGATGCACCACAGCTCCGAATTGATTCAGCATGCCCCTTCTGAAGATGACATTGTATGCATATGGAGCATCCACAACATTGAAAATCACTTCTTCTGTCCTAGCCAGTAGCCCCTCTCCAAAAGTAACTTCCAGGCCAATTTCACCGAGGGCATCGAGAGGGGGTCCTGCGAAGCCCTGTAAAGGACGAGCTGCTGGGAGAAGATGCTTCCTGGAGATGCAGAGTTGATCAAAAGCTTGAACAAAGATAATATCTGCCAAACTCCCTCCGTCGATTAGCACTCTCCGGACCTCAGTCCCTGCTATGTCGGTAGTGATGACGAGTGGGTCTGCATGTGGAAACTTAATACCAGCTGCATCATCTACAGAAAAAGATATCGGCACATGGGACCATTCGAGCATAGCAGCTGCAGACGAAGAGGTTCCAATATGGCCCACTTCTCTAACATATTCTCTTCTCTGCCTCTTCGACATACTTCCGAGGATCCCTCCTCCGGAGATGGGGAGGACTACTCTTTTCCATCGATCTTGTCCCTCTTCTTGCTTCGAAGGTGGCATAACATTGACCACCGGAGGCCGTCTTGCAGGGTCGAAGTTCTCTATTTGTGCCACAGCCTGGACAGGCTCCGGATGCACTTCAGTCGGAACTCGGTCAGTAGTTCCTCAACCCGAAGTTCTTTCCAAATACTCTCCTCTTAAAGCAATTATAGATTTGCATGCATCAGTTGTGTGACTCCGATTTTCACCATGGACACAGCAGAAAAAGGCCTGGGCTTTGCCAGCCAGTTTCCCTGGCGGCCTCCAGCTGCTGGTCTTGCATCCTGAAGGCTACGGAGCCCTTGGGGAAAACTTCTGCGGGGGTGCAATGTTCAAAACTTCTGAACGAGGATGCTTTTGCCCCCGACGCCTGTCGTGCTGAGCTTTGAAGATAGGCCCTTGCGGCTGTGTTGAAGTTTTCACTTCCAACTTAACTTCTTGCAGTATCGACGGAGTTGCAGTAGTTCTCCGAAGCCATCCCTCTTCTGACCTTGCATATTCTTTGAAATAAGACATCAACTGAGCAACAAAAGATATATTTTTCCTTTGAAGTTTATCAAGGAGGCCCGCATGAATAACTCCCTCTCGAGCTGCGTCAACTACATAAGATGTAGTTAACCCTCGAATTTGCGACTTCGTATGAGCGAAGCGCTTGAAATACTGTCTTAAAATCTCTCTGGGGTGCTGCTTCACCTGGAAAAGGCTTCTTGTTGACCTTGTGGGTACAAAAGTACCCTGAAAGTTGCTCACGAACTTCTTCCTCAACTCCCCCCATGATCTGATTGATCCTGGCTTCAGAGACCAGAACCACCGCAGTGCCACTCCTTCGAGAGCTAGGGGAAATCATTTGGCCATAGTGTCTCGCACTCCCCCGCTGGATTCAATTGCTAATGCATAAGAACGGGCGAACTCTCCAGGATCTTCATCTCTGGAATATTTGCAAAGCTTCGAAGTTTTCAACTTAGGGTCGAAGCGCACTTTCTGCAACTCAGGATGCAGCGAAGATTCGGTGTCGAAGGAAGCGTTCTCTGGGGCTTCGGGATAAAGAAGTTCGTCGTCTTCGGGCACATCGGCAATGACTAGGGTGGCCTAAGAACGAAGCCTATCTGTGGCTTCTTGCCGCCACCTTGCTACTTCAGCTTGGAGACTGGCCATTTGAGCCGCCATATAACCAAGACCATCTTCATCTCCTCCGGAAGGACCTTCCGGGTCTTGAGAACTGTACGCATCAGTTCGAAGTGGAACTTGAGGTGGAAGAGGGACTCCGGCCGGCCGAAGTATAGATGGAGTTGGGGGAGGAACTCCGTATGCTCGAGGAAGGGAAATCCCTTCCGGAGTTTGAGGTGGAGGAAACGTCGAAGGCCCTCCGACCTCAACTGTGTTTGAAGATCTTGCTCTGGAGGTCCGAGGAGACCTCCGAATAGGACTACCACCTGCACTCCGCTTGGGAGGCATGGTTTGAGAACTTGGTAGAGAACGTAGTTTTTTGGACTAGGTTCCCCACAGACGGCGCCAACTGTTGGCGTAAAAGATTACGCTAACAGGTTTTTGAAGGTTAGAAACTAACAAACGAAGTGTTCGCGAAGTAAACTATTTCAAGCCTCCGAAAGGATAATAGCTTAAAACAGTTCGAAAATGTATATTGAATAACTTGTATTCGGTCCCCATTACAGAGTAAAACGGGGGGTATTTATAGGCCCAAACATTAAGGAAAAGACCCTTTTACCCCTCTATTACAGCCGACATAGTGGAAACTATTCGGTACCCTTAATAGGGCTAAAATGGTAAAAGACTAATCTAATGAGAAGGAAGATAAGTCTTCCATCCTAGCTGGCAAGGAAGCTCTCGGAAGAGTCCTAGTTCGAAGATATACTCCGAACTAGAGTTCGCCTCCATACTTCGAACTTGATCCACGGTGATTCCGGAGTTATATGCTGGAAACCTTTGATTCAATCACCTGCCTTTGCCTTGTTACCATAATGGCTCTGAGGATGAAATATTTTCCCCCAACACCAAGATAAACCGGCGATCGCACTAACCAGACCGATGCCTCAAGAGATCGATACGATGCAACCTTGAAGAACACGAACCTTGTCGATTTGATCGTTGGGGTGGCGGCACTCAACTCTTCGCCGGTGGTCAAAATAATGCACCCCGGTTCCGAGTGACAAGTCCCGCCGGGATTAACCTTGTGAACCCAAGGGTGGCGATGCGCTGAAAGAATAGTTTGTTGTGGTTGATTGTGTGTGTCCTCTAAACCTAGCTAACTAGATACATATTTATAGTCTGGAGATTTGTCGTCCAAGAAGTCTACGTTGAAACCGATTCTGGATCATCTTTATATTCTCCCACCTTTATCGGCTCCTTCATATTCTGCCATATTGTAACGATATGGATGGGCTTCTTTGATCACCTTTGACCAGACTCCTTTTACTTCTATTGACCTTGTGACATCCTTAGTGGGCCTAGGCTTCACCAAATCTTGGCGTCAATAAATGCCCCCTAGTTTCTGAGCATTAAAGGGTAACCGATGCTTTGAAATTATTGGTCATCATCACCCTCTGCCATCATGTCCTTTCAAACATCCCTCTATAATGTCTTTTCAAATTCATTATTAGTAACTGCAACCCTTCATCTTCTAGTACTTTATAAAATAATGCATAGGATACCAGCTTCATATCATATCACCCTTTCCTCCTCCTTTTTGCATCTTCTTCTCTGGCCATTCACGATTGTGATGGATGTTGCTTGATCTGACGCATCTACTTTTCTTTATGCCGGTGTCGGACTAGGCTTCATCCCACATAGTTTTGTTCTGGTGCTCTTTAAACCAAAGATTATGTTCCCCTAATCTCGAGATTGCAAAGATCTCGATGTTTCGAAAATTGTACTCATGATTACCTTTTTGCCTAATGTTGAAAGTGGTCTCACTAAATCTGGCGAGATCGGCTTGACCCAGCTGCCAAGGAGTCATTTTTGCCCTATAAGTATCTACGTTCACTCCCCTCTTTTCTTCTTCATACTTTCTGCATATTATTCTCACTTTAGCCCTCGAGCTTGTCATCGTTCTGCTTCCAACGTGAGGAGCAATGCTGAATAGCGTGGGCCTCATGGCTCCAAAAGTGATGAGTCATTGTCAACGATAGTCAAAGAGGAAAGCAGAAGAAAAGATATGTTGTTTCATGGGCCACGTGTGACTCAGGTACACGGGCAGCAAGCGACTGTCGAGCAGAGGAGGCTACGAAGTCGGGCTGGCCCAATCCGGGTACATGGGCTAGGAGCAGCATAAGACCCACAGGGCTGTTGACCAGGATTGACTCAGGTACACGGGCGGTGAGTGATTGCCGGGCTGAGAGAGCTGCGGAATCGGGCCAGCCCAATCCGGGTACCTGGTGCAAAGCTGGTGGAGGCTTTGTCAGTTTCGGCGCAAAACTGACAACCGTTGATCTTGTATCGTACTGTCCAGAAGAGAAGCCGTAGTCGTTACGAAAACTTAGCTTCTGGATAAGTCATCTGTATCTCTAGGCCCACAGTCAGTCAGTCGCGTCTGTAAAAATACCTAAGGGCAATAGAGTCTTTTCCTTTATTCTTGCGTCTGTAAAAAACCCTAAGGGGCTGGTAGAATATTCCTAGTGTTGGGCAGCCTATAAATATGGCCCCAATCCCTAGGGTTTGAACTACCCTTTTGGTTGAAATAAATACTACTCCTGTGGGTCATTTTGTCTCTTGCTTTGCCTCTCTCCTCTCCTGTTCATGCTTGCGCCGCCAGGCATTTTTGCTCCTGTTTTTCTTGCCTTGCATTTATTGTTGCAGTGAAACTTCTATTCTCCAATCGTGTGCAGCAATTGCAGAGTTTTAATGGCTTCGAGGTACTTGGTTTGAAGCTGTGTTCGAAGTCTTGCCTTCGAAGTACATACTTCGAAGCAGACTCCGACTTTATCATACTTCGCTTCGAAGCACACTTTGATTCCTACCTTCGGCATTTTCACAACACCTTTGACAGACTTCGACTACCACCTCCGAACCAGACTTCGACCAGCAAAGTAGACCTCGACCTCCGAAGCAGGTTTCTGCCAGCAAAGCAGGCTTCGACCTGCGAAGCAGGCTTCGCCGAGTTTCGAACAGAAGACAAATTTGAACAGGTAACTTCTCTTCTCTCTCATAGTGCACCTAGATTGCTTTACTGAGAAGTTTGTCTTGCCTAGTCTTGCATATACTGTTTATCTGTTTATTAGCACTGCCTTGATAGTTCTCTGTTTGTCATCAGCCGCTTCTAGGCTAGATACCTTTAGACTTAGGCTATCTGTTTATTTTCTGCTGCTTAGTCTTTTGAGGTGCGTTGGGTATTGGGAACAGGCCAGTGATTCGAAAGAATTTTTTAAGGCGCCCATTCACCCCCCCCTCTTTGGTCGCTACTTTTGGTCCTACAAGTGGTATCAGGGCTTGGTTAGGGTTTTTCCATACCTTAACCGGTTCTAAACCTCAGTAGTGACCATGACGTCTCCTGGCAAGGTCCCGTCCTTGGAATCCTATGGCTATAATTATTGGAAGACTCGCATGCGAGCCTATCTCATGAGGCAGGTTTCGGACATTTGGGACATTTGCGTTCACACCATGTTTGTCATATTGCCAGTCGCTGAGCATCGTACTGCTGGTATCATTGCTCAGCATCTGAGCAATAGTAAGGTTGTGAACATTCTGTTTTCTGGTTTAGGTCCCACTGAGTTTGAGCGTGTGAGTCATCTCTCCACTGCGAGAGAGATCTGGGCTACCCTCAAGGCACACCATGAGGGAACAGCACAGGTCAAGGCTCGGCTCTATCAGACCTACCGGCGTGAATATGAGAATTTCACACAGAAGCGGGTGAATCTGTTGAGGCTTTGTTTGGTCGTTTTCAGTCGATCATAAACAAGCTTCGGGACAACTAGGCTGAGGGTGCTCAGTTAGTCTCAGATCATGAGCAGGCGCTCAAGGTTCTCCATACCTTGGACCCAAAGATCTGGGAGATCAAGGTATCCTCTATCGTTGAGAGCACTTCTTACGATACCTTGACCATTTCTGAGTTATTTAGCAAGCTGAAGGCCACTGAGGTAGATATCCAGTTGAGATCAAATCTCACTGGTTCTGGATCAAAATCCCTGGCCCTTGCTACACCTTCTGTTGATCCCTCTGCTGTGAGCTGTGTTGGGTTCTCCTTGATGTCTATCACTGAGGACCAGCTTGAGTTGTTGGGAGATGATGATTTGTGTCTCTTTAACAACCGGGTGCGTCGTGTCTATGACAAGAGAATGTTCAAAAGACACGGCACAAAATCCGGATGCTTTGAGTGTGGTGATCCAGGACACTTCATCGCCGACTGCCCCAAGCGCAATGGTCACAAGAAGGGCACCGGTGGTGGCTTCCACGACTCTGGCAAGCATGACAACTCTTCCTTCAACAAGGGCAAGCCGAAGACCAGATTCTTCAAGAAGGCCCTGAAGGACTACCGGCGAGAGAACAAGAAGCGCGACAAGGCCTTCTTCGCCGAGATGGAGAAGAGCTACTCCAAGCGGTCCACATCTTCTTCCTCTTCATCGAGCTCAAGCGATGAGGAGATCGCCATCAGGAAGGGGAAGGACAAGGACGATCAGGCGGGTCTCTGCTTCATGGCCTTCGAAGACAAGCCGAAGAGCCGCTCACACCAGCGCCGAAGATCCCACAAGAGCTTCTGTTCAATGGCTCTTGGAGATAGGGAAGAAAAGAGCTCCTCCGATGACTCCGACGACGACGACAACAAGGTATCATCCTATGAAGGAGAAATTGTTGATTTACTTGAGAGCAATCGTCAGTACTTAAAGTATCGGGAAAAACTGCTTAGGGGGGCCAAAAAGAGGATAGATGAGTTGGAGAGTGAGCTTGCCGTAGCCAACGGCAGAATTGAGAGTCTATCTTCTTCCCCTTGCTTGGGTGATAGCAGTGAGTGCCCGAAGTGTGAGGTGCTTCTGTGTGACCTGTCGACTCTGAAGTCCAGGTACACAGAAAGGGTTGATGAGAGGGATGCTTTGGCCACTAAGCTTGAAAGCGCTCAGTTGGAGCTGAAAGATGCTCAAGCCACTGTCATCGCACCTTGTGTTCATTGCCCATCTCATCTAGCTGCCTTAGCTGAGCTGAAATCCAAGGGTGATGAGCATTTGGGTGATTTAGAAAGGTTGAGAGCTGAGCTTGCCCAGACTAGGCTAGAGCTTGAGACACTGTCAGTTCCACCCATTGTCTGTGAGAACTGTCTGTCTCTTAGAATGGAGTTGATCAAGCTGAAAGCCGAAAAGTCTGTCCATGTAGAGAGTGAGTGTGAGACCTGCTTGTCTCAGGTGGAGGTTCTAGCTTCCTTGAGAGAGGAGCTAGCAGATTCTCAGAATGAGAACTTTTACCTCCGTTTCATCCTGAGTTGGATCAGTGCCAGAGAGCCTCAGCTCGGCATGATGATCCAGCAGTTCAAGAGGCAGGATGGGTTTGGAGTAGGTTATACCTACACCAAAGCTGACTTTGAAAGTGCCATTAGCCGAGCAGTGGAGTGGAGTAAAATGACTCCAGAGCAGAGGTATCCCAAGACTCACTCCACTGAGTCCTCCCAGGCTTGTCAACCAAAGGATGGAGTGATTCATGAACCACCCAATGCTCCACCCAAGAAGCCTATCTGGGTTCCTAAGCCCAAACACCTCCACTCTTCTCTAGACTCTCTTCCTGGACCCTCTCAGCCCAAGAAGACGACACCGAACACCACTAAGCCCAAAAACCCCAAGCCTCAACCACATCCCAAGAAGCCCACCTACCATTTTGAGTATTGTCAGAAAGAAGGGCATCTTGTGGAATTTTGCTTCAGGAGGAAGCGGGTTGAGAGAGCAGAGCGTGCTCGTGGTGATCAGGAGCAGTTCTACCAGCACGGTGGTAGACTGCGTGTTCCTCGACGCGGGGAGAGGCTGGAGGCCAGGCCACATCGTGTAGGTGGTGGTAGAGGAGATGGCTTTCTTGCCCGTGCTCCAGTTGGTGGTGTCCGTTCCGGCAGAGTTCTAGACCGTGTTGGCTACGGTTCTGGACCTCGTGGCCACAGGTTTAGGCAGAACCGAGGACCGCGCTTTGAGCCGCGTTTTGGTCCAAACTCTTTTGATGGTTTTCGCTTTCCATCTTTTAAGCAGATGGCTCAACACTAGTTTAGCTCTTTTGCTAAATCTGGTGCCGGACCATTTGCTCCCACTTACAGCCACTGATTGTGCAGGATCGGGGACTGGAGGACATTTGGATTATGGACTCAGGATGCTCCCGCCACATGATGGGACATCGCAGATGGTTCTCCAGTCTCACTCCCCCAAGCTCCAAAGAGTACATCACTTTCGGGAACAGTGGTCAAGGGAAGGTAAGTGGCATAGGTTCTATTCGCATTTCAGATCATTTCTCTTTGAAGAATGTTGCTTTGGTTAAAAATTTGAACTTCAATTTGATTTCTATTTCGCAACTTCTTGAGGATGGCTTGGAAGTGCGTTTTAAGAAGGGCAATTTTTCTGTGGTTGATTCTAGAGGGTCTTTGGTTTGTCAGATTTTACCTTTCGGTAAAGTTTTTCGAATTGACTTCTCTAGTTCTTTTGGCCCTTCTCACTGTTTGATTGCTGGATCTTCTTCTGAGCTCTGGAAGTGGCATAGGAGGTTAGGTCACTTGAGTTTTGATCTGCTAGTCAGGTTAAGCTCTATGGACCTCATCCGAGGATTGCCCAAGCTTAAGATGGAGAAGGATCTAGTTTGTCATCCCTGTCGTCATGGGAAAATGGTTGCCGCCTCTCACTCACCTGTGACTCAGGTGATGACTTCGTATCCAGGCGAGCTTTTACATTTGGACACCGTAGGTCCAGCTCGGGTACGCTCAGTTGGTGGGAAATGGTATGCACTTGTGATTGTTGATGACTTTTCTCGATTCTCGTGGGTTTTCTTTTTGGAGTCTAAGGATGAGACTTTTCATTTTGTTCATGACCTGATTTTGAAGCTGAAGAATGAGAACAATGGTCAGATGCGAGCAATTCGCTCCGACAACGGCTCTGAGTTCAAGAACTCTCAGTTCGTCAGCTTCTGTAGTGATCAGGGTCTGGATCATCAGTTTTCTTCTCCTTACACTCCCCCACAGAACGGCGTTGTGGAACGAAAGAACCGCACGCTAGTCGAGATGGCCAGGACAATGCTCGATGAGCACAGGACTCCTAGGCGTTTTTGGGCTGAAGCCATGAACACGGCTTGCTATCTGGCCAACCGCATCTTCCTTAGAGCTTACCTTGGTAAGACATCATATGAATTGCGGTTTGGCAGACAGCCCAAGGTGAGCCACTTGCGAGCGTTTGCCTGCAAGTGCTTTGTGCTCAAGAAGGGAGGGCATTTGGACAAGTTTGAGTCTCGTTGCTGGGATGGTGTTTTTCTTGGCTACGCTTTGCATTCTCGAGGTTTTCATGTTTGGATCCTCGAATCCCAGCTGCTTGTCGAGACTTGTGAGGTTTCATTTGATGAGTCCTTGCCTTCTTTGACTCCTTCTTTTGAGCCTTCTGATGGTGAGCTTGGAGAGTCCATCTTCGAGGAAGATGATGACACTCCATCCGCTAATGAGGGTGGGCCTTCTGCACTCCCCGCAGAGCCCACACCTTCTGAGACTTCGACTGAGGATGAGGGCGGACCTCTGATCACTTCTTCCACTACGATCGAGCCCCCTCAGTCGAGTCCAGAAGTGCCAGTTGTTGACTCTGGTGAGGTGACTTCAGATCACTAGGGAACCCGAGCAGTTCAGCGTGACCATCCCTCAGAGCTCATCATAGGTGATCTGACTGAGAGAACTTTGCGTTCTTCTGCCTCTCTTTGTGTGTTTGCTGAATCTGCGTTTGTTGCATCTTTTGAGCCCAGAGACGTTTCTCATGCTCTTTCTGATTCCAATTGGATTAATGGTATGCAAGAAGAGCTTGAAAACTTTGTCCGCAATCGGGTTTGGACACTAGTTGAGCCGCCGCCAGAATGCAACCCTATAGGCACCATGTGGGTATTCAAGAACAAACAAGGTGAAGATGGGGTTGTGGTGCGCAACAAAGCTCGACTAGTTTCCCAAGGTTATTGCCAGAAGGAAGGTATTGACTTTGAAGAAACCTTCGCTCCTGTTGCCTATCTTGAGTCCATTCGTATTCTTCTAGCTTTTGCCGTTTCGAAGGGTTTTAAGCTTTTTCAAATGGATGTCAAGAGTGCTTTTCTGAACGGGTACATAGAAGAGGAGGTTTATGTTAGGCAACCCCCCGGTTTTGAGAACCCTAAGTTTCCTCGACATGTTTTTAAATTGCAAAAAGCTTTATACGGGTTGAAGCAAGCCCCCAGGGCTTGGTATGACCGGTTGAAGCAATTTTTGTTGGGGAAGGGCTTTGTGATGGGTTCGGTGGATAAAACTCTTTTCTTGCTCAGAGATGCTTCAGATTTCTTTGTCGCTCAGATTTATGTGGATGATATTATCTTTGGCGGTACTACTGATTCTCTTGTGTCCAAGTTTTTTGAGCAGATGCACAGCGAGTTTGAGATGAGCCTCATGGGTGAGCTCAAGTACTTCTTAGGGCTCCAGATCAAGCAGACCAAGCACGACACTTTCATCCACCAAGGTAAGTACACTCGTGATATGTTAAAGAAATTTGACTTTGGTGGTGAATTGAAGCCGCAGATGACCCCGATGGGCACTTCTGGGGGTCTGGACAAGGATGAGAGCGGCGTAAAGGTCAATGAAAGGGAGTTTCGAGGAATGATCGGTTCGCTGCTCTACTTGACGACGACCAGACCGGACATTCAGTTTGCTGTGGGACTATGCGCGCGCTTCCAGTCTTCACCTCGCGCTTCTCATCGGCAGGCTATCAAGCGCATATTCAGGTATCTTACTTATGCGCCCGATCTTGGTCTTTTCTATTCAGCATTATCTTCTCTCGATTTATCTGGATTTTCGGATGCCAACTTTGGTGGGTGCCAGTTGGATCGCAAGTCAACTTCCGGTACTTGCCAGTTTCTTGGTTCTTCTCTTGTCTCTTGGTCTTCTCGTAAGCAATCTGGAGTTGCTCTTTCGACCACAGAGGCTGAGTACGTAGCTGCTGCTCACAGTTGGTTTGGATGATTTCTACTCTACGAGATTTTGGGTTGTTCTTTCCTACCAGAGTTCCTTTGTTTTGCGACAGCACCAGTGCAATTAGTGTAGGGAAAAACCCATGTCTCCATTCAAAAACCAAACACATTGATGTGCGCTTTCACTTTCTGCGGGATCAATATGAGAAAGGTGTCATTGACCTTGTTCATGTTGATACCCATCATCAGTTGGCTGATATTTTCACCAAACCCCTAGATAAGTCTACATTTGAGCGTTTACGAGGGGATTTGGGTGTTGTGTATCCTTTTTAGGATATTTTGCGTCAGTTTTCTTTCTTCTTTACTCTTTTCTTGAGTCTTTTTGTGTGTGTTCATATCTTGTATATTCATATATCACACTTTAGAGCTGCTTCTGTTATATGATTGAACTGCTTTACTTATTCTAGCTGGTACATGCTTTTGATTACATGTCAATGATCATGTCTTGTCTCAGTTTGCTTGATAAGTCTGATATCTGTCATATGCATGGCTTTTATGCTTTAAAATTGAAAAATGATCACCATTGCTTCTGGTAACTAGCATGCGTAGGCTGAATGTTCTTGCTATCTGTTACATGCCCTGTAGCTAGTTCCTGACCTAGATGCAAATATGCAACTTGGACATCTGTATGCTTTAAACATGGAAATGTGCTATAAAGATGATGAAAAATCAAGAAAAATGAAAGTTCCATGCCTTTTTTATGCATAACTTGAAAAGATCCAGGTGGGTTTGTTTTTGTCGCGTTGCATTGTTCTGGACTGCGTACCATAGCACTTTGGTATGAACTAGGACAGTGCAATGTATGCCAAGACCAATGTCTTAAGCTTCTGATGGTCCAGTTCTGGCCTAGGCTTGACTTGGTCGGTCAGCATAAGGTTTGACATACAAATAACCCCTGGCAAAAATAAAAAAAAAAGGAAAAAGAAAAAGCTTGAAAATTGAAATGATAACAAGTTTGCTGAAGCACTTTGATTCGGACAATGCCTATCTTGGTAGATATCAGTTAGCTCTTGCATCTCATGTTTTACCTTGCTTGTTTACTGGAAAATGTGGTAATATTTTTGTTTGCAAAAACTGAAAAAAAATGCGTGCTAATGACTTTCTTTAGATATCATCTGTTGCACTGATCATGCCATGATTCGTTAACAGTATGTCTTTTGCTATATCTGTTAGATATTGTAATTGCAGTCAATCATATCTGAGAAGCATGCTTTATTCACTCCTCATGCACCCCAGTTACATTCATTGCATATTTTGAGCATTTCAGGGGTAGTCTGTGTCTCTATTGAGTGCTTGATGAGTTCACTTGTCAACAAGGGGGAGAAAATTTGGGATCAAAGTTTAAGGGGGAGTTCTTACTCTGTTGATATCCTTGTTCTTCTGAAATCGCACTCATTTTGAGCTTTTACGTTTTGGTTAACCATAATGACCACTTCTTGCTTTTGTTCGGCTTTTGGTCATTAGGGTTAAACTTTTACCTTATTTTTCTTCTTCTTTGTCTTCGTGTGCTTTGTTTTCGTGTTTCCACATTCGTTCGTAGGTGCTGAAGAGCTGAAGAAGAGGAGTGTTGACAATGCACTCATCAAGGGGGAGATTAAGGAGCCATGCTGAATAGCGTGGGCCTCATGGCTCCAAAAGTGATGAGTCATTGTCAACGATAGTCAAAGAGGACAGTAGAAGAAAAGATTTGTTGTTTCATGGGCCACGTGTGACTCAGGTACACGGGCAGAAAGTGACTGTCGAGCAGAGGAGGCTGCGAAGTTGGGCTGGCCCAATCCGGGTACATGGGCCAGGAGCAGCAGAAGACCCACTAGGCTATTGACCAGGATTGACTCAGGTACACGGGCGGTGAGTGATTGCCGGGCTGAGAGAGTTGCGGAATCGGGCCGTCCCAATCCGGGTACCTGGTGCAAAGCCGGTGGAGGCTTTGTCTGTTTCGGCGCAAAACTGACAACCGTTGATCTTGTATCATACTGTCCAGGAGAGAAGCCGTAGTCGCTACGAAAACTTAGCTTCCAGATAAGTCATCTGTATCTCTAGGCCCACAGTCAGTCAGCCGTGTCTGTAAAAATACCTAAGGGCAGTAGAGTCTTTTCCTTTATTCTTGCGTCTGTAAAAACCCTAAGGGGCTGGTAGAATATTCCTAGTGTTGGGCAGCCTATAAATAGGGCCCCAATCCCTAGGGTTTGAACTACCCTTTTGGCTGAAATCAATACTACTCCTTTGGGTCATTTTGTCTCTTGCTTTGCCTCTCTCCTCTCCTGTTCATGCTTGCGCCGCCAGGCATTTTTGCTCCTGTTTTTCTTGCCTTGCATTTATTGTTGCAGTGAAACTTCTATTCTCCAATCGTGTGCAGCAATTGCAGAGTTTTAATGGCTTCATTTCATTCGAACAGCAAATTTTTCCATTGATTTTGAGGCTTCGGAAGCTTCTGTTGCATGTGTTCTTCACGCAAGTAGTACTAGTTCTTGCTGTTGCAAGTAGTACTACTATACTGTAGCTACAGTACTCTGTGCCAGCTTTTTGCTTTCTACTGCGCAACTTTTTGATCGAAGTTGACAGGCCCTAGCAACTTTTCTGTCTGTTTTCTGGCGAAGCCATCCTCCCTGTTCGAAGCCCCTCATCTCCGTGAGGCAGGCTTCGATCTGACATACTCGAAGGCTTCGTTGGAACTTCGAACTTCGTTCTGTGTCCTGAGTTGCTAGCTGCGAAGTATTTTTTGAACGGACAGCGTCGCATACTTCGATCGATGGTGCAAAGGTACTCCGCCTCGAGCTCTTCGAAGTCCACACTTCGATAGGTTTCGAAGTTGGCTTCGAAGCTTGTCGTTCTGTTAGGCTTCGCTTTGGTTTCTTTGTCGCATGTCAGCCTTCGCTTCTCTTTTCGAAGCTTGTTCTTTTCGAAGGTAGAGTGTAGGCTTCGAATTTGGTGCCTCTGTCGTGTGACAGGCTTCGCTTCTTTGTTCGAAGTTTGTCCGTCTGTGTGTTGCGTTCGAAGTTTTCTGTTCGAAGGTTTGGCTTCGAAGTACTTGGTTCGAAGCTGTGTTCGAAGTCTTGCCTTTGAAGTACATACTTCGAAGTAGACTCTGACTTTATCATACTTCGCTTCGAAGCACACTTTGATTCCTACCTTCGGCATTTTCACAACACCTTCGACAGACTTCGACTACCACCTCCGAACCAGACTTCGACCAGCAAAGTAGACCTCGACCTCTGAAGCAGGCTTCGGCCAGCAAAGCAGGCTTCGACCTGCGAAGCAGGCTTCGCCGAGTTTCGAACAGGAGACAAATTTGAACAGGTAACTTCTCTTCTCTCTCATAGTGCACCTAGATTGCTTTACTGAGAAGTTTGTCTTGCCTAGTCTTGCATATACTGTTTATCTATTTATTAGCACTGCCTTGATAGTTCTCTGTTTGTCATCAGCCGCTTCTAGGCTAGATACCTTTAGACTTAGGCTATCTGTTTATTTTCTGCTGCTTAGTCTTTTGAGGTGCGTTGGGTATTGGGAACAGGCCATTAATTCGAAAGAATTTTTTAAGGCGCCCATTCACCCCCCCTCTGGTCGCTACTTTCGGTCCTACACAACGCCGTTGCGATCGTCACTTCAGCGTTCTTCATATTCTTCACCAGCCGTGTACTCCGGCAACCTTCGCGATGGCCACCAACGACATGATCCCCGAGGTAAGTCATCGGCATTCTTCTTCCTTTTTGTTGTTCTTCGTATTTTCTTGGTTCTTCTGCCATCTTTACTATTTCCTTTTTCTTATTATTTCTTTTTACTTTCTACTCTGTATAACCTAAAGAACCAAATGTTGATTCCCATGGCTAACTGTAGGACCGAAAGTAGCGACCAGAGGGGGGGTGAATGGGCGCCTAAAAAATTCTTTCGAATTAAATGGCCTTCTCCCAACACCCAACGCACCTCGACAGACAATCAGCAGAAGCAAAATAGATCACAGGTGTATTCAAGAGTCGAGTTTTAGGATTATTGATTCCCGTCTAGAATGCTTGCATCTATGCATGGGTGTATTCAAGAGACCATGCAATACAATCCTATATTGAACGACCTTTAATAAAGTCGTATTGGTTAGCATGAATGACTATGGTGATGACCGGTTGAAGTCTGTTAGCTAGGATCTTTGTGAAAATTTTGACGCTATTATTAAGTAGGGACATGGGCCTAAAATCAAAGACAAATGAGCCATCATGGGATTTGGCAATAAGGGCAATATAAGACCCATTGATGGGTTAAAGACAAGCAGTCTGCTAGGAAATTTGAGAGCCTAGGGCGATGAAGTACGATCAAATAATGGGCTAGCACACCTTATAGAAAAGCCCACTGAAGCCATGTGGGCCAGGGGCCTTCTCTGAGGGGGAGTCCATGGACCACGTTGTCTTATTTTGAGTCTGAGAAGTCTGCAGCAAGGTGTTCAAGGCCATCGTATCTGGGGATTAAATGGGCTAGGTCAAAATCCATCACATGGCAAGAGGAGAAGCCCATTTTTCTTAAATAGTAATCCAGGAAGGCTTTAGCCTTGTCTTCAACAGAGCAGGACCATCGCCCTTCTTCAATTTGCACAGCAGGAATAGCATTTTGGAGCCTTCTAAAACTGGCAGCAGCATGAAAAAATTTGGTGTTTTCATCACCCAGCTTAGTCCATCTGATAGTATAACGTTGTCTCTAGTAGGTATTTCTGAGCTGAAGAAGAGAGGCAATGTGCTCTTTAAGTACACATCTAAAGTTTAGCTCTAGGGTCGATAAGGTTCTTGCCTCCTCGGCATGATCCAGGATATTCAGGATGATGTAAGAGTTTTTGAGACAGTTCTCATAAGACCCATATCTTTTTCTCCAGCGGGACAATTTTTTGGAGACCTCGGAATTTGTTGGCTATTCTGTGGGAGGGATTTGAGGGAAAGGAGCCAGTGTTCCAGCTAGAATTGATAATGTCTAAGAACCCAAGTAGTTTGATCCAGTAGTTTTCAAATCTGAAGATTGTGGACCGTGTCATGGAGGCGCCTATATGAATAAGGCAAGGGCAGTGGTCAGAGACAACATTGGGGAGGCCACTGAAGGAGGTGTTAGGAAAGGAAGAGATCCAATGAGGGGAAGAAAGGCACCAATCGAGTTGAATTAGAAGAGGTGGAGTTTGCATGTTGCTCCAGGTGAATTTGCGGCCTTATAGATGGATTTCTAGGAGACCAAGATGGCTGATGATGGTGTTGAAAGTTCACATGTTATTGACATTGGCACTGTTCCTATTATGGTTTGTTGGGAAGCGGTAGAGGTTAAAGTCGTCGACAAAAATCCAATCCACGAGAGGGGGATAGCAAGATTGAGCAAACAGTAGGCAAAGGGTGCCATGTATGAGTTGCGGCAAGGGTCGTAGATGTTGGAAAGAGTCCAAAGACAACCATTGGAGATATATCTGAAGTTAGCGGTCAGTTGGTGATCGGAGGAAGAGTGAAGGCTGCTAGAGAATTGAGAACTGTTCTTGCCAATGAAGAGACCACCTATCGATCCCGAGGAGGGAGTAAACAGATATTGGTCGAAGCGTTTGGGGAGAAATTATCGAACGGAAGAATGGTCAAAGTGGGAAATTTTGGTTTCTTGGAGACAGACAATATTGGCTCGACTGGTATTGATGAGGTCACGAACAACAATGCATTTGATCATCGCACTAAGACCTCAAGTGTTCCAGCGAATAACACGCCATTCGGGGGAGCTTGACATTACGAGAAACAATTGAAAGGAGTTGGGGAAGTGCTTGACAGAACCAGTGTCGGTGCAAATGGGGGATAGGCACGCAAAATGAAACAGTAGTGAAGATAATAAAAGCAAATGGGACAATGTTTATGGCCAGGGCAAATCTAGCCATCAGATGGCAACCCACAAGCCGGCATAATGGGACAAGCATTTATGACAATCAAACACAAAAAGAGGGATAGACATCAGCCATCTTGGAGGATTGCAGGACGGCTAGTTGAGGGTGGAAAAGATAAGCGGGAACATCATTGACTCGTGTTTGTAGAGTTTGGAGCTCCCTGGAAGACGAAGCCGCAGCAGGGTGGCCACCAGGAGCTAGAGAGGGCGTCGGATCATCCGAATTGCTGGAAAGAAGGGTTGAGTTATAAACAATGGAAGCATTGATACCGCAAAGGGATATAGCAAAATGTTGAATTTGTGGAATGGAGAGGGGAGGACAGACAAAATCAGACCTCAAGATATCAATATAGTCCTTGATGGATGGGCATGCAGATAGTGAAGGACCACCCTCTAAGCTGACAAAGGAGCGCTTGAACCCTTTGGACTTGATCATCAACCTAAGACTGTGCCTAAGACCATGATTAGACAGGGGGTGGGTGTCTTAAATGGTGGTGGACGATTTGACTTTTGTGCCTAAGACCCTCACAGCTTTCACTTCGAGTAATGTACAAAAGTTCTTTTAGAAAAATATTATATGCAGATTTGGAGTGCCTCGACAGCTCACAGTCGACAATGGGACATAGTTTGATGGGGAGCCCTTTAGAAAGTTTTGCGAAGATCTTGGCATACAAATATGCTTTGCAGTTGTGCGCCATCCTCAGTCTAACAGAGCTGTTGGAAGGGCTAATGGTAATATTTTATCAGGGCTGAATCGAAGAATAGTAGGGTTAGCAAAGGGGTTGTGGACTGAAGAACTCCCGAAGATTTTATGGTCCATTCGGACCACTGAAACGAGGTCCACAGGTTTTACTCCTTTCAAATTATTATTGAAAGATGAAGCTATGACACCGACGGAGCTCAAAAGAGGATCTCTTCGCACCATCGAACCTGAAATAGAAGGAGAAAGGCAAGCTTCGCTTGATTTAACAGAATAAACAAGGCTTCGAGCTGTGGCTAATTTGTCGAAATATCAACAGCAAACGAAGACTTGGTATGACCCGAAGGTTAAGCTCAATGAACTTAAACCAGGTCACTTAGTTTTGCGAAGCATCATAGCACCAAGGAAATTAGGAAATAAGTGGGAAGGTCCATATATCATTTTACATTTAGGACGCCCTAGTTCTTTTAAACTAGCTAATTTAGAAGGCGAAGAGTTAAAGCATGCCTGGCATGCGAAGCACTTAAAGCGATATTTTGCATAGGGGCTTCTTGTAATCATCTGTAAACACATTTTGATGCCATTAGATGCCCGCCACTAGAGTTGCTAGTGCTGACGGCAGCACCAGCGCCCGCCACTACTATTGGTAAAGTAGTGGCAGTCGGTGCTGACGTCAGCCCGGACCACCACTACTTTACCAATAGTAGTGGCAAGCGCTGGTGCTGTCTGCCGCTGCTACGCTGTCCGCCACTAAAGTATTGATGACATCACTTGCGACCGCCACTACTATTCTGCCTATAAATGCGCATCTTCTTCCTCCCCGAGCTCTACCAGAGTTCGCATTTAATTTTGTCCGTACAATGGCGACAAAAATCTAGATAAAGAGGGGGGAGGCTTTGTTTTCGTTTCTTTTGAAGGATTTCATTCTAGGAGGTAAATCCATGTCGAATCTCACATTTATTTTGTATTTAATCATTTATATAATGAGTTATTAGCGTTTTACTAATTTAGGGTTTGTGAATAGAAATTTTCAAATAATCTTCCATTACAGTGTTTCCTTCTCCCAAATGAACAAATATGACCCTCCTCACAATTATTCATCACTTGTATATTGATTTATGTCATTTTAATCTCTTTTTTAATTTGATTTATGATTATAGATCTAGAGTTATGTTCTTTGGAGAGAGAGAAACCAATGTAGTTAATTTATTTAATAATGTTTTTCTACTTAATACATAGTTTGAATTAAAGCATTTTTAATTAATGTTGTTATGAGAGATAATAAATCAATATATTTTCAATTTGTAAATTACTAAAATTAACAATAATGAATTTATTAATATTTTTTCAAATAATATATGTTTTAGATGGAGCACAGTTCCTAGATGTACTCGTCCAATGACGGAGATGTGGTGGCATATTTTAACAGAGTAACTGAATTTTCTGAAGCTACCGCACAATATGCTTCCCGTCAGAGTGAAGAGGCAATATATTGTCCTTGTAAAGTTTGTAAAAACGAAGCGATGTATCCGTTCATATCGTGAAACCATACAATTTCACTTGTTGAAAAATGGTTTCATGAAGAACTATTATATATGGATGAAACACGGTGAGATGGGCCAAAAACCTACTGAAGATTTTGATGTGCCGCAAGATGCTCATCAACATAGAAGAGGTTGTGATCATACATCCGACATAACACATGATGATGTTGATCAACATGATGATGATGACGCCTTTGATGTGGAGGAACTGATGCAAAATGTTGCACCTGAGGTGCTGTTGCAGAGAACTACAACCAAAGGATACGATAACTTTGAAGCACTTGACAAAGCATCAAAAAACCTTCTTTACGAGGAACGCCACGGATGCGATAAGCAGTATATTGTGTTGTACACAATTCTTGAGCTTATGAAACTGAAGGCCAGCAATGTATGGTCTGACACTAGTTTTTCAGATCTTTTACAACTCCTAAAAAAGGTTTTGCCGAAACCCAATGGTCTACCATATGATACGTACCAAGCAAAGAAGATGATTTGTCCGTTAACTTTGGGCGTTCATAAGATTCATGCATGCCCGAACCACTGTATCCTATATCAAAAAGAGTATGGATTGTTAGAGAGATGTCCGCAGTGCAACGCAAGTCAATACAAACATCCAAATGACTGTGTGGAGGACTACAATGACCACCAGAAGAAGAATAAGAGATTGCAGAAGAGGAATAAAAATGTTATTGCAGACCATCATGGAAAAAAGACGGAGAGGAAAGTTCCAGCCTTAGTAATGTGGTACCTACCGGTGATTGATCGCTTGAAATGTATGTTCTCTAATCCCAGTGATGCTAAACTATTAATCTGGCATTTCGCTGGGTGAAAGAAGGACGGAAAACTTCGGCACCCTGCGGATGCTAGGCAGTGGAAATCATTTGACCTGGCCCATCCAGATTTCCCAGATGATCCCAAAAATATCAGGATGGGACTTAGCACGGATGGAATGAATCCCTTCGGTGAGATGAGGAACCCACACAGTACGTGGCTGATCTTTCTATGCTTGTTCAACATTCCATCATGGTTGTGTCATAAAAGAAAATACCTTATGCTCACTACTATAATTTCCGATCCAAAACAACCTGGCAATGACATTAATATCTTTCTAGAACCTTTGATGGAGGATATGAAACGTCTATGGGAACATGGTGTCTGTGTGTGGGATGAGCACAAGAAAGAGCACTTCAATCTAAGAGCCATGATCTTTTGCACCATAGTTGACAACCCAAGACGTATGTACCTAACAGGACAGGTTAAAGGAAATACAACATGTGTAGTGTGTGTGGACCAGACACAATCTATGCATATTCCATCATTCGTTAAGACGATATATATGCGACACCACATATTTTTACCAAAAAACCATAAATATCGAAGAAATAGGAACCATTTTGATGGTACAATCGAGCTTCCACGACATCGAGATGGCAAATTTCTATTCGAAATGGTAAAGAATATCAATGTTGTTTTTGGAAAGAAGAGGAAGAAATCTGAAAAAATTTCAAAGGACGCTCCATTTAAAAAGCAGTCAATCTTCTTTAGATATTTGCCCTATTGGAAGGAGTTGGAGATTGGTCATGCTATCGATACAATGCACGTTGAGAAGAATGTCTTCGAAAGCACCATCGGTATTTTGTTAGACATACCGGGCAAATCAAAAGATGGACTCAAAGTACGAAGGGACCTTCAAACTCTTGGAATTAGACCCGAGCTTCACCCACAGGAAAGTGCCAATGGAAAATTTTTCCTTTCGACTGCTAGCTATAACCTCACAATTGATGAGAAAAGATCAATCTATAGGTGTCTACATGGAATTAGAGTTCCAACAGGATTCTCAACGAATATAAAGAATATTGTCTTCGTAGAAGATTTGAGGATGAGCGGCTACAACACTCATGATTGTCATGTTATGCTTGGGCTATTCCTCGCCATCGTAGTAAGAGGAATCAAACATTCATTTCTGAAGATGGTGATAACACGCATGTGTCTCTTCTTCAACGTCATATCAAAGAAGGTGATCGACACTGAAGAGTTAAATGAATTATGTAAACAAATGAGGGAGACTATGTGTCAGTTTGAGATGTGCTTTCCTCCTTCATATTTTGATATTATGGAGCACTATATGATACATATAGCAGACCAAATCTTTTGAACTTAGGGTCGAAGTGCATTTTCTGCAACTTAGGATGCAGCGGAGATTCGGTGTCGAAGGAAGCATTCTCCGGGGCTTCGGGATAAGGAAGTTCGTCGTCCTCGGGCACTTCGGGGATGACTGGGGTGGCCTGAGAACGAAGCCTATCTGCGGCTTCTTGCCGCCACCTTGCTACTTCAGCTTGGAGACTGACCATTTGAGCGGCCATATCACCAAGACCATCTTCATCTCCTCCAGAAGGACCTTCCGGGTCGTGAGAACTGTACGCATCAGTTCGAAGTGGAACTTGAGGTGGAAGAGGGACTCCGGTTGGCCGAAGTATAGATGGAGTTGGGGGAGGAACTCCGTATGCTCGAGGAAGGAAAATCCCTTCCAGAGTTTGAGGTGGAGGAAACGTCGAAGGCCCTCCGAACTCAACTGTGTTTGAAGATCTTGCTCCGGAGGTCCGAGGAGACCTCCGAATAGGACTACCACCTGCACTCCGCTTGGGAGGCATGGTTTGAGAACTTGGTAGAGAACGAAGTTTTTTGGACTAGGTTCCCCACGCTCGGCGCCAACTGTTGGTGTAAAAGATTATGCTAACAGGTTTCTGAAAGTTAGAAACTAACAAACGAAGTGTTTGTGAAGTAAACTATTTCAAGCCTCCGGAAGGATAATAGCTTAAAATAGTTCGAAGATGTATATTGAATAACTTGTATTCGGTCCCGATTACAGGGTAAAACGGGGGGTATTTATAGGCCCAAACATTAAGGAAAAGACCCTTTTACCCCTTTATTACAACCGACGTAGTGGAAACTATTCGGTACCCTTAATAGGGCTAAAATAGTAAAAGACTAATCTAATGAGAAAGAAGATAAGTCTTGCATCCTAGCTGGCAAGGAAGCCCTCGGAAGAGTCCTAGTTCGAAGATATACTCCGAACTAGAGTTCGCCTCCATACTTCGAACTTGATCCACGGTGATTCCAGAGTTATATGGTGGAAACCTTTGATTCAATCACCTGCCTTTGTCCTGTTACCATAATGGCTCTGAGGATGAAATATTTCCCCCCAACAGTTTCACATTCTATACCAAAGCAAAGGATCAAAAGAGTCAGCGCCAAAATAGTGGTGTCAGAGCAGATGCAGAAGATAGCACTGGACTAAAGAATGCTGTTGGGGGAAAATATTCCATCTTCAGGATTATCGCAGTAACAAGACAAAGACAAGAAATCAAGTCAAAGGATTCCGACGTATATTCTCAGATGTACGTTGAAGGTAGTTCGAAGTATGAAGACGGACTCTGGTTCAGAGTATATCTTCGAACGTGGACTCTTCCGAGAGCTTATTTGCCCACTAAGGTGGAAGACTTATCTTCTCTCTCATTAGATTAGTCTTTTACCATTTTAGCCCTATTAAGGGTACCGAATAGTTTCCACTATGTCGGTTGTAATAGAGGGGTAAAAAGGTCTTTTCCTTAATGTTTGGTCCTATAAATACCCCCCGTTTTACCCTGTAATAGGGACCAATTACAAGTTATTCAATACATACTTTCAAACTATTGTAAGTTATTATCCTTTCGGAGGCTTGGAATAGTTTCCTCCGCAAACACTTCGTTTGTTAGTTTCTAATCTTCAGAAACCTGTTAGCGTAATATTTTACGCCAACAGTTGGCGCCGTCCGTGGGGAACTTAGTCCAAGAAACTTCGTTCTCTACCGAGTTTTCAAACCATGCCTCCTAAGCGGAGTTCAGCTGGTAATCCTACTCGGAGGTCTGCTCGGACCTTCGGAGCTAGATCCCCAGATACAGTCGAGGTCGGAGGACCTTCGAGTTTTCCTCCACCTCAAACCCCGGAAGGGACGCCCCTTCCCCGAGTATACGGAGTTCCTCCGCCAACTCCATCTATACTTCGGCCCGACGGAGTCCCTCTTCCACCCCAAGTTCCACTTCAAACCGATCCCTACAGTTCTCGAGACCTGGAAGATCCTTCCGGAGGAGATGAAGACAGACTTGGCGATATTGCCACTCAGATGGCCAGTCTCCAAGCCGAAGTATCAAGATGGCGGCAAGAAGATGCAAATAGGCTTTGCTCTCAAGCCATCCTAGTTATTCCTGAAGTGCCTGAAGACGACGAACCTATCTATCCTGAAGCCCCGGAGAACACCTCCTTTGACACTGAGTCTCCGCTGCATCCCGAGCTGCAGAAAGTACGCTTCGACCCAAAGTTTAAGACTTCGAAGCTTTGCAAGTATGCCGGAGATGAAGATCCTGGAGAATTTGTCCGATCTTATGCTTTGGCGATTGAAGTCAGTGGAGGAGTGCGGGACACCATGGCAAAATGTTCCCCCTGGCTCTTCAAGGAGTAGCTTTGCGATGGTTCTGGTCTTTAAAACCAGGATCAATCAGTTCATGGGGGCAATTGAAGAAAAAGTTCGTGAGTAATTTCCAGGGCACCTTCGTGCCACCAATGTCAACGGGAAGTCTTTTCTAGGTGAAGCAGCTCCCTGGAGAAACCCTAAGACAATACTTCAAGCGCTTCGCTCATACGAAGTCGCAAATTCGAGGGTTAACTACATCTTCGGTAGTTGACGCAGCTTGAGAGGGAGTCATTCATCCAGGCCTACTTGATAAACTTCACCGGAGAAGCATATCTTCTGTTTCTCAGTTGATGCCCTATTTTGAAGAATATGCAAGGTCAGAAGAGGGCTGGCTTCGGAGAACTGCAGCTACTCCATCCATACTGCAGGAAGTAAAATTGGAAGTGAAAACATCGGCACAGCCGCAGGGACCCGTCTTCGAAGCTCAACATGATAGGAGAAGGGGGCAAAAGCATCCTCGTTCAGAAGTTCTGAACATTGCACCTCCGCAAAAGTTTGCCCAGAGAGCTCCACAATCTTCGGGAAGTAAAACCAGCAGTTGGAGGCCTCCAGGGAAATCGGCCGGAAAAGGCCAAACTTTCTTCTGCTGCATTCATGGTGAGAACCGAAGTCACACAACTGACGCGTGCAAAGCTATACTTAATCTGAGAGGAGAGTATTTAGAGAGAACATCGGGTCGAGATACTACTGACCGAGTTCAAGCCGAAGTGCGTCCAGAGCCTGTCCAGCCTGTGGCGCGAATAGAGAACTTTGATCCAGCAAGGCGCCCTCCGGTGGTCAATGTTATGCCACCTCCGAAGCAGGAAGAAGGGCAAGATCGAGGAAAAAGAGTAGTCCTCCCAATCTCCAGAGGAGGGACTCTTGGAAGCATGTCAAAGAGGCAGAGAAGAGAGTATGTCAGAGAAGTGTGGCACATTGGAACTTCTTCGTCTGCAGCTGCTATGCCTGAATGGTCCCATGTACCAATATCTTTTTCTGCAGAGGATGCAGCTGGCATTAAATTTCCACATGCAGACCCACTTGTCATTACTACCGACATTGCAGGAACTGAGGTTCGAAGAGTGCTAATTGACGGAGGGAGTTTGGCAGACATTATTTTTGTTCAAGCCTTCGATCAACTATGCATCTCCAGAAAGCACCTTCTTCCAGTGGCTCGCCCTTTGCAAGGCTTCGCAGGACCTCCACTTGATGCCCTCAGCCAAATTGGCCTAGAAGTTACCTTCGGAGAAGGGCTGTTAGCCAGGACAGAGGAAGTAATCTTCGACGTCGTGGATGCTCCATATGCATACAACGTCATCTTCAGGAGAGGTATGTTAAATAAGTTCGGAGCTGTGGCGCACCACAATTACTTGTGCATGAACATGCCCACACAAGCGGGAGTGCTCACTATCTTCGGAGATCAAGCTACCGCCGGAAGAGCGGAGTATGGTCACGGCCCCCCTCTTGATCCAAGACAAGTGAATAGTGTGCAAGATAATCAAGAAAATTTTTCTGCTCCTAGCGAATCTTCGATGAAATCCTTCCCAAGACCAAGTCCTGAAGGAGAGATTGCAACGAAGGTTATTGTTAAAGATGGCAAAGAATATTCATTTCAATTTGGTAAAGATTTGCCTCCAGAAGTTGCTACCTCCTTGGAGAAAGTAGTTGAGGAGAATTTAGATGTCTTTGCTTGGTCTGACGAAGACATCACCGGAGTCAGTCGGGATATTATTGAGCACAGTTTACTTGTAAACCCGAAGGCCCGGCCTGTTCGACAAGGACTCTGAAAAATGTCTGCAGAAAGAGCTATTCTTGACAAAGACGAAGTTGAAAAATTGCTGAAGGCTGGGATTATCAGAGAAGTGGCTCACACAGAATGGTTAGCCAACCCAGTCTTCGTCAGGATGAAATCTTCCGGGAATTGGCGCATGTGCATTGATTTCACATCCTTGAATAAAGCATGCCCTCGTGACCCCTACCCCATGCCACGAATTGATCAATTGGTCGACTCCACTGCAGGTTCAGAGTTATTAAGTTTCCTTGACGCGTACTCCAGTTATCATCAGATATGGTTGAAACACGAAGATGAAATCAAGACAAGCTTCGTAACTCCTACATGAGTCTTCTGTTATGTAAGAATGCCCTTTGGATTAAGAAATGTCGGAGCTACTTTTTCGAGGTTAGTTGCTAAGGCTCTAGGTCATCAATTAGGTCGTAATGTAGAGGCCTATATGGATGATATTGTAATAAAGAGTGCTTTAAAGCACCAACATAGACTAGACTTAGCAGAAACATTTAATAGCCTTCGGGCATGTGGGATCCGTCTTAACCCCGAGAAATGTATCTTCGGAGCTAAGGCTGGGAAGTTGTTAGGGTATTTAGTTTCAAGCAGAGGGATTGAAGCTAGCCCTACTCAGATAACTGCGCTACAGAAGATGGCTCCTCTAGAGAATTTAAAGCAAGTGCAAAAGCTGACTGGTCGTCTGGCAGCACTTAGGAGGTTTTTGGCAAGGTCTGCGGAGAGAAGTTTGCCCATATTTAAAGCATTGAAAGGGTCCGAAGATTTTGCATGGACACCGGAGTGTCAGAAAAGATTCGAAGATATTAAAGAGTATCTCAGTAATCTTGCTACAATCACGGTGCCTATTGCGGACGAAACCCTACTCCTTTACCTTGCAGCTACAGGCTCTGCTGTCAGCGCAGTCCTTGTCAGAGAAATGGATTTCAATGGAAAGTTTGTACAAAATCCAGTTTATTTTGTGTCTGAAGCATTGTCAGGAGCGAAGACAAGGTATTCCGAGCTCGAAAAGTTCACTTATGCTCTGATAATGGCTTCGAGGAAATTGAGACATTATTTTTTGGCTCATAATGTAATCGTACCAACTTCGTATCCTTTGGGAGATATGCTCCGAAGTAAAGACTCCACTGGAAGAATTGGAAAGTGGGCAGTCGAACTAGCACCCTTCGGCATATCCTTTCTGGCAAGGACAGCAATCAAATCGCAAGTCTTGGCAGATTTCGTAGCAAAATGGACTCCCCCTGCAACGTGGGTTCCGGAGAAGTCAAGCGAAGGAATTTGGACTGTTTTTTCTGATGGGGCTTTCCAAGCATCCGGAGCAGGTGTTGGAGCAGTTTTAATTTCGCCTTCAGGGCAAAGAGCAATGTACTCCACAAGACTCAACTTTAAGTCTACCAATAATATAGCGGAGTATGAAGGGATTTTACTGGGACTCCGAAAAGCACGTGCTCTAGGGGCTACAAGAGTTGTTATAAAGATAGATTCTCAAATAGTAGCAGGGCACGTAGATAAAAGTTTTCAAGTTCGGCATCCACAGCTTGCAAAGTACTTAGAGAAATCCGTAAGATCGAAGCACAATTCAAGGGTATTTCCATTCGGAGTATACCAAGAGCAGAAAATGTGCAAGCAGACATCTTAGCAAAAGCTGCAGCCGGAGCTATGGATATACCAGAACAAGCTTTTTATGAGGAGCTCAGTACACCTTCGGTGCCATAAATTCCCTCTGTAGAGATTCTCTGCATTCCAAGTACAGATTGGAGAAATTCAATCATGGAACTTTTGCAAGGAGGAGCAAATTCGTCTGAAGAGCCACAGTTTTCAAGATTAAAACTCAGGGCCAGAAATTATCAAATAATCAACGGTATTTTATACAAGGCCGGAGTATGTTCCCCTCTACTCCGATGTATATCCCAAACCGAAGGCCAAGATATTCTTCGAGAAATTCATGAAGGGCTCTGCGGTAGCCATCTGGCCCCTCGGGCTTTGGCAGGAAAAACACTTCGCTAGGGGCTTTATTGGCCTACGATAGTAGCAGATGCGGAGAATTTAGTCCGCACATGCCAAGGATGTCAGTGGATGGGTCGACGGAGTCATCGCCCACCAACAGCTCTTCAAGTTATTGCTCCGGTATGGCCCATGGCCAGATGGGGTATGGATTTGATTGGTCCCTTTCCAGTAGCTAAGGGAAATCTAAAGTTCATAGTGGTAGCTATTGAATATTTTTCTAAGTGGGTAGAAGCAGAGCCCTTAACAGCTATCACTTCGAACAATGTATAGAAATTCTTTTGGAAGAGTATCATTTGCCGGTTCGGACTGCCTAGACAACTCACAGTTGATAATGGAACACAGTTCGATGCAGAACCTTTCAGAAAGTTTTGCGAAGATCTAGGCATCCAATTATGTTTTGCTGCAGTGAGACATCCTCAGTCTAATGGAGCTGTAGAAAGAGCCAATGGAAATATTTTGTCAGGGCTAAATCGAAGAATAGTAGGATTGGCAAAAGGACTGTGGACCGAAGAACTCCCAAAGATTTTATGGTCCATTCGGACTACGCAAACGAGGTCCACAGGTTTCACTCCATTCAGACTGCTTTTCGTAGATGAAGCTATGACTCCAACGGAGCTCAAAGGAGGATCACTTCGCAGCACCGAACCAGAGATTGAAGGAGAAAGACAAGCTTCGCTAGACTTAACAGAAGAGACAAGACTTCCAGTTGTAGCCAATTTGACGAAGTATCAACAACAGACGAAGACTTGGTTTAACCCGAAAGTCAAGATCAACGAGCTTAGACTGGGTCATCTCGTTTTACGAAGCATCATAGCGCCGGGAAAATTAGGAAATAAATGGGAAGGTTCATACTTAATTGTTCGTTCAGGACGTCCTGGCTCTTTTAAATTAGCTAATTTGGAAGGTGAAGAGTTAGCGCATACTTGGCATGCGGAGCACCTAAAGTGATACTTCACATAGTGGCTCCTTGTAATCATTTGTAATCATCTTCTGAATTAATAAAGCATATGGTTCAGATAGTGCCTACCCCTCATAAACTTCCAGCTTCCGAGTGGACGCACTGGAACCGTGGAGTTGACCGAGAGGGAAGTGTCATTAATTTGAATCATATTTTCGGACTTCGAACCATTGTTTCGATGTTTCTGACGTGGGGGCTGACATAATCCAGAGTCCAAGCCACCGGCTTGTAGGCATCCGTAAAAGAGCCCAAAACCACATCATACGGAGACCAAGCCATCGGCTTGTAGACATCCGTAAAAAGAGTCCAAGGAGACCAAATCATGTGGAGTCTAAGCCACCAGCTTGTAGACATCCGTAAAAAGAGTCCAAAGAGACCACTGCGAACTCCAAACCACTGGTTTGAAAGAATTCGCAAAAAAGAGTCGAAGGAGGCCAAAACAAAACAGAGTTTGAGCCATGAGCTTCGAATGTCTGTTAAGAAAGTCCAAAGTGACAAATTATCTAAGACACTAAAGTGTCCGGAAAGTTATCTCAAGTGATTTCTTTCAAAAACATAAGGTACTAAGTTGCCAATCTTCAGACTACAAATAGTCGAAGACATTTTATAAGATTTTAGTCGATCTTTAAATTACTGAGGGGCTCCGAACCCCCAAAATTGTACTCCTAAGTTTTTCTTTGCGCCTAAACATCTTTGAATACAGTTCGAAGTTGCTTACGCCCAAAGAGGGGCTAATAAATAGGGAGACAATTTTAAATCGATATTTATTATTCGAACAAATATGATTACATCATGAAAAATTGGTATCTATACCAAGAAGGAATCGAAGACCTCTTTGATCTCTTGAGCTAGGGTTGGAACGACTAGTTCCAGTGCCGGGAGTTCTAACAACTTTGCGTTTAACTCTTCTGCCTCCATTCGAAGCTCTAAAGTCTTTTTGTTCTTGTTGAAGCTCGGCCCAAGTTCGAAGCCGTTCGGGGCTCCTTTCCCAGCTTCCAAGTTCTTCAGGCTTTTTACTTTGAGTTTCATCTTCGTCTTCGGACCATATAATGTCTTCAGAAGATGAAGTTTCTAAGTTAACTTCTTTTTCTTCCTCTTTAATACAAGATAATATATCTTTGCTTATTTCAGACGTAATCGCTCCGGAACTATCTCGAGGAACTAGAAATCGAGGGCGCTTGTGAAGTTTTAAGATATCGAAGGTAGCCCATAATAAGCGAAGTTCGTCGTTAACATTTAACACTTCGACATCTTCCATATGAGGCAAAGCCTAAAAACACGATAAACAAATCTCCATTCATAAATGTTCAAAAGCGTAGTGCTTTACATAGTTGAAAATCCTAAGGTAATTCTAAACCTGCGAGTTTGGAGGAGGCTGACTGCTCGAAGCTTGAGACCGAGCCTGCTTCTGGCGTTGTCCTTTGTCAATCCAGGCCTTGATCGCAGAGCGACCTTCGGCTCTCCATGAAGTTTGAAAGGCTTGCCAAGCAGCGGCCACACCTTCGGAGGGAGTAAGAAGCTGGTCATCATCGAAGGTAATGGGACTCTCTCCTGCGCTCGGAGTTATCGATCGACCCACATCTTCGTAGTAACGAAGTATGCCGACAGCAGCCACTTGTCCGGAGATTTCTCCTTAACGAATGCATGTTGTCTTCATTTGCTTCGCTGCTCCTTGAATCCTCTTCAGCCGGCGCAGTAGGGAGATGTTGTCATCCGAAGGAGGCGTCCCAGTAGTACCGAAGTACTCCAGAACGCCTAGCAATTGGTCCATGACCTCCGTAGCTACCTTCTCTCACTTCAGCTTATCTTCAATCAATGCATCCTTCGTCGAAGTTAGCTCTTCTATTACTCCAGAGAGCCTAGCTGCCTCTCTAGTTAAAGAATTCTTATGATTCAATAGTTGGCTAGCTTCTTCTCGGAGTCTAACAAGCTCGGCCCCCGCAGTAGCATGCTCCGCCCGCATCTTTTCAATTTCTGCTCGAAGCACAATTTTTTCTGCTTCGAGCTCCTTGTTCGCAGCCTCCAAGCCTTGTCTGGCCCTGCGTTCTGTTGAAACCATGTTGTCCATGTGGGCCACTTGACCTTCAGAGATAGTAAGATTTCGTTGAAGAGCTGCATTTTCTTCTCGAAGGCGAACGCTTCCACGTTTATTTGAGATGTTCATAGCTCGGGCCAAAACTGTTTGCTGCGAAAAGAAAAAACCAAGGTGAGAAATTATTTGTATATATGATGAGGACATCCCATCACATGGTCCTATGACTGGTCCGATTACCGTGCATACAGATCCGATCGCTATCACTGGTTATAAAGGTCCGATCACTCGCAGTCGCTCAAAGACGCTACACCATCAGGTTAATTCGCTCCTTCACACCGTTGATGTAACTAATGAGAATTGTTTACTACCTAAATCATGTACTTTGATCTTGCTTAGGTTCACACATGAAGCTATGAAGCATCAAGACCTGATTGAAGAGCACGGAGCATAGTAAGAGCCGATCGGAAATCTAGGCTGATAGAAGGCCCCACTTGCGAGCTTCACCATCGTTAGAATACTGAGAGACGGTGGCTCTATGACCTTTGGTTGGAAAGGCCATCAAGTCAGCTTTCACACCCAACAAACCGTTCGTCTTTTGGAGTTCCCAAGCTTGAGTTATGGCTAAAACATTGAAGAGTGGTCCAGCAGTCAAACAGTCGCGCGAGTTCACAAGACAACCTCTTGAATACTCCACCAGCTGGTTTCACACGTTCCCTGCGTGGAGAGCACGACTCATACTCATCTAGGAGGGTTGTTCCTAGTATAAATACCCCCCTCTAGGCCTCTCAAACAAAACTTTTGATCATTTGATAAACCTACCTCTATGGTATATTGCAGCCGAGCTGCTTGAGTGTCTACTCACCCTTGTTCTTGCAAGTTCATCGTGCGCTTGTGAGAAAGATCTTTCTGAGATCCCCCATTTCGTGCTTACGGCTTCCGGTTCGGCCGTACCGTATTGTGTGGATTGGTCCCGGCTTGTGGTTCTGCGATCGTTCGGAGATCGAGTTGAAGTCCTCGTGGTTTCGGTGCCTCTCTCCCCATCGCTTGACTGCAGCCAAACCTTGAGACAGGTATAAAGCTCCCCTAATTCGTGCTTGTCGGCTTCTAGTTCGGCTGCACCGGCCTGTCGGATTAGTTCCCCGCTGTTCGCAGCAAGTTATCCGCTATTCGTAGAGAGTTATCATGTTCGAGATTCTACTGCCGTGAAGATCGGGCCACCCCAAGGTCGAGTCCTCACCATTTGGTATTAGAGCTTCAGTTGTCACGGTAGGATCTTTACCCTTGATTATCTCTGATTTGATTTATCCATCACTTGTTCGCTTAGTTTTTTTCCCATCCTAGAGTCCACAAAACCGCCACACAAAAAAAATTCTGAGCCCTTGTTGGTACTGTTTTTCTTGTGTTGCTTGCACTCATCTTGTTGTTGGTCACCATCGTGTTTTCTAGCACCGTGTTCTTGTCTGTTCATCTTCCGCACCCCCATAGTTATCATCTTGTGTTTGCTGAAAAAAAAAGAAGAACAAAAAAAGAGAGATTAAAGAAAAAGAGTCAAAAAAAGAAGAGGACGCTGAAAGGGGCTAGATTGCGGATCGTGTTGTTAAAAAAATTTCAGATCCAAAGGTGCAAGTTTGTGGTACTTGTGACAACAACGTTTCGCATCTTTTGAGTGCTCGCACACTGGGATTTTTAGTACCAAAAGCCCTCCTTGAATAGCCACCTATAGCTCATCAAAAACCGGAAACCGGACTTGTGTCTTGTAATCCTTTCGATCGCTTAATCACAGCTGCGGTATAACCACTTGAGCACACTCACAAGCCTCGTGAACGTGTAAGAACTCTGGATAAGTGGGAGGTGAGGTTGTGTAATTCCACGAATTTTACCTATTCCACTTTCTTTCCCATTGTACTAACATGGCAGGATCTGAATCAAGTGTTCACGGTAGCAACCATGGAGATGAAGAACCCCCTGTTGCACGTGCTGAGTTGCGGCAGTTGGGAGACACCCTTTTGTAGGCTATGGAGCGGATGCTTAATGAACGTCTCCCTGCAACAGGTGGACGGGATCATCAACATCCAAATGAAGAATCCGATGATGAAAATTTTGGTTTTGGAGATGGGTTTCATGGCCATTATAGAGGTGGTCAGGATGGTGATCAAAGAGCAAGAAGAGGGCATGGACATGATCGACATGTTCACTTTCACAATGAAGAGGAAATTCATAGTGAATCTGATGAGGGATTTGATAATAATGAGAACCCCTTTGCTGACCATAGGCGGTTTGGACACCACCATGGTCACCGTGGAGGTGCTGGTCGTGCTGTGCACCATGGTCGGCATAATCGGGATGATCTAGACATCATTGCTCGTGTCAAGTTGAGTGTCCCTAAATTCACTGGTCGGGAAGATGTTGATGCATATCTCGAGTGGGAAGAGCAATGTGATCAGATTTTTAGAATACACAATCTCTCTAACCGAAGGTGTGTTGATCTTACTTCTGTTGAATTCTCGGGTTATGCTCTCACTTGGTGGAATCAAATACAAGAAAGTCAGCTTGTGTTGGGACGTGATCATATCAACACGTGGGATGAAATGAAGAGAGTGATGAGGAGATGATTTGTGCCCTCAAGTTATCAGCGTGACCTTCGCAATAGGTTGCAAAATCTGAAGCAAGGTTCTAGGTCGGTTGATGATTATTATAAGGAAATGGAGTTACTCTTGGTTCGTACCGGAACAAGAGAAGATGCTGAATCAAAGATGGCAAGATTTCTGCATGGTCTCAATGATGAAATCTCTGGCTTTGTTGAGATGTTTCCATATCATAATCTGTCGGATCTTGTTGATCAAGCTATGCGCACGGAGAGGAAAATTCAGCAAGAGGGCCGTCGAAGGACTTATGGTAGTCAGACACTTTCAGCACCATGGCGTAAGCAGGAAGGTGGAACTTCTTATGCTACTGGTCGATCTCAAACCACAGCAAGACCTACTCAATCTATTGGTGCTGCAAAGCCAATTGTTTCCACTACCTCTGCACCTTCGGTACAACAACAACCGCAGCGATCTACTACAAAATCAGCAGCTCCCTCTGTTGCATCAACTGCTGCTTCATCCTCGCATAGCAGAGAAATTGTGTGCCACAAGTGCAAGGGTCGTGGCCACATTGCTGCTCAATGTCCGAGCAGAAGAACAATGATTGTGAATGAACAGGGAGAGTGGGAATCAGAGAGTGATCAAGAAGATGATGCTCCAAGACATGATGAAGAAATTGTAAGTGAGGGAAGTGAAATTCAACCCGAGGAAGGTGACAATAATTGCTTCATCTCTCGTCGAGCTCTCAATGTGAATGTTGTGCAAGAGGATAATGAGCAGCGGCACAATCTTTTTCATACCCGAGGCATGATCAAAGATAAGTTATGCCGAAATATTGTTGATAATGGTAGCTGCAATAACATTGCAAGTCAGGAGTTAGTGGATAGATTGGGCTTGAAACAGAGACGACATCCCGAGCCATACAAGATGCAATGGCTTAGTGATAGTGGCGCCTTCCGTGTGAACAATATGGTAACCGTTCCTTTCTCTATTGGGAGGTACCATGATGAGGTGGAGTGCGATGTGGTGCCTATGCAAGCTTGCCAATTGTTGTTGGGAAGACCTTGGTTATTTGACTGTGATGCTCAGATTTGTGGTCGATCCAACAAAGTTGTGCTTACATACAGAGGAGAGAAACTCACTTTGCTTCCTTTGACACCGAATGAAATCTTGAAGGATGATCTGAAAAGAAAACAGCGAGAGAGAAAGAAACAATCTTGTGAGAGCCACCAACATTGTGAGAAAGAGAGTCCAAGGCATAAGAAAACTCCACAGCCAAAAAGAACCAAGCCAAAGGGAACAGAGGGATTAGTCATGATGGCTAGGAAAAGGGATCTAAAAGAATTGAGTGAACCCGATGCCGTGTTCTTTGTACTACTGTGCAAGGACACTCTTCTTTCTTCTAACAACTTACCATCTACTTTGCCTAGTGTTGTTTTGGATGTGTTGCAGGAATTTGAAGACGTGTTTCCAGAGGAAGTACCACCTGGGCTGCCACCAAAGAGAGGAATTGAGCATCAAATTGATCTTGTTACTGGTGCTTCACTTCCTAACCATGCTCCCTACCGCACCAACTCCGAAGAAACAAAGGAAATTCAGCGTCAAGTTCAGGAGCTCATCAACAAGGGTTATGTAAGGGAAAGTCTCTCTCCATGTGCTGTTCCTGTTCTTTTAGTTCCTAAGAAAGATGGATCATGGAGAATGTGTGTGGATTGTCGTGCTATTAACAACATCACTATTAGATATAGGCATCCCATACCGAGACTTGATGATATGCTTGATGAACTTAGTGGTGCTATCATTTTTACTAAAATTGACCTAAGAAGTGGCTACCACCAAATTCGAATGAGAGAAGGAGATGAGTGGAAAACAGCCTTCAAAACAAAATTTGGGCTTTATGAATGGTTGGTAATGCTTTTTGGATTGACAAATGCTCCTAGTACTTTCATGAGATTGATGAATCATGTGCTTAGAGCTTTCCTTGGAAAGTTTGTTGTGGTTTACTTTGATGACATCTTAATTTACAGCAATTCACTTGAAGAACATGTTGAACATGTAAAATGTGTGCTCGATGTTTTGAGGAAAGAATGCTTGTACGTTAACCTTGCCAAGTGCACCTTTTGCACTGATAAGGTAGTGTTTCTTGGCTTTGTTGTTTCAGGTCAAGGTGTGGAGATAGATGAAGAGAAGGTCAAAGCCATTTGGGAATGGAAACCTCCACAAAACGTGAGCCAAGTGCGCAGTTTTCTTGGTCTTGCTGGTTTCTATCGCAGATTTGTGAAAGATTTCAGCACTATTGCTGCTCCAATCAATGAGCTGACCAAGAAGGACGTTCCCTTCCACTGGGGTGATGTGCAAGATAAGGCATTTGATGAGCTGAAAATGAAGTTAACAACAGCCCCACTACTTGCACTTCCAGACTTTGGTAAGACTTTTGAAATTGAATGTGATGCCAATGGTGTAGGGATTGGTGGCGTGCTCATGCAGCAAGGTAGACCTATTGCTTACTTCAGTGAAAAGATAAATGGTACTGTTCTGAATTACTCGGTTTATGATAAGGAACTATATGCGTTAGTAAGGAGTCTAGAGACTTGGCAACACTACCTTTTACCTAAAGAATTTGTGATCCATTCTAACCATGAATCTTTGCAGCATTTAAAGGGCCAACTTAAACTGAATAGAAGACATGCAAAATGGAGTGAATTCATTGAATCTTTTCCTTACATTGTAAAGTATAAGAAAGGGAAAGAAAATGTTGTTGCCGATGCTTTGTCTAGGCGTCATGCTTTGCTGTCACAACTTGATTCTAAACTTCTTGGGCTAGAGAGTATTAAAGAATTATATGCCACTGACCCATCGTTTGCAGAACCATTCTCTAAATGTTGTGATGGTAAAGGCTGGGAGAAGTACCATTTACATGACGAATTCTTGTTTCGAGCTAACAAACTTTGCATTCCAGATTGCTCTGTCCGTCTCATGCTCTTACAGGAAGCTCATGCTGGAGGACTTATGGGTCACTTTGGGGCCAAAAAGACGGAACAAGTCCTGGCCGATCACTTCTATTGGCCTAAGATGAGGAGGGACGTGGAACGATATGTCGTACGATGTGCAACCTGCCACAGAGCTAAGTCCCGCTTGCACCCGCATGGTTTATACACCCCTCTACCTATTCCTAGAGTTCCGTGGGAAGACATTTCAATGGATTTTGTTCTTGGTTTACCTCGAACAAAGAGGGGGAGGGATTCAATCTTTGTTGTGGTTGATCGTTTCAGCAAGATGGCTCACTTTATTCCCTGTCATAAGAGCGATGATGCTTCACACATTGCTGAATTGTTTTTCAGGGAAATTATACGGCTACATGGAGTACCCTGAACTATTGTTTCAGACCGCGACGCCAAATTCTTGAGCTACTTTTGGAAGACCTTGTGGGGAAAGCTGGGGACTAGACTGCTGTTCTCTACAACTTGTCATCCACAAATGGATGGACAAACTAAAGTTGTGAATCGTACCTTGTCAACGCTACTGCGAGCTGTGCTAAAAAAGAACTTGAAGCTATGGGAAGAGAGCTTGCCACATGTGGAATTCGCTTACAACAGGGCGGTACACTCTACCACAAATTTTTGACCATTTGAAATTGTTTATGGCTTCAAACCCCTTGCTCCCATCGATCTATTACCTTTGCCTATGCAGGAACGCACCAACCTTGACGCAAGCAAGCGTTCTGATGCTGTCAAGAAGCTCCATGAACAAACAAGAGCGAACACCGAGAAGATGACCAAGCTGTATGAAAAGCGCGCCAACAAGGGACGCAAGAAAATGGTGTTCGAACCAGGAGATCTGGTTTGGGTTCACCTTCGCAAGGAGCGTTTTCCAAATCAGCGCAAGTGCAAGCTGCAACCACGAGCAGATGGTCCGTTCAAAGTACTCCAAAATATCAATGACAACGCCTATGTGATTGACCTTCCGAGCACATATGGTGTGAGTGCAACCTTCAACGTCACTGACCTTTCACCCTTCCATGGGGAAGAAGAGTCGAGGACGACTCCTTTTCAAGAGGGGGAGGATGATGAGGATATCCCATCACATGGTCCTATGACTGGTCCGATTACCGTGCATACAGATCCGATCGCTATCACTGGTTATAAAGGTCCGATCACTCGCAGTCGCTCAAAGACGCTACACCATCAGGTTAATTCGCTCCTTCACACCATTGATGTATCTAATGAGAATTGTTTACTACCTAAATCATGTACTTTGATCTTGCTTAGGTTCACACATGAAGCTATGAAGCACCAAGACCTGATTGAAGAGCACGGAGCATAGTAAGAGCTGATCGGAAATCTAGGCTAACAGAAGGCACCACTTGCGAGCTTCACCGTCGTCAGAATACTGAGAGACGGTGGCTCTATGACCTATGGTTGGAAAGGCCATCAAGTCATCTTTCACACCCAACAAACCGTTCGTCTTTTGGAGTTCCCAAGCTTGAGTTATGGCTAAAACATTGAAGAGTGGTCCAGCAGTCAAACAGTCGCGCGAGTTCACAAGACAACCTCTTGAATACTCCACCAGCTGGTTTCACACCTTCCCTGCGTGGAGAGCACGACTCATACTCATCTAGGAGGGTTGTTCCTAGTATAAATACCCCCCCTCTAGGCCTCTCAAACAAAACTTTTGATCATTTGATAAACCTACCTCTATGGTATATTGCAGCCGAGCTGCTTGAGTGTCTACTCACCCTTGTTCTTGCAAGTTCATCGTGCGCTTGTAAGAAAGATCTTTCTGAGATCCCCCATTTCGTGCTTACGGCTTCCGGTTCGGCTGCACCATATTGTGTGGATTGGTCCCGGCTTGTGGTTCTGCGATCGTTCGAAGATCGAGTCGAAGTCCTCGTGGTTTCGGTGCCTCTCTCCCCATCGCTTGACTGCAGCCAAACCTTGAGACAGGTATAAAGCTCCCCTAATTCGTGCTTGTCGGCTTCCAGTTCAGCTGCACCGGCCTGTCGGATTAGTTCCCCGCTGTTCGCAGCAAGTTATCCGCTATTCGTAGCAAGTTATCGTGTTCGAGATTCTACTGCCGTGAAGATCGGGCCACCCCAAGGTTGAGTCCTCACCAATATAAATTTGATGTTGTTTTGCAGATACTTCGTACCTGGTATGCTGCGCGTTCCATGGCAGCGTTAAGCTCCGAACTCTCCGCCTCGCTCAAGATAGCCACCAAGTCCGTCTCCCCAACTTCGTGACTAGCTCGATCCAAAGGCTCGAGCAAAGTCCGAAGCCCAGTTCTTCGCTCCAATAAAGGAGCTAGAAGAGGGAGCATGCTCAAGGCTTGCTGGTCATCTTCGCTTGGCGAAGGCCCGGAGTGCTGAGTTGTGGTCTTCGGAGCCCCAGTAGACTGGCCCTCCTCAGTAGATTGGCTCTCGTCTGTTGACTCAGACGGAGTTGATCCTGAGCTCGGAGCAGGGAGGGGGTCCATTTTTCCTTTTCCTTTTCCAGGCCCCATCTGAGTGGCTTCTGGAATTGGCTCCGAAGTTGTCAAAGGTCTAGGAATTGTATCTTCGGGACGGACCTCTTCCATGGATGTGGATCCTGTAAAAACAAAGGTATTATACATTGTATAATTTCGAAGGAAAAAATAACAAAAGAATTATGCGAAGTTTACCTTCGACATTTTGGCGGCGGGTGAGCATTGGGCTGCTTGGCGGGTCGAAGGCAAGGTCTTCGTCAGAGTCAACAGTCAGATCTTCCACTGTTGGAGCATCTTCTTGAATAGCCGTTGTTACTTCACCCGGAATCGAAGCTGCAGTAACTTCGACTCCACTTTCATCCACAGGGGATCCGTCTCGAACGACTCCGTCCTGAGGTAAATCTTCTTGAGCAGCCGGAGTCCTCACTTGCTCAAGATTCTCTTGAGACTCCGGCACGCTCGCGTTTTCATCAATTTGTGCAGTTCTTTGGGCTGCATCCTCGTCAATCAGCCTCACGAGTAACCTGCCTTCATCCTCCTAAGAATCGGAAATTGAAGCTCTTGGGCTCGAAGGCGCGGGATTTTTTAGCTTTCGAGCCACCTTCTTGACCGGAGTCTTGGCAGAACTCGAAGTTCCACCTTCAGCTTTCCTCTTCTTGGGCCCTTTCTCCGAAGGCACCCAATCCATCAGAGGGGGCGAAACAACTTTGAGCAGCCCCCATATTCGGTTGGATCGTTCCCAACTACCAACCAATTTGATTCTCCATTCTTTCTCGGTCGGAGTTGGAACGCCCAAAATCTTCTCCGAAGCTCGTACGATTTGCTCCGAAGTTATAGGGGCTGAAGAAGCTGAAAAACGAGTTAAGTTTGTTAATTCTTCGAATAAATATACATAGAGTATGTTGTTTTCGAAGTTACCTGCAGGACTCGAAGTTGAAGAAATTTTCCGAAGACCGCCTTCCGAATCTTCCTCGAAGGTGATCGGCCAGTTGGCCATCAGGGGAGGAATTTGAAGCCCTAGGAATTCTTCGGCTAAGTCTCGCATACTCAAGCGATGACTGTTTTTTTGAAGCAAGCTCAAGCGAGCTTCGAGTTGGCCTAGATCTGGGTGCACTAAGGCTTCCTTTCGGAAGTGGATTTCTTGCAGAGGTCCAACTCAGCGGCTGCTAGCCCCAACTTCGGCATAAAACCATCTCAAGATCCAATCATTATACCTTCTGGCATTGATAGCCTTGGCAGGAAACCGGAGAGCATATTCGTCCTAGAGTCTGAAGTTGATACTTCCGAAGGCCACTACTATCTTCTCACCTCCGGGGCCTACGAAGGTCTTCGGTTGGCACGATGCTCTGTGTAGTGCTGCGAAGATTTCCGCCCTTCCTTCACAACCTTCGGCTCGCAACGCCCATTCGAAGATGGCGAGATGCGCTACCGCATTCGGAGAGAGTTGGGGGAGAGTGACATGGAACAAGTGAGGAGCCATGCTGAATAGCGTGGGCCTCATGGCTCTAGAAGTGATGAGTCATTGTCAACGATAGTCAACAAGGACTGAAGAAGAGAAGATCTGCTGTTTCATGGGCCGCGTGTGACTCAGGTACACGGGCAGCGAGCGACTGTCGGGCAGAGGAGGCTGCGAAGTCGGGCTGGCCCAATCCGGGTGCATGGGCCAGAAGCAGTAGAAGACCCACTAGGCTGTTGACCAGGACTGACTCAGGTACACGGGCGGTGAGCGATTGCCGGGCTGAGAGAGCTGCGGGGTCGGGCCGGCCCAATCCGGGTACCTGGTGCAAAGCTGGTGGAGGCTTTGTCAGTTTCGGCGTAAAACTGACAACCGTTGATTCTGTATCCGACTGTCCAGAAGAATAGCTTCAGGATATGTCATCTGTTACTCTAGGCCCACAGTCAGTCAGTTGTGTCTGTAAAAATACCTAAGGGCAGTAGAGTCTTTTTCTGTATTTTTGAGTCTGTAAAACCCTAAGGGGCTGGTAGAATATTCCTAGTGTTGGGCTGCCTATAAATAGCACCCCAACCCCTAGGGTTTGGACTACCCTTTTGCTGAAATTGAATACCACTCTTTGGGTCACTCTTTTCTTGCCTTCTCTCTCCTGTGTGCGCCGCCAGGGTCTTCCTCTCCCTGTTCTTGCATTATTTTGTCTCAAATTTGTTGGATGCATTTAATCCTTGGTCTCTGGTGAATTTATTGCTTGCATCTTGTTCGGTTTGGGAAGTTAATGCCTTGGGCACGAGCTGGTGATTTTATTCTTGAGGAGAAGCTTCTTCGGCTGGGTGTGTTCTTCACGGTGGTAGCACTAGTTCTTGCTGTTGCAAGTAGTACTGCTTTACTGTAGCTACAGTGTTCGGCTGCAGCTTTTTCACCTTCTATCCTCCAGCTTTTTGATCGAAGCTGACAGTCTCTTTTGCCTTTTTCTGGTGTGTCTGGCAAAGCTTGGTTCCATGCGAAGCCCCCTCAACTCCGTGAGGCAGGCTCTGATCGGACCTCTTTAAAGGCTTCGCTTAGACTTCGAACTTCGGTCTTTGAGTCTGAGTTGCTAGATTCGAAGCTCCTCCTGTATGGACAGCATTGCATACTTCGAACTAGCATACTCCGAATCTATCTGTTCGAAGTGCACACTTCACTAGGTTTCGAAGTTTGGGTCCGAAGCTTGTCCGTTCTGATAGACTTCGCTTGGATTTCTTTGTGGCGTGTCTGCCTTCGATTATCCTTCCGAAGCTTTCCCTGTTCGAAGATAGAGTGTAGGCTTCGGACTTGCTTTTCTGTCGCGTGACAGACTTCGCTTCTTTGTTCGAAGGTAGTCCGTCTGTTTTGTGTGTTCGAAGTTTTGTCTTCGAAGTCCTCACTTCGAAGCAGGCTCCGACTTTGTCACCTTGCTCCGAAGCTCTTGGTTCGAAGCTGTGTTCGAGGTCTTGTCTTCGAAGTGCTTACTTCGAACCAAGCTCCGGCACTGTTTACTTCGCTCCGAAGCTCGTGACTCGAAGTTGCGTTCGAAGTCTTGTCTTCGAAGTGCTTACTTCGAACCAAGCTCCGGCACTGCTTTTACTTCGCTTCGAAGTACACGTCGCTGCTTACTTCTTCGAACTAGGCTAGACAGTGACACCTTCGGCATTTCGGACAGACTCCGACACCAACCTCCGAAGCAGACCTCGACGTGCGAAGGGGGCTTCGCCAAGACCCGAACAGGAGACAACTTTGGACAGTAACTTCTCTTTTCACTTTATACATACTTAGATCATTTCATTGAGAAGTATAGGCCTGTTACAACTTGTTTATCTGCCTAGTTGCACCACTTTAGTTTTACACTGTATATCATCAGTTGCTTCTAGGTTAGAAACCTTTAGACTTAGGCCTACTGTCTACTTTCTGCTGCATAGTTTTTTTTGAGGTGCGTTGGGTATTGGGAACAGGCCATTGATTCGAAAGAATTTTTTAAGGCGCCCATTCACCCCCCCCCCTCTGGTCGCTACTTTCGGTCCTACAAGTGGTATCAGAGCGAGGTTAGGGTTTTTCCATACCTTAACCGGTTCTAAACCCCAGTAGTGACTATGACGTCTCCAGGCAAGGTCCCGTCCTTGGAAGCCTATGGCTATAATTATTGGAAGACTCGCATGCGAGCCTATCTCATGAGCCAGGGTTCGGACATATGGGACATTTGCGTTCACACCACTTTTGTCATTCTGCCAGTTACTGAGCAAGGTACTGCTGGTATCATTGCTCAGCATCTGAGCAACAGTAAGGCTGTGAACATTTTATTTTCTGGTTTAGGTCCCACTGAATTTGAGCGAGTGAGTCATCTCTCCACTGCGAGAGAGATCTGGGCTACCCTCAAGGCACACCATGAGGGAACAGCACAGGTCAAGGCTCGGCTCTATCAGACCTACCGGCGTGAATATGAGAATTTCACACAGAAGCCGGGTGAATCTGTTGAAGCCTTGTTTGGTCGTTTTCAGTCGATCATTAACAAGCTTCGGGACAACAAGGCTGAGGGTGCTCAGTTAGTCTCAGATCATGAGCAGGCGCTCAAGGTCCTTCATACCTTGGACCCAAAGATCTGGGAGATCAAGGTATCATCTATCGTTGAGAGCACTTCTTACGATACCTTGACCATTTCTGAGTTATTTAGCAAGCTAAAGGCCACTGAGGTAGATATCCAGTTGAGATCAAATCTCACTGGCTCTGGATCAAAATCCCTGGCCCTTGCTACACCTTCTGTTGATCCCTCTGCTGTGAGTTGTGCTGGGTTCTCCTTGATGTCTATCACTGAGGACCAGCTTGAGTTGTTGGGAGATGATGATTTGTGTCTCTTTAACAACCGGGTGCGTCGTGTCTATGATAAGAGAATGTTCAAAAGACACGGCACAAAATCCGGATGCTTTGAATGTGGTGATCCAGGACACTTCATCGCCGACTGCCCCAAGCGCAGTGGATACAAGAAGGGCGCCGGCAGCAGCTTCCACGACTCCGGCAAGCATGAGAGCCCCTCCTTCATCAAGGGCAAGCCGAAGACCCGGTTCTTCAAGAAGGCCCTGAAGGACTACCGGCGAGAGAACAAGAAGCGCGACAAGGCCTTCTTCGCCGAGATGGAGAAGAGCTACTCCAAGAGATCCACGTCTTCTTCCTCTTCATCGAGCTCAAGCGATGAGGAGATCGCCATCAAGAAGGGGAAGGACAAGGATGATCCGGCGGGCCTCTGCTTCATGGCTTTCGGAGACAAGCCGAAGAGCCGATCTCACCAACGCCGAAGATCCCGCAAGAGCTTCTGCTCCATGGCTCTTGGGGATAGAGAAGAAAAGAGCTCCTCCGACGACTCCGACGACGACGATAGCAAGGTATCGTCTTATGAGCGTGAAATTGTAGATTTACTTGAGAGTAATCGTCAGGAGTTGAAGTATCGGGAGAAACTGCTTAGGGGGGCTAAGAAAAGGATAGACGAGTTAGAGAGTGAGCTTGCCGTGGCCAACGGTAGGATTGAGAGTCTATCCTCTTCCCCTTGCTTGGGTGATAGCAGTGAGTGCCCGAAGTGTGAGGTGCTTCTGTGTGACCTGACGACTCTGAAGTCCAGGTACACAGAAAGGGTTGATGAGAGGGACGCTTTGGCCACTGAGCTTGAAAGCGCTCAGCAGGAGCTGAAAGATGCTCATGCCACTGTCGTCGCACCCTGTGTTGATTGCCCATCTCATCTAGCTGCCTTAGCTGAGCTGAAATCCAAGGGCGATGAGCATTTGGGTGATGTTGAGAGGTTGAGAGCTGAGCTTGCCCAGACTAGGCTAGAGCTTGAGACACTGTCAGTTCCACCCACTGTCTGTGAGAACTGCCTGTCTCTCAGAATGGAGTTGATTAAGCTAAAAGCCGGGAAGTCTGTCCAAGTAAAGAATGAGTGTGAGACCTGCTTGTCTCAGGTGGAGGTTCTAGCTTCTTTGAGAGAGGAGCTAGCTGATTCTCAGAATGAGAACTTTTACCTCCGGTCTATCCTGAGTTGGATCAGTGCCAGAGAGCCACAGCTTGGCATGATGATCCAGCAGTTCAAGAGAAAGGATGGGTTTGGAGTAGGTTACACCTACACCAAGGCTGACTTTGAGAGTGCTCTCAGCCGGGCAGTGGAGTGGAGTAAAATGACTCCAGAGCAGAGGTATCCCAAGACTCACTCCACTGAGACCTCCCAGGCTTGTCAGCCCAAGGATGGAGTGATCCATGAACCACCCAAAGCTCCACCCAAGAAGCCTATCTGGGTTCCTAAGCCCAAACACCTCCACTCTTCTTTAGACTCTCTTCCGGGACCCTCTCAGCCCAAGAAGACCACACCTAACACTACCAAGCCCAAGAACCCCAAGCCTCAACCACATCCCAAGAAGCCTACCTATCATTGTGAGTATTGTCAGAGAGACGGGCATCTTGCGGAGTTTTGCTTCAGGAGGAAGCGGGTTGAGAGAGCAGAGAGGGCTCGTAGTGATCAGGTGCAGTTCTACCAGCAGGGTGGTAGACTGCGTGTTCCTCGGCGCGGGGAGAGGCTAGAGGCCAGGCCGCGTCGTGTAGATGGTGGTAGAGGAGACGGCTTTCTTGCCCGTGCTCCAGTTGGTGGTGTTCGTTCCGGCAGAGTTCCAGACCGAGTTGGCTACGGTTCTGGACCTCGTGGCCGTAGGGTTAGGAAGAACCGTGGACCACGCTTTGAGCCGCGTTTTGGTCCAAACTCTTTTGATGGTTTTCGCTTTCCATCTTTTGAGCAGATGGCTCGACACTGGTTTAGCTCTTTTGCTAAACCTGGTGCCGGACCATTTGCTCCCACTTACAGACATTGATTGTGCAGGACCGGGGACTGGAGGATGTTTGGATCATGGACTCAGGATGCTCTCGCCACATGACGGGACATCGCAGATGGTTCTCCAGTCTCACTCCCCCGAGCTCCAAAGAGTACATTACTTTCGGGAACAGCGGTCAAGGGAAAGTAAGTGGCATAGGCTCAATCAGCATCTCAGACCATTTCTCTTTAAAGAATGTTGCTTTGGTTAAAAATCTGAACTTTAATTTAATATCTGTTTCGCAACTTCTTGAGGATGGTTTGGAAGTGCGTTTTAAGAAGGGCAATTCTTCTGTGTTTGATTCTAGAGGGTCTTTGGTTTGTCAGATTTTACCCTTCGGTAAAGTTTTTCGAATTGACTTCTCTAGTTCTTTTGGCCCTTCTCGCTGTTTGATTGCTGGATCTTCTTCTGAGCTCTGGAAGTGGCATAGGAGGTTAGGTCATTTGAGCTTTGATTTGCTAGTCAGGTTAAGCTCTATGGACCTCATCCGAGGATTGCCCAAGCTTAAAATGGAGAAGGATCTAGTTTGTCATCCTTGTCGTCATGGGAAAATGGTTGCCGCTTCTCACTCACCTGTGACTCAGGTAATGACTACGTATCCAGGCGAGCTTTTACATTTGGACACTGTGGGTCCAGCTCGGGTACGCTCAGTCGGTGGGAAGTGGTATGCACTTGTGATTGTTGACGACTTTTCTCGTTTCTCGTGGGTTTTCTTTTTGGAGTCTAAGGATGAAACTTTTCAATTTGTCCATGACCTGATCTTGAAGCTGAAGAATGAGAACAATGGTCGGATCCGAGCAATTCGCTCCGACAACGGCTCTGAGTTCAAGAACTCTCAGTTCGTCAGCTTCTGTGGTGATCAGGGTCTGGACCATCAGTTTTCTTCTCCTTACACTCCCCCACAGAACGGCGTTGTGGAACGGAAGAACCGCACGCTAGTTGAGATGGCCAGGACGATGCTCGACGAGCACAGGACTCCTAGGCGTTTTTGGGCTGAAGCCATGAACACGGCTTGCTATCTGGCCAACCGCATTTTTCTTAGAGCTTACATTGGTAAGACATCATATGAGTTGCGGTTTGGCAGACAGCCCAAGGTGACCCACTTGCGAGCGTTTGGCTGCAAGTGCTTTGTGCTCAAGAAGGGAGGGCATTTGGACAAGTTTGAGTCTCGTTGCTGGGATGGTATTTTTCTTGGTTATGCATTGCATTCTCGAGGCTTCCGTGTTTGGAACCTCGAATCCCAGCTGCTTGTCGAGACGTGTGAGGTTTCTTTTGATGAGTCCTTGCCTTCTTTGACTCCTTCTTTTGAGCTTTCTGGTGATGATGAGCTCGGAGAGTCCATCTTCGAGGAAGATGAGGATACTCCAGCTGCTGTTGAGGGCGGGCCTTCTGCATCCCCCGCAGAGCCCACACCCTCTGTGACTTCGACTGATGATGAAGGCGGACCTCTGATCACTTCTTCCACTTCGATCGAGCCCCTTCAGTCGAGTCCAGAGGTGCCAGCTGCTGACTCCGGTGAGGTGACTTCAGATCACCAGGGAACCCGAGCAGTTCAGCGTGACCACCCCTCAGAGCTCATCATTGGTGATTTGACTGAGAGGACTTTGCGTTCCTCTGCCTCTCTCGCTGTGTTTGCTGAATCTGCGTTTGTTGCATCTTTTGAGCCCAGAGACATTTCTCATGCTCTTTCTGATTCTAATTGGATTAACGCTATGCAAGAAGAGCTTGAGAATTTTGTCCGCAATCGGGTTTGGACACTAGTTGAGCCGCCACCAGGATGCAACCCCATAGGCACCAAGTGGGTATTCAAGAACAAACAAGGTGAAGATGGGGTTGTGGTGCGCAACAAGGCTCGACTAGTTGCCCAGGGTTATTGCCAAAAGGAAGGTATTGACTTTGAAGAAACCTTCGCTCCTGTTGCCCGTCTTGAGTCCATTCGTATTCTTTTAGCTTTTGCCGTTTCGAAGGGTTTTAAGCTTTTTCAAATGGACGTTAAGAGTGCTTTTCTGAACGGGTTCATAGAGGAGGAGGTATATGTTAGGCAACCCCCCGGTTTTGAGAACCCTAAGTTTCCTCGACATGTTTTTAAGTTGCATAAAGCTTTATACGGGTTGAAGCAAGCTCCCAGGGCTTGGTATGACCGGTTGAAGCAATTTTTGTTGGGGAAGGGCTTTGTGATGGGTTCTGTGGATAAAACTCTTTTCCTGCTCAGAGATGCTTCAGATTTTTTAGTTGCTCAGATTTATGTGGACGATATTATCTTTGGCGGTACTACTGATTCTCTTGTGTCCAAGTTTTCTGAGCAGATGCACAGTGAGTTTGAGATGAGCCTCATGGGTGAGCTTAAGTATTTCTTAGGGCTCCAGATCAAGCAGACCAAGGACGGCACCTTCATCCACCAAGGTAAGTACACTCGTGATATGCTTAAGAAATTTGACTTTGGTGGTGAACTGAAGCCGCAGATGACCCCGATGGGTACTTCTGGGGGTTTGGACAAGGACGAGAGCGGTGTCAAGGTCAATGAGAGAGAATTTCGAGGGATGATAGGTTCGCTGCTATACTTAACAGCAACAAGACCGGACATACAGTTCGCCGTGGGACTTTGCGCGCGTTTTCAGTCTTCACCACGCGCGTCTCACCGGCAGGCTGTCAAGCGCATTTTCAGGTATCTCACCTATGCGCCTGATCTTGGTCTTTATTATTCAGCATCATCATCTCTTGGTTTATCTGGCTTTTCGGACGCTGACTTTGGTGGGTGCCGGTTGGATCGCAAGTCGACTTCCGGTACTTGCCAGTTTCTTGGTTCTTCCCTTGTATCTTGGTCTTCTCGAAAGCAATCTGGAGTTGCTCTTTCGACCACAGAGGCTGAGTACGTAGCTGCTGCCAGCTGCTGCTCACAGATGGTTTGGATGATTTCCACTCTACGAGACTTTGGGTTGTTCTTTCCTACCAGGGTTCCATTATTTTGCGATAGCACTAGTGCTATTAGTGTAGGGAAAAACCCGTGTCTCCATTCAAAAACCAAACATATTGATGTGCGCTTTCACTTCTTGCGGGATCAATATGAGAAAGGTGTCATTGACCTTATTCATGTTGATACCCATCATCAGTTGGCTGATATTTTCACCAAACCCCTAGATCAGTCTACATTTGAGCGTTTACGAGGGGATTTGGGTGTTGTGTATCCTTTCTAGGATATTTTGCGTCAGTTTTCTTTTTACTCTTTTCTTGAGTCTTTTTGTGTGTGTTCATTTCATACATATTCACATATCACACTTTTGAGCCTGCTTCTGTTATATGATTGAACTGCTTTACTTATTCTAGCTGGTACATGCTTTTGATTACTTGTCAATGATCATGCTTTGATTCAGTTCGCTTGACATGTTTGATATCTGTCATATGCATGGCTTTTACGCTTTCAACTTGAAAAATGATCACCATTGCTTCTGGTAACTAGCATATGTAGGCTGAATGCTTTTGCTACTTGTTACATGCCTTGTAGCTAGTTCATCACATAGATGCAGATATGCAACTTGGACATCTTTATGCTTTAACATGGAAAATGTGCTTTAAAAATGATGAAAATCAAAACTGGATGAAAATTCCATGCCCTTTTTATGCTTGCGTTGAAAAGATCCAAGTGGGTTTGCTTTGTCGCATTATATTGTCCTGGACTGCTTACCATAGCACTTTGGTATGAACTAGGACAATGTAGTGTATGCCAAGACCAATGTCTTAAGCTTCTGATGGCCCAGTCCTGGCCTAGGCTTGACTTGGTCGGTTAGCATAAGGTTTGACATGCAAATAACCCTTGGCAAAAATAACAAAGGAAAATGAAAAAGCCTGAACTTTAAAGGGATAACAAGTTTGCTGAAGCACTTTGTCTTGAACAATGCTTATCTTGGTAGATATCAGTTAGCTTCTGCATCTCATGCTTTACCTTGCTTGTTTACTAGACAATGTGGTGATGTTTTTATTTGCAAAAATTGACAAATGCGTGCTAAATGACTTTCTTTAGATATCATCTCTTGCACTGATCATGCCATGTGTCTTAGACAGTATCTCTTTTGCTATACCTGTTAGATACTGTATTTGTAGTCAATCATATCTGAGAAGCATGCTTTCTACACTCCACCTGCACCCCAGCTGCATTCACTGCATATTTTGAGGGGGAGTTGCTTTTCAGGGGGAGTCTGTGTCTCTTTTGAGTGCTTGATGAGTTCACTTGTCAACAAGGGGGAGAAAATTGGGATCAGAGTTTAAGGGGGAGTTCTTACTCTGTTGATATCCTTGTTGTTCTGCAATCACACTCATTTTGAGCTTTTTGTGTTTTGGTTAACCATAATGACCGGTTCTTGCTTTTGTTTGGCTTTTGGTCATTAAGGTTAAACTTTTACCTTATTTTTCTTCTTCTTCTTTGTTTTCTTGTGTTTCATTTTCGTGTTTCCACATTTGTTCGCAGGTGCTGAAGAGCGGAGAATTGAGGAGTGTTGACAATGCTCTCATCAAGGGGGAGATTGAGGAGCCATGCTGAATAGCGTGGGCCTCATGGCTCTAGAAGTGATGAGTCATTGTCAACGATAGTCAACAAGGACTGAAGAAGAGAAGATCTGCTGTTTCATGGGCCGCGTGTGACTCAGGTACACGGGCAGCGAGCGACTGTCGGGCAGAGGAGGCTGCGAAGTCGGGCTGGCCCAATCCGGGTGCATGGGCCAGAAGCAGTAGAAGACCCACTAGGCTGTTGACCAGGACTGACTCAGGTACACGGGCGGTGAGCGATTGCCGGGCTGAGAGAGCTGCGGGGTCGGGCCGGCCCAATCCGGGTACCTGGTGCAAAGCTGGTGGAGGCTTTGTCAGTTTCGGCGTAAAACTGACAACCGTTGATTCTGTATCCGACTGTCCAGAAGAATAGCTTCAGGATATGTCATCTGTTACTCTAGGCCCACAGTCAGTCAGTTGTGTCTGTAAAAATACCTAAGGGCAGTAGAGTCTTTTTCTGTATTTTTGAGTCTGTAAAACCCTAAGGGGCTGGTAGAATATTCCTAGTGTTGGGCTGCCTATAAATAGCACCCCAACCCCTAGGGTTTGGACTACCCTTTTGCTGAAATTGAATACCACTCTTTGGGTCACTCTTTTCTTGCCTTCTCTCTCCTGTGTGCGCCGCCAGGGTCTTCCTCTCCCTGTTCTTGCATTATTTTGTCTCAAATTTGTTGGATGCATTTAATCCTTGGTCTCTGGTGAATTTATTGCTTGCATCTTGTTCGGTTTGGGAAGTTAATGCCTTGGGCACGAGCTGGTGATTTTATTCTTGAGGAGAAGCTTCTTCGGCTGGGTGTGTTCTTCACGGTGGTAGCACTAGTTCTTGCTGTTGCAAGTAGTACTGCTTTACTGTAGCTACAGTGTTCGGCTGCAGCTTTTTCACCTTCTATCCTCCAGCTTTTTGATCGAAGCTGACAGTCTCTTTTGCCTTTTTCTGGTGTGTCTGGCAAAGCTTGGTTCCATGCGAAGCCCCCTCAACTCCGTGAGGCAGGCTCTGATCGGACCTCTTTAAAGGCTTCGCTTAGACTTCGAACTTCGGTCTTTGAGTCTGAGTTGCTAGATTCGAAGCTCCTCCTGTATGGACAGCATTGCATACTTCGAACTAGCATACTCCGAATCTATCTGTTCGAAGTGCACACTTCACTAGGTTTCGAAGTTTGGGTCCGAAGCTTGTCCGTTCTGATAGACTTCGCTTGGATTTCTTTGTGGCGTGTCTGCCTTCGATTATCCTTCCGAAGCTTTCCCTGTTCGAAGATAGAGTGTAGGCTTCGGACTTGCTTTTCTGTCGCGTGACAGACTTCGCTTCTTTGTTCGAAGGTAGTCCGTCTGTTTTGTGTGTTCGAAGTTTTGTCTTCGAAGTCCTCACTTCGAAGCAGGCTCCGACTTTGTCACCTTGCTCCGAAGCTCTTGGTTCGAAGCTGTGTTCGAGGTCTTGTCTTCGAAGTGCTTACTTCGAACCAAGCTCCGGCACTGTTTACTTCGCTCCGAAGCTCGTGACTCGAAGTTGCGTTCGAAGTCTTGTCTTCGAAGTGCTTACTTCGAACCAAGCTCCGGCACTGCTTTTACTTCGCTTCGAAGTACACGTCGCTGCTTACTTCTTCGAACTAGGCTAGACAGTGACACCTTCGGCATTTCGGACAGACTCCGACACCAACCTCCGAAGCAGACCTCGACGTGCGAAGGGGGCTTCGCCAAGACCCGAACAGGAGACAACTTTGGACAGTAACTTCTCTTTTCACTTTATACATACTTAGATCATTTCATTGAGAAGTATAGGCCTGTTACAACTTGTTTATCTGCCTAGTTGCACCACTTTAGTTTTACACTGTATATCATCAGTTGCTTCTAGGTTAGAAACCTTTAGACTTAGGCCTACTGTCTACTTTCTGCTGCATAGTTTTTTTTTGAGGTGCGTTGGGTATTGGGAACAGGCCATTGATTCGAAAGAATTTTTTAAGGCGCCCATTCACCCCCCCCCTCTGGTCGCTACTTTCGGTCCTACAACAAGTCCAATACCTCCGCTAAGAAGTCGATCACCGGAAGCCCCAAACCAGCTTCGAAGAAGGCTTCAAAAACAACCACTTCTCCGGGTCTTGGTGACGGAATGATTTCCTTCCCAGGTATGCGAATCATAACCCCGGAACTGATCTTGCCTTCTACTGCGGCCTCAAGTGATTCTCTTTTGCAGGTTGGAGGCCCTAGCTGATAAGATTGGTCCATGTACTTTGTTGACGCCGGGAAGAGGTCTTGATGGCCAACATTTTGGGGATTTTCCCCCATCGCCGCCATTGCTGCCGCTGCAGGTGTCGGAGCCGTCGCCGCCAATGTAGCGGCCGCCGCCGCTGCCGCAACTTGCTGCCGAGTCAATCTTCAAGCCGCTCCGGGACCTTTGAAGCTGGTTTTCGCCATTAGATCTCGTGGATTGCTTCGAAGGAAAAGTGAAGGCTAGGGCTCGAGAGTTGGTCTGTTTGCACGAAAGCGGTGGAAAGGTACAAGAAAGGGTCGGGCCCTCTATTTATATCCCAAACCCCAATTTTTTACCATTTGCTTATGCCGTTTTGCATTCTTGACCGTTACTTTGTTCCGGAATTAACGCACTGCGTAACTTCCGTCAGAAGGAAAAAGCCAACGACTATTTTTTCCAAGTCTAAAAAGACTTTCGGATTTCCCGAGTTAATTCTAAAATACTTCGAATGCAATTCACTTAGAAAATAATTTGAAGTTCACATCTCCATACATTTCGGAGGTGTATTAAGTATGCTAATCCCTGCACATGGATATGTTTTCTTGCGTATACTGCTTCCCTAACATCACATATTTAACGGAGAAGCGTATTCGAGGGGCTACTGTTGGGGGAAAATATTCCATCTTCAGGATTATCGCAGTAACAAGACAAAGACAAGAAATCAAGTCAAAGGATTCCGACGTATATTCTCAGATGTACGTTGAAGGTAGTTCGAAGTATGAAGACGAACTCTGGTTCGGAGTATATCTTCGAACGTGGACTCTTCCGAGAGCATCTTTGCCCACTAAGATGGAAGACTTATCTTCTTTCTCATTAGATTAGTATTTTACCATTTTAGCCCTATTAAGGGTACCGAATAGTTTCCACTATGTCGGTTGTAATAGAGGGGTAAAAAGGTCTTTTCCTTAATGTTTGGGCCTATAAATACCCCCCGTTTTACCCTGTAATAGGGACCGAATACAAGTTATTCAATACATACTTTCAAACTATTCTAAGTTATTATCCTTTCGGAGGATTGGAATAGTTTCCTTCGCAAACACTTCGTTTGTTAGTTTCTAATCTTCAGAAACCTGTTAGCGTAATCTTTTACGCCAACAAATGCTTACTATGGATACATCGAAGAAATATGGGAACTCTATAGAAATCTCTGTATTTAAGTGCCAGTGGGTCAGACATCCAGAAGGTGTGGAGGTGGATGATTACGGGTTTACGATAGTTGACCTTAATAAGGTGGCTTATAAAGATGACCCTTGGATACTCGCTCAATCCACGGCACAAGTATTTTACATACATGATCCTAAAGACGAGAAAAAAATACATCGTTGCTCCAGGAAAACAAAGAATTGTTGGAGTTGATGGAGTCGAAGACGAAGAAGAATACAATCAGTTTGATGAGGTGCCATTTTTCATTGACATATCAAGGATCAATGTGGTTGAAGCAAAACTGTCATTTGGCAGTGTGATTCCTTATCTACGCACCGATGGCGATGGAAAATTAGTGCAAGGCTAAATCATTTATGTTTAGCGTGCGTATTTATAAAATCAATTATGTCATTTTGTTTAAGATATTGGTAATATAGGTTATTATTTAATTATAGTTAATACATGTATTTTTATGATGTATTTTTATTGTTAAAACATGTTCAAGATCAAACAAGTATTTAATTAAACATCAATAGAAAAGTTTTTAAAATTTAATTGTTTGGGGCCAACAGCAAGGTTCAAACCTCAAACCGCCTGCCGGCAGTGAGGTTTGAACCTCGAACCACATGGCCCCAAGTGAGCGCCCCGCACCACTGCGCTACAAAGTGTTTCTCGACATTGTAGGAAGTGTATTATATACTAGATATATTATCCCTACCTCTATTAGTAGTGTCGGTCGGATTAGTAGTGGCGGGCTGGTAACATCATCGCCCGCCACTACTAAGAGAAAATAGCAGTAGCAGGCAGGATGACGTCAGCATGCCTGCCACTGCTAATACACCTATATATACTTTCCACTCCCGCCGTCCGAAAACCTAGTTTCATTTTCTAAACCCTAAACTCCCGTGTTGCCCCCCTCCGCCTGTCGCCGCCGTCCCGGAGCACGTCGCCGCCACCCTCCGCCCGTCGCCGCCATCCTCGGAGCCCGTCGGCACCACCCCTAGAGCCCATCCTCGCCGCCCGTCGCCGCCAGTCAGTAAATGATTATTAACCTAGCTTTGGTGTTATTTTATCCGAGCTTAGGGTTAAAATGATTTATGATTGTTATATTAATTTGTGCATGGTAATATAATTTAGTACAATATTACTAGTAGAATGCACTAAAACAATAATGTTTTTTAATGTACTATAAAAACATTATCAATGTGACCAAAAATTGCAGATACATATATGTTGCCATGTATTCACGAGATTAATTAACCAAAGTATATATGTTGCCCACAAATTTCCCACTAGCCATTCCTGACCCCCAACCTCGACGACAGCGCCCTCCTCACCGGTTCACGATGGCTCCTCCTAAGATTGAACCAAATAGTGGATCCTCGGACTCTACATCAAGTGGCATGTGTGAGGTTTGCAAATGTGGTAAACTTAACGTACATGGTATAGTTTGCAGTTGTTTGGCAAAGAAAGTGATTCTCATAATGGACTCCGACTCGGAGGATGACTCACGATCGCCGCAACCAGATAGGGTAAGTGTAGGCAGATGGAAGAATGATGTGACAACCGATGGCAGAGGGAAACATGCCGACGCTAGCCGTGGAAAAGGGAAGCATGCAGAGCAATGCGGAAGCAAGAGGAGGGAGGAGGCAAGATCCTCTTTTTATGCAAATTTTATATTTTTATCAGCCAATTCAATCATTGATAAGTTGTTCTCACTATCGCCGCCGCGTGTATTTTCTTGTTCAGGAACATGGAGAGCAGTTCAGACTGCCTGATGATGTCGAGTTGGTTAAGGATTGGCAATTTGAGGCTTTTCATCATGTTTAACCAGAAATAGGTTGGATCTGTGCCGAGGAAGAAGAAGAAGCTCCAACCATATCTTTCTTTTGGGTTTGACCAGTAGTGCGTTTCGATGTGTAAGTTGGTTTCCCCAGCATGGACTTGTGTTGGTTTACTTGCTTTCAAATAAACGTGATGTGTCAAGCGAGCCCCCGCACCACTGTGCTACAAAGTCTCGATCATATCATACCTGTTGTCGATCGAGTGTTTTGGCAACCTACATTTTTTATGATGGTTTTAAATTTATTGGATAATAACTAATAATAGAGTCAAAAACATTAATATGGTTTTTCTATAAATTTTGGTTAATTATTTCATGTCTTGTAGTTCAAATTTAACTTATTTTGACTTTGATCATAAAAACACACTTAATAAAATAAAAAACAGTAAACTGAGAAAGAAAAATACCAATTTTTTAATACATGTCTAACGTAAACCAAGGCAGAAAATGCCAATTTTTAAAAAATTTATAAGTTATGATGTATTTTTATTGTTAAAAAAATTCAAGTTCAAATGAGGATTTAAACATCAATAAAAAATGTGCTGAGAATTAGAACAGAAATGAAAAAAAAATGTTTGGAAGCCAGCAGCAAGGTTCAAACCTCAAACCGCCTGCCGACAGCAAGGTTCGAACCTCGAAACGCATGGCCGCAAGAGAGCACCCGCACCACTGCGCTACAAAGTCTTTCTCGACAAGGTAGGCAGTGTATGCTAGATAATCCCTACTACCCATATTAGTAGTGGTGGGCACGTGTAACTATTGGCGGGCATGCTGACATCACCAGCCCGCCACTGCTATTCCTTTTAGTAGTGGCGGTCGCATGACGTCATCGGCCCGCCATTACTAAGTCGAGTGACGTAAATTGAGGCAGAAAAATACCAATTTTTTAAATTTGATAAGTTATGATGTATTTTTATTGTTAAAAAATTCAAGTTCAAACGAGGATTTAAACATCAATAAAAAAGTGCTGAAATTTTAAAAAAGTACATTAACAGAAAAAAATGTTGTTTGTGCGCCAGCAGCAAGGTTCGAACCTAAAACCGCCTGCTGCTAGCAAGGTTCAAACCTCAAACTGCATGGCATCAAAGGAGCCCCCCCCGCACCACTGCGCTACAAAGTCTTTCTCGACAATGTTGGCAGTGTATGCTAGATAATCCTTACCGCTACCTGGACTTATTTGCATTTAAATACTAATTTATGTTAATGAAAAATACCAATTTTTGCAATTAGAATATTGGTGTTGTATTTTTATTGCACAAAAAGTTTCATGTTCAAATGAAGAATCAACTATAGGTTTTGCTTTCAAACCTGAGTCATTTCATCTCTAAACCCTAATTCATCCCCAGAGAATCTCAGGTTTCTTAATGCCCTACATGATTAATTTCTCGAAACAATTTTATTTTTTATGACAACAGCTATGGATCGATCATATCATAACAACATGACAAGTCTCATCTTTTTTAGACTTTCTTTTATTTTTTGAGGATTAAAAAACTATAAAAATACAAGTTGTTGATCGAGTGTTGTGGCAACCTACATTTTTTATGATGGTTTTAAATTTATTGGATAATAATTAATAATAGAGTCAAAAACGTGAATATGGTTTTTATATAAATTTTGGTTAATTATTTCATGTCTTGTAGTTCAAATTGAACTTATTTTGACTTTGATCATAAAAAGACACTTAATGAAATAAAAACAGTAAACTGAGGCAGAAAAATACCAATTTTTGCAATTAGAATAGTTGTGTTGTTTTTTTATTGTACAAAAAGTTTCTTGTTCAAAGGAAGAATAAACTATAGATTTTGCTTTCAAACCTCAGTCATTTCATATCTAAACCCTAATTCATCCCCAGAGAATCTCAGGTTTATTAATGAAATAAAAAAAGTAAAGTGAGGCAAAATATACCAATTTTTTAAATTTGATAAGTTATGATGTATTTTTATTGTTAAAAAAAAATCAAGTTCAAACTAGAATTTAAACATCAATAAAAAGTGATGAAAATTAGAACAGAAATGAAAAAAAATGTTAGGATGCCAGCGGCAAGGTTCAAACCTCAAACCGCCTGCCGGCAGCAAGGTTCGAACCTCAAACCGCATGGCACCAAAGCAACCCCCGCACCACTGCGCTACAAAGTGTTTCTCGAAATGTAAGCACAACGTATATTAGATAATCCCTACCTCTCTTAGTAGTGGTGGTCAAGTGTAATCTGTGGCGGGCATGCTGACGTCACCAGCCCGCCACTGCTTTTCCTTTTAGTAGTGGTGGTCGGTGACGTCAGCGGCCCGCCACTACTAAGTCGAGCACCAGCGGCGGGCAGATTAGTAGTGGTGGGCTGGTGACGTCATCGCCCGCCACTACTAAGAGAAAATAGCAGTGGAGGGCAGGATGACATCATCATGCCCGCCACTGCTAATCCGCCTATATAAATTTTTCGCTCCCATCGTCTGAAAAATACTTTTCATTTCTAAACCCTAAATTCCTCCCACCAGTTGCTGCTGCTCCCGGAGCCCGCGCCACCGCCCTCGGAGCCCGTCGCTGTCATTCCTGAAGCCCGTCGCTGCCGTCTCAGAGCCGTTGGTGTCCCCGGACCCCTCGCCGCCGCCTTGGAGCCATCGCAATCATCCCCGAAGCCCATCACCAGAGCCCGTGTCGGTGTCCCCGGACCCCTCGCCACCGCCTCAGAGCCGTCGCTGCCGTCCCCGTCCCCGAGCGCACGCCACCGTCCCTGTCCCGGAGCCCGCGCCGCTGCCCTCGGAGCGCATCGCCGTCGTCCCTGAAGCCCATCGCCATCGTCGCCCCGAACTCTACCCGTCACCGGAGCCCACGTCGCTGTCCCCGGACCCCACGCCGCCGTCTTGGAGCTGTCATCGCCGTCCCCATCCCCGAAAACTACTGGATTGAAACTTCACCATCATCTTCTTCTAGTACAACAGGTAATTAGATAATCAGTTTTATTCCTGCTTCTTCACTTGTTTGATAAAATATCAATGCCTTATGTATGGTGATTTTCCTAATTGAATTGTGAGTTTTAAAATTATCTTGTACATGATGTGCTTGATGAAATATATGTGAGATATTTGTGCATGACAAGCATTTGATAAAATGCTTGTGAACTATTGATGTATGTAATAAATTGATGTTTTTTTGTTCATCCTCTTGTTGTTAGTTGAGTGTGAGTGTTCTTATGTTCTTGAGTGTATTCTTGAGGTAGGCCAACACAAGCTAAGTTAGGTTTCTTGGGTTTATTGTCCTTAGAGCATCTCCATTGTACTTGCTAAATGTGAATTGCTATTCAAATGGAGCTATATTTAATCAATTTATATAAAATGGAGATGCTCTTATATTTGTGGATAGTTATCATTTGTAGAACCACTGTATACTACTTTGTTACAACTGTTTTGGCATTGATTAATGGAAATATACCATTCACCCAATATATATTAGTCTAATTTTGGGTGAAGTCTTCTATATCTAAGTTATTCCATGAGAAATATTGCATACCACATTACCACTTTTTTAGAACAACTTTTAGAGCCCTATGATGCAAATTTTAATTGAGTTATCTCATGTATGTCATCAAGCCGTGGGACACATCCATTCCTGTCAACAACTTCTTCTTTCGCGTGTTGCTGACAGGGAATGGATGTGCTCATGGTTCCATGGCAGCCATGAACATATTTAAAAAACAACACAAAATATGTTGAGGCCTCAACAACACTAGAGAGAGAGAGAACAACACAATCTCCTAACTTGAGGATTAATATAGTAGATTCAGAAGTAATAGCTGACTACTGTAGCCAAGAAGAGTTTTCATACATTTCCCACCTTTGACATTGTGATCAGTTTACTACTGCTATTACTTCTGAGGCTACTATACTAATCCTCAAGTTCATCCGGCTGAAGACCAACATTAGATTCTACAATTCCTTTTAGAGGCCTATGATGCAAATTGTTATTGATTTATCTCATGTATGTCATCAAGCCGTGTGACACGTCCATTCCCATCAACAACTTCTTCTTTCTTGTTTTGCTGACAGGGAATGGATGTGCTCATGGTTCCATGGCAGCCATGAACATATTTGAAAAACAACACAAAATATGCTGAGGCCTCAACAACACTAGAGAGAGAGAACAACACAATCTCCTAACTTGACGATTAATATAGTAGCTTCAGAAGTAATAGCTGACTATTGTAGCCAAGAAGAGTTTTCATACATTTCCCACCTTTGACATTGTGATCAGTTTACTACTACTATTACTTTTTAGGCTACTATACTAATCCTCAAGTCATCCAGCTGAAGACTAACATTAGATTCTACAATTCATTTTAGAGGCCTATGATGCAAATTGTTAATTAGTTGTCTCATGTATGTCATCAAGCCATGTGACACATCCATTACCTTCAACAGGTTCTTCTTTCTTGTGCTGCTGGCAGGGAATGGATGTGCTCATGGTTCCATGGCAGCCATGAACATATTTGAAAAATAACACAAAATATGCTGAGGCCTCAACAACACTAGAGAGAGAGAGAACAACACAATCTCCTAACTTGAGGATTAATATAGTAGCTTTAGAAGTAATAGCTAACTACTTTGTGCATTTTTTCGTACATGAAAATATGACAGTGGACCTTTTTTTCATAACCAAAATTATGATACATTAGCGTCTTAACTATGAATAGTTCATATATGGCGGAAGAAGGACGTCCCATCGAGGATCTCATCTACGAGTCTCCCTCAAAACAAATAAAGAGGGTTCATCTGAAGGATCCTCCGATAGCGAATCTTCGTACCACTCTCCAGAGAATGAACATCCAATGGAGCCTAGAAAGAAGAGAACGAGAGAAGACGCCGATGAGGATTACATTCCTGAAGCTCAAGCAGAGGTAATTATTGCTTTAGTAACAAGTCAGAGCAGCTTCTAACTGAGGATTATATTCCTGAATCTCACATTGTCTATCATCGTAGGATCATCCAAAGCGAGGAAGCAAGCGTCGATTATTACAGATCGAGAAAAGAACAACTATTGTCCCAGCTATTGAGTCATCTGAGCCAACATATGTTGAGCCCGCTGCAACTACATCCTCTACAAATGCGAAGAGGAGAGGAAACGGGAGAAGAACAAGCTGCATACAACTATCTATGAGGTTGAAGAAGTGCATGTTGATGGGGCTCCAAAGAAGCCGAAAGATAGTTTGGAAAAATTGGAAGAGTGTCCCTGAAGCTACAAAGAACGAATTGTGGCAGCATATAAATGCGCATTATAAATTCACGGAAGATCGCTTAGAAGACGCTAAAGTTGCTACATTGAAGACTATCGGGAAGGCTCTTCGTACATTTAGGACTAAACTGAACACACAATACCTTCAGAAAGGAGAGTCGCCGCTCAACGACTACGACTTTATAATGCCAAATGAATGGAACGAATTCAAAATGCAGCATTGCTCGGAAGAAGCCAAACAAGAGAACATTATGTTCAAAGAACTTAATAAGAAGAATAAGTTCCCACATAAACTTGGGCCAGGTGGATATAAGGCCAAGGTGGATGAGTGGAGTAGAAAGGAGGAGAAGGACTGTGCGGCTGGGGTACCTAAACAGTTTTCACGTGCTGATCAGCGCACTAAGATATGGCTCCTAGGTCGAGCTAAAACAACACCCGAGGGCCAATATATGCTCACCGACTCACGGACTAGTGAAGTATTTCAGAAAGCAGAGCAAATCGCTGAGTTGGAGAAGGCTGGAAAGTTCAAGCCTGAGGGATGTAATGACCAGCTTACATCTGCTCTAGGAAATGAGGAACATCGAGGGCGCACTCGAGGTGTCTCTTCTATAGCACCCTAGAAAAATACTTTCAAGAAACAGGAGGGTGCCACATACAAGAAGCATCAAGCACGCACAGACGATGCCGCAGATCATCGTGCAGAGTGGGAGTGACACTTTTTTGAATTTATTAATGAGAATCTAAACATAATGCAGGCTGCAACGGGACAAATAATTGTGCTAGAGGTACGACTTGATGTACCAAGCAGTGTTGGCTCAGTACAAGAAAAATTTCATGTAAATTATATTAAAGAGGACAAACCATGCAGCCTGCATGTACCGATAGGGCGCAAAGGGCATTCCCAAGAGGCTGCATGAGGCATTGCTATGCCTGGGGATTTATTTCACAATCGGGCTATTCCTGCTGAGTATACCAAGGTTCAAGTCAATGAGATCACCAACGACAGATTTATTAATGACCCCTTCAATCTTCCACTGTCTGATGAGGGGATTGAGACAATCGGAGATGCGCTGAATAACATTGTCCTATGGGCGAGCCGAGATATCAAATTACTGCAGACAAGTTCTCAGAGTAAATCGCTTATTGTCTTATCACAATCCCCCATATATCTTTCATCTCAGGATGTGCAAAATATAGGATCTTTATCACCTGTTGATGAGCGTGAGATAGAGGAAGAGGCAGAGAAAGAGCCAGTGCCCGATAAAGTGGCAGAAGTGACAGAATCGAAAGTGACTGAGCCTGATCAAGTGATAGAGCCAGTGCTAGTGCTTGAGCCCACTGATGAGCCCAACACAAAAGTGCCAAAGCCTAATCAAATGCCAGTGCCAATTCCGGCCTAGCCTCAAGTGCCAGTGACCGAGCCTGAAAAAACAAGATGCATGCCCAAAGCCAGGAATCCATAAGACAATTGTTCAAGTTGGGCAGTGTTCTGCGCCGAAATCTAAAATGCTTAAATTTTTCACTACTGTGGGGCAAACACACTCTACGCCTGAAAAGGCTCACATAAAGGCTCCAGTACAAAAGCAGGCGGGCTCACTTTCTGTTGATAAATGGACCTACGGAGATGAGGATTATATTTAATACGAACCAGGCAAACCATTATTACCCCAATGAGTACTTAAGAGTATGCCTTGGCAGATGAAATCATTTCATGACTGGTACCTCGAAGCGTCTTCGTTAGGAGTTACACACATAGAAGTGAAGGTTCCACAAGAAATATTCAACTTCCTAGAGTTTACACTTGCAATATTTTTTGACGACTTCCATCGGATGTTCCGTCTGAAGCGAATTGACATAACAAGCATGATGCTCTGGTGCCTGTAAGTACTTTATACTTTGTCAATACAAAGCAAAAATCAATCATGTCTTATATTGACTATTGTTTCATAACATATGCAGTTTGAATTCATATTGTGACACTTCTAATAAATATGGGTACTTGAACCCATCGTTGATAAGTCAAAGTACACTGAACCCGGTACTAAACCGGAACAATGACAAGTACTAGACCGCGGGTCAGAAAAAATTTCAAAAAAAGATGTTCAATAAAGACCAAGACGCACATAAGAACAATAAAAGGAATTGTGCCGCATTGTATATTGCGCAATGCATGTATAAATGGAGTGACAGATAAATAATAAGTGGGGCATATAACTTTAAGTAAGTATACTCACTATATCCACTTAATCACGTTTTATCGATTATGAAACTAACATAATCATATATTACTTCTTTCGATAGTGATCATTGGATTGCACTTCTGATATACCCAAAGTACTCAAGGGTTTATGTGCTCGACTCTCTCGACAAACCCAAAAAAGATTATCAAGATATATTAAATGTTATTCAGAGTGCATACAAATACTACGTGGAAAGGTTAGGTGGCCCACATGATCCACATAGGCCGAAAGATATGCATACCAGAACAACCTTTACGGTAATATAATATTTTGAAATTTCTTAATTCAATTGACAAAGTTAAACTATATACCATTCTAACTTTGTTTGTTTTGAAGTGTCACAAACAATCTCCTGGTTCGGTGCATTGCGGGTACTACACGTGTGATTTCATGAGCAATAACTTAGGAAAATTTGCGCGGACAATATCTGAGGATAATAAAGAAGTAAGTTGATTTATTGTGTCTTAATATAATATAACTTACAGCGTATGTACTTATATGTTACGTATGCAGATGTCAGGTCCATCAACCGTTGCCCAGAAGAGCCAACTCTGAGAATCAGAAATGTATGGAATCGTATCAAGGATGTGACACTTCACGATGCATGAGGTTCTTCATGAGCTTGGAGTATTCTTCGATCCTGAGGGTGAAGTGGTCAAGTATCCAACTCTGTATGATTGGGCCGGAAGATGAAAAGGCAAGTACAACAAATCGATAAAAATTTTGAAGCTGAGAAGCAAAAAAAGATGCGCAAGATATGAGTTGGCCTTCCAAGAAAACATAAACCGCATGAGCATGTATTTGTCAAACAATGGTTAATTTTGAAATTTTAATAGATGTAAAATTTTTAAACTTGATGTGTGATGAAATGTAAACTTTATAAATTTGTAAATTGATGAGATGGGTTTTTGTTATGTTGATGTGTTGTTGTTGTGGATGTGTATGTGGATATGTGGATGTTTTGCTGCTGTGTATGTAGATGGCTCTATGAAGCATATAATGTAAACTTTGTAAATTTGTAAATTGATGAGATGGATGGGTTGTTGTTATGTTGATGTGTTACTATTGTGGATGTGTATGTGGGTATGTGGATGTTTTGCTGCTGTGTATGTGGATGGCTGTGTGAAGCATATAATTTCTATGTTTTGATTTGTGGGACTGTGAATTAAGGTTTACAACATTATTGAGGAGTCATGCTGAATAGCGTGGGCCTCATGGCTCCAGATGTGATGAGTCATTGTCAACAATAGTCAAAAAGGACAGATGAAGAGAGGAGATCTGTTGTTTCATGGGCCGCGTGTGACTCAGGTACACGGGCAGCGAGCGATTGTCAGGCAGAGGGGTCACGAAGTCGGGCTGGCCCAATCCGGGTACATGGGCCAGAAGCAGCAGAAGACCCACTAGGCTGTTGACCAGGATTGACTCAGGTACATGGGCGGTGAGTGATTGTCGGGCTAAGAGAGCTGCGGAATCAGGCCGGCCCAATCCGGTTACCTGGTGCAAAGTCAGTGGAGGCTTTGTCAGTTTCGGCGCAAAACTAACGACCGCTGATCTTGTATCGGACTGTCCAGAAGAGAAGCCGTAGTCGCTACGAAAGCTTAGCTTCTGGATAAGTCATCTGTAAATAGGAGTTTTTCTATTTTGTCCCTAGGCCCACAGTCAGTCAGTCGAGTCTGTAAAAAATCCTAAGGACAGTTCAGTCTTTTCCTTTATTTTAGCATCTGTAAAAATCCTAAGGGGCTGGTGGAATATTCCTGAGTATTGGGCAGCCTATAAATAGGGCCCCAATCCCTAGGGTTAGACCACCCTTTTTTGCTGAAATCACTTTCTATTCTATTGGGTCATTTTGTTCCTTGTGTTTCTCTCTCCTGTGTGTGCGCCGCCAGGTTGCTTGCTGCTGTTCATCCTGTTTGTTCTCTGTTTGGATGATTCTATTCCTTCTGGTTCATGTGCAGTACCTCATTATCATCTCTGCTGTTCGTTTTGATGTGCGCAACCATGTTATTTCTGGATTAATGCTTCATTGTTGCTTCTGTTCTTCACGTAAGGAGTACTAGTTCTTGCCGGTTGCAAGTAGTACTACTTCCCTGCAGCACCAGTACTCTAGCTTTGCTTTTTCCTGCGTAGCTTTTTGATTGAGTTGACAGGGCCAAGTCCCTTTTCTGGTTGTTTCTAGCGAAGCCCCTCCCCTTCTCTGTTCGAAGTCCCTTAGCTCTGTGAGGCAGGCTTCGATTTGACATTCTCGAGAACTTCGCTAGAACCTTCAGCTTCGATTTGAACTGTGAACCTAGTTTCGAAGTATGTTCGGTGCTTTGTTTTTGTTCTATTAGCATACTTTGACCGTTCTTGCGAAGGGGTACTCTGACTCGAGCATTACGAAGTTAATACTTTGACAGGCTTTGAAGTGACTATTGAAGTATGTCTCTCTGATAGACTTCGCTCGGAGTATGTGTTTCTAAGGTCTTTCTGCTGCTATCTTGATTGTATGTCACAGCTTGTGAGTTCAAAGCTTGTCGTTCGAAGTGTGTTTGTGACCTTCGATTTCTTGTGTGACAACTCCTGCATACTTCGTTTCGAAGTTGGTTCGTGTGTCGAAGGTCATCACTCCAGCAATTCTTCTTCGATCTAGCTAGCTTCGAAGGTATAGGGTAGGCTTCAATTTGCTCTCTCTGTCGTGTGTTTGGCTTCGCTTCTCTTTCGAAGGTTGCATTTCTGTGAACCTTGTTCGAAGATTTTTGTTCGAGGTATCATCCTCGAAGGATACGGTTCGAAGCAGGCTTCGATACTCTCATACTTCGCTCTCTGCCACACTCGAGCTAGGCTAGACAAAACAAACCTTCGGCACGTCAACTACAACTTTCGCTCGACTTCAATAAGAGACTCTGAAGCAGGCTTCGACATAGCGAAGCAGGCTTCGACACTGCGAAGCAGGCTTCGACACAGCAAAGCAGGCTTTGCCAAGTGTCGAACAGGAGACAGATTTTGAACAGTAACTTCTCATCTCATTCCATGTGTACTTAGATTATTTTACTGAGAAGTTTGATCTGCCATGTCTTGAATATTTTGTGTATCTGCCTATTAGCACTGCATTGGTGTTTCTTTGTTTTTGACACCTGTTGTTTCTAGGCTAGATACTTTTAGACTTAGGTTTTCTGTTCACACTCGGCTGCTTAGTCTGTTGAGGTGCGTTGGGTGTTGGGAGCAGGCCATTGATTCGAAAGAATTTTTCAGGCGCCCATTCACCCCCCCTCTGGTCGCTACTTTCGGTCCTACAAGTGGTATCGGAGCTTGGTTAGGTTTTTTTCCATACCTTAACCGGTTTTAAACCCCACTAGTGATCATGACATCTCCTGGCAAGGTCCCATCTTTGGAAGTTTATGGCTATAATTATTGGAAGACTCGCATGCGAGCCTATCTTATGAGCCAAGGCTCAGACATCTGGGACATTTGCGTTCACGATACGTTTGTTATATTGCCAATTGCTGAGCATGGCACTCCTGTTATCATTGCCCAGCATCTGAGCAATAGTAAAGCTATGAACATTCTGTTTTCTGGTTTAGGTCCCACTGAGTTTGAGCGTGTGAGCCATCTTTCCACTGCGAGAGAGATCTGGGCTACCCTCAAGGCACACCATGAGGTGACAGCCCAGGTCAAGGCTCGGCTCTATCAGACCTACCGGCGTGAATATGAGAACTTCACACAAAAGCCGGGTGAATCTGTTGAAGCGTTGTTTGGTCGTTTTCAATCGATCATAAAAAAGCTTCGGGACAACAAGGCTAAGGGTGCTCAGTTAGTCTCAGATCACGAGCAGGCACTCAGGTTCTCCATACCTTGGACCCAAAGATCTGGGAGATCAAGGTATCCTCTATCGTTGAGAGTACTTCTTACGATACCTTGACCATTTCTGAGTTGTTTAGCAAGCTGAAGGCCACTGAGGTTGATATCCAGCTGAGATCAAATCTCACTGGCTCTGGATCAAAGTCCCTAGCCCTTTCTACACCTTCTGCTGATCCCTCTTCTATGAGCTGTGCTGGGTTCTCTTTGATGTCTATCATTGAGGACCAGCTTGAGTATTTGGGAGATGATGACCTGTGTCTTTTTAACAACCGGGTGTGTCGTGTCTATGATAAAAGGATGTTCAAAAGACATGGCACGAAATCCGGGTGCTTTGAGTGTGGTGATCCAGGACACTTCATCGCCGACTGCCCCAAGCGCAATGGACACAAGAGGGCACCGGTGGTGGCTTCCACGACTCCGGCAAGCACGACAGCTCTTCCTTCAACAAGGGCAAGCCGAAGACCAGATTCTTCAAGAAGGCCCTGAAGGACTACCGGCGAGAGAACAAG
>JAAALK010000079.1:3248908-3693733 GCA_019279435.1 Zizania palustris
AGTTAGATATAAAGCGACGCAAATAATTCATCTTGCCTAGCAACTTCTGCACATCTTTCTTGCATGTCGGCGCTACAGAGTTTCTAATTTTATCAAGCCTTTTAGGATCGATCTATATGCCTCTTTCATGAATCGTGAAGCCTAAGAACTTGCTTGTCGACACGCTGAAAGCGCATTTGAGGGGGTTCATTTTTAAGCCATACTGTCACATCCTATCAAAAGTAGCTTTCAAATCGGCTAGATGGTTTCCCATAGCGTCCGATTTGACTACAACATCATCAATGTAAACTTCTAACATAACTCCTAGCAAGTCGTGAAAGATCAAGTTCATAGCACGTTGATATGTAGCACCAGCATTCTTTAATCCAAAAGTCATAACGACCCACTCAAATAAACCGACAAAACCAGGGCATCAAAAGGTTGTCTTGTAGATGTCCTCTTCGGCCATAAAGATTTGATTGTAACCAGCATTGCCATCAAGAAAACTTAGTACCTTGTGTCCTGAAGCATCGTTGATTATCATGTCATCTATCGGCATCGGATACTCGTCCTTCGGAGTGGCCTTGTTTAGATCCCTGAAATCAATACAAACTCGTATTTTCCCGCTCCCCTTCCTTTCTACAGGCACGATGTTAGCGACCCATTCAGCGTACCTGCACAGCCTAATAAACTCAGCTTTGAGTAGTCGCTCCACTTCTTCTTTAACTCGGTCATACACGTCCGAATTAAAGCGTCAAGGAGGCTGTTTATAAGGCCTAAATCCGGATTTGATAGGTAGCCAATGCTCCATGAGCTCGTGGCTTAATGCCAGACTTTCGCTATACTCCCACGCGAAACAATCGACATACGACAGAAACAACTTTATTACTTCGGCCTTCTCATCAGGCTATAACTGTTGGTTTACAAAAGTCAGCCTCGGGATGCTACCATCGCCTATGTCAACCTCTTCTGAGGGATCGGCCGACGCGAAACCCTATCCTAATTTCTCTACTTTGCTAAAGTCCTCAATGGCTTTGGCAATACCCTCTTTAGTAGACCGATATTGCTCTACACGAGACTTTAGCCAATCTAGATTACTCTTGCCAAACATGACCACTAATTTAGAAATAGACGTGCTACACCAGCCGGCTTTACAGACACTGGTACAAAACATCCTCTAGACATGCTAACAAAGTCGTAATCCGAAAGATCCCTACCTGATAGACAATCTACTTTGTTGTGAATGGCGTCAATGGACACATCGACCAATGCCACTTGGGCCGAAGTATCTGCGGGTATGACTTCTACTTCATCGCCGTCCCACTGAATTAGGCACTAGTGCAAAGTAGAAGGAATGCAGCAATTTGCGTGAATCCAGCCGTGCCCAAGCAGCACACTGTAGTTACCTTGCACATCAACAACGAAGAATGTTGTTGGCAATGTCTTGTTGCCTACTGTCAACTACATGGAGAGCACGCCTTTGGCCTCGGAACTCTCACCGTTGAAACCATTGAGCATCAAGTTGGTTTTCTTCAGGTCATCCTCGTCCCTGCCAAGTTTCTTCAATAGCGAGTAAGGCATTAGGTTAACAGTGGCACCACCGTCAACACGCATCTGGGAGATCGGCTTTCCGTCAATGTGACCCCTAACGTAGAGAGGCTTTAAATGGTGAGCCAAGTCCTCGGGTTTCTCAAAGATAGCATTGCGCGGGCCGAGGCTCAACTGAGCGACCTCGGCCTCATCCTCTAGTAAGGCAAACTTGGTGGGCAGCATGACGACGTTGATGTCCATCGCATAGGGAGTGGGCCCCTCAGAGACAAGCGAGTAGTCTTCGTCGAGCATGTCATCTTTGTCGTCGCTCGAACTATGAGCCAGATTGGTCATCTCAATTGGTTTAACCTTCCATACCTATCTCAATTGGTCGAGGGCGGATTTCTTCAAAGATAGCGTCTCCCTTGTCCTCGGCTTTCTTCTCGTGCATCTCTTGTGCCCATATGCATTGTAGACGCCTCTTATGTGATTTGGACATACCTAGAGGTGCCAAAGACGGTTGTGGCTTGGTACCAGATGCCACTGCCTGGTTCCTGTTAATTTTGGCTGAAGTGGTACTGTGCAGTTTGGCCTCGCACGTTCTGTATTCTGAGGGGCCTTCGCTGCGGACCTTGGTAGTCGGACCGGCCTCATTCGGCTGATCGGACCAGGCTCTGGCGTAGGCTTCAGCCAGAGTAGGAGACATACCTCTGCCAGGCTTCAGCGAAAGGGCCTTCGGGATTGGGACTTCCTGAGACCCTACTCTAATTGTGATGGCTTCGGTCTCCCTGTCCTTTGCCTCTTCGCGTCCTTCTTTGACTCCGTTCTACACGAGTCAATTCGGAGGTACCACGGACAACCTGTGGATGATGCCTCCCTCCGATGTGTATGCTTTCCCCTGCTAGTCATAATACTCCGAAAAAATAGGGAATAGTGTTATGTTGCAGAGGGTACTCCAGTTGTGATACGTACGGAGCCCATGGAGTCCCTGCCCAGTTGTATGGAGGAGGCATCGACGGCTCCAATGGCTTCGCCCACTGTGAGCCGAACCCGTTACCTGGAGGAGGGTTCGGCAAAGTCGACGGTATCTCGGACCATATCAACGAAGGGTCCAACCAGACTTGAGGTATGTTTGGCCAGTATGGGCCGAAGACTCCTGTCGAAGTGTTCATCCAAAGCGGTGCAGGGTTCAGCCATTGGGGGCCAAACTCGCTCTGCATGGGGCTTGGCCACTAGGGTCCGAAGCTACTATACGGGGGGTTCAGCCACTGAGGTCCGATGCCACCATAGGGAGTGTTAGGCAATTGCAGCCCGAAGTCACCATGTGGAGGGTTCGGCCGTTGCGGTCCGAAGCCACCATGCGGAGGGCTCGGCCACTGTGGTCCGAAGCCACCCTCCGAACACCTTGGCCCCTTTGGCTGACTTAGCCTTTTGGCATGGGGCCCCATTTCCTTGGCTTTTCTTTGGTGTTTGTTTAACAACATTTGATAAGTTACCTTCGACTTATTGCGAGCCCTAGCCGAAGGAGATGTGCTAACATTCTACTTCCATACTCCCACTTCGAGATTTTTAGGTATGAGTGTGCATGTGCGCGGTTCTCCAACAATCACCGCCTTCCCTCTAGTGGACTCAGCCTGCTCTGGCCAAACCAACACTCTCCTCTCGTCAAGATCAACAGAGTTGACGGGGAAGGGGTCTTTGTCTAGCTCCATCTTTTGATTGTGGTCTATCTTCAATCGTCCTTGTTCTATGGCCGATTGAACTTGTCATCGAAAAACATTGCAGTTATTAGTATTATGCGAATGCGAATCATGTCACTTACAGTATGGATGTTTATTTAACTCGTCGGTAGATGGAATGACTTGGCCTTTAGGCAATCTGAGAAGTTGTTTCTTCAAGAGGAAATCAAATATTTTATCACACTTAGTTATATAAAATGAGTATTTGACCTCGCTAGGCCGATTCTTAGCGGCAGACGGCTGTAACTCGAAGCAAGTAACAGGCTTACTCTTAGCGTTCCAAACCCATTCGGCCACGTACATGTCGGTCGAATCCTCTTCCTCTTCCGATTCCTCCTCGTTGGAGTGTTCCATGATGTGGATTTCAGCTCTAGGCTTGTTAAATGTATTAATAAACTTTTTATCTTTAGCTCGGCCTTCCTGGACCAGAGCCTGCTGCAAGACTTGGCTAACTTCTAAAAAGTGCTGGTTGTCTAGTTTTTCCTTAATCTCATAATGCAGCCCGCTAAAAGCTAGGTCCGCCAAATCCCTCTCCAAAATATTAAGACTAAAACATCAATTTCTTGTAACCCTAAAATGCTTGATATACTCAGAGACGCTCTCGCCAGATTTTTGTCTAATTGATGTCAAGTGTGAAAGCCTAAGTTCTGTTTCCCCCATGTAAAAGTAGTCATGGAATTTTTGTTCTAATTCAGCCCACGTTTGGATGGAGTTCGACGGGAGTGCTGAAAACCAAGTGAAAGCGGTGACGGATAGTGAGAGAGAAAATAGTCTATGTTTTAAAGCGTCTGACCCACTAGTTTCTCCACACTGTGCTAAAAATTGACTAACATGCTCCAGTGTGGTTTTGTTACCCTCACCGTCGAACTTGGTGAATTCAGGGACTCTATAGCCGCGAGGGTAAGGTATTGTATCAAAATAATCGGGGTACGGCTTCCGGTAAACCCTAGCTCATCCCATTGGTACGAAGCCGGTGCACTCCCTAAACAGTGCACGAATCCGCTCCTCAATGTCATCCTGACCCGCTGCATGCGCACCTCTCTCATGCGCTAGCTGCACCATGTGTTCGGGTCTATGTGCTTGTGCATGTGGTGCGGGCAGCGTGGGCAGAGTGGGCGCCGGTGTAAGTGGAAGTGGCGCATGGTGAGCAGTGTTGGCTTGGTTGTAAGCATAATGATTTGTCTCAGCCATGGGTATCGAGGTCGGAGGTGTAATGGTTTTGCCAGTACTACTGTCAGTTCCACTATAAATGTGACTTATCGGAGGTATGCTAGCAATAGGGGCTGATGGCACGGCCTCAGTAAAGCTGAACCTTCTAAGCGTCGCCTCTACTTGAGAGCTAACTATCGAATCTAAACAGTTGGCAAGCGAAGCGTTAATGGCTTGATCTACTGATGCGGCTATTTTTTGCTCTATCACTAAAGAAGATAAATGAGGAGATACTGGTGTTACCTGGATCCAAGCAAGATCGGGGATGTCGATGTCGCGCTTGATGAAGCTCGTGCATGTCTTGACATAGCTCCCAAGCATCAGGTCCTCGAGTGTGGGATCGGAATGACGACTAGAGGGGGTGAATAGGCGCCTCGACAATTTCTCGTGAATCTGATGGCCTTTTCAAAACACCCAATGCACCTCTAAATGATGTAAATTCAAATCTAAACCAAACAGTGCAAAATAAGAGTAAAACTTGGTTCAAATTCTCAGGTCAGTAAAAATCGGAGTCTGAAATACCGAAATACTTCTATCGGTAACTGATTTGCTGATTTACACTTCCTTGATCGGTAATTGAAATACCGACAAGAGATTGTCGACTGTTGAAACTCCGATTTAGAGAAGAATTCACAATTTAGACTCAGAACCTTCAATGGATGACTTTGAGTTTGTCCTGATTAAGTTTGCACACTTTGAAGTGTGATCAGATCAGAAAACAGAAAACAACATGAGGATGAATAGTGTCAATATTTTTGAAAACAAACCACAGAATGATTTCTTTCTATATGCTTCAATTCAGATTACCTCAAACAACTTTCAGTATCAGGAAGGTATATAAAACAGAGCTACAAATGAACCAACCTTTGTATCAGTCACTAATCAGTATTTTTCAGAATACTAAACTTCAGAACTGAGCACTTAGAATAAAGAATTTCAGATCACACAAATTGTTTCATCTTGCAGTAGTAATCAGTGATTAAAAAATCATATACTCATTTCAACATCACTTGACTAACATGAAAACAGACTTTTGAAAATTTCAGAACGATGAATAGTACCAAACAGTTTTAATTCAATTCAGAATTCAGACAACAACTTCAAAATAGATTTCAGATTACTGATTCAAATTTCACTCTTGATGTTAATTAAGATTTGCAATTTGACTATGATTTAGCACTTAATCACTATAGCTTTTCTGAAATAGTAATCAACCAAACTATCTTCAATTTGAAAAACAGATTTTAAACTCACAAATGATTTCAGAACAGAATTCAGTTGAAGAACCAAATGTATCTCAGGTGTGATGAGGACATCGCTGCCATTGATACAACCACAACGGCAACCCCTTCACCGCTTACACTTAAGCAAGGACCAATGACACGCGCCCGTGCACGTGAACTTAATTATCGGGTGAACTCGTTCCTAGCTGTTGAAGTTAATTATTTTTCCAATGGGGTACTATTAAAGCCTTGTGATGACTTTATTATCCTTAAGTGCTTAGGAATTGAACCAGCTAGGAGTGGAGAAGGTAACAATGCAATAAATATTGCTACTCCCAAAGGGACTCTTGTAACTACAGAAATCCAAGATTAAATGGAGCATATCTTTTACCTCCCAAGGTTGTTTAAAGCAAATAAGTACTTGTTGGAAAGGTCTCTTCGTTTACTTTCCAACGGATCAAGAATCAATGGCAGAGAACAGACGAAACATCTAGAAACTACCAAAGAACACTCGTGACTCCACCCTGAGTTTCTAGTTTTCCTTTTAAGAAAGTAGTAGACACAAAAAGAACTCGGGTTTTGTTTGATGTAAGTTAGCTACTGCTACTTCCTTGTAAACGTGCGTGTCGGCTAGACCGCCCGATTGCTTGAATCAAAACTCCAACTTCTATCATATCTGTGAGTGTTTGCTTGTCATCTTGTTCTTGCTTGTTCTTTGATTACTTGCAGGTTCAAGGCTGTTCTTGGCACGGCAAGAGCAGCAACAATCGGAGTCGGTGTAACTATCGCTAAGACGCAACATCCTTGTGGTTGTTGTAGTTAGGTAGCACAACGTCGATCTTCACCCCCAAATCGTAGTTATCAGGAGACGGTGTACCTGTCGTTCAAGGCACCAAACCATCTTGGTTGTGGTAGTCGGGCAGCCAACATCGACCTCCACCAAATTCACCACATCCTCCATCTCTCATCGAAAGATCGGGCTCCCCCGTACCCGTCGGGTCCATTAAGGTGTATTCACAACATTTCAGAAAACTGTAAAGCAAAATAACTCAACAGTGTTTATTGTACTCAAAATCTTCAAATAGAGTTGATCAATCTAAACAGGATGTGTAAAGTTTGATTGTTAATCAGTGAACACAACCATTCCAAAGATGATTCAGATAAATTTCTGTACTATTTACTCAAGTCAGTAATGCAGAATCAACCAAAAATCTGAAACAGACATGAAATTTCAGAACCTCTACAGTATTTCTAGTAATAATCAGTACTCAAACTGAAAAGTGATTTCAGAGAATAAACTTGATCTGGATCAATTGCACTTATATCTTGTAACCAAGTTTTAGATATTTAGTCCATAAAATTCAAGTCAAACAGATTCAATTCAACCAGTTGTTCAGTCTGAACTTCAACAATCAGATTTATACCTGAAACCTGATTTCAGTTGCAAAATACCAATTCTGAAACTCATTTGATGTTGAATAGTGTTATCAGTCTCAAAATCAAAAACTGGATGTAGCTTCTCACTAAATATCAATTCAGAGAAGCAAAGATGAATCAAATTATTTCTAATGAAATCAGATCAACCAGCTCACACATTTCAGTTTGCTCTAATTCAAATTCAGTGAAAAACAGATTGAACCAAATAATATCAGGAAGTTGAACAGTAAATACAGAAATAATTCTGAGCTCAAATAGTTTCAAACATTTCTGAAATCGGATATGGACTCAATCAAATTCATTCAGAGCAGAAAACATATTGCAGCAACTATTCTTTTAAAATCAGATTCTAAACAGGAATTCAAAACTACACCTACACATTCTTAAACTACTTTGATGAAAATGATCAGTGCTCACAATATTTAGACCAGAGCCTAAAGCACCAAACAGTACATGCAGAACTGAAGGTTCAGTGAATACTTACCAGGAAAATACTTGGATAATGATCCTTTTGCTGGTGAAGTTCAGATCCTGTTCATGATCAGATTGCTGAAGAGCACCCTTGTGATGCTAGATAATTTCTCCCCAAAACAGCAGCAATTTGATGCAGGAAAAAATGAAACAGACTAGTTTCTAGAAAAGTGGGTAGTTGGAAAAACAGCTGAAAAGTGCTTTTAGTAAACCCTTTTTGATTCAAAAGGCAGTTGATGCAAATTATCATGAACAGAAAAAGAGTCAGAAGTTCCTCAAGAACTTTCTCTATTACATCAGCTTGAGAAACAAAAATTTCAAGGAAGATCTGAATATAGATAATTTTTCAAGAACAGGCTCTCAGATAGAGTTCTTTTTCAGAACTGTGATGACATTTTTGATCAGCAAAATAATCACGAAGAAATTGTAGAAACTCGTTGCAACTTTCAAAAACAGAACATTCAAATCTTCCAAAACAGATGCTACATAGGCATCAAACCCATGTTCTAGACCGAAATCACCAGAAAACTCTCACAAAAATCGAATCCAGACACAAAAACTAACCTGCGCCGAGAACTGGTTCTGTAGATATTTTGGGATTTGAAACAGTGGCTCACATGACAAATAAAATGGCTGTATATAATTGATGTAGTGGTTGAATGGTTCAGCCAAAAAGAGCAGCCACCTGCCCATGGATATGGTCCTCTATTTATAGGCCAGCCATGGGGGGTAATTTATGAAAAGAACCCTCTAAAATTAAAATATTACATCAAGGTCCTATTTCTTGTAATATATTTTCAGAATTAAGAAATTCTGAAAAATATACTAAAGGAGTACAATTGCTCTAGACTCTTACTAAAATTAAACCTAATTTATTACACATTGACTCATCACTAAAAAGGACTCCTAACTATTGAAATTAACAAAACTAGATCTGTGACAGTTTTCAGCAAAAACCGACAAAGCTTCTCAACCCTTCGACTCATGACACCGCTTTGTGACTCTGAGAGCCAGCAAGCCACTTCCGCTCTCGATCCCCTCGAGCCACCTGAATGCTTGCCCTAGCCTCCCTCTCGCAGACCCGGTCGTCACGCCGTCGCTTTCATCCGTCCGTCTAAGTCTTGCTCGGTCTCTTCGTGCACTCTTGAGATCTTCTCCAACTTCACCTGGCCTCCCTGATCCTTCGGCATCAAGCTCCCCGCTTGACCCTCGATCACTCGCCGTTGATAGTTAGTCAGCATCTCCACCCTACACATCCAAGACAAGCCAAAACAAGAACGCGATGCACCACTGAATGCATCGGCAACCATTCCTCATTTGTCCATCGAACCCTTCGATGCGCCCAAACCATCACTCAACCACTCAATCGCTTACATGCTCATCCTTGTCAATCACTCATCATTCAGACAGAAACCACCCTTGGTTTCACATGGAGTGCCTTCATCTATGCCTTGATCTCTGCTCGGTTTTCTGCGGGAATATCTTCAAGGGTAGGCGCCATGATGTTGCGGTTGTCGATATCCGCACCTCCCATGGGATCCATCGGCAGTGTAGACATAGTAGTCATTGTAGACGTATTGGCGGCTATCGTAGATGTACATGTCATGTTGGCGTAGTGTTCCCTAGTGGAGTCACCAAAAAGTTTGTTGACACAAAAATGTGCCCCCGCACTTGGGTTAGTTCGATGATCCAAAAGTGTGCGGATACTTAGGGACAAGCCTAAGCATAACACAACACTGACGTCGTGTTCCGACTACCCTTAACCATGGTAAGGGGGTGGAGTCGCCAGGTAATTAGATCACACAGAAATAATCCAATTAGTCGAAAGAAATGTATTATACAGAACAAATCAGCAAGACAAGCGGAGCCTAACTGATTCGAAGTATAGTGCGAAGGGTGTTGCTGAAGGGTACCTTCGGCGTCTGGTGCGAAGTGCCCCATTGAAGTGTACCTTCGGCGTCTGGTGCCGAATATTAACTCCGAACCAATCTGGACACGACAATCACCTCCGAACAGCAGGGTTCGACGCAAAGTCTTTGATACAGTAAGATACAGAATAATGACTTAGACGCAACGCTCAGGTGTAACTTCATCTAACGCAGGGTACAAGCGTAGCGAAGCCTGTCATGGCGAAGCCTGTTGCGGAGCGTGTCTACGTGCAAGACTTGGTCAAACTGACAACAGCGTGACAGTCCGGCACGGGTGGTCGAAGTAGTACTCTTGCCGAGGGGTGTTCTGGCAGCCTTCGAAACCAATCTCTCAGCTTCGGGCACCTCCGGTGAAGTAGCTCTGAACATGGAAACCTGCAACAGAGTAGATTCGAAGTACCAATTCGGCCTGAGGACCGAATTCTGCTAAGTGTTGCACTAGGGGGCGAAGGTAGTAATCTATTACGCAAATTAGTGGATACTTCACAAGTGAAGTAACAAGGCGATAACAATCTATTACATAGATTAACGGATACTTCACAAGCGAAGTAACAAGGATTACCACTGTTCCGAAGTGGCCGGTGGAGGGCTTCCAGGCAAACCCACGAAGATTGCTAAAAGTAAAGATAAAATAAAGGTACGATTCAAATATAGGGCTTTGCGTTGATTTGTGTTGGGGGGGTTCTGAACCGGCCTCACCCCTATACCTATAGGGGCTAAGACTTATAATCTCTAAGTCTAATCTGTTATGACTCGGTTGAATAACGTGTAGAGATAAACACTTAGCCAGAATCGGATTAAATTCTATCGCTGCCCGAAGTGGGCCTTCGGCTAGGCCCGCCGAAGCCTACTCCTCGGGCCAAAGCTTCGGTGCGGTGGGCCTCTGTAGGCCTTCGGGCCAAATGCTGCATGCTTGTTGGAAGCTTCCGAAGCCCATAGATTTGTGGGCCTTTGGCACTGTAGGCTTCGGCTCAGCCCAGGACATGTTTATTTTTGACCCAAATTACCAAAATTGGTATTTTGATAATCTTAACCACTAATGCCACTTTTTAATATCAACAGTAATAACAAAGGGATGTAATGGCTTAAAATGCAGAAAAGTACATTTTTGTCTTGTAGACTTTAATGTGAGTCAGGTTTATTCATACAAAATATTTAAATAATGGATGATGCAACATCTTCTAACTTGAGGAGTACAGTAAGCCCTCCTCGCTCGATAGTCCTTGCATACCTAATCAATCATGCAACACTTCTCAAACATACACTAATTGTGGGATGTCACTCCACTTGCCCTTGACTGTGGGCTCAACTTTTCGAAAAGATTTAACTCTGATCGGATGTGTACCACTGTACCCACAAGGCACTTATTCCCGCACACCATAGTGTGTCCAATGACCCAAGTCATAGGAACTCATGCCGAAACTGTTACCATAAATTGCTCTAACTCAATGACACACACTATAGGTTTTGTCGGCGTGCCAGCGCACCGGACCAATGTCGCGCCCCCTTTTGTGCCACATGGCCCAAGCCACCCGTAGGTGCTGCTTGCCCCTCTCCACATAGTGCCTCTGGTTGGAACGACCCATACCTCTAGTTAAGACTTACCCACTAGACTTGTGGTCGGTATGGAAGTGCTTTGCGATGAATTCCGTAGACCGGTCCTTATAGTGCCCCGGGTGCGAATAACCAATGCCATCTCTTGCACCCAGAACCCACCATGCTAATTTATGAAATCAATTCCAAGACCAACAGAATACTAGGGGTGAGAGACATATCGGGTCATATATCAGAACCCAAATACCTACGATTCGTTTTTAAGCCTATAGCGGTTGTATCGATACAATGACCACTTCTAATATTAATAAGTATACTGGTGACAAGGAATTCAGGCTCGATAGCATGGCTTGGGTTTGCACATCAAGGTCAGGGATCCGATAAATATAATGTAGGGTTATTCATTTGACTAATGCAAATATAACCTATGAGTTTTGGCGATATTTAATTAAAAATTGGGTTCAATATGCTCAAAATGAGGTTGTGACTTGCCTTGTTTAGCGAAAGTAGAAGGGTGAGCTTCGACAAAATACTCTGGCTCTTCAACGGCGTCGTAATCTTTACGGTATGCAAAACGAGAAATAACAATGAATTAAAACAATATGAAATCACAATACAAGCATATAGATTTTATTGGGCAAAGTTGAATAGAATAAAAAGATAAAGCTTCTGAAATTAAAATGGAAATTTTTAGAGTTAATTTAAGGGAGTTATGAATTTTTGAAGTTATAATATGATTTCTTCAACTTTTATTTTTAGTCCCAATTAAATAATGTAAAATGTTCAGTATAAACATGCAAATTTTATTGGATAAACCTGAAGATAACAAGAAGACCAGTTTTCTGATGTTGGAATGGTAATTTTTAGAGTTAATTCCAAGGATTTATGAATTATTGAAGTTAGAAAATGATTTCTTCAATTTTATTTTAATCCTAATTAAATAATATAAAATATCCTGTGTAAACATATAAATTTTATTGTATGAACATGAAGAGAATAAAAATATAAACTTTCTGAAATTTGAATGGTCAAATTTGGAGTTAATTTGAGCAAGATATGAATTTCTAAAGTTTAAATCAATTTTTGGAATTTATTTTAAATCCTAATTCAACCTTCGGTCCACGGTGGACTGGGTTCATGACACTGTGCTGTGAGTCAGTGGGCTTTAAGTGAAAATGAATGGTTGAGATCACTAAGTACCCCTTCGTTCAAATCAAGCTGCTAGGATTAAACCTCTTATGTGATTTAATTATAGTCGTTCGATCGCGATCGTGCGGTCATGGTGAGATCCGACACAGCATAGGGTAATTACATGTGCCGGTCATCTTCTCCGGCGATGGTTGACAAAGGTGGCGGGCCTAGTGGCGGCAGTGATGGCCAAGACGGTGAGCTAAAGCTAGAAATGGAATCAGGGCAACGAGGGGATCACAAGGGTACCGATAGGGCAGCTCGGGGTCAACGGGGCGAGGTCGGCGACGAGCGGGACGGCGGTGAAGTCTCGGGTCCTCATTGGTGATGGGGCTCTGGCAGTGAGGGGCTCGAGCGGAGTGGGGGCCGAGGTCAAGGAGGCGACGACGGTCCTGAAGAGGGGGTCGACGGCGACAAAGGTGAACTCTAGCGATGGCGAGTGGCGGCCAGAGGCAGGACAGAGGGGTGGCACGAAAACGACACTGAGGCGCTCAGTTCTGTTGAGGGATGGTAATTGAGGGGTGTGCTGGTCACGGTGTGCCGAGGGGGCCCTTTTATAGTACTCCAGCAATAGCGAATGGTGGTGCAAAAAGGGAAGCTGAGGGATTAAACCCATTTACGCCGGCGAGGTTTAACTCGGCTAATTGATGCGCTCTGGGGCTTAACGGCAAGGGAATCCGAGGGTAATAAAGTACGGGCATTATGGGGATTAACTTTCCGGCGTTAAGCGGGGCTCGGGACCACGGCAGTGTCGCTCGGGCATTACAACGGTGGCCGGGGATCTCGGAAGCGCGAGGTTGAAGACGACAGACAGGGAGGGTCCACTGGTCAGTGAGAGTGAGAAAGCGTGAGGGTTAACAGTCGGCACTGACAGGTGGGGCCAATGCTTGCGCTTAGAGGGGGTGGCTGACAGGTGGGCCTCTGGCTCAGGTGCGAGGCCGAGCGCACCGACAGGTGAGGCCTGCTTGTTAGAGAGAGGGCGGTGTGAGGGATGGGTGTAGGACCGAAAGTAGCGACCAGAGGGGGGGTGAATGGGCGCCTTAAAAATTCTTTCGAATCAATGGCCTGTTCCCAACACCCAACGCACCTCAAAAATACTACGCAGCAGAAAATAAACAGAAGGCCTAAGTCTAAAGGTTTCTAACCTAGAAGCATCTGATGATAAACAGTGTAAAACTGAAGTGGTGCAACTAGGCAGATAAACAAGTTGTAACAGGCCTATACTTCTCAATGAAATGATCTAAGTATGTATAAAGTGAAAAGAGAAGTTACTGTCCAAAGTTGTCTCCAGTTCGGTACTTGGCGAAGCCCCCTTCGCACGTCGAGGAATGCTTCGGAGGATGGTGTCGGAGTCTGTCCGAAATGCCGAAGGTGTCACTGTCTAGGCTAGTTCGAAGTGATAAGACGCGAAGAGTACTTCGGAGCAAAGGAAAAACCAGTGCCAGAGCTTGGTTCGAAGTATGCACTTCGAAGACAAGTCTTCGCACACAGCTTCGACTCACGAGCTTCGGAGCGAAGTAAAACAGTGCCGGAGCCTGCTTCGAAGTATACACTTCGAAGACAAGACTTCGAAAGTACTTCGAACCGAAACCCTCAAAGCTAAACCTTCGAACACGAAACTTCGAACACAAAGCTTCGAACTCACAAACAGACAACCTTCGAACGAAGGAGCGAAATCTGTCACGTGACAGAAAATCAAGTCCGAAGCCTACACGCTATCTTCGAAAAAGGAAAGCTTCGGAAGGAGAATCGAAGGCTGACACGCCACAAGGAAATCCAAGCTAAGTCTATCAGTACAGACAAACTTCGACCCCAACTTCGAAGCCTAACGAAGTGTGCGCTTCGAACAGATAGATTCGGAGTATGCTAGTTCGAAGTATGCGATGTTGTCCATACAGGAAGTACTTCGAAGCTAGCAACTCAGATACACACACCGAAGATCGAAGTCTGAACGAAGCCTTTAAGATGATCGATCGAAGCCTGCCTCACGGAGTTGAGGGGCTTCGTACTGAAATGAGCTTCGCCAGACACACCCAGAAAAAGGTAAAAAGGGTTGTCAGCTTCGATCAAAAAGCTGGGCAATAGAAGGTGAAAAGCTGCTACAGAACACTGTAGCTACAGCAAAGCAGTACTATTTGCAACAGCAAGAACTAGTACTTCCACCGTGAAGAACACAAGCAACAGAAGAAGCTTCTCCCCAAGAAATAAAATCACCAGCTCGTGCACAAGGCATTAACTTCCCAAACCAAACAAGATGCAAGCAATAAATTCACCAGAGACCAAGGATTAAATGCATCCAACAGATTTGAGACAAAATAATGCAAGAACAGGGAGGGGCAAGTCCTGGCGGCGCACACAGGAGAGAGAAGGGAGGAGACAAAATGACCCAAAAAGGTGGATTTGATTTCAGCACAAAGGGTAGTCCAAACCCTAGGGATTGGGGTGCTATTTATAGGCAGCCCAACACTAAGAATATTCTACCAGCCCCTTAGGGTTTTTACAGACTTAAAAATACAGAAAAAGACTCTACTGCCCTTAGGTATTTTTACAGACACAACTGACTGACTGTGGGCCTAGAGTAACAGATGACATATCCTGAAGCTATTCTTCTGGACAGTCGGATACAGAATCAACGGTTGTCAGTTTTACGCCGAAACTGACAAAGCCTCCACCAGCTTTGCACCAGGTACCCGGATTGGGCCGGCCCGACCCCGCAGCTCTCTCAGCCCGGCAATCGCTCACCGCCCGTGTACCTGAGTCAGTCCTGGTCAACAGCCCAGTGGGTCTTCTACTGCTTCTGGCCCATGCACCCGGATTGGGCCAGCCCGACTTCGCAGCCTCCTCTGCCCGACAGTCGCTTGCTGCCCGTGTACCTGAGTCACACGCGGCCCATGAAACAGCAGATCTCTTCTCTTCTTCAGTCCTCTTTGACTATCGTTGACAATGACTCATCACTTCTAGAGCCATGAGGCCCACGCTATTCAGCATGGCTCCTCAATCTCCCCCTTGATGAGAGCATTGTCAACACTCCTCACTTCTAAGCTCTTCAGCACCTGTGAGACAAATGTGGAAACACGAAAACAAAAACACAAGAGAACAAAGAAGAAGAAAAATAAGGTAAAAGGTTTAACCTTAATGACCAAAAGCCAAACAAAAGCAAGAAACGGTCATTATGGTTAACCAACACACAAAAGCTCAAAATGAGTGCGATTTTCAGAACAACAAGGATATCAACAGAGTAAGAACTCCCCCTTAAACTCTGATCCCAATTTTCTCCCCCTTGTTGACAAGTGAACTCATCAAGCACTCAAAAGAGACACAGACTCCCCCTGAAATGCAACTCCCCCTCAAAATATGCAGTGAATGCAACTGGGGTGCAGGTGGAGTGAAGAAAGCATGCTTCTCAGATATGATTGACTACAAATACAGTATCTAACAGGTATAGCAAAAGAGATACTGTCTAAGACACATGGCATGATCAGGGCAAGAGATGATATCTAAAGAGAGTCATTTAGCACGCATTTGTCAATTGTTTGCAAATAAAAACATCACCACATTGTCTAGTAAACAAGCAAGGTAAAGCATGAGATGCAGAAGCTAACTGATATCTACCAAGATAAGCATTGTTCAAAACAAAGGGCTTCAGCAAACTTGTTATCCCTTTAAAGTTCAGGCTTTTTCATTTTCCTTTGTCATTTTTGCCAAGGGTTATTTGCATGTCAAACCTTATGCTAACCGACCAAGTCAAGCCTAGGCCAGAACTGGGCCATCAGAAGCTTAAGACATTGGTCTTGGCATACACTACATTGTCCTAGTTCATACCAAAGTGCTATGGTAAGCAATCCAGAACAATATAGTGCGACAAAGCAAACCCACTTGGATCTTTTCAACTTAAACACAAAAAGGCATGGAATTTTTCATTCAGTTTTGATTTTTATCATTTTTATAGCACATTTTCCATGTTAAAGCATAAAGATGTCCAAGTTGCATATCTGCATCTATGTGATGAACTAGCTACAAGGCATGTAACAAATAGCAAAAGCATTCAGCCTACACATGCTAGTTACCAGAAGCAATGGTGATCATTTTTCAAGTTGAAAGCGTAAAAGCCATGCATATGACAGATATCAAACATGTCAAGCGAACTGAATCAAAGCATGATCATTGACAAGTAATCAAAAGCATATACCAGCTAGAATAAGTAAAGCAGTTCAAACATATAACAGAAGCATCTCTAAAGTGTGATATGTGAATATGTATGATATGAACACACACAAAAAGACTCAAGAAAAGAGTAAAGAGCAAAGAAAAACTGACGCAAAATATCCTAAAAAGGATACACAACACCCAAATCCCCTCGTAAACGCTCAAAAGTAGACTGATCTAGGGGTTTGGTGAAAATGTCAGCCAACTGATGATGGGTATCAACATGAATAAGATCAATGACACCTTTCTCATATTGATCCCGCAAGAAGTGAAAGCGCACATCAATATGTTTGGTTTTTGAATGGAGACATGGGTTTTTCCCTACACTAATAGCACTCGTGCTGTCGCAAATCAATGGAACCCTGGTAGGAAAGAGCAACCCAAAGTCTCGTAGAGTAGAAATCATCCAAACCATCTGTGAGCAGCAGCTGGCAGCAGCTACGTACTCGGCCTCTGTGGTCGAAAGAGCAACTCCAGATTGCTTTCGAGAAGACCAAGATACAAGGGAAGAACCAAGAAACTGGCAAGTACCGGAAGTCGACTTGCGATCCAACCGGCACCCACCAAAGTCGGCGTCCGAAAAGCCAGATAAATCAAGTGATGATGATGCTGAATAATAAAGACCAAGATCAGGCGCATAGGTGAGATACCTGAAAATGCGCTTGACAGCCTGCCGGTGAGACGCGCGTGGTGAAGACTGAAAACGCGCGCAAAGTCCCACGGCGAACTGTATGTCTGGTCTTGTTGCTGTTAAGTACAGCAGCGAACCAATCATCCCTCGAAATTCTCTCTCATTGACCTTGACACCGCTCTCGTCCTTGTCCAAACCTCCAGAGGTACCCATCGGGGTCATCTGCGGCTTCAATTCACCACCAAAGTCAAATTTCTTAAGCATGTCACGAGTATACTTACCTTGGTGGATGAAGGTGCCGTCCTTGGTCTGCTTGATCTGGAGCCCTAAAAAGTACTTAAGTTCACCCATGAGGCTCATCTCAAACTCACTGTGCATCTGCTCAGAAAACTTGGACACAAGAGTATCAGTAGTACCGCCAAAAATAATATCGTCCACGTAAATCTGAACAACTAAAATATCTGAAGCATCTCTGAGCAAGAAAAGAGTTTTGTCCACAGAACCCATCACAAAGCCCTTCCCCAACAAAAATTGCTTTAACCGGTCATACCAAGCCCTGGGGGCTTGCTTCAACCCGTATAAAGCTTTGTGCAACTTAAAAACATGTCGAGGAAACTTAGGGTTCTCAAAACCGGGGGGTTGCCTAACATAAACCTCCTCCTCTATGAACCCGTTCAGAAAAGCACTCTTAACGTCCATTTGAAAAAGCTTAAAACCCTTCGAAACGGCAAAAGCTAGAAGAATACGAATGGACTCAAGATGGGCAACAGGAGCGAAGGTTTCTTCAAAGTCAATACCTTCCTTCTGGCAATAACCCTGGGCGACTAGTCGAGCCTTGTTGCGCACCACAACCCCATCTTCACCTTGTTTGTTTTTGAATACCCACTTGGTGCCTATGGGGTTGCATCCTGGTGGCGGCTCAACTAGTGTCCAAACCCGATTGCGGACAAAATTCTCAAGCTCTTCTTGCATAGCATTAATCCAATTAGAATCAGAAAGAGCATGAGAAATGTCTCTGGGCTCAAAAGATGCAACAAACGCAGATTCAGCAAACACAGCGAGAGAGGCAGAAGAACGTAAAGTCCTCTCAGTCAAATCACCAATGATGAGCTCTGAGGGGTGGTCACGCTGAACTGCTCGGGTTCCCTGGTGATCTGAAGTCACCTCACCGGAGTCAGCAGCTGGCACCTCTGGACTCGACTGAAGGGGCTCGATCGAAGTGGAAGAAGTAATCAGAGGTCCGCCTTCATCATCAGTCGAAGTCACAGAGGGTGTGGGCAATGCGGGGGATGCAGAAGGCCCGCCCTCAACAGCAGCTGGAGTATCCTCATCTTCCTCAAAGATGGACTCTCCGAGCTCATCATCACCAGAAAGCTCAAAAGAAGGAGTCAAAGAAGGCAAGGACTCATCAAAAGAAACCTCACACGTCTCGACAAGCAGCTGGGATTCGAGGTTCCAGACACGGAAGCCTCGAGAATGCAATGCATAACCAAGAAAAATACCATCCCAGCAACGAGACTCAAACTTGTCCAAATGCCCTCCCTTCTTGAGCACAAAGCACTTGCAGCCAAACGCTCGCAAGTGGGTCACCTTGGGCTGTCTGCCAAACTGCAACTCATATGAGGTCTTACCAATGTAAGCTCGAAGAAAAATACGGTTGGCAAGATAGCAAGCCGTGTTCATGGCTTCAGCCCAAAAACGCCTAGGAGTCCTGTGCTCATCGAGCATCGTCCTGGCCATCTCAACTAGCGTGCGGTTCTTTCGTTCCACAACGCCGTTCTGTGGGGGGGTGTAAGGAGAAGAAAACTGATGGTCCAGACCCTGATCACCACAGAAGCTGACGAACTGAGAGTTCTTGAACTCAGAGCCGTTGTCGGAGCGAATTGCTCGCATCCGGCCATTGTTCTCATTCTTCAGCTTCAAGATCAGGTCATGGACAAATTGAAAAGTTTCATCCTTAGACTCCAAAAAGAAAACCCACGAGAAACGAGAAAAGTCGTCAACAATCACAAGTGCATACCACTTCCCACCGACTGAGCGTACCCGAGCTGGACCTACAGTGTCCAAATGTAAAAGCTCGCCTGGATACGTAGTCATCACCTGAGTCACAGGTGAGTGAGAAGCGGCAACCATTTTCCCATGACGACAGGGATGACAAACTAGATCCTTCTCCATTTTAAGCTTGGGCAATCCTCGGATGAGGTCCATAGAGCTTAACCTGACTAGCAGATCAAAACTCAAATGACCTAACCTCCTATGCCACTTCCAGAGCTCAGAAGAAGATCCAGCAATCAAACAGCGAGAAGGGCCAAAAGAGCTAGAGAAGTCAATTCGAAAAACTTTACCGAAGGGTAAAATCTGACAAACCAAAGACCCTCTAGAATCAATCACAGAAGAATTGCCCTTCTTAAAACGCACTTCCAAACCATCCTCAAGAAGTTGCGAAACAGATATTAAATTAAAGTTCAGATTTTTAACCAAAGCAACATTCTTTAAAGAGAAATGGTTTGAGATGCTGATTGAGCCTATGCCACTTACTTTCCCTTGACCGCTGTTCCCGAACGTGATATATTCTTTGGAGCTCGGGGGAGTGAGACTGGAGAACCATCTGCGATGTCCCGTCATGTGGCGAGAGCATCCTGAGTCCATGATCCAAACATCCTCCAGTCCCCGGTCCTGCACAATCAATGTCTGTAAGTGGGAGCAAATGGTCCGGCACCAGGTTTAGCAAAAAAGCTAAACCAGTGTCGAGCCATCTGCTCAAAAGATGGAAAGCGAAAACCATCAAAAGAGTTTGGACCAAAACGCGGCTCAAAACGCGATCCATGGTCCTTCCTAACCCTGCGGCCACGAGGTCCAGAACCGTAGCCAACACGGTCTGGAACCCTGCCGGAACGAACACCACCAACTGGAGCACGGGTAGGAAAACCGTCTCCTCTACCACCACCTACACGATGCGGCCTGGCCTCTAGCCTCTCCCCGCGCCGAGGAACACGCAGTCTACCACCCTGCTGGTAGAACTGCACCTGATCACTACGAGCCCTCTCTGTTCTCTCAACCCGCTTCCTCCTGAAGCAAAACTCCGCAAGATGCCCGTCTCTCTGACAATACTCACAATGATAGGTAGGCTTCTTGGGATGTGGTTGAGGCTTGGGGTTCTTGGGCTTGGTAGTGTTTGGTGTGGTCTTCTTGGGCTTAGAGGGTCCAGGAAGAGAGTCTAGAGAAGAGTGGAGGTGTTTGGGCTTAGGAACCCAGATAGGCTTCTTGGGTGGAGCTTTGGGTGGTTCATGGATCACTCCATCCTTGGGCTGACAAGCCTGGGAGGTCTCAGTGGAGTGAGTCTTGGGATACCTCTGCTCTGGAGTCATTTTACTCCACTCCACTGCCCGGCTGAGGGCACTCTCAAAGTCAGCCTTGGTGTAGGTGTAACCTACTCCAAACCCATCCTTCCTCTTGAACTGCTGGATCATCATGCCAAGCTGTGGCTCTCTGGCACTGATCCAACTCAGGATAGAACGGAGGTAAAAGTTCTCATTCTGAGAATCTGCTAGCTCCTCTCTCAATGAAGCTAGAACCTCCACCTGAGACAAACAGGTCTCACACTCACTCTCTACTTGGACAGACTTTCCGGCTTTTAGCTTAATCAACTCCATTCTAAGAGACAGACAGTTCTCACAAACAGTGGGTGGAACTGACAGTGTCTCAAGCTCTAGCCTAGTCTGGGCAAGCTCAGCTCTCAACCTCTCCAAATCACCCGAATGCTCATTGCCCTTGGATTTCAGCTCAGCTAAGGCAGCTAGATGAGATGGGCAATCAACACAGGGTGCGACGACAGTGGCTTGAGCATCTTTCAGCTCCAGCTGAGCACTTTCAAGCTCAGTGGCCAAAGCGTCCCTCTCATCAACCCTTTCTGTGTACCTGGACTTCAGAGTCGTCAGGTCACACAGAAGCACCTCACACTTCGGGCACTCACTGCTATCACCCAAGCAAGGGGAAGAAGATAGACTCTCAATCCTACCGTTGGCCACGGCAAGCTCACTCTCTAGCTCATCTATCCTCTTTTTAGCCCCCCTAAGCAGTTTCTCCCGATACTTCAACTCCTGACGATTGCTCTCAAGTAAATCTACAATTTCGCGCTCATAAGATGATACCTTGCTATCGTCGTCGTCGGAGTCGTCGGAGGAGCTCTTTTCTTCTCTATCCCCAAGAGCCATGGAGCAGAAGCTCTTGCGGGATCTTCGGCGCTGGTGTGAGTGGCTCTTCGGCTTGTCTCCGAAGGCCATGAAGCAGAGGCCCGCCGGATCATCCTTGTCCTTCCCCTTCTTGATGGTGATCTCCTCATCACTTGAGCTCGATGAAGAGGAAGAGGACGTGGATCTCTTGGAGTAGCTCTTCTCCATTTCGGCGAAGAAGGCCTTGTCGCGCTTCTTGTTCTCTCGCCGGTAGTCCTTCAGGGCCTTCTTGAAGAACCGGGTCTTCGGCTTGCCCTTGTTGAAGGAGGGGCTCTCATGCTTGCCGGAGTCGTGGAAGTTGCTGCCGGCGCCCTTCTTGTATCCACTGCGCTTGGGGCAGTCGGCGATGAAGTGTCCTGGATCACCACATTCAAAGCATCCGGATTTTGTGCCGTGTCTTTTGAACATTCTTTTATCATAGACACGACGCACCCGGTTGTTAAAAAGACACAAATCATCATCTCCCAACAACTCAAGCTGGTCCTCAGTGATAGACATCAAAGAGAACCCAGCACAGTTCACAGCAGAGGGATCAACAGAAGGTGTAGCAAGGGCCAGGGATTTTGATCCAGAACCAGTGAGATTTGATCTCAACTGGATATCTACCTCAGTGGCCTTTAGCTTGCTAAATAACTCAGAAATGGTCAAGGTATCGTATGAAGTACTCTCAACGATAGATGATACCTTGATCTCCCAGATCTTTGGGTCCAAGGTATGAAGAACCTTGAGCGCCTGCTCGTGATCTGAGACTAACTGAGCACCCTCAGCCTTGTTGTCCCGAAGCTTGTTAATGATCGACTGAAAGCGACCAAACAAAGCCTCAACAGATTCACCCGGCTTCTGTGTGAAATTCTCAAATTCACGCCGGTAGGTCTTATAGAGCCGAGCCTTGACCTGTGCTGTTCCCTCATGGTGTGCCTTGAGGGTAGCCCAGATCTCTCTTGCAGTGGAGAGATGACTCACTCGCTCAAATTCAGTGGGACCTAAGCCAGAAAATAAAATGTTCACAGCCTTACTGTTGCTCAGATGCTGAGCAATGATACCAGCAGTACCTTGCTCAGTAACTGGCAGAATGACAAATGTGGTGTGAACACAAATGTCCCATATGTCCGAACCCTGGCTCATGAGATAGGCTCGCATGCGAGTCTTCCAATAATTATAGCCATAGGCTTCCAAGGACGGGACCTTGCCAGGAGACGTCATAGTCACTACTAGGGTTTAGAACCGGTTAAGGTATGGAAAAACCCTAACCTTGCTCTGATACCACTTGTAGGACCGAAAGTAGCGACCAGAGGGGGGGTGAATGGGCGCCTTAAAAATTCTTTCGAATCAATGGCCTGTTCCCAACACCCAACGCACCTCAAAAATACTACGCAGCAGAAAATAAACAGAAGGCCTAAGTCTAAAGGTTTCTAACCTAGAAGCATCTGATGATAAACAGTGTAAAACTGAAGTGGTGCAACTAGGCAGATAAACAAGTTGTAACAGGCCTATACTTCTCAATGAAATGATCTAAGTATGTATAAAGTGAAAAGAGAAGTTACTGTCCAAAGTTGTCTCCAGTTCGGTACTTGGCGAAGCCCCCTTCGCACGTCGAGGAATGCTTCGGAGGATGGTGTCGGAGTCTGTCCGAAATGCCGAAGGTGTCACTGTCTAGGCTAGTTCGAAGTGATAAGACGCGAAGAGTACTTCGGAGCAAAGGAAAAACCAGTGCCAGAGCTTGGTTCGAAGTATGCACTTCGAAGACAAGTCTTCGCACACAGCTTCGACTCACGAGCTTCGGAGCGAAGTAAAACAGTGCCGGAGCCTGCTTCGAAGTATACACTTCGAAGACAAGACTTCGAAAGTACTTCGAACCGAAACCCTCGAAGCTAAACCTTCGAACACGAAACTTCGAACACAAAGCTTCGAACTCACAAACAGACAACCTTCGAACGAAGGAGCGAAATCTGTCACGTGACAGAAAATCAAGTCCGAAGCCTACACGCTATCTTCGAAAAAGGAAAGCTTCGGAAGGAGAATCGAAGGCTGACACGCCACAAGGAAATCCAAGCTAAGTCTATCAGTACAGACAAACTTCGACCCCAACTTCGAAGCCTAACGAAGTGTGCGCTTCGAACAGATAGATTCGGAGTATGCTAGTTCGAAGTATGCGATGTTGTCCATACAGGAAGTACTTCGAAGCTAGCAACTCAGATACACACACCGAAGATCGAAGTCTGAACGAAGCCTTTAAGATGATCGATCGAAGCCTGCCTCACGGAGTTGAGGGGCTTCGTACTGAAATGAGCTTCGCCAGACACACCCAGAAAAAGGTAAAAAGGGCTGTCAGCTTCGATCAAAAAGCTGGGCAATAGAAGGTGAAAAGCTGCTACAGAACACTGTAGCTACAGCAAAGCAGTACTATTTGCAACAGCAAGAACTAGTACTTCCACCGTGAAGAACACAAGCAACAGAAGAAGCTTCTCCCCAAGAAATAAAATCACCAGCTCGTGCACAAGGCATTAACTTCCCAAACCAAACAAGATGCAAGCAATAAATTCACCAGAGACCAAGGATTAAATGCATCCAACAGATTTGAGACAAAATAATGCAAGAACAGGGAGGGGCAAGTCCTGGCGGCGCACACAGGAGAGAGAAGGGAGGAGACAAAATGACCCAAAAAGGTGGATTTGATTTCAGCACAAAGGGTAGTCCAAACCCTAGGGATTGGGGTGCTATTTATAGGCAGCCCAACACTAAGAATATTCTACCAGCCCCTTAGGGTTTTTACAGACTTAAAAATACAGAAAAAGACTCTACTGCCCTTAGGTATTTTTACAGACACAACTGACTGACTGTGGGCCTAGAGTAACAGATGACATATCCTGAAGCTATTCTTCTGGACAGTCGGATACAGAATCAACGGTTGTCAGTTTTACGCCGAAACTGACAAAGCCTCCACCAGCTTTGCACCAGGTACCCGGATTGGGCCGGCCCGACCCCGCAGCTCTCTCAGCCCGGCAATCGCTCACCGCCCGTGTACCTGAGTCAGTCCTGGTCAACAGCCCAGTGGGTCTTCTACTGCTTCTGGCCCATGCACCCGGATTGGGCCAGCTCGACTTCGCAGCCTCCTCTGCCCGACAGTCGCTTGCTGCCCGTGTACCTGAGTCACACGCGGCCCATGAAACAGCAGATCTCTTCTCTTCTTCAGTCCTCTTTGACTATCGTTGACAATGACTCATCACTTCTAGAGCCATGAGGCCCACGCTATTCAGCATGGCTCCTCAATGGGTTGGCTGGCCGGGGAGATAGAAAGGGAAGGGGAGCAGCCCAATACTGTTTAAATTCATTTCTGAATAAAAATAATTGCTGAAAATAGTTTAAAAATTCTGAGCCAGCAGCAAAGGTTGGAAAAATCTGTAAAAATTCTAAGAATTGTATCCTGATCTTAGGAACACAATATAATTTTCTCAGACCTTGGTTTGGACTGTATCTTTAGATATTTACTTATTTGGACATTTTCAGCTTTAAAGAGAATCAAATTTAATTATTTCCTCGGAAAATATATTTTTTCTGAATTTACTTATCTCTGGAAATTTGGGATGTTACAACGGTCCATGATAAGTCACACTGATCTTCCATTATCGTCTAGAAAATTTGGGATGTTACAGCGGTCCATGATGAGTCACACTGATCTTCCATTATCCTTTTGGGGTAACGCTCTACAAATAGCAGCTTTCATGATTAACAGAGTTCCATCTAAGTTAGTAGAGAAGACGCCATATGAGATGTGGTCTGGAAGGCGTCCCAGTTTGTCCTTTCTAAAGATTTGGGATGTGAGCCGTATGTCAAACGTATGATGTGTAACAAACTCAATCCTAAGTCTGACAAGTGTTTCTTTGTGGGGTATCCTAGGGAAAACAAAGGATATTGTTTCTATAATAGAGAGGAGGGCAGAGTGTTTGTCGCTCAAAATGGTGTGTTCCTTGAGAAATAGTTTCTCTCAAAAGGAGTTAGTGGGAGGACTGTGCATCTCGAAGAGGTTTGAGAGCCACTGGAAGGTGTTCCAGATCCCACTGAACTAGAGCAGGAGGCACAAAATTTTGTTGAACCTGTTGTGGATGCGCCAGCCCCACAGAGGTCTAGGAGAGTAGTCCATGTGCTAGAGAGGTACTTGTTCTTGACCACTAGGCATCGCGACGTGTTGTTGTTGGACAACGACGAGCCCAAGACCTATGCGGCAGCAGTGATGGGACCAGACTCTGAGAAATGGCTTGGAGCGATTGGATCCAAGTTGGAGTCCAGACCAGCCCCTATAAATATAGGGGTGAGGCCGATTCAAAGGGTATATCTCCATAGATCAATACTTCAAAACCCTAGTTTTGAATCGCACTTTTATTTCAATCTACCTTCCTTGCCCTAGGATTAGACGTAACGTCCATCTTCGTGGGTTTGCGCTGAAAGCCCTCCGTGCATCACATCGTAACCGTGGTAACCCTTGTTGATTCGCCCATGAATCTCTCGTTTAATCCATGTAACGGATTTCTATCGTTTTTTATCAGTTTTCTTGATCACACTTGAGAATTCGGTTATGTTTAATCCACCTGATGGTGTAAAAACCATTGAGTGTAAATGGATATTCAAGAAAAAGATAGACGTTAATGGAAATGTTTACATCTATAAGGCACGATTGGTGGCGAAGGGTTTCAGACAGATTCAAGGTGTTGATTATGATGAAACGTTTTCACCCGTCGCTATGCTCAAGTCTATTAGGGTCATCCTAGCTATTGCCTCATTTTATGATTATGAGATATGGAAAATGGATGTCAAGACGGCTTTCCTAAATGGAAAGCTAAGTGAAGATGTGTACATGACACAACCTGAAGGTCTTGATGGTCTGGGGAATGCTGGGAAAGTTTGTAAGTTGCTAAAGTCCATTTATTGATTGAAGGAAGCTTCTCAGAGTTGGAATCTTCATTTTGATGAGGTAGTCAAAGGGTTTGGCTTCATCAAGAATGAAGAAGAGCCTTGTGTTTACAAAAAGGCTAGTGGGATCTCACTTGTATTTTTGGTCCTATATGTAGATGACATATTGTTGATCGAAAACGACATTCATTTGTTGAATGTTGTCAAGACTTCACTGAAAATAGTTTTTCGATGAAAGATCTTGGAGAGGCAGCATACATTTTGGGCATAAATATCTATAGAGATAGATCAAAACGGTTAATTGGATTAAGCCAAAGTATGTACATTGACAAGGTTTTGAAATGGTTCAAAATGCAGAATTCCAAGAAGGGTTTTCTACCGATGTCACATGGTATTTCTCTTAGTAAGACTCAGTGTGCTGTGACACCTGATGAGCTAGAGAAGATGAGTGTGATCTTGTATGCCTCCGCGATTGGATCCATCATGTATGTCATGTTGTGTACACACCCAGATGTGTCATATGCTCTAAGTGTTACGAGCATGTACCAATCGAACCCGGGTGAAAGTCATTGGGTTGTAGTAAATAGTATCCTCAAGTACTTGAGAAGGAATGAGGAAATGTTTCTGGTTTACGGTGGTAAAGAGGAGCTCGTTGTAAGTGGTTACAGGGATGCTAGCTTTAATACCGATAAAGGTGATCCTCGATCGCAATCTGGCTTTGTGTTCTGCCTCAATGGAGGCGGATTGAGTTGGAAGAGTTCCAAGCAAGAGACAGTGGCCAATTTTACAACGGAAGCTGAGTATATCACTGCTTCAGAAGCGGCGGAGGAGGCTATTTGGATCAAGAAGTTTGTTTCTGAGTTGAGTGTTGTTCCTAGTGTGTCCAATTCAGTGGACCTCTATTGTGATAATAGTGGTGCCATTGCGCAAGCCAAGGATCCTAGATCGCACCAGAAATCCAAACATATACTTCAGTGATATCACCTGATCTGCGAGATCATTGAGAGAGATGATGTGAAAATTTGCAAGGTGCACACGGATTTGAACATAGTGGATCCATTGACGAAGCCTCTTCCACAACCCAAGCATGAGGCGCATATGAGCTCCATGGGTATTAGATACTTGTGTGAGTGAGTCATGTATTTGTGGAAGATGCTAATAGAGTCTATAATAATGTATGAGGATAATTGTTATCTTGTTCCTTGAATAAATATCGTTTGCATTTAATTAATGAGTACAACTTGTTATGTGAAACTTTTTTCTTTATGATGATGTTGTTCAAAAGAGTCCCTAATCTTGTCATCATGTGGGACAGTGATGATACATGAATTAGCACATATGACTAATTGATGATTGTGTTTCACAGATCATAGACATAGAGATGTCAAATCAGTGATGTGAACACATATTAGTGAACATGGTGTTGGACAGACCCACTTGAGAAACTGCTAAGATTGTTATGTGCCAACAGTTGTCATCTCAAATGTTGTACCTACAGAGTCTTTATACCTGAGATCATCATTTGATTCTAGAATGTGTAATGACACACTTAGATGCTTCCTAACACTATTCCGTAACAGGGTAGTAATAAGGGTTGTTTTCAGGTGTGTTGTGAAACATGTCTTTGGATGTGAACGCTCAAGATGGAATTTACCCCTCCTAATAACGGGAGAGTCGTCTCTGGGCCCCTCGAGGTATTGGATTGGAAAAATGCATGGCCATGCCACTATGACTAAGGAGTTAGTCATGATTTGAATCCGATACTTGATCGAGTGAAAATATCAAGTTAACCAACAAGGGTGGCATGTATCTCGCCTTGAGCTTGACTGACGGTGCGTGGTAAAGGGACTAGTGCTTGAGTATATCATGGTTCATGAAAATTTGATTTTGTACGCTTTTGGGGGGTCAATATGTGTTGCTAGGTACCTCTATTGATCAGTGAGTCAGAAACGGTTTTCGGTGAACAGCCATTAGTGTATGAACCTATCAGATCACATGGTTAAGGGGATGGATTTAAAATATGCAAAGAATTGGTTCTTGTGCAAGTGGGAGATTGAAGGTTATGCCTAAGAAAATTCAATGGATCGGAAGTTCCGATAGGACGTATCGGAAGTTCTGGTTAATTTCTGGTCCTGATACATAGAGCAATTGTTGCTTCGGAATTTCCGATATGGTATCGGAAGTTCCGACGAGCAAGAAGTTCCGATTAGGAATCGGAGAATTTTGTACTGATCATCAGTTTCAATATGGTATCGGAAGTTTTGAGGTGGGCGATAACAGATTGGATCTGTTGCGTGTCGTACTGTATCAGGAGACCTAAAATACCCTGTCGGAAGTTCCGATATAGGATCGGAAGTTCTGACGTGGGCAAACAGATTGTATCTGTTACGGTTTTTAGGGTTTCGAGATAAGCACGACCCAAGGGCCATCAGTCCTATATAAAGAGAGGAGGAGGACGTCTTGGGTACAACAATAAGCCTAGATTAGACCTAGCCACCCAAGAGTTCTCTCCTCCCCTTCTTGATCTCAAACATTGAGGTCAAGGATCCCCGTCTCTCACGTGTGGTGCTAGCACGCTACCGTGGGAGGTACTCCATCCCTGTACATGTGGACTCTGTGGATGCGTTGCTCCAATAGCGACGCTCGTGAACGTCTACATGCGAACGAATACGTCATCTTCATCAATTGAATCGGCGAAGGACGGCAAGGATGAAGCAAGGAGAGGCTAGACGTGCTGCTCCAACATCTTCTTCCACTGCACCTAGCGCATCTTGTGCTAGAAGGTACCGATCTATGATCTCACACGCGCATGAGCAATCTATGATCTCACATGCGCATGAGCCTAGGGTCATAGGGCGGAAATTTTGAATTTGCTAGCTAGCGTAGCTCCCCTCTTCCCCTACAAAAACTAAGTTGCAGTCACTAATCGGGAAGATAAACTTTCTGATGAGATTCATATCTGACCTTTCAAGGAGAATGGAGTCGTTCACACCACTAAAGTTAAAGCCTGACCGAGAATTCATATGGGTGAAAAGCAACAAAAGGCATTTGATGAAATCAAAGAATATTTGAGCTCGCCACTAGTACTGATGCCGTCACAAAAGGGGATTTCGTTCATGTTATACCTATCAGCCAATGATAAACCCACCAGATCGGTCCTAGTACAAGAGATCAACAAAAAGGAAACGGTGATTTTCTATCTCAGTAGAAGACTATTGGAAGCTGAAACTCGATACCCCACAGTGGAAACTGCGGGAAAAGCTCTGTTTTGGTTTATATTTCTCGTGCACTAAGTTGAAGCATTATTTACTATCAGTGGAGTGCACCATAATATGCAAGGCCGCTGTCATCAAGTACATGCTATCGGCCCCAGTGTTAAAAGGGTGTATCGGAAAATGGGTGCTTGTCATTACCGAATTTGACCTGTGATATGAATCGGTCCAAGCAATAAAAGGGCAAGTGTAGGACTAAAACAAGCGACTAGAGGGGAGTGAATAGGCATCTCAACAAATTCTTTCGAATAAATGATCTTTTCTTGACACCCAACACACCTCTAAAAAACTAGCGGAAGCAAACTGGACAAGTAGAAATTTTATTGAACACATATCAAGTAAAACAAATGATATTTAATCATTCACAAAGAAATAAAATGATATCTCAGAACAAAGGACCAAACTACAGTGTATGCGCTCCTACTACTAAAAGCACTACAGAGGCAGTATGAGAGATAAAAATATGATGGCAGCTCACAGATTCAAGACAACGCTTCAGTCGACGGCTAGTTCAATACTGATGGCACAGAGATGCAAATAAAAACAAGTGGTTACCAGTGATTAAATTCAATCCACAGTGATTAGTAACATAACTTAGCAATTAGGAAAGAATCAGCTGCTGAATCAACAAATAACAAGCGACCAGAACTGAAAACAAGTAGGGGTGGCAAAATTGTTCATGCTGATGGTGAGGATTCCCAAAACCAATCTAGGAAGAAAAATCGTTGATGGCAAAAATAAAGCACCAATGGTCGACACTCGGGTGTCTCTCTTGTCACTTGGCAGTGGCACCGGCTGTGAGTCACACCAGGAACCGCAGGTGACGGCAAACATGCAAAAGCAGTAAGGCGGCAAAAACAGCAGGCGCTGCACTGGCCAACAGAGAAATCCAGAGCGCACACACACGCAGAAAGAGACCTCAGGTGGAGAGCTTCCCAGGCGCAAACACATGCTACGCCGTCTTAGGCATCAATTCCCATGCGCTGGAGCAGAAAGCACAGATCCATGGCGGAGGACAAAACCAAAGCCTGGCGCACCTCACAAGGGGAAAGGCAGCTAATGCGTGTTGAGCGGAGACACAGAGCGCCCGGTGAAACACCGAAGAACTGCGGCAACCTCCGAGCGGACTTGACCACGGGTGCTAGCAAACTTAATATGAAAAGATTGTTGCAGGCACTTGCGTCTGAGAAACAGCCTTCAAGCCATCGATGCTCTTGAGGAAAGAAATCACTAGGGAAAACCAATTAGGTTGAACATTTTGTGAAGAAATAAAAGAAAAACTAGTATATGAATCCTACCAGGCAGCCTTGGTATATGGGTCCAAGAACACATCAAAGAGTAGTGGTAAAAACACACTCAAACCGACTAAAAAATTATTGCAGGAAGAAACCATCAAACACATACATGTTGCTTCACATGGAATTACACGCAAAACGAGACAATGAAATCTAGAACAATACCACTGATGCGAAGAACTAAAACAAAACTAAGGGCTTCATTGGAATGCAGGAATCCAAAAATACTGGAATAAGAAAAATATAGAAATAGGATAGGAATGTATGTAGAAAACAGAGGATTTGAAAACACATGAAAAATTAGAGATATATATTTTGGAACACAGGAATTAACTAATCACATGATTTTTTCTAAACATTCATATTAAAGCTAATTATATTATCTCATTTGAAGTTTTATGCATTGATTTGCTTTGGACTTAGCAAAGGAAAGGAAAAAAGAGGTTGGAGTGGATGTTTGAATTCCTATATTTTTCCTATGAATTCAAAGGAAAAGGAATTTTTCTTTCATTTTTCCTAGACACCAATCCTCCATTCCAAAGGAGTGAATAGTATCAATTCCTATAAGAATTTGAATCCTACATTATTCCTCTAAAATTCATTCAATTCAAAGAAGCCCTAACTGCGACACAAGAAAACAATCGAATCAAATCAAAACGCCAACAAGTGTGCTCACACAAAATTATCTGATACAAATTTTTGGAGGCAACTGATAAATTTTCTGGAGTCAGCACAACGAGAATACGAGAGAAAAATAGGGTGAACACTTCAAAACATTTCTTTTTTGGAAAAATTACTCTCGTACCATTATAATTTTTAAAAATTGCTTACATGCCACTGTCAGTGACTGTGGTGGCTCCCATTTGTCATTGACACAACAATGGCACATTGACAAACCGTGAAAATTATAATGGCACAGAAAAATTAACCCGGGCGCCCCATCAATTAGCCACAAATGTGCCCCATCAATTAGCCACATACGCTTAGTAAATTAAATTTGTATGTATTACTTGCACATTTACATTAGCAAATTCATCAGTAGCAATCTCAAAATCATTTTCAAAATCATTTTAGAATACATTTCTGAGAAACCAAGGGTTGGTTTCGGTGTTTTGTGATGAGTGATTGACAGGATTTTACCCTCTGTTCGAAGGGTACCTCCGAAGGGGCTTCGGAGGTGGTACCTCCGAAGGGTGTTCGGAGGTGGTTTCACCGAAGGGTGTTCGGTGTTTGCTTGCTGTAGCTGTTGCAGCGGAGTGTGCTCGTCGGAGGGGTCCGACAGTACACGATGACTGGGTGTGTACCGAAGGGTTCGGTACTTTGGGCGGTACACCGGAGTGTGTACCGGAGGTTGCTAACCCGGAGAGGTCTCCGGAGTACTGGATACACTTGTTTGCTTGTCTGTGGTGCGTAGGGACTTCGGAGGCGACGGACAAGGTTCGAGCCAGGTGAACCTGGGTCAAGCGGGAGGCTTGATGCTAGGGGAGCGGGGAGCTCCGTCACGGTGGCTGCGAAGGTGGTCCGGGTCGGTACTCGGGTCGAGACGCGCCAGGTGAAGGCAGAGAGTGCGGAGCGTGGCTCCGGCTGAAGGTACTCCGAGACAAGTCCTCGGAAGTGAGGCACTTCGAAGGTACTCTGAATGGAGTGACTTCGGAGTTGGTGGAACAAGTCCTCTGCGGAGGCGTGGAATTCGAAGTGTGCTCCGGAGGGAGACATTCGAAGGTACCCGACGAAGGTCTCAGAAGTCGAGGCGCATCGAAGGCATGGTCCGGGTGAGGCTCGTCGAGGAGTGTGCTCGGGGAGAGACACTGCGACGAAGTGCTCATGGAATGCTTCATGCGGAGGCCTTGGACGAAGGAGGGACTTCGAAGGGTGGTACTCCGAAGGAGGGGCTTCGGAGGGTGGAAGGCTTCGGAGCGAGGCTAGCTCCGGAGCAAGGTTGACTTGAGGTGCTTCGGCCTGCATGGCTTCGGTACACGGACTGACGGAGTTCGAGCTGGGTGTAGCTGCGAAGCCGTGGTGGTCCACTCCGGAGGTGTTGGTGCGAAGGCTCAAGAGCTTTGACGGCTTCGGCTCAAAACCGTCAGTGTATCGGAGACTGACTTCGGTAAAGCGAAGGCCACCAGGCTCAAGGCTTCTCACCGAAGCTACCGCACCCTCGCGTGCGAAGGGAGGCTGCAGAAAGTCAAAGACTGCAAAGGCTGACACTGTCTGCTCTGCAAAAAGCTGACGCTGTCCCCTCTGCAAGGCTGACAGAGAAGCCTATAGAATAAAGGTGGACTACCTTTTGTACCCCTTAGTTCTGTAGAGACAAAATCTTTTGTAACCCTAGGGGTAAAGTAGTCTTTTCCTTTGGGTGAACTGTGGGCTATAAATATGGGGGCTCGGTAGGTAACATTTAACACTTTGAGCATTTACTGTTGAGCTCCTGTAGCCACATACCTCGATTGAATACATCCAGAGAGTTCATTTTCTGTGTTCCTTGTTCAAGCGGCGAAGCCCTGTTTTCCTTAAGGACCAGCTAGGCACTGTTAGAGAGCGAGCTGAAAACCTCATGTCTGAAAATGAATACCTCCTTTCCGTGGTTAATAAATGCACTGAGGGGAAGGGTAGGATGGATTTGCTCTTGGCCAAGACCAAGATGTGTGCTGACAGAGCAGGGGTAGCTCTAGGTTTGGGTTTTGAGAGGATACCTTCTGTTAGTGAAAACAAAACTGTTTTTACCTCTCCCACCACCCTAGAGAAAGAGAGATCTCTGTTAGACACCCCTCTAGCCAAAAAGCCTACCCATCCACAAAAGAAAACCACTCCTCCTGCCAAGAAAAATCCTCCCAAGAATACCACACAGAAGAAACCCAAGGAGCCTGTGAGAGTTACTCCTATGACCCATGAGAGTGCCCCTAGGAGAGTGTTCCATTGTTCTTATTGTCAGCGGGCGGGTCATTTGGTTGGGTTCTGTTTTCGTCGCATCAAGGATGAGCGACGCGCACAGGCGATGAGTTGCCAGGACATGCATTACCCATCTTTAGGTATGCATGAGTCTGAGATGTACTATCGTCCTGCTTTTGAGGCTCCTCGTGCTTCTCGGAGAGGTTTTGCTCCTCGAGGTGTTCACCATGTTCCATATGGTGGTAGACCTCGAGCTAGCAGATTTGTACCTCGTCAGAGTAGGAGACCTCGACATGTTGTTCGTTCACAGCATGTAGGTAGACCTCGCACTTTGCATCATTCTGATTATTATGTGCGTAGACCGTCTGCTTTTACTGTGCCTACTACTCGTGTCACTCAGTGCTGGATGCCTCGTCATTATTTTATTCACCCCAGCACTGAGCGATCGAGACGTTCTTATCATGTGTAGGCGACAGATCGAGGCTTGGAGGGCACGTGGATCATGGACTCCGGTTGTTCGCGCCACATGACCGGAGATGCAGCATGGTTCTCCAGCCTCACCACAACCAAGCAAAGGGAACATATCACCTTCGGAAACAATCGAAGGAGTAGAGTGAAAGGTAAAGGTGTGGTAAGAATTAACGCGAACTTCACTCTCAAAGATGTTTCTTTGGTTGAGAACCTGGGATACAATTTGCTGTCTGTATCTCAGCTGCTTGATGAGGGCTTCGAAGTGCGATTTCATCGCGATACTTCGCAAGTGCTCAATTCTGATGGCGTTGTAGTGTGTAAGATCTTTAGGGTTGGGAGAGTTTTTGGAGCTGATTTTTCAAATTCATCAGGTTCTTCTCATTGTCTTGTTGCACATTCGACTTCTGAGCTTTGGAAGTGGCATAGGAGACTAGGGCATATGAGCTTTGAATTGCTCGCTCGTCTGAGCGCCCTAGGTCTGATCCGAGGATTGCCCAAGCTCAAGTTTGAGAAGAATTTAGTTTGCGCTCCTTGTCGACATGGAAAAATGATTGCCTCTTCGCATTCGCCAGTCACCACAGTGATGACTGAACAACCCGGAGAACTTCTCCATATGGACACTGTAGGTCCTTCTCGGGTTAGTTCTTTAGGCGGCAAGTGGTATGTTCTAGTAATTGTCGACGATTTCTCTCGCTACTCTTGGGTCTTCTTTCTTGCCAGCAAGGATGAAGTGTTTTCACACTTTCGGAGCTTGGCTTTGAGACTTTTTACTGAACTCCCTGGTGCATTAAAATTCATTCGAAGCGATAATGGCACTGAGTTCAAAAATAGTCTCTTTGTTGACTTTTGCATGGAGCATGGCATAGAACATCAATTCTCTGCTCCGCGGGTTCCTCAACAGAATGGTGTTGTTGAGAGGAAGAACCGCACTTTGGTTGAGATGGCTAGGACGATGCTTGATGAGCATAGGACTCCTAGAAAATTCTGGGCTGAGGCCATGAACACTGCTTGTTACATCTCAAACCGAATATTCTTGCGCTCAATTTTAAATTTGACATCTTATGAACTGCGTTTTGGGAGACAGCCCAAGGTTACTCATCTTCGAGTTTTTGGCTGTCGCTGCTTTATCCTAAAACGTGGTAACTTGGATAAATTTGAGTCGCGATCTTCTGACGGGATCTTTTTGGGTTATACTACTCATGGTCATTCTTATCGTGTTTATAATTTGGAAACTAACACTGTCATCGAGTCATGTGATGTGACTTTTGATGAATCAACCCCCTCTGTTAGTTCTGTTTTTTAACAGGCAAATGAACACGACATGGAATAGACCTTATTCGAAGACGAAGATCCCGGAGAATTCGAGGATGAACCCCTACTACCCTCGACGTCAACCCCCGAAGCTGACCCCGCTTCAACTACTTCGGCACGAGGTCCCGAAGCGACTACCTCAACATCGGTCATCTTGGACCACTCCAACGCACAAGTTGAGGGGGAGACTGCATCCCGCCGCGAGGCTCCACATCATGTCCAAAGGATGCACCCTCCCGAGCAGATTATTGGTGAGCTTGATCAAAGGGTAACACGTTCTCACGCTCATTTCACTAATGCTGCTTTTGTTGCTTCTTTCGAGCCTTTAGATGTTAGTCATGCACTTTCTGATTCTAGTTGGATCAATGCCATGCATGAGGAACTTGAAAATTTTGAGAGAAACCAAGTCTGGACTTTAGTTGATCCTCCACCAAATGTTCATTTCATTGGAACAAAATGGATTTTCAAAAATAAACAAGGGGAGGATGGGACAATTGTTAGAAACAAGGCTAGACTTGTAGCTCAGGGCTTTTCTCAACTAAAAGGGATTGATTTTACTGAAACTTTTGCACCTGTTGCTCGCCTTGAGGCCATTAGGATTTTCCTTGCCTTTGCGACATCCCGGGGATTCAAACTCTATCAAATGGATGTCAAAAGTGCTTTTCTTAATGGCTTCATAGGTGAAGATGTTTATGTAAAACAACCCCCTGGTTTTGAAAACCCCAAGTACCCACATAAAGTCCTTAAACTTCATAAGGCTCTTTATGGACTCAAGCAGGCCCCTCGGGCTTGGTATGATAGACTTAAGTCTTTTCTGCTTGAGCGAGGGTATTTGATGGGCTCTGTTGATAAAACACTATTTACTCTCAAGCATGGCAAAGATTTCCTCCTAGTGCAGATTTATGTGGATGATATCATCTTTGGTGGCTCTTCTCATGCTTTGGTTGCCGAGTTTGCAGATACCATGAGCAGGGAATTTGAAATGTCGATGATGGGTGAACTCACCTTTTTCCTTGGTTTGCAAATCAAGCAAAGAAAACAAGGTACTTTTGTCCACCAGACAAAGTACACCAAGGACCTGCTCAAGAAATTCGACATGTCCGATGCGAAGCCCCTCGCCACTCCAATGGCTACATCTGTAGCATTGGACCCTGACGAAGATGGAGAAGCCGTAGATCAGAAGGAGTTCCGGAGCATGATCGGCTCCCTCCTCTACTTGACTGCCACGAGGCCGGACATACACTTCGCAGTGTGTCTGTGCGCTCGTTTTCAGGCTTCACCACGAGCTTCGCACCGCCAAGCGGTTAAGCGCATTCTAAGGTATCTCAAACACACCCTTGAGTTTGGCATATGGTATTCAGCGTCTTCTTCTTTATGTCTTCGAGGATATTCTGATGCGGATTTTGCTGGGTGTAGAATTGATAGGAAGAGTACCTCTGGTACTTGTCATTTTCTGGGTACATCTCTGGTTTGCTGGTCTTCCCGCAAACAGTCTAGTGTTGCACAATCAACGGCTGAGGCCGAATATGTTGCTGCAGCTAGCTGTTGCTCTCAGATTTTGTGGATGGTTTCCACTTTGCGGGATTTCGGGTTAGATTATAAAAGTGTTCCACTTTTCTGTGATAACACTAGTGCTATTTGTATTGCAAACAACCCGGTTCAGCACTCCAGAACCAAACACATTGATGTACGGTATCACTTTCTCAGAGATCACAATGAGAAGGGTGATATTGAACTTCAATATGTTGATACCCAACACCAGCTTGCCGATATTTTTACAAAACCCCTTGATGCTTCTCGATTTGCTTACTTGCGTGGGGAACTTGGTATTTGTCATCCCTACGGCATTATGTGAGGGGGAGCTGATTTTAATTGTCTTGCTTATGCTCATTATGTGTGAAATTGCATTTACATCTTTTGCTATTATATGCCTGCTTTTAATTCAAAGAAATCATGACAAGCTCAGCTCTATGAAATATGTCTGAAACATTGGTTGTGCATGATGTTTTATTTTCTAAAATCAAAACTTGCTCACCGCACAATCGTGTATCTAGCTTGTTTAGGCAAGACTGCTTTTAGCTATCTTTTATCTACTTGACAGCAAGACATTGTTCCTTGGATGCTAAAATTTGCAACTTGAAAAATGTGTTCTTTATTCATGGATACTCATCAAAATATTTAATTCACCTGAATCAAAATCAAAAATCCATGATTTGTCTGTTTAAATGAAAAGATCCAGGAGGGTTTGTTTGTCGCACTACTCTATTCTAGACTGCTTACCATTGCACTTTGGTCTGAACTGGGATAGTGTAGTGTATGCCAAAATCACCGCCTTAAGCTTCAGATGGATTTCATGCCTAGGCTTGGCCTGATTGGAAAGTATAAGGTGGACAAACAAATAACCCCTGGCATTAAGAAAAGAACAACAAAATTAATTAATCATCAAGTTTGCTTTCAAAGCTCCTTTTTGAACAAGACTTGTCTGTCTAGGGTAGAAATTGTTAGCTTTGCGCAGTCCTTGCCTTCACATGTCTAGCTGCTATGATTAAGTGGTGATACTTTTATATCAAAATGACAAAATCAAATGCCATCATCTTGTTTCACAGAATGTTAAATTGAGCTGAGCACATGAACATTGGTATTACTGTTGGCATATTTTTGCATTATATGTCTTTGCAATTCTATTCATTTCGAAGCTTTGCATTTTTGACTGCTCCTTGATGCTTGCATTGCCAAAGGGGGAGAGATTTGCTATGTTCTCTGCCGCAAGAAGGCATAATTTCGAAAAAGGGAGAGATTTTTGACATAAAGGGGGAGAAAAAATTGCTTAACTCAGGGGGAGTTCTTATCAAGGGGAGATTTGCCAAAGGGGCTTTTACTCTTTTACAAAGGGGGAGAAAAATTCTTTTATCAAGTGACATGATTTGGCTCTTTTCTGAGTTTTTATGGTCACTTGTGTGCTGAAAATTTTTACATTTTCTTGAACTTCGATTTGGTTGTCAATGCACTCATCAAGGGGGAGATTGAGAAACCAAGGGTTGGTTTCGGTGTTTTGTGATGAGTGATTGACAGGATTTTACCCTCTGTTCGAAGGGTACCTCCGAAGGGGCTTCGGAGGTGGTACCTCCGAAGGGTGTTCGGAGGTGGTTTCACCGAAGGGTGTTCGGTGTTTGCTTGCTGCAGCTGTTGCAGCGGAGTGTGCTCGTCGGAGGGGTCCGACAGTACACGATGACTGAGTGTGTACCGAAGGGTTCGGTACTTTGGGCGGTACACCGGAGTGTGTACCGGAGGTTGCTAACCCGGAGAGGTCTCCGGAGTACTGGATACACTTGTTTGCTTGTCTGTGGTGCGCAGGGACTTCGGAGGCGACGGACAAGGTTCGAGCCAGGTGAACCTGGGTCAAGCGGGAGGCTTGATGCTAGGGGAGCGGGGAGCTCCGTCACGGTGGCTGCGAAGGTGGTCCGGGTCGGTACTCGGGTCGAGACGCGCCAGGTGAAGGCAGAGAGTGCGGAGCGTGGCTCCGGCTGAAGGTACTCCGAGACAAGTCCTCGGAAGTGAGGCACTTCGAAGGTACTCCGAATGGAGTGACTTCGGAGTTGGTGGAACAAGTCCTCTGCGGAGGCGTGGAATTCGAAGTGTGCTCCGGAGGGAGACATTCGAAGGTACCCGACGAAGGTCTCAGAAGTCGAGGCGCATCGAAGGCATGGTCCGGGTGAGGCTCGTCGAGGAGTGTGCTCGGGGAGAGACACTGCGACGAAGTGCTCATGGAATGCTTCATGCGGAGGCCTTGGACGAAGGAGGGACTTCGAAGGGTGGTACTCCGAAGGAGGGGCTTCGGAGGGTGGAAGGCTTCGGAGCGAGGCTAGCTCCGGAGCAAGGTTGACTTGAGGTGCTTCGGCCTGCATGGCTTCGGTACACGGACTGACGGAGTTCGAGCTGGGTGTAGCTGCGAAGCCGTGGTGGTCCACTCCGGAGGTGTTGGTGTGAAGGCTCAAGAGCTTTGACGGCTTCGGCTCAAAACCGTCAGTGTATCGGAGACTGACTTCGGTAAAGCGAAGGCCACCAGGCTCAAGGCTTCTCACCGAAGCTACCGCACCCTCGCGTGCGAAGGGAGGCTGCAGAAAGTCAAAGACTGCAAAGGCTGACACTGTCTGCTCTGCAAAAAGCTGACGCTGTCCCCTCTGCAAGGCTGACAGAGAAGCCTATAGAATAAAGGTGGACTACCTTTTGTACCCCTTAGTTCTGTAGAGACAAAATCTTTTGTAACCCTAGGGGTAAAGTAGTCTTTTCCTTTGGGTGAACTGTGGGCTATAAATATGGGGGCTCGGTAGGTAACATTTAACACTTTGAGCATTTACTGTTGAGCTCCTGTAGCCACATACCTCGATTGAATACATCCAGAGAGTTCATTTTCTGTGTTCCTTGTTCAAGCGGCGAAGCCCTGTTTTCCTGTGCTTTTTGCTTGAGCTCGCGTTGCATACTTCGCCAGTTTAGTGCACCGAAGCCTGCTGAGGCGAAGGTTGTTTTTCGTGCGAGGTGTGTTTTATCAGTGTGCATTCGCTCTGTGTAACAGGAGGTGTGACCTCGCTGCTTACTAGCGAAGCCCTGGTTGTTGCCCGTTTTGCTTCCTGTGTCGAAGCCCTTAGTTTAGTCCGGTTGTGTGCGTGTAGACCTTCGTGTACGAAGCCCAGCACCAGTTGTTGCCGCCAAGTACTTGGTCGAAGTCCTCAGAGGGCTGTCCACTCCTGCGAAGGGTGAAGTGCGAAGCCTGCTCGAAGCACCCCGTGTGCGGAGCCTGCACTGACTTAGCAGAGTAGATTTTCGAGGGTTGTAAGTGGAGCGAAGTCTTCTTGGCTTCGAACTTTTGCTCCTCCGAAGCCTGTGTTCGAAGGTGTCGAAGTACCTCCGAACCAGACCTTCGAAGGTAGTGTTCGAAGCCTGTTCCGCAGGAGACAGAACTGAAACCGAAGGCTAAGTTTTAGCCCGAAATTTTAAAAGCTCCCATTCACCCCCCCTCTGGTCGCCGTTTCCGGTCCAACAATTTCTCAACTCAAGTTATTTCATTTCCTATAAGAATAAATCACATATTTTAACGACAAGGAGGTTAATAGAGTTCAATGATTAATCTTTATCACAAGAGTACAAGACCAATGTTCTCTCCATGTTTGCCAATTATAAGAGTACAAGAGTACAAACATTTCAATTACACCATGTTCCTATGAAATAAAACCCACAAGCTTACATCCATTCGTTGGTGTAACATTTTGATCACACATACAGACCCTGATACAACAGTATGCAAACTACAGCATGGCAAACACATGTAATCCCAACCGAACATGTTCTAGTCTCTCCCAGTAATTCCATTGTTCATGGAATTGCAAGGAGATGTGTATAAAACATCATTGCCACTGCAATCCTATCCTAGAAAAATAAAAAAATAGCTGGTGTAACTCTGAAATTTAATGAAAATTCAAGCCACATTTGGGAACACAAACAGTGAAACAAATAAAGTTTAGTCTGAAGATGTGTGGTTCAAAAGTGGATCTAGTGTCTTTCAACTGGACATTAAAGTAGAAAATATAGAGACACGACATGATTTATTTATTCAAGGTGTCTTGACTCACTATGTAAGGCTATTTGCATGAGCATGTGTACATTATTGAAAAACTTCGTATGAAATTTTTTATCTCATTCATAACATCTAGATCTGGATGTCTATTACTGTTTTATTTTCCATCCAAACCAAGATTATACAACTATCATCGGGAGAACATGTTGAAATAAAATAGGTTAAAATTGTCTTACCATCTTGGATATATGAATTAAAAGTTTCCCTGTTAGGTGTCACAAGGGCACAATGACTTGTTACCTCAGTGAACATGAGAAGTATTAAGTTCAACACACCAGTAGATAGAAGAGAAAGAGAGATTTAGGGAGCCTGCCAGAGTACACGGTACAAATAGAGTCAAACAGGATAGGGAGCTCCTTGTTCTCCTAGATAGGGAGTCAAAATAAGATGCTGGTGGGAGTTGCTCTTAGATAGACATAAAATAGAAGAGCACAAAAAATGTATGTCTGAAAATGACTCTGAGAAACCAAGGGTGGTTTCGGTGTATGTGATGAGTGATTGACAGGATTATTTACCCTCTGTTCGAAGGGTACCTCCGGAGGGGCTTCGGAGGTGGTACCTCCGAAGGGGGTTCGGAGGTGTTGTCACCAAAGGGTGGTTCGGTGTTTGCTTGCTGCAGCTGTGCAGCGGAGTGTGCCTGACGGAGGGGTCCGGCAGTACACGATGACTGGGTTCGTACCGAAGGCTTCGGTACTTTGGGCGGTACACCGGAGTGTGTGCCGGAGGTTGCTAACCCGGAGAGGTCTCCGGAGTACTAGATACACTTGTTTGCTTGTCTGTGGTGCGCAGGGACTTCGGAGGCGACGGACAGGGTTCGAGCCAGGTGAACTTGGGTCAAGCGGGTGGCTTGATGCCAGGGGAGCAGGGAGCTCCGTCACGGTGGCTGCGAAGGTGGTCCGGGTCGGTCCTCGGGTCGAGGCGTGCCAGGTGAAGGCAGAGAGTGCGGAGCGTGGCTCCGGCTGAAGGTACTCCGAGACAAGTCCTCGGAGGTGAGGCACTTCGAAGGTACTCCGAATGGAGTGACTTCGGAGTTGGTGGACTAAGTCCTCTGCGGAGGCAAGGTGTTCGGAGTGTGCTCCGGAGGGAGACACTCGAAGGTTACCCGACGAAGGTCTCAGAAGTCGAGGCGCATCGAAGGCATGGTCCGGGTGGGGCTCGTCGAGGAGTGTGCTCGGAGTGAGACACTGCGACGAAGTACTCATGGAATGCTTCATGCGGAGGCCTTGGACGAAGGAGGGACTTCGAAGGGTGGTACTCCGAAGGTGGGCTTCGGAGTGAGGTTGACTTGAGGTGCTTCGGCCATGCATGGCTTCGGTACACGGACGGACGGTGTTCGAGCTCGGAGTAGCTGCGAAGCCGTGGTGATCCACTCCGGAGGTGGTGGTGCGAAGGCCCAAGGGCTTTGACGGCTTCGGCTCAAAACCGTCACTGTATCGAAGGACTTCTTCGGCGGAGCGAAGGCCAACAGGCTGCAGGCTTCTCGCCGAAGCTTCCGCACCCCTCGGTGCGAAGGGAGGTTCCAGAAGTCAACACTGTAAAGGCTGACACTGTCTGTTCTGAAAAAGGCTGACACTGTCCCCTCTGCAGCTGACAGAGAAGCCTCCAAAATAAAGGTGGACTACCTTTTGTACCCCTTAGTTCTGTAGAGACAAATCTGTTGTAAACCCTAGGGGTAAAGTAGTCACTTCCTTAGGATGAAGCCGTGGGCTATAAATATGGGGGCTCGGTAGGTAACATTTAACACTTTGGGCATTTACTGTTGAGCTCCTGTAGACAGACCTCGCTGTATTCATTCTGAGTTCAATTTATTTCAGTGTTCCTTGTTCAAGCGGCGAAGCCCTGCTTCCTTGTGCTTTTGCTTGAGCTCGTGTTACATACCTCGCCTGTTGTTGTGCACCGAAGCCTGTTGTGGCGAAGGTTGTTTTTCTAGCGAAGTGTGTTTTGTCAGTGTGCCCTCGCTCTGTGTAACACGAGGCAAGACCTCGCTGCTTACTAGCGAAGCCCTGATCTTTTCCCGTAGTGCTTCTTGTGTCGAAGCCCTTAGCGTATTCCGTTTTGTGTGCGTGTAGACCTTCGGGTACGAAGCCCAGCACCCGTTGCTGTCGCCAAGTACTTGGTCGAAGTCCTCAGAGGGCTGTCCACTCTTGCGAAGGGTGAAGTGCGAAGCCTGCTCGAAGCACCTCGTGTGCGGAGCCTGCACTGACTTAGCAGAGTAGATTTTCGAGGGTTGTTAGTGGAGCGAAGTCTTCTTGGCTTCGAACTTTTGCTCCTCCGAAGCCTGTGTTCGAAGGTGTCGAAGTACCTCCGAACCAGACCTTCGAAGGTTGTGTTCGAAGCCTGTTCCGCAGAAGACAGATCAGAACCGAAGGCTAAGTTTTTAGCCAGAATTTTTAAAAAAAGCTCCCATTCACCCCCCCTCTGGTCGCCGTTTCCGGTCCAACAATTGGTATCAGAGCAGGTTAAGATCACCAGTTGACCTTAACCGGTTTTGTGATCTGTTGGCGACATGGATAGAGGCAGTAAAATTCCTCTGTTCGATGGGACAGATTTTGCATACTGGAAGGTGCGCATGGAGGCTTACTTGTTAAGCCAAGGAAATGCAATTTGGGAGATTGTGGACTCACAATACTCCATCCCTGATACCCGCACCACTCAAACTGAAAAAGATCAGTACATTGCCAACTCGAAGGCAAGGAACATATTGTTCATTGGTTTGAGTCGGAGTGAGTTCGATAGGGTGCAGCACCTTAGGACTGCTAGGGAAATTTGGACAACGCTCACTATTTATCATGAGGGCTCTACTCAGATTAAGGCCAGGCGCCAAAGCACCTACAACCAACAGTATCAGCTGTTTGTGCAGGCACCTGGTGAATCTATAGATGCCATGTTTTCGCGCTTTGATGCTATAGTGAGTAACTTGCGATCCAACGGGACGCTTGCTTACAGTGATCACGATAGGGCTATCAAGCTTCTCTATGCTCTTGACCGTAGCATATGGGAGGTGAAGATATCCAGCATTGAGGAGTCCACAGGCTATGACACTCTAACCTGTGATGAACTCTTTAGCAAGCTGAAGTCCACAGAGATTGCCAAGGCATCTCTTGCAGTGCACAGAAGCTCTTTGCCACAGCCATTGGCATTGGTTTCTAGCACTAGCCGTGGCACCACTGCAGAACCAAGCACATCAGGCACTTGTGTTCTTGCAGATGGTTTTGCTTTGTCCTCCCTGGTCTCCGTCACAAAGGAGCAGGTGGATACTCTAGCTGATGATGAGCTTGCTCTCATTGCCCGGAGGTTCACCCGCTTTCATCATGAGAGACGGGATCAGCGGAGAAGTGGTTTTAGTGGCTGTTATGAATGTGGCGACACCTCTCACATTAAGGCCAATTGCCCCAAGGTCAAAAAGAGAGATGAGAGTGACCGCCCCAAATTCCACAAAAAGGAGAGGAAGCCCTTTGTGAAGGGCAAGCGCGGCAAGATGGCTAAGAAAGTAGCCAAGGCCGCTTCCAGAGCTTTTGTTGCTGCTCTCAGCGACATCGACACATCCTCAACTGAGGAGTCGAGCTCTGAGGAGGAGGAGTCCCCAAGGAAGGAGGACAAGAAGGACAAGAAGGGACGTGAACAGGCAAATGAACACGACATGGAACAGACTTTATTCGAAGACGAAGATCCCGGAGAATTCGAGGATGATCCCCTACTACCCTCGACATCGACCCCCGAAGCTGACCCCGCTTCAACTACTTCGGCACGAGGTCCCGAAGCTACTACCTCAACATCGGTCATCTTGGACCACTCCAACGCACAAGTTGAGGGGGAGACTGCATCCCGCCGCGAGGCTCCACATCATGTCCAAAGGATGCATCCTCCCGAGCAGATCATTGGTGAGCTTGACCAAAGGGTAACACGTTCTCACGCTCATTTCACTAATGCTGCTTTTGTTGCTTCTTTCGAGCCTTTAGATGTTAGTCATGCACTTTCTGATTCTAGTTGGATCAATGCCATGCATGAAGAGCTTGAGAATTTTGAAAGAAATCAAGTCTGGACTTTAGTTGATCCTCCACCAAATGTTCATTTCATTGGAACTAAATGGATTTTCAAAAATAAACAAGGGGAGGATGGAACAATTGTTAGAAATAAGGCTAGACTTGTAGCTCAGGGCTTTTCTCAACTAGAAGGGATTGATTTTACTGAAACCTTTGCACCTGTTGCTCGCCTTGAGGCCATTAGGATTTTGCTTGCCTTTGCGACATCCCGGGGATTCAAACTCTATCAAATGGATGTCAAAAGTGCTTTTCTTAATGGCTTCATAGGTGAAGATGTTTATGTAAAACAACCCCCTGGTTTTGAAAACCCCAAGTACCCACATAAAGTCCTTAAACTTCATAAGGCTCTTTATGGACTCAAGCAGGCCCCTCGGGCGTGGTATGATAGACTTAAGTCTTTTCTGCTTGAGCGAGGGTATTTAATGGGCTCTGTTGATAAAACTTTGTTTACTCTCAAGCATGGCAAAGATTTCCTCCTAGTTCAGATTTATGTGGATGATATCATCTTTGGTGGCTCTTCTCATGCTTTAGTTGCCGAGTTTGCAGATACCATGAGCAGGGAGTTTGAAATGTCGATGATGGGTGAACTCACCTTTTTCCTTGGTTTGCAAATCAAGCAAAGCAAACAAGGTACTTTTGTCCACCAGACAAAGTACACCAAGGACCTGCTCAAAAAGTTCGACATGACCGATGCGAAACCCCTCGCCACTCCAATGGCTACATCTGTAGCATTGGACCCTGACGAAGATGGAGAAGCCGTAGATCAGAAGGAGTTCCGGAGCATGATCGGCTCCCTCCTCTACTTGACTGCCACGAGGCCGGACATACACTTCGCAGTATGTCTGTGCGCTCGTTTTCAGGCTTCACCACGAGCTTCGCACCGCCAAGCGGTTAAGCGCATCTTAAGGTATCTCAAACACACCCTTGAATTTGGCATATGGTATTCATCGTCTTCATCTTTATGTCTTAGAGGTTATTCTGATGCGGACTTTGCTGGGTGTAGAATTGATAGGAAGAGTACCTCTGGTACTTGTCATTTTCTGGGTACGTCTCTGGTTTGCTGGTCTTCCCGCAAACAGTCTAGTGTTGCACAATCGACGGCTGAGGCCGAATATGTTGCTGCAGCTAGCTGTTGCTCTCAGATTTTGTGGATGGTTTCCACTTTGCGGGATTTCGGGTTAGATTATAAGAGTGTTCCACTTTTCTGTGATAACACTAGTGCTATTTGTATTGCAAACAACCCGGTTCAGCACTCCAGAACCAAACACATTGATGTACGGTATCATTTTCTCAGAGATCACAATGAGAAGGGTGATATTGAACTTCAATATGTTGATACCCAACACCAGCTTGCCGATATTTTTACAAAACCCCTCGATGCTTCTCGATTTGCTTACTTGCGTGGGGAACTTGGTATTTGTCATCCCTATGGCATTTTGTGAGGGGGAGCTGATTTTAATTGTCTTGCATATGCTCATTTTGTGTGAAATTGCATTTACATATTTTGCTATTATATGCCTGCTTTTAATTCAAAGAAATCATGACAGCTCAGCTCTGTGAAATATGTCTGGAACATTGATTGTGCATGATGTTTTATTTTCTAAAATCAAAACTTGCTCACCGCACAATCTTGTATCTAGCTTGTTTAGGCTGGACTGCTTTTAGCTATCTTTTATCTATTTGACAGCAAGACACTGTTTTTTTTGGATGCTAAAATTTGCAACTTGAAAAATGTGTTCATTATTCATGGATATTCATCAAAATATTTCATTCATCTGAATCAAAATCATAAATCCATGATTTGCCTGGTTTAAATGAAAAGATCCAGGAGGGTTTGTTTGTCGCACTACTCTATTCTAGACTGCTTACCATTGCACTTTGGTCTGAACTGGAATAGTGTAGTGTATGCCAAAATCACCGCCTTAAGCTTCAGATGGCTTTCATGCCTAGGCTTGGCCTGATTGGAAAGTATAAGGTGGACAAACAAATAACCCCTGGCATTAAGAAAAAGAACATCAAAATTAATTGATCATCAAGTTTGCTTTCACAGCTCCTTTTGAACAAGACTTGTCTGTCTAGGGTAGAATTTGTTAGCTTTGCGCAGTCCTTGCCTTTCATGTCTAGCTACTGTGATTAAGTGGTGATGCTTTCACTTCAAAATGACAAAATCACATGCCATCATCTTGTTTCACAGATTGTTAAATTGAGCTGAGCACATGATCATTTGTGTTAATTTTGGTATATTTTTGCATTATATGTCTTTGCAATTCTATTCATTTCACAGCTTTGCATCTTTTGAATGCTCCTTGATGCTTGCATTGCCAAAGGGGGAGAGATTTTGCTATGTTCTCTGCTGCAAGAAGGCATTATTTCTAAAGGGGGAGAGATTTTTGACATAAAGGGGGAGAAAAATTTGCTCAACTCAGGGGGAGTTTTTATTCAAGGGGAGATTTGCCAAAAAGGGCTTTTACTCTTTTAAGAAAGGGGGAGAAAAATTCTTTTATCAAGTGACATGCTTTGGCTCTTTTTGAGTTTTTATGGTCACTTGTGTGCTGAAAATTTTTACATTTTCTTGAACTTCAATTTGGTTGTCAATGCACTCATCAAGGGGGAGATTGAGAAACCAAGGGTGGTTTCGGTGTATGTGATGAGTGATTGACAGGATTATTTACCCTCTGTTCGAAGGGTACCTCCGGAGGGGCTTCGGAGGTGGTACCTCCGAAGGGGGTTCGGAGGTGTTGTCACCAAAGGGTGGTTCGGTGTTTGCTTGCTGCAGCTGTGCAGCGGAGTGTGCCTGACGGAGGGGTCCGGCAGTACACGATGACTGGGTTCGTACCGAAGGCTTCGGTACTTTGGGCGGTACACCGGAGTGTGTGCCGGAGGTTGCTAACCCGGAGAGGTCTCCGGAGTACTAGATACACTTGTTTGCTTGTCTGTGGTGCGCAGGGACTTCGGAGGCGACGGACAGGGTTCGAGCCAGGTGAACTTGGGTCAAGCGGGTGGCTTGATGCCAGGGGAGCAGGGAGCTCCGTCACGGTGGCTGCGAAGGTGGTCCGGGTCGGTCCTCGGGTCGAGGCGTGCCAGGTGAAGGCAGAGAGTGCGGAGCGTGGCTCCGGCTGAAGGTACTCCGAGACAAGTCCTCGGAGGTGAGGCACTTCGAAGGTACTCCGAATGGAGTGACTTCGGAGTTGGTGGACTAAGTCCTCTGCGGAGGCAAGGTGTTCGGAGTGTGCTCCGGAGGGAGACACTCGAAGGTTACCCGACGAAGGTCTCAGAAGTCGAGGCGCATCGAAGGCATGGTCCGGGTGGGGCTCGTCGAGGAGTGTGCTCGGAGTGAGACACTGCGACGAAGTACTCATGGAATGCTTCATGCGGAGGCCTTGGACGAAGGAGGGACTTCGAAGGGTGGTACTCCGAAGGTGGGCTTCGGAGTGAGGTTGACTTGAGGTGCTTCGGCCATGCATGGCTTCGGTACACGGACGGACGGTGTTCGAGCTCGGAGTAGCTGCGAAGCCGTGGTGATCCACTCCGGAGGTGGTGGTGCGAAGGCCCAAGGGCTTTGACGGCTTCGGCTCAAAACCGTCACTGTATCGAAGGACTTCTTCGGCGGAGCGAAGGCCAACAGGCTGCAGGCTTCTCGCCGAAGCTTCCGCACCCCTCGGTGCGAAGGGAGGTTCCAGAAGTCAACACTGTAAAGGCTGACACTGTCTGTTCTGAAAAAGGCTGACACTGTCCCCTCTGCAGCTGACAGAGAAGCCTCCAAAATAAAGGTGGACTACCTTTTGTACCCCTTAGTTCTGTAGAGACAAATCTGTTGTAAACCCTAGGGGTAAAGTAGTCACTTCCTTAGGATGAAGCCGTGGGCTATAAATATGGGGGCTCGGTAGGTAACATTTAACACTTTGGGCATTTACTGTTGAGCTCCTGTAGACAGACCTCGCTGTATTCATTCTGAGTTCAATTTATTTCAGTGTTCCTTGTTCAAGCGGCGAAGCCCTGCTTCCTTGTGCTTTTGCTTGAGCTCGTGTTACATACCTCGCCTGTTGTTGTGCACCGAAGCCTGTTGTGGCGAAGGTTGTTTTTCTAGCGAAGTGTGTTTTGTCAGTGTGCCCTCGCTCTGTGTAACACGAGGCAAGACCTCGCTGCTTACTAGCGAAGCCCTGATCTTTTCCCGTAGTGCTTCTTGTGTCGAAGCCCTTAGCGTATTCCGTTTTGTGTGCGTGTAGACCTTCGGGTACGAAGCCCAGCACCCGTTGCTGTCGCCAAGTACTTGGTCGAAGTCCTCAGAGGGCTGTCCACTCTTGCGAAGGGTGAAGTGCGAAGCCTGCTCGAAGCACCTCGTGTGCGGAGCCTGCACTGACTTAGCAGAGTAGATTTTCGAGGGTTGTTAGTGGAGCGAAGTCTTCTTGGCTTCGAACTTTTGCTCCTCCGAAGCCTGTGTTCGAAGGTGTCGAAGTACCTCCGAACCAGACCTTCGAAGGTTGTGTTCGAAGCCTGTTCCGCAGAAGACAGATCAGAACCGAAGGCTAAGTTTTTAGCCAGAATTTTTAAAAAAAACTCCCATTCACCCCCCCTCTGGTCGCCGTTTCCGGTCCAACAGACTCAAATTGACATGATGTACCATTTTTAAAGCAGACTGACTTTGAATAGAGTAGAACAAAGAATACACATCAACACCATCAAATAAGCAACTCATGAACAAGGCAAATGGACAACACAACTCAGTTGAGACATCCAAAACCACTGCGGCAAGTGCATATGCATGTAAATTTTAAACAAGCAAATCAAGTACCAAAACATAGAGATAAACATACACTTACCTGGCAGGTAGCCCATTCGGAAACATCAAATATTTTACTCTCCGCACGCACAAAAGCTCGAGATATTTCCATCTGAAGTGAACAATGCACTCTGATTTAACATAAAGAACTGAAGAATTTGAATATTATAATTGGGAATTACAAAATGCATGCATATTTACTCAGTAATTTCTGAATTCCGATCATATAGTCAGAATTGGCTTACAAAATAAAGAAATTAATTGTACCTAATACTTTCTGAATGAGATGTTTTGTCCAGGTGGCATACAATCAGCAGACAAATAGACAATACATCATGGGCTTATCAAAACTAAAATAATTGAGCTTGCTGAAGTTTAAATTTGGCCTCGGAAAGTACATGCCTACATAGCTAACTTAAAGTACAAAAATATATACTTGGAAGTGGAACCAAGACCCGATAGTGCAAACCAGGGGCTTAATAATTTTCTATCAAATAGTGCTAAGTCTCAGATTCAGAATATTGTGTTTTCATTCATAATACGTGTGTTCAAGATTCCGCTTTAGTGTTAAATTTCATTAACCCTTTATCTATGTCCCTAAGTGCTGCAGTCTAAAGGTGTAGAAGGCAAGCATTGAGTAAACTAAAGTGACTCTTCAAGTTATTTGATTATAAAAGGTTACCTTCAAGGTAGCTGAAAATCCATTTTCAACCCATCCATCTCCATCCTTGGCTTGATGGTACTAAGAGCAATCCTACAGCCACATAGTTCCTGCAAATTACCTGCACGAGTACTCACAATTTAAAAGTATTGAAAAATAAGGCATGTTCTCCTAATATGACACCATCTTGCTTTTTCTTTGCTTCTTCTTGTACATATCCATAGATGAAAATTACCGCTCTTTGTGCATTGTATACGCCTGGACTCTTCAGAGAGAAACTCCACCCCAGTCTGCAAAATATGTTTATCAAATGGGTTTATCAAATTATATGAGCCCCACAGAGGAAAACAACATAAAGCAAGTATGTCGGTATATTGAAGGCATGAGAGCATTAATAATGCCTTGTATCCTTCAATAGTTGATAGATATTCCAAAAGAAATACTTTATCCATGTCGATTCTACAAAAACTAAACTCCAGCTGCTGAGAGACAATATGTGATCTCTGGGTCATTTTTCGTGATTCATCTTTCCTCAGTTGTTCATCGTAGTTGTTTTTCTTTGTGAAATCTGAGTACCTGCAGCATAACTACACCGATTACCCTTCGTCAACATAATATATGCTAATAGATTTAACTATAATCTAATCAAGGAAAAGGAAAAAAATAAACTTCCAAGGTACTTGCCTCGTAAGCTGATTGAAGCTTCTTGAATGACTAACAGGCCAATGGGCTTCCCATATTTTTATCATGATGTACAAGCAGGACCTAGACGACTAAAGCATAGGTGACATGAAAATTAAATAACTTTAATATGAATCTCATTTTTCTCTTATATAGAAGGATCAAGGATGTGGTGTATTACTATTCTGTGGTACTCCTTTTTCAGAATCTTTTGATCAATACTTCTATTCTGAGGTATACCCAAAACTTCATAATAAGTTGAACCATCTGGCTGAGGCATTTCCGGTGTGGGAGGAGGTGCTTGAATGCAAGGCTGAGAGGGAGGCCGGCCGCGTCGACCGCACCACGGAGCGCCGGCCAAAGGGCGGCATTACCTTCAATTCGACTCGAACTGAGATGGAGTTTGGTCACGTCGCCCCTCCAAACCTGATCGCCGGCGGTGCGCGCAATCGAGGAGGCTGCGCATGGGAGAAGTCTAGGGCGGGGATGGGAGGGAGAGGAAGAGGTCGTCCAGGGCACCTCCGGTCCTGGAATTCGGTAGAGGCGTTGAGCTCGCGCCACGCCGCGGGCTGCTGTGCGGAGAGATTGGAGGAGGCGGTGGGCGAGGCGGCCGAGGAGAGAGAGCAGGTTGTCGTCGATGGCGCCACCATGGGAGGAGGGGAACAAAGGAGGGAGAGTCATGTGAGGGGATGGAGAATGAGGGGGCCAACAGCGAGAGGTGGGGCGAGGGCGCTTGTGGTTCTGGGGGAGAGCCCAGGCGGTAGGTGCAGGCGATGCGACGGGAGGCCGGCAACACCAGCGACGAGCGCTCGAGGTTAGGGTCAGCGCTCACAAAAGAGGAGGGTGGCGGGATTGGCAGTGGCTAGGGTAAGGGAGGAGGTTGGAGCCTGCGGGACAGGGTGGGCGAATTGGGAGGGAGGCTCACGGGCATGAGAGATCCCAGCGAGCACGAGAGATCCCAGCGGGCACTTTTGCGAAATACCCCTTGAGGTTTCAGTTTTAAGAGCGCGGTCCATTTTTTTTGAATTCCCTCTTCTTCGCCTATAAAATCCCAAGAAACGGGGTCTCAGATGAATAAAACACAACTCAACGGACTTTAGGCGGCGGACCTTCGCGTAAATAGCGATGAACTGGAGGGCTTTTCGCAAAAAAGCCGGACCCACCCTGAGCGACGTGGCGGCGCGTGGAGCCACCACGCCAGCAAAAAAGTAGGAGGATTAGGTAATTAGAAAAAAAGTAGAGGGGGTTTTTTGCAAGAGCGATGACATGGCTCAATGTGGGAGCAGCAAAGTCCAGCTGTTTTTAATGATTCTAATAAGTGTTAATCTTAGAAGGGCAGCCCAAAAGATATTTATAGCATAAACACAATTAAGGAAAAGACTTAAATATCCCTGAGGTATTTTTTACAGAATTAAGGCCCTAATGTCAAAAATGTAAAAACGCTGAATCTAGATATTTTTCCTAATGTTTTTCTTGCATGGATTCCACGGCTTCGCATCAGGTACATCGATCTTCACATCTACGGTTGATGGTTTTACGCCGAAACCATCAAAGCGCTTGCCGCCCTTGCACCGTATACCCGGATTAGACCACCACGACTCCACAGCTCTCTCAGCCCAGCAATCGTCTGTCCGTGTACTTGAGTCACACAACCAATGCCACGACACTCACTTGATGTCCTTGCGTCATGTACTCAGATCGGATCACCATGATTCCGTAGCTCCTCTAGCTCAGCGATCGTCTGTTCGTATACCTGTCACACCGATCAACACCATGGCAAGACTTCTTCCTCTAAAGTGCCCCTTCATCATCTCTTCTCTGTTGACATTCACTCATCATCTGAGAGCCATGAAGCCTACGATCTCTACTATGGCTCCTCAGCAAGCGATAGTCGATTTCATAGTCCAACATAGAGATGAGGTAGTGACTTATGCCGAGCTAGCACCATGGAATTTATTCTTTGACAGATTGGTGTGCTGGTACGTATGCGGTATAGGACTAGTGATTATTTCTCCTCAGGTGGCATCACTCGAATTTACATACACAATCAAGCCTTTCTACACAAACAATCAAGTCGAGTACGAGGCAATGTTAAAAGGGCTGCAATTGCTAGAGGAAGTTGGCGCCGACACAGTAGAAAACTTGGAAGAATCCCTGTTGGTGATGAGACAACTGTCGGGTGAATACGAGTGCGAGGATGATGTGCTGAAAGAATATCACAACTGATGTCAAGAGATGATGGCAAGTTTTAAAAGCATAACCCTCACACATGTCCCAAGGGAGCAGAACGCAGAAGCGAATGATTTGGCCTAGATAGTGTCAGGATACAAATCGATGGTCAGGTCAATCGAGGTAGAGATCACAGAAATAGAAGTCGATGACTAGAGGTACGATATCATTACTAATTTGAGAAATCCTTTGACATCGACACCAAGAAAGATTAGATACTAGGCTACGAAGTACATGCTGAAAGTGCATCAAGGTGCATCTAGGCCCCTATTTTATTTTGGTGTATTAATGACAATATTCATCAAATCCTACTAATTAAGTTCAAAGATTATTGCAGAGATTTCACAAGAAAAGCAATTTCCGTTGAAACAAATTTGGAGAAGAAGCTCAATTTGGTCCAAATAGGCTCAAAGGTTAAAATTATTGTTTTATACTTCAGATTGAGTCTAGGATCGTCGTACTATTAAGAGGGATGCATTTGGGTTTTGTTCCAAAACTTTACGCTCAAAGAAAAACTTTTTTGAAACATTTTTGGATAAGTTCAAACTGAGTTCCAGATTTTTTTATACTGATCGGAACTTCCGGTTTCTATCAGAACTTCCGATTTGAGCTCTCGGGATAAAAATTAAAATTCATCAGAACTTCCGGTTTGGATCGGAACTTCTGATTTGATCTCTTGGCCTTGAATTTATTTTTCCATTGGAACTTCTAGTTTGGATTGGAACTTCCGATTTGAGCTCTCAGCCTTGAATTTATTTTTCCATCGGAATTTTCGATTTGGGATCGGAACTTCCGATTTAAGCCATCAACCTTGAATTAATTTTTTCATTGGAACTTCCGATTTGAGCTCTCTGTTTGGAATTATTTTTTCCATCGGAACTTCTAATTTGAACTCTCGATTTAAAATTAATTTTTAATCGTAACTTCCAATGTGCCATCGGAACTTTCGAGGTGGGAGGCCAAAACTGCCCTAACGGTCATAATTTTTGGGGGTGGTATAAAAACTGCCTTCACCCACTTGTACATCACTTTTGGCCCCCAACTCTCTCACTTGAAACCCTAGATCTAACTCTCAAAGTTCTCTTGTGATTCAAGTCTAGATCTAGTGCGATTCTTTGTGATTCTCCTAGAGAGCGCAATAGAAATCTTCTTGAGTGTTTGTTCCTGCATCTTTTGAGAAGATTTTTGTGAGTTGTTTTTGTTGATTTTGTTGGACTTTGTTGCAAATATTTAAGCATAAAAGTTTGGGTTGGCAAAATCTTTAAACGTATTTATTACTCTCGGAGGAGTCATTCTCCTAGATGGCTAGGAGTCACTCCACGAGCAACCAAGGAGTTTGTGGTTGCGTGGAGAAATTTGTAAAAGCTTTTCCTTGGCTTTGACAAGGAACCGAAGTGAAAAACCCAAGTTTAGCGAAGGCTAAGACTTGGTGAGGAAAGGGTTAAAAGAGACCCGACCTATTGAGGTCCCTCAATGGAGACATAGGATTGGTGGATCCGAACTCTGGGAAATATATCACTTGTCTCGTGCATTCTTGTGTTCTTAAGATTTCTAGGGTTCTAACTAGGTCGAACTTCATTTTTATCTGATCTACTTTTTGACCTAGTTTTAGAGCAACTCCTTGTGTAAAAGTTGTTGTTGATATACTTGTGCACACTTCTATTCAAACATTTTTTCTAGAAAAACAAGTTTTTATTTCGTTGATTTTTCGCAACTAATCAGAACTTCCGGTAATCATCGGAACTTCTGATCGATCAGAAGTTTTAGAAATTCTGATGGATCGAAACTTTCGAGACCACATTGGAACTTCCGATCAGGAAAATTTTCAGAACACCATTTTCCGCAAGAAATTTTATGTTTCCTATTCACCCCTCTCTAGGTAACTTTCAATTGGTATCAAAGTAGGTCTCTTTGATTAAGCTTAACCGCTTGAAGAGTAAAGATGATGGAAAGATCTCCAACCAATACAATCGATGGATCTGACTCTCCCAAGGGCAACGACAACAACGAAAGGGGAGTCTCATATCCTTTCGATTACTCAAAATTAAATTCTAGTTCAAATAGTAGTTCCATTCCCACAGGTCATGTACCTTACTTTGATGGTACACAATACGCGGCATGGAAACACAAAATGAAAATTGAGAAACCAAGGGTTGGTTTCAGAGTTTGTGATGAGTGATTGATAGATTCTATCCTCTGATTCAAAGGGGTCCCTCTGAAGGGGTTCGGAGTTTGTTTCACCGAAGGGTTCGGTGGGCTCTATTTGTTGCAGCTGTTGCAGCGGAGTGTGCCTGTTAGAGGGGTCCGACAGTACACGATGATTGGGTCGTACCAAAGGTCTTGGTACTTTGGGCGGTACACCGGAGTGTGTGCCGAAGGTTGTTTACCCGGAGAGGTCTCTGGGGTATTGGATACACTTGTCTGTTTGTCTGTGGTGCGCAGGTATCTTCGGAGGCGACGGACGGTTCGCAGCAGGTGAACCTGGGTCAAGCGGGAGGCTTGATGCCAGGCGAGTGGAGAGCTCGGTCACGAAGGCTGTGAAGAGGTCGAGGTGCACCAGATGAAGGCAGAGAGTGCGGAGCATGGCTCCGAGTGAAGGTACCCTGAGACGAAGTCCTCGGAGGCGAGGCACTTCGAAGGGTACTCCGAATGGAGTAACTTCGGAGTATGGTGGACAAGGTGCTCAACAATGAGGCAAGGCATTCGAAGTGTGCTCCGGAGGGAGGCACTCGAAGGTATACCCGATGAAGGTCTCAGAAGTCGAGGTGCATCGAAGGCATGGTTCGGGTGAGGTTCGTCGAGGAGTGTGCTCGGGGAGAGACACTACGACGAAGTGCTCATGGAATGCTTCATGCGAAGGCCTTGGACGAGGGAGGGACTTCGAAGGGTGGTACTCCGAAGGTGGGGCTTCAGAGGGAGGCTGACTTGAGGTACATCGGCCATTCATGGCTTCGGTACACGGACTGACGGAGTTCGAGCTGGGAGAAGTTGCGAAGCCTTGGTGGTCCACTCCGGAGGTGTTGGTGTGAAGGCCCAAGGGCTTTGACGGCTTCGGCTCAAAACCGTCTCTGTATCGAAGGCTGACTTCAGTGAAGCGAAGGCCGTCAGGCTCAAGGCTTCTCACTGAAGCTACCGCACCCCTCGCGTGCGAAGGGGGGCTTCAGAAGCCTCCAAAACTGCAAAGGCTTACCGTGTCTGCTCTGCAAAAGCTGATGTTGTCCCCTCTGTGAAGCTGACAAAAGAAGCCTCCAAATAAAGTAGACTACCAGTTGTACCCCCTGTTTTGATGAGACAGAACCATTGTAAACCCTAGGGGTAAAGTAGTCTATTCATAGGGCTGAATAGTGCTTATAAATAGTGGAGGCTCGCTAGGTCATGGTAACACTTTGAGCAGCCATTGTAGAACTCCTGTGCTAGCCGCCACACTCTCTGTATTCATCTTGTGAGTTCATTTTGTGTTCCCTGTTCAAGCAATGAAACTTTGATTCTATTTTCATTTATTGTTTGAACTTGTATGCCTACTTTGCACTACATGTTTTGATTTCTCTGTGCATCATTTTCTTCTAGGTTGAGTTTGTGCACTGGATCTCTTCTGGAGAAGTGTGTGAGAGGTCTGTTCGTGTGTGTTTTTCAATGTCTGTTCGCTCTGTGTAAACTAGAGGCTAGACCTCTCTGATTACTAGCGAAACACTGTCCTTGGGTTGAATCGAAGCCTGTTTTCTTCCCTTGTCGAAGTCCTTGACGAAGTGTGTTCTACGTGCATTTAGGGTGCATTTGGTTCTGCTGTGAGCTGTGAAAAAGCTGATGTAAGCTGCCTACTGTGAAAAAGCTGTTGTGAGATGTCTGCTGTGAAAAAGCTGCCGTGAGCTGACTGTTTTTTTAACTTATATATATAAATAGAAAACTGTCAACATTGATACAACTAAATAACTGGAAAATATATTAGATAAATAAAAAGTCCATAGTTTTTGTCATAAAGTAACCAACAACCACATAGCTATCTCATGTAGCTCTCGCACTAGCCAATGTCATAGCTATCCTATCACGAATGGTGTTCATGGTAACCTCATTTTCTCCTTCCACCTCGTCGCTCCCTTGCGTTTGTGTTGTTTGCCTTGATGCTTTAGGCATGTACTCCTCATTTGCATCACACCTTTCAAACTCTTTGTCTCTCAAGTTGCTATCACGAATTAAATTGTGTAGTGCAATACAAGCCATAATGATTTGCTTCTGTCATCGAGTTGAGAAACTTGGCATGCCTTTCAATATGCGCCACTTTTGCTTTAGGACCCCAAATGCTCGCTCAATGACATTGCGGAGGGATGAATGCAAGAAGTTGAATATCTCGTACTTCCCTTGTGGTGGGCGACCTTGACGATGATGAAATTCTGGTAAACTAGGTATCCAATTCGATTTGGATAACCAGAGTCCACAAGGTAGTATTTATCTGCAAAAAAAAAGAAAGTTTGTGTTGTGGGTACATGTAAGGAACTAAAAATTTTGGTAACATTATTGATTAGTGTATTACCTTTAGGAGGTACAGGAAATGTAGGGAAATTTGCCAATGCATGGTTAAGGATCTGTGTATCATGTGCAGATCCCGGCCAACCAGCAACCACAAATGTAAACCTCATGTCAAAATCACATATGGCAAGTACATTCTGGGATGTATAGCTATGGTGACATGTGTAATTTATCACCTCCTCAGTAGGCACTACGACCTTCACATGTGATCCATCTATAGCACCAATTGCACCTTTGAAATGAGGCCAGAACCGGTCCTCCTTCACCTTATCATGTTCAATGCTAAAAGTTGGATCCCTCGGCTTGATGTTATCTTTTCCTAACTTAAGCAAACACATCAAAACTTCCTTGAACTTCATGTGTATTGTCCATGTTGAGCGGACAAACCAATCCTCGGCTTGGGAAAATGACTGGGGCCCTCCAACAATCCATATAAACATTGCTAATGACTCAATTGATGTAACATTACGGCTTGATGTCAAATCAGATGAGGAGACCAATAAATCATGAAGTGACATAAAAATTTCCGGGCTCATTCGAAACATCCTATAAAATTTCCTTGGATGGTTCATCAACCTCATGATCCACTGAAAAGCACTTTCCGGGGCATCTAGTTGTCTATATTCACCTTTGTGAAAAAACGCTCATTGTAAAGGTTACCCAAGTTTCCAAGAAGAGCTGCATGTTGTGATAATTCATTCAATAACAGTAATGATTGTTGCCCCTTTTCCCACCTTTGCTATAGTCGCATCCATATACACAAAAAGTAATACATGATAACCAAATAATGGTTCAACATACACAAATGATGATAGGTCCAACATAAGAAAAATGGATACATGATAAGCACATAATGGTTCAACATACACAAATGATGATAGGTCCAACATAAGCAAAATGGATACATGATAAGCACATAATGGTTCAACATACACAAATGATGGTAGGTCCAACATAAGCAAAATGGATACATGATAAACAAATAAGGGTTCAACATGCACAAACGATGATAGGTCCAACATAAGCAAAATGGATATATGATAAGAAAATGATGATCTATGGGGCCTTCCTCGTCTCCTTCTCATGCTCTCTCTCAATCAAATCAAATCTTCCTTCATTTGTTTCAAGCACACTGAGGATCTCTCTAAACTCAGGCTTCATAATCATCAATGAGGTTGTGTGCATTAATGCAGTTTTCTCTTGCACACCACATTCCTTCACCATCTTCATGGCTTGTGCAATGGTAGGGACAATGTTGGCTTGTGGAGGAGCTGATGATGCTTCAACACTTGAGGTGATTTTGTTAGCTGCAGTTTCGATCTTAAGGCATGTGTTTTTGTACATGCGAAAAAATGGACTCTTCTCTTCCTTCTCTTCAGCGACACTTTGAATCTTGCGCTTCTTTCTTGTTTGTTTTGGCTTCATGAAAGAAGACAACTTCATTTCAACACCGTCATCATTAATTTGTGACATCTCCAATACATTTTCATCACTTGATTCACCAGATGAGACATCTCCCGGATAGGATGCGGAAGCCCCAGTGACATGCACTTTATCGAACAACCGGTGTAGATCGTCAAGGTACTTCGGACCATGCTTTCGAAACTTGACATGGCCGCACTTCACTCCTCTTTCCGGGTTGTTGCATCTCTAGAAAAGAATGTACAACCATGTCTTACATCAATCAAAATACCATGAATTAAAATGAAATAATAGCCACAACTTAACTCACCACAAGATGTTCATCCCACCATGTGTTAGAGCAATCAATAGTTTGATTTGCATCATCCCATCCGAGCCCGGTGGCAAAATTTTTCAATTCCATAAACAATGTAAAATCCTTTTTCATGCCATCCAATTTATTCTTCAATTGTGACTTCACTAACTTTATCCCGGACTTGGCCAAAAATTTTTCCTCAAGATTCTTCCAACCTTTTCTAGTCAAAGAACCATTCGGTCTATTCCCGACTTCTATCTCCTCCTTACAAATGTCAATGAAGTGCTTCAAATTGGCATTATCCCACACAGCCTTCTCTTTCTCAGCCATAATAGCTACTAATCCATGATAATTATATTTAAGCATTCATAACACATCATTCACAACACAACAAAAATTCAAAAACAATTTATGAAGAAAAATGTGAAGAATGAGTAATCACCTTGGCAGGAGGTGAGGGGCGATGGCGTCTTGGCAGGAGGTGAGGGGCGACGATGTCTTGGCAGGAGGTGAGGGGCGACGGCATCTTGGCAGGAGGTGAGGGGCGGCGGCGTCCTTGGGCCAGGAGGAGGCGACGGTGACGCGGTGTCAGCTTCCTGGGGACGCGGCGTCGGCCCCTTGGGGACGCGGCGTCGGCCTCCTGGGGACTCGGCCAGGGGTGACGGCGACGCAGCGTCGGCTGCCTGGGGACGTGGTGAGGGGCGACGGCGTCGTAGGGCATAGGAGGAGGCGGCGGCGTAGGGCATAGGAGGAGGCGGCGGCATCGTGTGGCGTAGGGCAGAGGAGGAGGCATCTTGTGGCGGCGGCGAACAGTGGCGGCGGCAGGCTGGGGACTCGGCGGGGGCACTGCTACACAAGCCTGCGATGGTGGCCGACGAGGGAGGCAGCGGCGGTAGGGGCTGGGGGTGGCGGCGGCATAGTCTTGGGGCGGCGGCGGTACGGATGTGAGGGAGAGCGAAGGTTTCAGAAAAAAGAACGAAAGGGTATGTGTAACCAGTGGCAGGTGGGTAATTTTTTAAAAGTTGATTAAGCAGAAAAGCAGGGGTAGGGCTGCTGTGAGATTTGCACTACAAAAAAGCTGTTTTTCTTGGAGAAAGCAGATTTTGGGAACCCCTTTGGTTCAGCTTCTGCTTTTTGAAAGCAGAAGTAGGTTTAAACAGCAGAACCAAACGCAGCCTTAGACCTTCGAAGTACGAAGCTGTAACACCCCAAAATTTCAAAGAAATAAAAATATCATTTTATATATTTTTCTGGAATTATTTAATTTTGAAATACCTTTAATGCCCTCCTTAGCCTATTTGAACTAGAACCTAGTTGAAATTACCAAACCAGAGGCTAGAAAATTTTGTATGAGTTCCCAAGGCCAAGTTATATTTTTGAGAATTTTTACAATTTTTTATCACCCTTGGAAGTAGCCCAAATATTTTAAAGAAATTTCAGCAATTAAATTTATTCAGAAAAGAATTGAAACAGTAACGGGCCCTTGTCCCCCATTCTCCCTCCAACGGCCGGCCCAGCCCACTCCCTTCCCCGCGCCCGTACTGACACCCAGGTCCCACCCATCAGAGACCCTCTCCCCCTCTGCACACGCGCCCGACCGCCCGACCCCACCTGTCGGTCGCGTTCCATTGCCCCGCCCTCGCCCCTTACCCGCTGGCGTGTGGCCCCCGCCTATCAGGACCGTCATCCACCTCACGCCATCGCCCCCAAACCTTGCCGGCCGAATCAATACCTCCACGATCTGCTCGTCGCCGGCCCCCTCCCCTCCATTTATCACCGACATTGAGTCCCCCGCAACACGCCGATCGTTTCCCGTCTTAATTCCACGCGTAATCGCCCCGCTGTCGCTTGCATGCAAGGAAACCACCTCACCGGCATTTACTCTCGGCCTCCCCCAATCACGCCCTCCCTGCCCCAGCGGGTACCCCTATTTAAACCCCCGACCATTGCCGCGCTCAACCCCCACGTTAATTCGCTACGAGGACAAACCAGAGCGCCCCAATTTGACCTTTAGCGCCACACCACCGCCCTCGCTCTGGCCGTCACTCGCCGTCACCAGAGACCTTCCCCCCCCCTCAGCGACCGCACCGCTGTGATCACCGACACCACCCCGGCCTCGGCCACCACTCCTTCGTCGACGAACCCCACCGGAACGCCACCACCGACGAGGACCCGAACAACTCCGCCGCCCTCACTCGTCACCGGCCATGCTCCGACGACCCCAAGCCTCGCCTAAGGTACCCTCGTGATCCTCATAGTCCCCTCCATCCATTTTAGCCAATAGGACCCCTCACCGCTGCTCGCCGTCGCCTCTGACCCGCTCGCCGTCGCCGGAGAAGATGACCGGCACGGGTCAAGTACCCGTGCCATATCAGATTCGATCCTGGCCGTGCGATCCATATCTAACAGTGGCGATTAAATCATTTGTGCGGTTTAATCCACGCCGTCAGATCTGAGCAAAGCGGTACGATGTAATCTCGTGCATTCGTTAGTATTTAAAATCCGCGTTCAATCTGGGCCGTCCATCGCGTACCGGTTCGACGTTTTAATCCTGGCCGTCCGCGATGACTTAGAGCCCCGCCTCACCCGTGGCCGCCCGATCGCGATCCAACGGCGGATCTCGATCCGGCGCACGCGCACAGTGCGTGGGTTCACCGTGGACCCGAGGCTGTTTTTGATTTAAATTAAATTCTAGAAACTATTTTAAACTTGTAAAATTCATATCTAGCACATTTTAACTCCAAAAATTATCATTTCAATTCCAGAAAATTTATAATTTTATCCTCTACATGTTAATAAAATAAAAACAGTATGTTTACTTTGAATATTTCGTGCTTATTTAATAAAGTATTCAAATGCTCTTTAGGGTAAATTACAAATTGATTCATTTCAATTTCAGCAAAATTTATCTTTTATTCTTTTCCTATTAATATGTTGAAACCACTAAGTTTACTCTGAACCTCTTATTCTAAATTAGTTAGAAAACTTAAAATAAAATTATTCACATCATTATCTCTTTTATAAAGGACAACATTTCATTATAGTTCATTTTAAAATATTCATAAAATGAATTTCAGAAACTTAACAACTTTATTTTCTTTAAATTAGCCCAATCAAAACCTATATGCTTGTTGTGTGATTTTGGGTTGTTTGATTGAATGCTATATTTATTTTATTTATATTGAGAATACTACGACGCCGCCGAGGAGCCGGAATATTTTCCCGAAGTTCCTCCCTCCCCTTTTGCTGAACAAGGCAAGTCACCAAACCACTCTTTTGAGCATGTTGAACCCATGTTTTATTAAACTATCGCTAAAACACATAGGATATACATGCATTAGTCAAATGACACCCTTACATTATATTTATTAGGATCCCCCGACCTTGATGTGCAACCCAAGCCATGCTATCTAGCCTAAACTCCTTGTCACCATATATTAGTATTATTAGCTAGTGTCTAATGTATCGACACGATTGCTATAGGATTAAAAATGAGTCGTAGCAACTTGGTTCTACTATATGATCCTCATTATCCTTATCTTTGGAATTCTGTTGGTGATAGAGTTTTGGTTATGAGTGTATGCATGGTGGGTTCCGGGTGCAAGCTAGGGCATTGGTCGGTAGCACCTGGGGCACTATAAGGACCGGTCTGAGGGATCCATTGCAATACACTTCCGTACTAACCACAAGTCTAATGGGTAAGTCCTAACTAAGGTATGGAGTGTTCCAAACCGAGGCCACCACTTGGAGATGGGTCAAGCAGCACCTACGGGTGGCTTGTACCGACGTGGCGCAAAAGGGGATGCGACGTTAGCCGGGATGCGGCCCGGCGCGCCGACGAAACCTAGAGCGGGTGGTTATCGCTTGGAGCATTTCATGCTGAGGTTTTGGCACGAGTTCCCATGGTATGGGTCATCTCAGTACACTTTGGTGTTTGGGATGAGTGCGTGCCTTGTGGGTACAGTAGTACACCTCTGATCAGAGTCATAAATCTTTTCGAAAAGTCGAGCCCACGGTCAAGGGCGGGTTGCGTGACATCCCACAATTAGTTTACTTTTGGAATGGATGTGCATGATGGTTTGACATGTAAGGACTGTTGTGCGATGAGGGAAAACGTACTCCTCAAGTTAGATGGTATAATTGATGTTCATGATTATTATTCCGCATGATTAAATTTGACTACACTAAATGCAATAACTGAAAAAATGTACTTTTCCGAACTTTTAGCCATTATCCTTCCTTTGTTATTATCTTGCATTATTATTTGCATTTGCGGTGGCTTATTCAGTACTCTTTGTACTCATACCCGTTGGACACACAATTCAGAGGATGCCTACTACGAGGACGGTCTGGAGTAGCGACCCAGTCAAGAAGAAAGATCTTGAAGAGGGCGTTCGTCATGCTTTTTATTACTTATTTTAATTTTACTCTTTTGTAATAATTGTGGTTTGCGTACCACGGATGATTGCCCGTATGTAGGTGTCGCATGATGAACCTCTGGAATTATTGTTTTTCTTTGGAAATTCAATAATGTTCCGATTTGTTAAATCGGGGCGTCACAGAAACCTAGTACCAGTTGCTAGCGCTGAGTGTTTGGTCGAAGTCCTCAAAGGGAAGTCTGCTCTTGTGAAGGGTGAAGTGCTAAGTCTGCTCGAAGGCACCCAGTGTGCGAACCCTGTACTGACTTAGCAGAGATGAATTTTCGGGGTTGCAAGTGGAGCGAAGTCTTTTGGACTTCGAACTTTTGCTCCTTGCGAAGCCTGGTTTCGGAGCTGAGAAATACCTCCGAACCAGAACTTCGAAGGGTGTGTTCGAAGCCTATCCTGCAGAAGACAGTTTTAAAACAGAAGGGCTATTTTTAGTCTAAAATTTAAAAAGCTCCCATTCAACCCCCCCTCTAGTCTCCGTTTTCGGTCCAACAAAAATGCATTTATTTTCCGTGCATCCAAAAATATGGAGAATTGTAAACATTGGTTTAGATTTTGATGTTAATTATGCTCAAGGGAAGGATTGGACTCTGGGGGAAGAATAAGCCCTCCACCGCAACTTTCAAGAGGCTACTTCCATACTTGCGGCCTTGAGCCTCGAGGAGTTCAACAAGGTGGATTGCATAGAAGATTTAAAAGAAATATGGGACACATTGCAAGTGGCTCATGAAGGTACATCGTCCGTGCAGGAGTCAAAGATCGAGCTTCTTGAAGGGAAGCTTGGAAGATTTTTGATGGAAGACGATGAGACTCCCCAAGAGATGTATGACCGACTCATGGTGATGGTAAACAAGATCAAGGGTCTTGGAAGCAAGGAGATAACCGACCATGTTGTGGTCAAAAGACTTCTCCGAGCAATTTCACCAAGAAATCCAACTTTGGTGACGTTGCTCCGAGAAAGAAAAGATTTCAATAAGTTGACACCAAGTGATGTGCTGGGAAGGATAATAGCACATGAGCTAATGGAGGAAGAAGCAAAAGAAGTGAAGGACCTTGCCAAGTTTACTAGGAAGAGCAAGGATGTAGCCTTGAAGGCTAAGAAGGATGAAGATTCAAGTGGTGAAAGTGAAGATGAAGAACTATCCCTACTAGTCAAGAAATTCAATAAATTCATGAAGAAGTGCGGATATGATAAACATAAGAACAAATATAACAAGACCAAGAAGCAGTAATCTAAGGGGGGTTGCTATGAGTGTGGTGACATTAACCACTTCATAGCGGATTGTCCCAAGAAGAAGAAGGATGAAGATTACAAAGGGAAGAACAAGTATCACAAGAAGTCAAGAGGCCATGCACATATTGGGGAGGAGTGGGACTCCAACTCTGAATCCGAATCGGAGTCAGACTCTGATTCATCTAAGAAGGGGGTCGCCACCGTCACCATCGCCCATTTCAAGACTCCAAGACCTTCACTCTTTGGAGAGTCAAGTGATGATGATGACTACATCGTATCCCTCAAGTGCTTCATGGCAAAGAGCAGGAGGTAACTAAAAAGGATTTAAATCAAAATGATGCTTTTGAGTCTAGTAGTGATAGTAGCTCTAGTGATGATGAATCAAATGAGTTATTGCTTAAATCCATGAGTAGATCATGTATATTAAAATTTAAAGAACTCTTGAAAAAAATATAGTCGCAAGAAGCAACCATTGAGAAGCAAAAAGGCAACCCTTGAAAAGCAAGATAAAACTCTTGAAAATCAAGATGAGCTATTTATTCTTGAAAAGGAAAAGAATGTGGATCTTAAGTTGCTCCTTGCCAAGGAGAAGGAAAAGGTTGAGACATTGACTAATGATAACAAGTTAGTCAATGAATCAAATCTTGAGTTGAAAGAGACTATCAAGTCTCTCTCTAGTGAACTTGTGATTCTAAAAGAATCTAACAAGTGTCTAGATGAGAAACTTGAGTCTATCAAGTCAAAACATATTCCATCTCCTTTATTGATTCCACAAGTAATGGTTGTGCTAAATGTTATAAACTTGATTAAAATTCTTATGAGACTAACATGAAGGAAATAGAGATCCTAAGAAAGGAGAATGATAGGCTTGGCACCCTAGTGAGCTATGTGTGCATCAAGACTTACAAGTCCAAGGATGCTCTATACAAGACCCTCAATGCCCAAGGTAATGTTGAGAGGCGTGGGCTAGGTTATCACCCCAATGAGACCAAGTCCACACCTAGAATTAAGAATAAGAGCAAAGAGGTAATCAAGTTTGTGAGGGAAGGGGGTGCTCCTCAAAAGTCCAACAATAAACCCCACGCCTCACAAACTATATTTTATGCTTCATACTTGGTCAAGAGGAACCACCGTGGTAAAGTGGTTGCTCAATTTGTAGGAAGTATAAATGAAAAATCACTTAGGAAAGTTTGGATTCCTAAGGTTCTTATTACTGACATTGAAGGACCCAAAAGGATTTGGGTACCTAAAACAAAGAACTAATCTCTTGTAGGAATATGCCTCCGGTGGATCGAGTTGGGTGATGGATAGTGGATGCACCCACCATATGACTAGAGAGAAGAAGATGTTCATCACATTTGAGCTTGAGCAACATCATCATGAAACCATAGTGTTTGGCTACAATGGAAAAAGTGAGGTGTTGGGCGTAGGTAAAATTTCTATCACAAGTGATTTTTCAATTTCAAATGTCCTTTTAGTTGAATCATTGAGTTACAATTTACTTTCTATTTCGCAATTGTGTGAAATAGGATATAATTGTAACTTCTCTCATGAGGGTGTGACCGTTTTGACAAGAATGCCACAATTATGTGGCATTCACGGGTAGGTTGAAGGGAAAGCTATATCTTATCGATTTTGTACAAGATAAAGTGGACCCGGAAACTTTCCTAGTTGTCAAGTCTAGCATGGGTTGGCTATGGCATCACCTACTAGCTCATGTTATGATGAGGAATTTGGGAAAACTTCTCAAAGCGGATCACATTCTAGGACTAACAAATGTTGTTTTTGAGAAAGATAGGTTGTGTAGTGCATGTCAAGCCAGAAAGCAAGTTGGAGCGACACACATCACCAAGAATATCATGATGACGAAGAGGCCACTTGAGCTCCTACACATGGACCTTTTTGGACCCGTGGCCTACATGAGCATTGGCGGTAACAAATATGGATTTGTTATTGTAGATGATTTTTCTAGATTCACTTGTGTGTTCTTTTTGCATGACAAAGGTAAAATACAAGAAATCTTCAAAAGTTTTGCAAGAAGAGCACAAAATTAGCATGAATTCAAGATCAAGAAAGTGAGGAGCAACAATGGAGGTGAGTTCAAGAATACTCACATTGAAGACTTTCTTGACAAGGAAGGGATCAAGCACGAGTTCTCCGCTCCATATGATCCACCTCAAAATAGAGTAGTAGAGCGGAAGAATCGAACCTTAATGGAGGTGGCGAGGACCATGCTAGATGAGTACAAGACTTCAAACATCTTTTGGGCCGAAGCCGTCAACACCGCATGCCACACCATCAACCGACTTTACCTCCACAAGATTCTCCGGAAGACGGCATATGAGCTTTTAACCGGTAACAAACCAAACATCTCATACTTTAGAATTTTTGGTAGCAAATGTTACATTTTAGTTAAACTACCAAGAAGTTAAAAGTTTGCCTCTAAAGTAGATGAAGGCTTCTTGGTCGGATATGAGTCAAATGCACATGCCTATCGTGTATTCAACAAAACCACCGGTATTGTTGAAGTCACTAGGGATGTGACATTTGATGAGACTAATGGCTCTCAAGTAGATCAAGTTGATCCAAGTGATGTAGGTGAAGAAGCACCTCCATGTGAGGCAATCAAGAATATGCCTATTAGAGACATTAGGCTAAGAGAAGATGCGCCTACGGATTAACAAGAAGAAAATCCCACTCAAGAGAAAGTGGTATTGGAAGAGTATAAGAAACTAAAGATGGAAAGATCCAAGAAGCAATTCAACACCCAAGAGTCCACCAAAGCATTCAAATAGACCATCCTGTCAACAACATCCTTGGAGACATACAAAATGGGGTAACTACTCGTTCCAGAATTGCAAATTTTTTGTGAGTGTTACTCTTTTGTGTCTTCTTTGGAACCTACTAGAGTGGAAGAAGCTCTTAAAGACCCGGATTGGGGGATGGCCATGCAAGAAGAGCTCAACAACTTCAAGAGAAATGAAGTTTGGGAGTTGATGGAAAGACCGAAGCAAAATGTGATTGGCACCAAATGGATCTTCCGCAACAAACAAGATGAGCACGACATGGTCACAAGGAACAAAGCAAGGTTGGTTGCTGAAGCCTACACACAAATCGAAGGTTTGGATTTTGGTGAGACTTATGCTCCCACAACTAGGCTTGAGTCAATTCGAATATTATTAGCCTTTTCTACTCACCGTGATTTCAAGCTTTACCAAATGGACGTGAAAAGTGTGTTTCTCAATGGAACAATCTCCGAGTTGGTGTGTGTGGAGCAACCACCTAGATTTGAAGATCCTAGCCAACCCGACCACGTCTACAAGCTCCATATGGCGCTCTATGGGCTTAAGCAAGCCCCTAGAGCATGGTATGAATGCCTTAGGGATTTTCTCCTAAGGAAAGGCTTTGAAATAGGCAAAGCCGATCCCACTCTCTTCATTAAACATTTCAATGATGATTTGTTTGTTTGCCAAATATATGTTGATGACATTATATTTGGTTCTACTAACAAAGATTTTTCGGAAGAGTTTAGTAGGATGATGACTAAGAGGTTTGATAAATCCATGATGGGTGAGTTGAAGTATTTTTTGGGATTCCAAATCAAGCAACTCAAGGAAGGTACCTTCATTTACTAAACAAAGTACATCAAGGACATGTTGAAGAAGTTTGGCATGGAGAATGCGAAGCCCATCAAGACCCCATGCAAACCAATGGCCACCTAGATCTAAATCAAGAAGGGACCGTCGTTGATCAAAAGGTATATCGCTCCATGATCGGTTCCCTTTTATATTTGTGTGCATCTAGGCCGGATATCATGCTTAGTGTTTGTATGTGCGCAAGATTTCAAGCTGCACCAAAAGAAATTCATTTGGTGGATGTTAAGAGAATTTTGAGATATTTGGCTCACACTCCAAACCTAGGACTTTGGTATCCGAAAGCCTCAACCTTTGATCTAATTGTCTATTCGGACTCCGATTATGCCGGTTGCAAAGTGGATAGGAAAAGCACATCCGAAACTTGCCAATTTCTTAGAAGATCTCTTGTTTCATGATCTTCCAAGAAACAAAACTCTATAGCTTTATCCACAATCGAAGCCAAATATGTAGCAGCCGGTAGTTGTTGTGCCCCACTCCTTTGGATGAAACAAAACTTGAAAGACTTTGGGCTCAACATGACAAAAATCCCACTTATGTGTGAAAATGAGAGTGCCATCAAAATAGCAAACAATCTCGTCCAAAACTCAAGAACCAAAACATTGATATTTTCCACTATTTCTTGAGAGACCACGAGTTCAAGGGATATATTAGAATAAGCCATGTGAGAACCAAAAAATAACTCGCCGATATTTTCACCAAGCCTCTAGATGAGCAATGGTTTTGTGAGTTAAGAAATGAGCTAAATATCCTTAATTCTTGAAACATAGTTTGAAATTTTGCATATCAATAGTGCCCATGTTGAAAAGTGGGAGGGTAAACTAATTACCCTCCTCATTTATTTGGCCACATTTTTAAAATAACCACCAAAATCATCTTTTGTATATGCCATGAGTATGTTGAAGTGTCAATTTGTTGGACCGAAAACGGCGACCAAAGGGGGGTGAATGGGAGCTTTTAAAAATTCAGACTAAAAATAGCCTTCTGTTTTAATTCTATCTTCTGCGGAACAGGCTTCGAACACACCCTTCGAAGTTCTGGTTCGGAGGTATTTTACAGCTCCGAACACAGGCTTCACATGGAGCAAAAGTTCGAAGCCAAGAAGACTTCGGTCCACCCACAACCCCAAAAATTCAACTCTGCTAAGTCAGTGCAGGCTCCGCACACAGGGTGCCTTCGAGCAGGCTTCGCACTTCAACCTTTGCAAGAGCAGACTTCCCTCTGAGGACTTCGATCAGCTCTGCTAAGTCAGTGCAGGCTCAGCACACTGGGTGCCTTCGAGCAGGCTTCGCACTTCACCCTTCGCAAGAGCAGACTTCCGTCTGAGGACTTCGACCAAATACTCAGCGCTAGTAACTGGTACTAGGCTTCGCACTTCAGAGGTCTAAACGCACACTGAACACACTTCGCCGAGGACTTCGACAAGGGAAGAAAACGGGATTCGAACAGTGCTTCGCTAGTAATCAGAGAGGTCTAGTCTCTAGTTTACACAGAGCGAACAAACATTGAAAAGCACACACTTCACTCGAACAGGCTTCTCACACACTTCTCCAAAAAAGATTCAGAGCACAAACTCAACTCAAAAGAAGTGAGACACGGAGAGAACAAAGCATGCATCGAAGTATGCATACAACTTCAAGCAGTAAAAGAAAACAGAATCAAAGCTTCATTGCTTGAACAGGGAACACAAAATGAACTCACAAGATGAATACAAGAGTATGTGGCAACTAGCACAAGAGTTCAAAAATGACTGCTCAAAGTGTTAATGTGACCTAGCTAGCTTCCACTATTTATAGGCACTATTCAGCCCTGTGAATAGACTACTTTACCCCTAGGGTTTACAGTGGTTTTGTCTCATCAGAACATTGGGGTACAGCTGGTAGTCTACTTTATTTGGAGGCTTCTTTTGTCAGCTTCGCAGAGGGGACAGTGTCAGCTTTTTGCAGAGCAGACAAGGTCAGCCTTTGCAGTCTTGGATTCTTCTGAAGCCTCTCTTTGCACGCGAGGGGTGCGGTAGCTTCGATGAGAAGCCTTGAGCCTGACGGCCTTCGCTTCACCGAAGTCAGCCTTCGATACAGTGACGGTTTTGAGCCGAAGCCGGCAAAGCCCTTGGGCCTTCGCACCAGCACCTTCGGAGTGGACCACCACGGCTTCGCAGCTTCTCCTAGCTCGAACTCCATCAGTCCGTGTACCGAAGCCATGCATGGCTGAAGTACCACAAGTCAGCCTCACTCCGGAGTCAGCTTCACTCCGAAGCCAGCCCCACTCCGAAGCCCCACCTTCGGAGTACCACCCTTCGAAGTCCCTCCTTCATCCAAGGCCTCCGCATGAAGCATTCCATGAGCACTTCGTCGCAGTGTCTCTCCCCGAGCACACTCCTCGACGAGCCTCACCCAGACCATGCCTTCGAAGCACCTCGACTTCTGAGACCTTCGTTGGGTATACCTTCGAGTGCCTCCCTCCGGACCACACTTTGAACGCCTTGCCTCATTGTTGAGGACTTGGTCCACCATACTCCGAAGTCACTCCATTCGGAGTACCCTTTGAAGTGCCTCGCCTCCGAGGACTTCATCTCGGAGTACCTTCACCCGGAGCCACACTCCGCACTTACTGCCTTCTCCTGGCGCACCTCGACCCAAGGTCCGACCTCGACCCCTTCATAGCCTTCGCGACCGAGCTCCCCGCTCGCCTAGCATCAAGCCTCCCGCTTGACCCAGGTTTACTTGTTGTGAACCGTTCGTCGCCTCCGAGGTCCCCTGCACACCACAGACAAACAGACAAGTGTATCCAGTACCCTAGAGACCTCTCTGGGTAAACAACCTCCGACACACACTCCAGTGTATCACCCAAAGTATCGAACCCTTCGGTACAACCCAGTCATCGTGTACTGTCGGACCTCTCCGACAGGCACACTCCGCTACAACAGCTGCAACAACCAGACCCACCGAACCCTTCGGTGAATAAACCTTCGAACTCCTTCGGAGGACCAACCTCCGAACAACATCAGAGGACCAACCTCCGAACCCCTTCGGAGGACCAACCTCCGAACCAGAGGATAAAATCTGTCAATCACTCATCACAGACTCTGAAACCAACCCTTGTTTTCTCAATCTGCCCCTTGATGAGTGCATTGACAAACAAATTCAAGTTCAAGAAAATTTGAAAAAATTTCAGCACACAAGTGACCATAAAAACTCAGAAACGAGCCAAATCATGTCACTTGACAAAAGAATTTTCCTCCCCCTTTTCAAAAGAGTAAAAGCCCCTTCGGCAAATCTTCCCTTTGCAAGATAAAAACTCCCCCTGAGTTATTTTACCCCTGACTACAGAGAACTCAAAAATCAAAAATTTCTCCCCCTTTGGCAATGCAAGCATCAAGGAGCATTCAAAAGATGCAAAGCTTCGAAATGGGCAGAATTGCAAAGATATATAAAGCAAAAATATGCCAATATTAATACCAATTATCATGTGATCAGCTCAATTTAACCTTCTAAAAACATGATGACAGCATGTGATTTTATCATTTTTGAATTAAAAGCATCACCACTCAATCAAGGAACTAGGCAAGTAAAAATAGGGACTGCGCAAAGCTAGTCAATTTCTACTCTAGACAGACAAGTCCAGTTCAAGTGGAGCATTAAAAGCAAACTTGATGATCAATGAATTTGTTGTTCTTTTCATAATGCCAGGGGTTATTTGTTTGTCTACCTTATACTTTCCAATCAAGCCAAGCCTAGGCATGAAAGCCATCAGAAGCTTAAGGCGGTGATTTTGGCATACACTACACTATCCCAGTTCAGACCAATGTGCAATGGTAAGCAGTCTAGAATAGAGTAGTGCGACAAACAAACCCACCTGGATCTTTTCACTTGAAGCATGCAAATCATGGAGTTTTTGATTTTAATTAAGTGAACAATTTGTGTAGCACTTGATGAATATCCATGAGTAAGTAGAACAATTTTTCAAGTTCAATGTTTAGCGTCCAGAGAAAATGAGTCTTGCTATCAAGCTGATAAAAGATAGCTAAAGCAGTCCTACACATGCTAGATCCAAGACTAAGTAGTGAGCATGATTTGATTTGTGAAAGAGAAAATCATGCACAAAATGTTTCAGACATATTAAATAGAGTTGAGCTGACATTAAAATCAGGCATATAAGTGCAAAAGATGTAAATGCAATTTCACACACAATGAGCATATGCACAACAATCAAAATCTGCTCCCCCTCACAAAATGCCATAAGGGTGACAAACACTAAGCTCGCCACGCAAGTAGGCAAAACGAGAAGCATCGAGGGGTTTTGTGAAAATATTGGCTAGCTGGTGTTGGGTATCAACATATTGAAGTTCAATATCACCCTTCTCATTATGATCTCTGAGAAAATGATATCGCACATCAATGTGTTTGGTTCTGGAATGTTGAACCGGGTTGTTTGCAATACAAATAGCACTAATGTTATCACAGAAAAGTGGAACACTCTTATAATCTAACCCAAAATCCCGCAAAGTGGAAACCATCCACAAAATCCGAGAGCAACAGCTAGCTGCAGCAACATATTCGGCCTCAGCCGTAGATTGTGCAACACTAGACTGTTTGCGAGAAGACCAGCAAACCAGTGAAGTACCCAGAAAATGACAAGTACCAGAGGTACTTTTCCTATCAATTCTACACCCAGCAAAGTCCGCATCGGAATAACCTCGAAGACACAAAGAGGAAGACGCAGAATACCAAATGCCAAATTCAAGGGTATGTTTGAGATACCTAAGAATGTGCTTTACCGCTTGGCGGTGCGAAGCTCGTGGTGAAGCCTGAAAACGAGCACACAGACACACTGCAAAGTGTATGTCTGGAATCGTAGCATTCAAGTAGAGGAGGGAGCCGATCATGCTTTGGAACTCCTTCTGATCTACGGCTTCTCCATCCTCGCCAGGATCCAATGCTACAGATGTATCCATTGGAGTGGCAAGGGGCTTCGCATCAGCCATGTCGAACTTCTTGAGCAGGTCCTTGGTGTACTTCGTCTGGTGGACGAAAGTACCTTGTTTGCTTTGCTTGATTTGCAAACCAAGGAAAAAAGTGAGTTTGCCCATCATGGACATCTCGAACTCCCTGCTCATGGCATCTGCAAACTCGGCAACCAAAGCATGAGAAGAGCCACCGAAGATGATATCATCCACATAAATCTGAACTAGCAGGAAATCTTTGCCATGCTTGAGAGTGAACATGGTTTTATCAACAGATCCCATCAAATACCCTCGCTCAAGCAGAAAAGACTTAAGTCTATCATACCAAGCCCGAGAGGCCTGCTTGAGTCCATAAAGAGCCTTATGAAGTTTAAGAACTTTATGTGGGTATTTGGGGTTTTCAAAACTAGGGGGTTGTTTACATAAACATCTTCGCCTATGAAGCCATTAAGAAAAGCACTTTTGACATCCATTTGATAGAGTTTGAATCCCTGGGATGTCACAAATGCAAGTAAAATTCTAATGGCCTCAAGACGAGCAACAGGTGCAAAATTTTCAGTAAAATCAATCCCTTCCAATTGAGAATAACCCTGAGCTACAAGTCTAGCCTTGTTTCTAACTATTGTCCCATCCTCCCCTTGTTTGTTTTTGAAAATCCATTTTGTTCCAATGAAATGAACATTTGGTGGAGGATCAACTAAAGTCCAGACTTGGTTTCTCTCAAAATTTTCAAGTTCTTCATTCATGGCATTGATCCAACTAGAATCAGAAAGTGCATGACTAACATCTAAGGGCTCGAAAGAAGCAACAAAAGCGGAATCAATGAAATGAGCATGAGAACGTGTTACCCTTTGATCAAGCTCTCCAATGATCTGCTCAGGAGGATGCATCCTTTGAACATGATGTGGAGCCTCATGGCGGGATGCAGTCTCCCCCTCAACTTGTGCGTTGGAGTGGTCCAAGATGACCGATGTCGAGGTAGTTGCTTCGGGACCTTGTGCCGAAGTAGTCGAAGCGGGGTTGGCTTCGGGGGTCGATGTCGAGGGTAGTAGGGGTTCATCCTCGAAATCTCCGGGATCTTCTTCTTCGAAGATGGTCTGCTCCATGTCGTGTTCATTTGCCTGTTCAAAAGTGGAACTAACAGAGGGGGTTGATTCATCAAAAGTCACATCACATGACTCGATGACAGTGTTAGTCTCCAAATTGTAAACACGATAAGAATGACCATGAGTAGTGTAACACAAAAAGATCCCGTCAGAAGAACGTGACTCAAATTTGTCCAAATTACCACATTTTAGGATAAAGCAACGACAGCCAAAAACTCGAATATGGGTAACCTTGGGCTGTCTCCCAAAACGTAGCTCATAAGATGTCAAGTTCAAAATTGAGCACAAGAAGATTCGGTTTGAGATGTAACATGCAGTGTTCATGGCCTCAGCCCAAAATTTCCTAGGAGTCATGTGCTCATCGAGCATTGTCCTAGCCATCTCAACAAACGTGCGGTTCTTTCTCTCAACAACACTGTTCTGTTGAGGAACCCGTGGAGTAGAGAATTGATGTTCTATGCCATGCTCCATGCAAAAGTCAACAAAGAGATTGTTCTTGAACTCAGTGCCATTATCACTTCGAATGAATTTCAATGCACCAGGGAGTTCAGTGAAAAGTCTCAAAGCCAAACTCCGAAAGTGTGAAAACACTTCATCCTTGCTGGCAAGAAAGAAGACTCAAGAGTAACGAGAGAAATCGTCGACAATAACTAACACATACCACTTGCCGCCTAAAGAACTAACCCGAGAAGGACCTATAGTATCCATGTGGAGAAGTTCTCCGGGTTGTTCAGTCATCACCGTGGTGACTGGCAAGTGTGAAGCGACAATTATTTTTCCATGTCGACAAGGAGCGCAAACTAAATTCTTCTCAAACTTGAGCTTGGGCAATCCTCGGATTAGACCTAGGGCACTCAGACGAGCAAGCAACTCAAAACTCATATGCCTTATTCTCCTATGCCACTTCCAAAGCTCAGAAGTCGAATGTGCAACAAGACAATGAGAAGAACCAGATGACTCAGAAAAATCAGCTCCTAAAACTCTCCCAACTCTAAATATCTTACAAACCACAACGCCTCAGAATTGAGTACTTGTGAAGTATCACGATGGAATCGCACTTCGAAGCCCTCATCAAGCAATTGAGATACCGAAAGCAAATTGTATCCCAAGTTTTCAACCAAAGCAACATCTTTGAGAGTGAAATTCGAGTTGATTCTTACCACGCCTTTACCTTTCACTCTACTCCTTCGATTGTTGTTGAAGGTGATATGTTCCTTTTGCTTGGTTGTGGTGAGGCTGGAGAACCATGTTGCATCTCTGGTCATATGGCATGAATAACCGGAGTCCATGATCCTCGTGCCCTCCAAGCCTCGATCTGGTGCCTACATATGATAAGAAAATCTCGATCGCTCAGTGCTGGGGTGAGTGAATATATGACGAGGCATCCAGCACTGAGTGATACGAGTAGTAGGCACAGTAACAGTAGACTGTCTACGCACAGGATAATCAGAATGATGCAAAGTGAGAGGTCTACCTACATGCTGAGATCTAAAAATATGACGAGGTCTCCTACTCTGACGAGGTACAAAGCTACTCGCCCGGGGTCTACCACCATATGGAATTTGGTGAACACCTCGAGGAGCAAAACCTCTCCGAGAAGCACGAGGAGCCTTGAAAACAGGATGAGAGTAAAACTCAGACTCATGCATACCTAAAGATGGGTAGTGCATGTTCTGGAACCTCATCGCCTAAGAGTGTCTCTCATCCTTGATGCGACGAAAACAGAACCCAATCAAATGACCCACCCTCTAACAGTAGGAACAATGAAAAACTCTCCTAGGGGCACTCTCATGGGTCATAGGAGCAATCCTCACAGGCTCCTTGGGCTTCTGCTGAGTGGTTTTCTTGGGAGGGATTTTCTTGGCAGGAGGAGTGGTTTTCTTTGAAGTCCGGGTAGGCTTTTTGGCTGATGGAGTGTCTAACAGGGTTCTTTCTTTCTCTAAGGTAGTGGGTGAGGTAAAAACAGTTTTGTTCTCACTATCTGAAGAAATCCTCTCAAATCCCAAACCCAGAGCTAATCCTGCCCTGTCAGCACACATCTTGGTCTTGGCCAAGAGCAAGTCCATCCTACCCTTTCCTTCAGTGCATTTGTTAACCACAGAAAGAAGGTATTCATTTTCAGTCATGAGGTTCTCAGCTCGCTCTCTAACAGTGCCTAGCTGGTCCTTAAGGGTTATGCAAGTGTCACACATAGGTTGCACATCCTTAGAACTACCGGCCCTCTCCAATCTAGCCTCTAAGTCCTGAACATGCTTATCACGTAAATTAATGCTCTCACGTAATAAGGGGTAGTTCATGCATTCAATTATATCATGAGGACTAGAATCCACCATCAAAAGCTGCTTCTGTGCAGTCTCAAGCTCAGAAAGAGTTTGAGCATGTACAGAACGCAACTGAGCAAGCTCACCCATGACAACAGTGCAAGATTCACATTCAACATCATTAATCCTAGACTTAAGCATGGCATAATCAGTAGAAACAGATTCTAGCCTAAGTCTAAGGTCTTTTCTATCTCTAGCGGCTTGCACAAGTAATCTATCCTAACCAAGAACTACTTCGTTCAGTTCATCTAGTTTAATTGAAAGCTGGTCATAGGATAGTGGTACCTCAGATGAGTCAAGCTCATCGCCGCTGTGATCGCTGCCGGCCATAAAACAAAGGCCTGTGAAATCTCATCCTTTCTTATCCTTCTTCTCCTCCTTCCTTGGAGACTCCTCCTCCTCAGAGCTCAACTCCTCAGTTGAGGAAGTGTCGATGTCACTAAGATCAGCAACAAATGCTCTGGAAGCGGCTTTGGATACCCTCTTAGCCACCTTGCCGCGCTTGCCCTTCACAAAGGGTTTCCTCTCCTTCTTGTGGTATTTGGGGCGCTCACTCTCATCTCTCTTCTTGAGTTTAGGACAATTGGCCTTGATGTGAGAGGTGTCGCCACACTAAAAACAACCACTGAAACCACTTCTCCTCTGATCCAGTCTCTCATTGTGAAAACGGGTGAACCTTCTGGCAATGAGAGCAAGCTCATCATCATCCAGATTGTCCACCTGCTCCTTAGTGACGGAGACCAGGGAGGACAAAGCAAAACCATCTGCAAAAACACAAGTGCCTGATGTGCTTGGTTCTGCAGTGGTGCCACGGCTAGTGCTAGAAACCAATGCCAATGGCTGTGGCAAGGAGTTCCTATGCACTACAAAAGATGCCTTGGCAATCTCTGTGGACTTCAGCTTGCTGAAGAGCTCATCACAGGTCAATGTGTCATAACCTGCGGACTCCTCAATGCTGGATATCTTCACTTCCCATATGCTACAATCAAGAGCATAGAGAAGCTTGATAGCCCTATCATGATCATTGTAAGCAAGCGTCCCGTTGGACCGCAAGTTACTCACTATTGCATCGAAGCGAGAAAACATGGCATCTATAGATTCACCAGGTGCCTGCACAAATAGTTGATACTGCTGATTGTATGTGCTTTGGCGCCTGGTCTTAATCTGTGTAGAGCCCTCATGAAAAATAGTGAGTGTAGTCCAAATCTCCCTAGCTGTCCTAAGATGCTGCACCCTATCAAACTCACTCCGGCTCAAACCAATGAAAAGTATGTTTCTAGCCTTGGAGTTGGCATTATACTGATCCTTCTCTATTTGAGAGGTGCGAGTTTCAGGGATGGAGTATTGTGAGTCCACAATCTCCCAAATTGCATTTCCTTGGCTTAGCAAGTAAGCCTCCACGCGCACCTTCCAGTATGCAAAATCAGTCCCATTGAACAGAGGTATTTTACTAACTCTGTCCATGTCACCAACAGATCACAAAACTGGTTAAGGTCAACAGGTCATCTTAACCCGCTCTGATACCAATTGTTGGACCGAAAATGGTGACCAGAGGGGGGTGAATGGGAGCTTTTAAAAATTCAGACTAAAAATAGCCTTCTGTTTTGATTCTGTCTTCTGCGGAACAGGCTTCGAACACATCCTTCGAAGTTCTGGTTCGGAGGTATTTTACAGCTCCGAACACAGGCTTCACAAGGAGCAAAAGTTCGAAGCCAAGAAGACTTCGCTCCACCCACAACCCCGAAAATTCAACTCTGCTAAGTCAGTGCAGGCTCCGCACACAGGGTGCCTTCGAGCAGGCTTCACACTACAACCTTTGCAAGAGCAGACTTCCCTCTGAGGACTTCAATCAGCTCTGGTAAGTCAGTGCAGGCTCATCACACTGGGTGCCTTCAAGCAGGCTTCGCACTTCACCCTTCGCAAGAGCAGACTTCCGTCTGAGGACTTCGACCAAATACTCAGCGCTAGCAACTAGTACTAGGCTTCGCACTTCAGAGGTCTAAACGCACACTGAACACACTTCGCTGAGGACTTTGACAAGGGAAGAAAACGGGCTTTGAACAGTGCTTCGCTAGTAATCAAAGAGGTCTAGCCTCCAGTTTACACAGAGTGAACAAACACTGAAAAGCACACACGTCACTCGAACAGGCTTCTCACACACTTCTCCAGAAAAGATTCAGAGCACAAACTCAACTCAAAAGAAGTGAGACACGGAGAGATCAAAGCATGCAGCGAAGTATGCATACAAGTTCAAGTAGTAAAAGAAAACAGAATCAAAGCTTCATTGCTTGAACAGGGAACACAAAATGAACTCACAAGATGAATACAAGAGTATGTGGCGACTAGCACAGGAGTTCAAAAATGATTGCTCAAAGTGTTAATGTGACCTAGCTAGCTTCCACTATTTATAGGCACTATTCAGCCCTATGAATAGACTACTTTACCCCTAGGGTTTACACTGGTTTTGTCTCATCAGAACATGGGGGTACAGCTGGTAGTCTACTTTATTTGGAGGCTTCTTTTGTCAGCTTCGCAGAGGGGACATCGTCAGCTTTTTGCAAAGCAGACACGGTCAGCCTTTGCAGTCTTGGATTCTTCTGAAGCCCCCTTCGCACGCGAGGGGTGCGGTAGCTTCGGTGAGAAGCCTTGAGCCTGACGGCCTTGGCTTCACCAAAGTCAGCCTTCGATACAGTGATGGTTTTGAGCCGAAGCCATCAAAACCCTTGGGCCCTCGCACCAGCACCTTCGAAGTGGACCACCACGACTTCGCAGCTTCTCCCAGCTCAAACTTCGTCAGTACGTGTACCAATGCCATGCATGGCCGAAGTACCACAAGTTAGCCTCACTCTGAAGTCAGCTTCACTCCAGAGCCAGCCTCACTTCGAAGCACCACCTTCGGAGTACCACCCTTCGAAGTCCCTCCTTCGTCCAAGGCCTCCGCATGAAGCATTCCATGAGCACTTCATCGCAGTGTCTCTCCCCGAGCACACTCCTCGACGAGCCTCACCCGGATCATGCCTTCGATGCACCTCGACTTCTGAGACATTCGTTGGGTATACCTTCGAGTGCCTCCCTCTGGAGCACACTTCGAACACCTTGCCTCATTGCTGAGGACTTGGTCCACCATACTCCGAAGTAACTCCATTCGGAGTACCCTTCGAAGTGCCTCGCCTCCAAGGACTTCGTCTCGGAGTACCTTCACCCGGAGCCACACTCCGCACTTACTGCCTTCTCCTGGCGCACCTCGACCCGAGGTCCAACCTCGACCCCTTCGCAGCATTCGCGACCGAGCTCCCCACTCCCCTGGCATCAAGCCTCCCGCTTGACCCATGTTCACTTGTTGTGAACCGTCCATCGCCTCCGAGATCCCCTACACACCACAGACAAACAGACAAGTGTATCCAGTACCCCGGAGACCTCTCTGGGTAAACAACCTCCGACACACACTCTGGTGTACCACCCAAAGTACCGAACCCTTCGGTACAACCCAGTCATCGTGTACTGTCAGACCCCTCCGACAGGCACACTCCGCTGCAACAGCTGCAGCAACCAGACCCACCGAACCCTTCGGCGAATCAACCTCTGAACCCCTTCGGAGGACCAACCTCCGAACAACTTCAGAGGACCAACCTCCGAACCCCTTCGGAGGACCAACCTCTAGAAAAACAAGTTTTTATTTCGTTGATTTTTCACAACTAATCGGAACTTCTGGTAATCATCGGAACTTCTGATCAGGCAGATTTTTAGAACACCATTTTCCGTAAGAAATTTTAAGTTGCCTATTCACACCCCCTCTATGCATATTTCACATGCTTCTCAATGAAGATCTGTACTATTGGATGACGGACGAAATCCTTCTCAAGTGCATAAACAGTGAAGAGACCAATGTAGTGATGTGTGAGGTCCATGACGGCATATGCGGGACACACCAGTCGGCCCAAAAAATAAAGTGGTTACTCCGAAGAGCAGGTTATTTTTCGCCGACTATGGTGGAAGACTACATAAAATATTATAGGGGTGTTAAGACTGTCAAAAATTTGGGGCAATTCAGAGAGCGCCCACATCAGCAAAGAACCCGATAATTAAGCTTTGTCCCTTCAGGGGATGGGGTATTGATATGATCGGCCAAATTTACCCAACGTCAAGTAAAGGGCATAAATTTATACTGGCGGCTACTTACTACTTCACAAAATAGGTAGAGGTTGTTCCACTGAAAAAGGTATCTTCCATCCATGCCATCAAGTTCATCAAGGAACATATAGTGTATCAGTTTGGGATCTCACAGACCATCATGATGGACCAAGGGACGATTTTCGTATCTGAAGAGTTCTAGCAATTCACAGCTTGTATGGGAATAAAGTTCTTAAATTCGTCACCATATTATGCATGAGTCAACGAGAAAGCTTAAGCATCCAACAAGAGTCTCGTCAAGTTGATACGGTGAAATATTAACGAACAGTCGAAGCGTTGGCATCGGTCTCTATCAGAAGCACTTTGGGATTATCGTATGGCATGTCACGGGTCTACTCAGGTGCCACCATATCATCTAGTCTATGGCCATGAAGCGGTACTACCATGGGAAAATAACATCAGCTCGAGAAGGATAGCCCTACAAGACCAACTCACAACCGATGATTATTATAACTTAATGGCAGATGGCTTAGACGACTTAGAGCAGATCTAATTGAGAAACCTTGAGAAGGTTGAGGAGAATAAAGCAAGAGTTTCCAAGTATTATAATAAAAAAGTGGTGCCCAAGTCATTTGAAGAGGGAGATCTCATGTAGAAACTTATCCTACCGATCGGGTCCAAAGACAATCGGTTCAGTAAGTGGCCACCTAATTGAGAAGGACCCTTGCGGATTCATCAAGATGTGCTTGGTAATGCTTATCTACTCAAAGGGTTAGATGGATAAGTGTTCGGGAAAGCATTGAATGAGAAGTATTTAAAGAAGTATTTCTCGAGCATATGGATAAATGCCTAAGGATCCACATGGAAAGCAGAAATAGCCGATACCAAGGGTATCGCCTTTAGATGGCCATTGGTAAAGCATCATCCTCAAACATGAGAAAATACAAGACAAAGTTCAGGAATCCATAGCAACGCATCATAATAAGGTAAAAGATTAAGGTTTATACAGCATTCGGTGGCACGATACAAAATAATTCAAAGGAGAAAACGACGAATTGCCTCGATCGCCCGATGTCGAATGACGTCGATGCTTTGGATGATGTCCTGGTCTTTGGCATGTGTCCCTTAGACTGCACTAATTGCTTGGCGGTGCTGGTGAGCATGACGAATGGCATCGGCAAGCTGGTGCTCCTTGGCTTGGATCTGACCAAGGAAGGCAACTAGGACATTTTCCTCGTTGGCTATCTTTGCTTGGACTTCATCAAGCCTCACAATGAGACTGGCTTCCTCTGACTTCAACTCATCAAGGCGCCTCGACGAGGCCGATGACCCCTCATGAAGGCTATTCAACATAGCACCATCTACAAGTATTGCCTCCCGATACACCTTGGAAGCCTCCTCCTATGACGCCCGGCTCACCCGATCGGCCATCCGCTGTTGTGCTCTTTGGATCACCGGTTGATGGAACTCCAGATACGCCGCTAGTGTCAAGGCATCAACAATCTCGAAGGAAAGGGAGTCCAATATGTCGTTGAAATGAGCCTGTATTGGGCCTGAGTCATTAACTAGTGTCTCCATCAGGTCATCGAGGTGGCGCAAGATGTTTAAACAAGACCTCCCTCACCTCCGAAGATGGTTGAGTATACTTATGTCGACTAGCTTGGCACGATGAACCGATTGTTAGTCACCATCGGTGGGGGAACCTATGGCATCGCTTTCCACCTCAGCATTGGGGAGGGTATGTGTACTCCCTTCATCAAGGCTAGCCTAGGGGGTAGGCGAATCGGTAGTATCAAGCACAAGTTGCATCCAAGGCCGATGTAAGTCTTGTGAAAAAACAGATAAAGTCAAAATAAAATAAGATACCTGGTGAGAATCATCAGCGGTGGCAGAAGGAGCTCCGGCACCGGCATCATATGGAGCAATAATGTCATCGGCCATCGCCGATTTACCACAGCCGATGGTAGCATCTAATATATTGTCCTCAACTACCTCCGCAGCGACCACGACTGGTGAGTCGCCAGTAGGTTCATCAGCCATATTATCAAACACCGCATAAAAGGATGTGACGTCAAGAGGAGGAGATGAAGGCTAGAGTAGCAAGCCATCAAATATCAAAATTATGAGAAAGTAAAAGTGTTGCAGAATAGTGAAGGCAAACCTGAGCTAGTGGAGGCACTTCGGCAACTGATGCAGGAGCAGCGACAGCATGCACCGGCGTAGCTAGGGAGGCGGTAGGCATTGTCTACAAGGTGAAAGATGAATAAGCTTTGAACATACACTTCATAAGGGAAGAAACACGAAAGAAGGGTGAAGGGCTACTGGAGGCATTAAAGGTGGAACCGATGGGGATCCTTGATCGGCTCAGACCCTGGCGGACCGATGCACAACCACATCTAGCGCTTTGTGCTTACGTCCTAGAGTCTTGACCCACCTCCGATTAAGCCAAGCCATTGGAGTAGGGGCACCAATACCTAGGTTGGTAGTGGCCGCCACATGTCCATACCGTATCAGACTACCACTATGGCTCTCTGAAGGTGTGTCGAGGTCTTCCTCTTTTGTATACAAAGGTGATCAAGAAACATGGAAAAAAAGTGGAGTAAATAAAGGGGCAAGTCAAAGTACTTACATCAGAAGCCGCATCATTGGGATTGGGGTGCAGTCACAGGCTATATATCTTTTAGGAGCGGTTGAAGAGATGCTCCTTCCATTTGCCCCACCATTAATCTAAGTTAGTGGAGTTGGTGTGGTATGCCGACCAGGAAGAAAGATTACCATAAGGGATCTGATCAGCCATATGGAGAATACGATCATACTCCAAATCATCCTTAACTTCTCCATGAACTTGGATTCGACCGATAAAGAATAGATGGGGTTGAAGTTGGCCGAATCCTAGTTGTCGCGAGCAAACCGTCGGGTGATCAAATTCGTAGGAGGCTTTTCAAAGATGGCTGACAGTAAAATTGATGGGTAGAAGACAAGGAGTGATCAAGGTTTTGAAGATTCTAATGGACTCCTCGTCTCGGCATACATCGGTTAGAAGTAATCGGTGGGGATGTTCATATTCAGATAAGAATTCACATGATATGAGATAATCTTTTCATCTAGAAAGCCATGATAGAACCCTTTGAAACAGAGGCTCAAAGAATTGGGGGACATCTGAAAGCTGGTGCGGCAAGCGGATGCCTCACCCAAAGATGAACATCAATGATAAACTGGATTAGGAAATTTGGGATAGTCAGAAGGGAACTGTATCAAAGCAAGGGGAGGATTGTTGATGACCTTGGTGGTATAGACGTTGAGCCAAAGTTGCAAAAACCACCAAGGACCACCAAAGTAGCCGACAGGTTCACCAGCCGATAATTTAGCCGATACCTGGTGAAGGAGGTGGTAAGAAGCCCCAAGAAGGTATCAACCGATAGGAATTTTCTTATTTGCAGCAAGCTTCTCAGCCAAGAACTAGAGGTGGGAAGTTGGATCTAGGGTGGACCCACAAAAAACAAATCTTTCAAACCAAAGGTTAAGGAAAGCTACGTGCTCACGAGTGTCTATGGGTCCAGTTTTCTTATCATGTTTTAAAATTTACTTGCTCTAGTCACTGGTGGATTTAACATCAAGGAGATGGGTTGCCTTGGATCGGAAGAAGAAGGGGTTGCTTGGGGAGTCGACATTAAGAGAAGTTAGGACAAAGACATCCAACAAGGTTAGACTCATTGGCCTGTGGCCAAATAAAAAAGCATTAAGGGCGTTCAACCAAAAATAACAAGCGGTGGCCAGCAACAGCTCATTCTTATATGGTTTGGGAAGGGAAAAGCCGATGCAGTGCCCGATGTCAATTTCATCCCAAAATGTATGGTTGACGGCCGATACCCTGAGGTACCAATCACGCCAGCTAGGGAGTCGAGAAGGAAAATCCCTAAAACTCATATTCTAGTCAGATAGGAGCATTTTGAAGTGTTTTAAGGGGATCCGATGATTTTTGGCACTGATAATGTCAAAAGGGTCAGGATTGCCTATTAGGCCTAAGAAATAACAATTGGGATGGTTGGTGATAGGGATGAGAATTTGGTTCTTTAGGTTCTATAGAAAAAGAGGAAAGAAAAGGAAAAAAGGAAAAGTTAAGGAAAAAACTTACTCAAGGATAGAGATGTTGGTCGCCATTAGAAAGTTGGGGTCTAGGTCGATGAAGGAGATGAAGACGACAGAGTGTAGAGATGGCAACGAGTACCCGAAACCCGAGTACCCGATGGGTTTTACCCGATAAGAAGATGGGTGTGGAACAATATCTTCACTCGCGAGTGCCTTATTGGGCAAAAACCTCTACCCAACGGGTAGAGCGGGTGCGGGTGCGGCTGCATAGTACCCGTACCCGCTTACCCGCGGGTAAAATACACCCGAAGGCCCATGTGCATTTCCCTACAAATTCAGCCCATTCGTGGCTCATATAGTAGTATCTTGAATACATATATATACTCGAAGGCATCCCAAACCCTAGCCTTAATCCCATTCCTTCCCCCTCCTCCGCCTCCCCCAGGTAATATGTGTTGAACATGTGCCTCTTTTATGTGAGTCAAACATGTAATATGTGATGAACTCAATATTTTGCTGGTGGTGACTTGATATTAGTGTGGAAGTAATATGCTCCAATGATCTATTAGACTATATTTGTTGGTATAAATTGTTGTTACTTGTAGATGCATATGCCATTTTTCAGTGATATATTTATGATTCATGGCAGGTCTGAAATCGGGTGTGGGTTACCCGTCGGGTATAAATACCCGCGCGGGTGCGGATGTGGGTAAGTTTTTGTACCCGCGAGTGGGTGCGGGTTTTGTAGCGGGTTAATTTTTATCTGGCGGTGCGGGTGTGGGCGGGTAATACCCAGCGGGTGCGTACCCGTTGGCATCTGAGAAACCAAGGGTTGGTTTCGGAGTCTGTGATGAGTGATTGACAGATTTTATCCTCTGATTCGAAGGGGTCCCTCCGAAGGGGTTCAGAGGTGGTCTCACCGAATGGTTCAGTGGGGTTCTATTTGCTGCAGCTATTGTAGCAGAGTGTGCCTGTCGGAGGGGTCCAATAGTACACGATGACTCGGTCATAGCGAAGGTCTCGGTATTTTGGGTGGTACACCGGAGTGTGTGCCGGAGGTTGCTTACCCAGAGAGGTCTTCGGGGTACTAGATACACTTGTATGTTTGTTTGTGGTGCGCAGGTGACTTCGGAGGCGACGGACAGTTTGTAACAAGTGAACCTGGGTCAAGCGGGAGGCTTGATGCCAGGCGAGCGGGGACCTTAGTCACGGAGGCTGTGAGGGGTCAAGGTCGGTCCTCGGGTCGAGGTGCGCTAGGTGAAGGCAGAAAGTGCAGAGTGTGGCTCCAGCTGAAATTACCCCGAGACGAAGTCCTTGGAGGTGAGACACTTTGAAGGGTACTCCAAATGGAGTGACTTCGGAGTATGGTGGACTAAGTCCTTAGCAATGAGGCAAGGCATTCGAAGTGTGCTCTAGAGGGAGGCACTCGAAGGGATACCCGACGAAGGTCTCAGAAGTGGATGTGCATCGAAGGCATGGTCCGGGTGAGGCTCGTCGAGGAGTGTGCTCGAGGAGAGACACTACGACGAAGTGCTCATGGAATGCTTCATGCAGAGGCCTTGGACGAAGGCGGGACTTCGAAGGGTGGTACTCCGAAGGTGGGGCTTTGGAGTGTGGTTGTCTTGAAGTACTTCAGCCATGCATGGCTTCAGTACATGGGCTGACGGAGTTCGAGCTGGGAGTAGCTGCGAAGCCATGGTGGTCCACTTCGGAGGTGATGGCGCAAAGGCTCAAGGGCTTTGACGGCTTCGGCTCAAAACCATCATTGTATCGAAGGCTGACATCGGTGAAGCGAAGGACGTCAGGCTCAAGGCTTCTCACCGAAGCTACCGCACCCCTCGCGTGCGAAGGGGGCTTCTGAAGACTCCAAGACTGCAAAGGCTGACCGTGTCTGCTCTGCAAAAGCTGATGTTGTCTCCTCTGCGAAGCTGATAAAAGAAGCCTCCAAAGAAGTTCTTGGAGAAGTGTGTTCAGTGTGTGTTTAGACCTTCGAAGTATGAAGCCTGGTACCAGTTTCTATCGCTGTGTATTTGGTCGAAATCCTCAGAGGGAAGTGTGCTCTTGCGAAGGGTGAAGTGTGAAGTCTGCTCGAAGGCACCTAGTGTGCGGAGCCTGCACTGACTTAGCAGAGTTGAGTTTTTGGTGTTGTGGGTGGAGCGAAGTCTTCTTGACTTCGAACTTTTGTTCCTTGCTAAGCCTGGTTTCGGAGCTGTGAAATACCTTCGAACCAGAACTTCGAAGGGTGTGTTCGAAGCCTATTCCGCAGAAGACAGAATTAAAATAGAAGGTTATTTTTAGTCTAAAATTTTAAAAGATCCCATTCACCCCCCCTCTGGTCGCCGTTTCCGGTCCAACAATTGGTATCAGAGCGGGTTAAGATCACCAGTTGACCTTAACTCTGTTGGCAACATGGACAGAGTTAGTAAAATACATTTGTTCGATGGGACGGACTTTGCTTACTAGAAGGTGTGCATGGAGGCTTACTTGCTAAGCCAAGGAAATGCAATTTGGGAGATTGCGGACTCACAATACTCCATCTCTAAAACTCGCACCTCTCAAACAGAGAAGGATCAGTATAATGCCAACTCCAAGGCTAGAAATATATTGTTCATTGGTCTGAGTCGGAGTGAGTTTGATAGGGTTCAGCACCTTAGGACAACTAGGGATATTTGGACTACACTCACAATCTTTCATGAGGGCTCTACACAGATTAAGGCTAGGCGCCAAAGCACGTACAATCAACAGTATCAGCTGTTTGTGCAGGCGCCTAGTGAATCTATAGATGCCATGTTTTCTCGCTTTGATGCAATAGTGAGTAACTTGCGGTCCAACGGGGCGCTTGCTTACAGTTATCATGATAGGGCTATCAAGCTTCTCTATGCTCTTGATCGTAGCATATGAGAAGTGAAGATATTCAGCATTGAGGAGTCCGCGGGTTATGACACATTGACCTATGATGAGCTCTTCAGCAAGCTGAAGTCCACAGAGATTGTCAAGGCTTCTCTTGCAGTGCATAGGAACTCTCTGTCACAACCATTGGCACTAGTTTCTTGCACTAGCTGTGGCACCACTGCAGAACCAAGCACATCTGGCACTTGTGTTCTTGCAGGTGGTTTTGCTTTGTCCTCTGTGGTCTCCGTCACTAAGGAGCAGGTGGACACTCTGGATGAAGAGCTTGCTCTCATTGCTAGAAGGTTCACCTGTTTTCACCATGAGAGGCGGGATCAGAGGAGAGGTGGTTTTAGTGGTTGTTTTGAGTGTGGCGACACTTCTCACATCAAGGCCAACTGTCCTAAACTCAAGAAGAGAGATGAGAGTGAGCGCCCCAAATACCACAAAAAGGAGAGGAAACCCTTTGTGAAGGGCAAGCGCGGCAAGGTGGCTAAGAGGGTAGCCAAAGCCGCTTCCAGAGCGTTTGTTGCTGCTCTCAGTGACATCGACACTTCCTCAAATGAGGAGTCAAGCTCTGAGGAGGAGAAGGAGTCCCCAAGGAAGGAGGAGAAGAAGGACAAGAAGGGACAAGATTTCACCGGCCTCTTCTCTTCATGGCCGACAGCGATCACAATGGCGATGAGCTTAACTCATCTGAGGTGTCGGACCGAGGCTTGGAGGGCACGTGGATCATGGACTCCGGTTGTTCACGCCATATGACCGGAGATGCAGCATGGTTCTCCAGCCTCACCACAACAAAGCAAAAGGAACATATCACCTTCAGCAACAATCGAAGGAGTAGAGTGAAAGGTAAAGGTGTGGTAAGAATCAACTCGAATTTCACTCTCAAAGATGTTGCTTTGGTTGAAAACTTGGGATACAATTTTCTTTCTGTATCTCAATTGCTTGATGAGGGATTCGAAGTGCGATTCCATCGCAATACTTTGCAAGTACTCAATTCGGATGGTGTTGTAGTCTGTAAGATCTTTAGAGTTGAGAGAGTTTTTGGAGCTGATTTTTCTAAGTCATCTGATTCTTCTCATTGTCTTGTTGTACATTCGACTTCTGAGCTTTGGAAGTGGCATAGGAGACTAGGGCATATGAGCTTTGAGTTGCTCACTCGTCTGGGTGCCCTAGGTCTGATCCGAGGATTGCCCAAGCTCAAGTTTGAGAAGAATTTAGTTTGCGCTCCATGTCGACATGGAAAAATGATTGCCGCTTCGCACTCGCCGGTCACCACAGTGATCACTGAACAACCTAGAGAACTTCTCCACATGGACAATGTAGGTCCATCTCGGGTTAGTTCTTTAGACGGGAAGTGGTATGTTTTAGTCATTGTCGACGATTTCTCTCGCTACTCTTGGGTCTTCTTTCTTGCCAGCAAGGATGAAGTGTTTTCACACTTTCAGAGCTTGGCTTTGAGACTTTTTACTGAACTCCCTGGTGCATTGAAATTCATTCGATGATAATGGCACTGAGTTCAAGAACAGTCTCTTTGTTGACTTTTGCATGGAACATGGCATAGAACATCAATTCTCTGCTCCGCGGGTTCCTCAACAAAACGGTGTTGTTGAGAGAAAGAACCGTACTTTGGTTGAGATGGCTAGGATGATGCTCGATGAGCACAGGACTCCTAGGAAATTCTGGGCTGAGGCCATGAACACTGTTTGTTACATCTCAAACTGAATCTTCTTGCGCTCAATTTTGAACTTGACATCTTATGAGCTACGTTTTGGGAGACAACCCAAAGTTACTCATCTTCGAGTTTTTGGTTGTCGTTGCTTTATCCTAAAACGTAGAAATTTGGATAAATTTGAGTCGCGCTCTTCTGACGGGATCTTTTTGGGTTACACTACACATGGTCATTCTTATCGTGTTTATAATTTGGAGACTAACACCATCATCGAGTCATGTGATGTGACTTTTGATGAATCAACCCCCTCTGTTAGTTCCACTTTTGAACAGGCAAATGAACACGACATGGAGCAGACCATCTTCGAAGAAGAAGATCCCGGAGATTTCGAGGATGAACCCCTACTACCCTCGACTTCAACCCCCAAAGTCGATCCCGCTTCGACCACTTCGGCACAAGGTCCCGAAGCAACTACCTCAACATCGGTCATCTTGGACCACTCCAACGCATGAGTTGAGGGGGAGACTGCATCCCGCCGTGAGGCTCCACATCATGTTCAAAGGATGTACCCTCCCGAGCAGATCATTGGTGAGCTTAATCAAAGGGTAACACGTTCTCATGCTCATTTCATTGATTCCACTTTTGTTGCTTCTTTTGGGCCCTTAGATGTTAGTCATGCACTTTCTGATTCTAGTTGGATCAAAGCCATGCATGAAGAACTTAAAAATTTTGAGAGAAACCTAGTCTGGACTTTAGTTGATCCTCCACCAAATGTTCATTTCATTGGAACAAAATGGATTTTCGAAAACAAACAAGGGGAGGATGGGACTGTAGTTAGAAATAAGGCTAGACTTGTAGCTCAAGTTTATTCTCAATTAGAAGGGATTGATTTTACTGAAAATTTTGCACCGGTTGCAAGTCTAGAGGCCATTAGGATTTTGCTTGCCTTTGCGACATCCCGGGGATTAAAACTCTATCAAATGGATGTCAAAAGTGATTTTCTTAATGGCTTCATAGGCGAAGATGTTTATGTAAAACAACCCCTGGTTTTGAAAACCCTAAATACCCACATAAAGTCCTTAAACTTCATAAGGCTCTTTATGGACTAAAGCAGGCCCCTCGGGCATGGTATGATAGACTTAAGTCTTTTCTGTTTGAGCGGGGGTATTTGAATGGATCTGTTGATAAAACCATGTTCACTCTCAAGCATGGCAAAGATTTCCTCCTAGTTCAGATTTATGTGGATGATATCATCTTCGGTGGTCTTCTCATGCTTTGGTTGCCGAGTTTGCAGATACCATGAGTAGGGAGTTCGAGATGTCCATGATGGGTGAACTCACAACCCGGTTCAACATTCTAGAACCAAACACATTAATGTGCGATATCATTTTCTCAGAGATCATAATGAGAAGGGTGATATTGAACTTCAATATGTTGATACCCAACACCAGCTAGCCGATATTTTCACAAAACCCCTCGATGCTTCTCGTTTTGCCTACTTGCATGGGGAACTTGGTGTTTGTCATCCTTATGGCATTTTTGAGGGGAAGCGGATTTTAATTGTCTTGCATATGCTCATTGTGTGTGAAATTGCATTTACATCTTGTGCACTCATATGCCTGATTTTAATTCATGAAATCATGTCAGCTCAGCTCTATTTAATATGTCTAAAACATTGTGTGCATGATTTTTCTTTCCAAACTCAAATCATGCTCACTACTTAGTCTTGAATCTAGCATGTTTAGGCGGCACTGCTTTAGCTATCTTTTATCTGCTTGATAACAAGACTCCTTTTCTCTGGATGCTAAACATTGCAACTTGAAAAATTGTATTACTTACTCATGGATATTCATCAAGTGCTAAACATTTTGTTCACTTGTTAAAAAAATCCAAAAATCCATGATTTACCTGCTTCAAGCAACAAGATCCAGGTGGGTTTGTTTGTCACACTACTCTATTCTAGACTGCTTACCATTGCACATTGGTCTGAACTGAGATAGTGTAGTGTATGCCAAAATCACTGCCTTAAGCTTCTGATGGCTTTCGTGCCTAGGCTTGGCTTGATTGGAAAGTATAAGGCAGACAAACAAATAACCTCTGGCATTATGAAAAGAACAACAAAAATTTATTATTCATCAAGTTTGCTTTCCATGCTCCACTTGAACTGGACTTGTCTGTCTAGAGTAGAAATTGACTAGCTTTGCGCAGTCCTTGTTTTTACTTGTCTAGCTACCATTGATTGAGTAGTGATGCTTTTTATTTCAAAATGTTGAAATCACATGTTGTCATCATGCTTTTAGAATGATTAAATTGAGCTGAGCACATAAAAATTGGTATTAAAGTTGGCATATTTTTGCTTTATATGTCCTTGCAATTCTACCCATTTCGAAGCTGTGCACCTATTAACTGCTCCTTGATGCTTGCATTGCCAAAGGAGGAGAAATGTCTGAGTTCTCTGCAGTAAGAGGAAAACAACTTAGGGGGAGTTTTTATCTCTGCTTCTTTTGTCAGCTTCGCAGAGAAGACAGCATCAGCTTTTGCAGAGCAGACACGGTCAAACTTTGTAGTCTTGGAGTCTTCTGAAGCCCCCCTTCGCACGCAAGGGGTGCGGTAGCTTCGGTGAGAAGCCTTGAGCCTGACGGCCTTCGCTTCACCGAAGTCAGCCTTCGATACTGTTGGGGGAAAATGCTTCACTTTCAGGACTTAGAGATTAACAGTTCAAAATGAGTTATCAACTTTGGAGCTGATGGGCTCATGCACGAAGGTGGAGGAGTCGTTAAGCCGAAGGGTGCTCTTATTTATGATCCGAAGGAACCCTCCGCAGGATATGAGGCTCCGGAATCAAATGACACGGTTGATAAGATGTTTGACTTATCTACTTGCTTTGGATAGATTTTTACCATTTTAACCCTGTTCAGGGTACCGAATAGTTTCCACTATGTCGGTTGTAATTGAGGGGTAAATAGGTCTTTTCTTAGACTTTTTTGCCTATAAATACCCCCCTTCTTACCCTGTAATGGGCATTGAATACTCAGCTATTCAATACATATATTCGGACTACTTAAGCTATTATCCAATTCAGAGGCTTGAGATAGTTCTTAAAACACGAACTCACTGTTTGTCTGTTCTTGATCTTAGAGAACCTGTTAGCGTAATCATTTACGCCAACAGTTGGCGCCGTCCGTGGGGAACCTAGTTCTAGAAGCTAATTCTCTACTGCTGACTGCACTTCGAAGAGCACTTACGGAGGGAGCTTCGGAGTCCCAAGATTCTGCGCACCCTTCAGTAAGGGGCTCCCTAGTGTGGTTCGAAGGCCTTCCCTCGCCTTCCCAAACCAATCGAAGTCCTCGGTCTTCAGACCTCTCCATTACTAGCTATGTCTCCCAAGCGAAGCCAAGCCTCGGGTCCTCTCCGAAGGTCCCCTCGGACCAACGGAGCTGGACCCTCAGCTCTTCCAACAATTCCTGAGGGCGTCGCTGGGCGTTGAGTGCCCAGAGGCCCTCGGGCACCTCCTACGGTGCTCCAAACTGATTATGTCAGTTCCCAAGACCCAGAGCTACCCTCCGACAAAGATGAAGACCTTCCTAAGGCCGATGATACTCAGATAGCGTGGCTTCAGGAGAAAGTGGCTAGATGGAGGCAAGAGGTCGCTGATCGCCTCTGCTCCCAAGCCTCCACCGAGACTCCAGAAGGGCCCCAAGATGGTGGTGCTCACAATCTTCCCAAAGCTGTTCAAGTCCCGGAGGAGGCTAAGAATGCATCTTTCGATGATGAGTCTCCGCTACATTCGGACTTGCAAAGGGTGCCCTTCGATCCCAGGTTCAAGGCCTCGAAGTTGCACAAGTATTCCGGCGGGTCAGACCCCGGAGAATTTGCTCGCTCATACGCCCTGGCAATAGAAGCAAGCGGAGGGGTGCGCAACACTATGACAAAGTGTTTCCCCCTCGCTCTCGAAGGTGTGGCTCTCCGATGGTTCTGGTCCTTGAAGCCAGGATCGATCAGATCTTGGGAGCAGTTGAAGAGGAAGTTTGTAAGCAACTTCCAAGGTACCTTTGTGGATCCAATGTGACATGGAGCTTATTCCAAGTGAAGCAGCGAGCAGGGGAAACGCTTCGGGAATACTTCACGCGCTTCGCCCACACCAAGTCACAGATCAAGGGCTTGTCTACCTCTTCGGTAGTCGACGCTACCCGCGAAGGGGTGCTGAACCCCGATCTCCTCAGCAAGCTCCATCAGAAGCCTGTGTCATCCGTGACACAGCTGATGGCATACTTCGAACAGTATGCCAAGGCAGAGGAGGGCTGCCTTCGACGAGCCGTAGCACCCACACCAGCCCTCCGAGAAGTGAAGACGGAGCTCGAAGCCTCAGCTTCTCTGCAACCCCCTCAAGACAATCGCTTCAACGATCACAGGTGAGGAAAGAAGCATTTCCGCTCGGAGGTGTTAAGCATCGCACCCTCCGTTCCAAAGGCACCTGCCAATTATCAGCAGGCACAAGGCTTCAAGGCTGGAGCGCTGAAGCCCAAAGAAAGAGTACCTGGCAGGCGCCAGAGTTTTTTCTGCTGCGTGTGTGGCGACAATAGAAGCCATGACACGAAGGACTGCAAGGCGGTGTTAACCCTTTGGGGTGAATACCTAGGACGAAGTACCGGGCGGGGTACTTCAGATCGAACCCCACCAGCGGCACGGTCGAAGCCTGTGCAAATCGTGGCACGAGCCGGTGTCCCCGAAGCCCCCATGCGGCTATCGGTGGCCAACATTATGCCACCACCAAAGCAGGAAGACCCCCAAGACCGCGGCAAGTGAGTAGTCCTTCCCATCTCCAGAGGAGGGACCCTCGGTAACATGTCCAAGAGACAGTGGCGTGAATACGTCCGCGAAGTAGGGCACATTGGGACCTCGAGTTCTACGGAGGGAATGCTAGAATGGTCTCATGTGCCTATTTCTTTTACTGCCAGTGATGCCACGGGGGTGAAGTTCCCCCATGTTGACCCCTTGGTCATTTCAGCAGATATAGCTAGGGTGGAAGTTCGAAGGATCCTGGTGGATGGCGGGAGCTCCGCAGACATACTTTTTGTCCAGGCCTTCGACCAAATTTGCATACCTCGGAAGCATTTACTTCTAGCGGCCCGGCCACTCCAAGGCTTCGCAGGTCCGCCTCTTGATGCCCTCGGCCAAATAGGCCTCGAGGTTGCTTTCGGAGAGGGGCCTTTGGCCTGGGTGGAAGAGGTGATCTTCGACGTCGTCGACGCCCCCTATGCCTACAACGCAATCTTCGGGCGAGGGATGCTGAACCAATTCGGAGCTATAGCGCATCTCAACTATCTATGTCTCAAAATGCCCACGCAAGGTGGAGTTCTTACTGTTTCGGGAGACCAAGCTATAGCCCGAAGAATGGAATATGGTCACGGCCAGCCGTTGGACCCCCGACAAGTACATAGTGTGACGGAGCACACCGAAGAGGATCCGGAAGCTTCAAACTCTTCGAAGGGGCTCTCCCTGAAGCCAAGCCCGTAAGGTGATGTCATGACGAAGATAATTTTGAAGGATGGCAAAGAATACCCAATACAGTTCGGCAAGGGGTTATCCCCTGAGATAGCTACCTCGTTAGAAGAAGTCGTCAAGCAAAATTTGGACGTCTTTGCCTGGACTGACGAAGACATCACCAGAGTTGATCGGAGTATCATCGAGCACAGCTTGCTCGTCAACCCAAAGGCTAGGCCAGTACGCCAGGGGATCCAAAAGTTTTCTGTGGAAAGGGCAGGCCTCACCAAGATCGAAGTAGAAAACTTGTTAAGGGCTGGCATCATCAGGGAGGTAGCCCATACCGAGTGGTTGGCAAACCCTGTTTTTGTTAGGAAAAAGGACTCGAGCAAGTGGCGCATGTGCATCGATTTTACATCATTAAATAAAGCATGCCCGTGAGACCCCTACCCTATGCCCCGAATAAACCAGCTAGTGGATTCCACAGTCGGCTCCGAATTGCTAAGCTTCCTCGATGCTTATTCTGGGTATCATCAAGTCTGGCTAAAGTGTGAAGACGAAGCCAAGACAAGTTTCATAACTCCATCCGGGGTATTTTGTTATGTAAGAATGCCTTTTGTCTTGCGGAATGCCGGAGCCACATTCTCACGTTTAATAGCTAAGGCTCAAGGTCACCAAATAGGCCGGAATGTCGAAGCCTATATGGATGACATTGTAATAAAGAGTGCTCAAAAGCACCAGCATAGTCTAGACTTAGTTGAAACGTTTGAGAGCCTCCGAGCATGTGGAGTACGCCTCAACCCTGAAAAATGTATATTCGGGGCGCAAGCAGGAAAACTGCTAGGGTACTTAGTTTCAAGCAGGGGAATCGAAGCTAGCCCAATGCAGATAAGTGCACTACAAAGAATGGCTCCACCAGAAAATTTGAAGCAAGTCCAGAAGCTAGCAGGAAAGCTCACAACTCTTAGTAGATTCCTGGCTAGGTCAGCCGAACGAAGCCTTCCAATTTTCAAAGCCCTAAAGGGGTCCAAAAATTTCAACTGGATTCTGGAGTGCCAGAAGAGCTTCGATGATATCAAGGCATACCTCGAAAGTCTATCAACACTTATTGTGCCCCTCCCGGAGGAAACACTCCTCCTTTATCTTGCAGCAACAGGCTCCACAGTAAGTGCAGTACTGGTCAGAAAAGTTGAGCTTAAGGGAAAGCTAGTGCAAAACCTAGTTTATTTTGTTTCAGAAGCTTTGTCCGGAGCAAAGACAAGATACTCTGAGCTCGAGAAATTTGCTTATGCCCTAGTAATGGCCTCGTGGAAGCTAAGGCATTACTTTCTGGCGCATAACCTAATCGTTCCTACCTCGTACCCTCTTGGTGATATGCTCCGAAGCAAATATTCTACGGGTAGGATCGAAAAATGGGCTGTCGAGCTAGCCCCCTTCGGAATTTCCTTCATGGCAAGAACAGCAATCAAATCCCAAATCATAGCTGACTTCGTAGCAGAGTGGACTCCATCTACAGTTTGGGCTTCGAAGGAGGCCTCCGAAGGTTTATGGACAATATTTTCTGACGGAGCTTATCAGACATCTGGTGCCGGAGCTGGAGCGGTAATTATATCACCGCCAGGGCAAAAGGCTATGTATTCTGCGAGGCTCAACTATAAGACCACAAATAATATTGCAGAATACGAAGGGATCCTGCTAGGCCTCCGAAAGGCAAAGGCACTTGGAGCAGCAAGGATAATAATTAAAATAGATTCCCAAGTCATCGCAGGGCATGTTGATAAAATCTTTCAAGCAAAGAACCCACATCTAGCGAAGTACCTGGAGGAAATCCATGAGATGGAAGCAGCATTCAAAGGATTTTCTGTTCGAAGTATCCCTCGAGCAGATAATCAACTTGCAGACATTCTAGCAAAAGCTGCAGCCGGAGCATTGGACCTCTCGGAGGGTGCTTTCTATGAAGAACTAGTCAAGCCTGCAGTCAATCAATTACCCTCCACAAAAGTCCTTTGCATTCTAGCTGCAGATTGGCGAGCTTCGTTAATGGATGTCTTGCAAGGTAGCACCGACTTTTCAGAGGGTCCAGATTTCCGAAGGGTACAAGCAAGGGCTCGAAATTATAAGCTTTTCAATGGAATGTTGTACAAAGCCGGAGTTTGTTCTCTTGTGCTCCGGTGCATCTCCCAACCCGAAGGCCGAGACATACTTCTGGACATTCATGAAGGTTTATGTGGAAGCCACCTAGCCCCTTGTGCTCTAGCAGGGAAGACACTTCGGTAGGGGCTCTACTGGCCGACAATTGTAAGAGATGCGGAGGAGCTGATGTGAACCTGCCAATGATGCCAGTGGATGGAAAGATGAAGCCACCGTCCGCCAGTAGCACTTCAAGGTATAGCCCCGGTATGGCCAATGGCTTGGTGGGGCATGGACCTCATAGGCCCTTTTCCAATGGCCAAAGGCAGCTTGAAGTTTGTAGTGGTAGCAATCGAATATTTTTCCAAGTGGGTCGAAGCAGAACCCTTGACTGCTATCACTTCAAGGAATGTGCAAAAATTTTTCTGGCAAAATATTATATGCAAGTTCGGAGTACCAAGGGAGCTAACTATGGATAATGGAACCCAGTTCAAAGCTGACACATTCAAAGAATTTTGTGAAGAACTGGGCATTAAGTTATGCTTCGCAGCAGTGCGCCATCCACAGTCCAATGGAGCTGTCTGTAGGACCGAAAGTAGCGACCAGAGGGGGGGTGAATGGGCGCCTTGAAAAAAAAATTCTTTCGAATCAATGGCCTGTTCCCAATACCCAACGCACCTCAAAAATACTACGCAGCAGAAAATAAACTGAAGGCCTAAGTCTAAAGGTTTCTAACCTAGAAGCATCTGATGATAAACAGTGTAAAACTAAAGTGGTGCAACTAGGCAGATAAACAAGTTTGTAACAGGCCTATACTTCTTAAAGAAATGATCTAAGAAAGTATAAAGTGAAAAGAGAAGTTACTGTTCAAAGTTGTCTCCTGTTCGGGACTTGGCGAAGCCCCCTTCGCACGTCGAGGTATGCTTCGGAGGTTGGTGTCGGAGTCTGTCCGAAAAGCCGAAGGTGTCACTGTCTAGGCTAGTTCGAAGTGATAAGACACGAAGAGTACTTCAGAGCGAAGTATAAATTAGTGCCGGAGCTTGGTTCGAAGTATGCACTTCGAAGACAAGTCTTCGCACACAGCTTTGACTCACGAGCTTCGGAGCGAAGTAAACCAGTGCCGGAGCCTGCTTCGAAGTATGCACTTCGAAGACAAGACTTCGAAAGTACTTCGAACCGAAAGCCTCGAAGCTAAACCTTCGAACACGAAACTTCGAACACGAAGCTTCGAACACACAAACAGACAACCTTCGAACGTAGGAGCGAAGTCTGTCACGTGACAGAAAATCAAGTCCGAAGCCTACACTCTACCTTCGAAAAGGGAAAACTTCGGGAAGAGAAACGAAGGCAGACACGCCACAAAGAGATCCAGGCGAAGTCTATCAGAACAGACAAACTTCGAACCCAACTTCGAAACCTAATGAAGTGTGTGCTTCGAACAGATAGATTCGGAGTATGCTAGTTCGAAGTATGCGATGCTGTCCATACAGGAGGAACTTCGAATCTAGCAACTCAGACACAAAAACCGAAGTTCGAAGTCTGAGCGAAGCCTTTAAAGAGGTTCGATCGGAGCCTGCCTCACGAAGTTGAGGGGCTTCGCACGGGACCGAGCTTCGCCAGACACACCAGGAAAAAGCAAAAAAGACTGTCTGCTTCGATCAAAAAGCTGGGCGATAGAAGGTGAAAAGCTGCAGGCGAACACTGTAGCTACAGTAAAGCAGTACTACTTGCAACAGCAAGAGCTAGTACTACCACCGTGAAGAACACACCCAGCCGAAGAAGCTTCTCTTCAAGAATAAATTCAGCAGCTCGTAGGTAAGGCAATAACTCCCCAAACCAAACAAAATGCAAGCAATAAATTCACCAGAGTTCAAAGATTAAATGCATCCAAAAGATTTGAGCCAAAAGAATGCAAGAACAGGGAGAGGAAGGCCCTGGCGGCGCACACAGGAGAGAGAAGACAGTGACCCAAAAAGGTGGATTTGATTTCAGCACAAAGGGTAGTCCAAACCCTAGGGATTGGGGTGCTATTTATAGGCAGCCCAACACTAGGAATATTCTACCAGCCCCTTAGGGTTTTTACAGACTCAGAAATACAGAAAAAGACTCTACTGCCCTTAGGTATTTTTACAGACACAACTGACTGACTGTGGGCCTAGAGTAACAGATGACATATCCTGAAGCTATTCTTCTGGACAGTCGGATACAGAATCAACGGTTGTCAGTTTTATGCCAAAACTGACAAAGCCTCCACCAGCTTCGCACCAGGTACCCGGATTGGGCCGGCCCGACTCCGCAGCTCTCTCAGCCCGGCAATCGCTCACCGCCCGTGTACCTGAGTCAGTCCTGGTCAACAGCCCAGTGGGTCTTCTACTGCTTCTGGCCCATGCACCCGGATTGGGCCAGCCCGACTTCGCAGCCTCCTCTGCCCGACAGTCGCTCGCTGCCCGTGTACCTGAGTCACACGCGGCCCATGAAACAGCAGATCTCTTCTCTTCTTCAGTCCTTGTTGACTATCGTTGACAATGACTCATCACTTCTAGAGCCATGAGGCCCACGCTATTCAGCATGGCTCCTCAATCTCCCCCTTGATGAGTGCATTGTCAACATTCCTCAATTCTCAGCTCTTCAGCACCTGTGAACAAATGTGGAAACATGAAAACAAAACACAAAAGAACCAAGAAGAAGAAAAATAAGGTAAAAGTTTAACCATAATGACCAAAAGCCAAACAAAAGCAAGAAACGGTCATTATGGTTAACCAAAACACAAAAGCTCAAAATGAGTGTGATTTCAGAACAACAAGGATATCAATAGAGTAAGAACTCCCCCTTAAACTCTGATCCCAATTTTCTCCCCCTTGTTGACAAGGGAACTCATCAAGCACTCAAAAGAGACACAGACTCCCCCTGAAATGCAACTCCCCCTCAAAATATGCAGTGAATGCAATTGGGGTGCAGGTGGAGTGTAGAAAGCATGCTTCTCAGATATGATTGACTGCAAATACAGTATCTAACAGGTATAGCAAAAGAGATACTGTCTAAGACACATGGCATGATCAGTGCAACAGATGATATCTAAAGAAAGTCATTTAGCACGCATTTTTCAGTTTTTGCAAATAAAAGCATCACCACATTTTCTTAGGAAACAAGCAAGGTAAAGCAGGAGATGCAGAAGCTAACTGATATCTACCAAGATAAGCATTTGTTCAAAACAAAGTGCTTCAGCAAACTTGTTATCCTTTTAAAGTTCAGGCTTTTTCAATTTCCTTTGTCATTTGTGCCAAGGGTTATTTGCATGTCAAACCTTATGCTAACCGACCAAGTCAAGCCTAGGCCATAACTAAGCCATTAGAAGCTTAAGACATTGGTCTCGGCATACATTACACTGTCCTAGTTCATACCAAAGTGCTATGGTAAGCAATCCAGAACAAAGCAATGCGACAAGGCAAACCCACTTGGATCTTTTCAACTCAAGCATAAAAAGGCATGGAATTTTCATTCATTTGATTTTTATCATTTTTATAGCACATTTTCCATGTTAAAGCATAAAGATGTCCAAGTTGCATATCTGCATCTATGTGATGAACTAGCTACAAGGCATGTAACAGATAGCAAAAGCACTCAGCCTACACATGCTAGTTACCGGAAGCAATGGTGATCATTTTTTATGTTTAAAGCATAAAAGCCATGCAAATGACAGATATCAGACATATCAAGCGAACTGAAACAAAGCATGATCATTGACAAGTAATCAAAAGCATGTACCAGCTAGAATAAGTAAAGCAGTTCAATCATATAACAGAAGCATCTCTAAAGTGTGATACGTGAATATGCAAGATATGATCACACACAAAAAGACTCAAGAAAAGAGTAAAGAAGAAAGAAAAACTGACGCAAAATATCCTAGAAAGCATACACAACACCCAAATCCCCTCGTAAACGCTCAAATGTAGACTGATCTAGGGGTTTGGTGAAAATGTCAGCCAACTGATGATGGGTATCAACATGAATAAGGTCAATGACACCTTTCTCATATTGATCCCGCAAGAAGTGAAAGCGCACATCAATATGTTTGGTTTTTGAATGGAGACATGGGTTTTTCCCTACACTAATAGCACTCGTGCTGTCGCAAAACAATGGAACCCTGGTAGGAAAGAGCAGCCCAAAGTCTCGAAGAGTGGAAATCATCCAAACCATCTGTGAGCAGCAGCTACATACTCAGCCTCTGTGGTCGAAAGAGCAACTCCAGATTGCTTTCGAGAAGACCAAGATACAAGGGAAGAACCAAGAAACTGGCAAGTACCGGAAGTCGACTTGCGATCCAACCGGCACCCACCAAAGTCGGCGTCCGAAAAGCCAGATAAATCAAGTGATGATGATGCGGAATAATAAAGACCAAGATCAGGCGCATAGGTGAGATACCTGAAAATGCGCTTGACAGCCTGCCGGTGAGACGCGCGTGGTGAAGACTGAACACGCGCGCAAAGTCCCACGGCGAACTGTATGTCTGGTCTTGTTGCTGTTAAGTACAGCAGCGAACCTATCATCCCTCGAAATTCTCTCTCATTGACCTCGACACCGCTCTCGTCCTTGTCCAAACCCCCAGAAGTACCCATCGGGGTCATCTGCGGCTTCAATTCACCACCGAAGTCAAATTTCTTAAGCATGTCACGAGTATACTTACCTTGGTGGATGAAGGTGCCGTCCTTGGTCTGCTTGATCTGGAGCCCTAAAAAGTACTTAAGCTCACCCATGAGGCTCATCTCAAACTCACTGTGCATCTGCTCAGAAAACTTGGACACAAGAGAATCAGTAGTACCGCCAAAGATAATATCGTCCACGTAAATCTGAGCAACTAAAAAATCTGAAGCATCTCTGAGCAAGAAAAGAGTTTTGTCCACAGAACCCATCACAAAGCCCTTCCCCAACAAAAATTGCTTTAACCGGTCATACCAAGCCCTGGGGGCTTGCTTCAACCCGTATAAAGCTTTGTGCAACTTAAAAACATGTCGAGGAAACTTAGGGTTCTCAAAACCAGGGGGTTGCCTAACATAAACCTCCTCTTCTATGAACCCGTTCAGAAAAGCACTCTTAACGTCCATTTGAAAAAGCTTAAAACCCTTCGAAACGGCAAAAGCTAGAAGGATACGAATGGACTCAAGACGGGCCACAGGAGCGAAGGTTTCTTCAAAGTCAATACCTTCCTTCTGGCAATAACCCTGGGCAACTAGTCGAGCCTTGTTGCGCACCACAACCCCATCTTCACCTTGTTTGTTTTTGTATACCCACTTGGTACCTATGGGGTTGCATCCAGGTGGCGGCTCAACTAGTGTCCAAACCCGATTGCGGACAAAGTTCTCAAGCTCTTCTTGCATGGCGTTAATCCAATTTGAATCATAAAGAGCATGAGAAACATCTCTGGTCTCAAAAGATGCAACAAACGCAGATTCAGCAAACACAGCGAGAGAGGCAGAAGAACGCAAAGTCCTCTCAGTCAAATCACCTATGATGAGCTCTGAGGGATGGTCACGCTGAACTGCTCGGGTTCCCTGGTGATCTGAAGTCACCTCACCGGAGTCAGCAGCTGGCACCTCTGGACTCGACTGAGGGGGCTCGATCGAAGTGGAAGAAGTGATCAGAGGTCCGCCCTCATCATCAGTCGAAGTCACAGAAGGTGTGGGCTCTACGGGGGATGCAGAAGGCCCGCCCTCAATAGCAGCTGGAGTATCCTCATCTTCCTCGAAGATGGACTCTCCGAGCTCATCATCTCCAGATAGCTCAAAAGAAGGAGTCAACGAAGGCAAGGACTCGTCAAAAGAAACCTCACATGTCTCGACAAGCAGCTGGGATTCGAGGTTCCAAACACGGAAGCCTCGAGAATGCAATGCATAACCAAGAAAAATACCATCCCAGCAACGAGACTCAAACTTGTCCAAATGCCCTCCCTTCTTGAGCACAAAGCACTTGCAGCCAAACGCTCGCAAGTGGGTCACCTTGGGCTGTCTGCCAAACCGCAACTCATATGAAGTCTTACCAATGTAAGATCGAAGAAAAATACGGTTGGCAAGATAGCAAGCCGTGTTCATGGCTTCAGCCCAAAAACGCCTAGGAGTCCTGTGCTCGTCGAGCATCGTCCTGGCCATCTCAACTAGCGTGCGGTTCTTTCGTTCCACAACGCCGTTCTGTGGGGGAGTGTAAGGAGAAGAAAACTGATGGTCCAGACCCTGATCACCACAGAAGCTGACGAACTGAGAGTTCTTGAACTCAAAGCCATTGTCGGAGCGAATTGCTCGCATTCGGCCATTGTTCTCATTCTTCAGCTTCAAAATCAGGTCATGGACAAATTGAAAAGTTTCATCCTTAGACTCCAAAAAGAAAACCCACGAGAAACGAGAAAAGTCGTCAACAACCACAAGTGCATACCACTTCCCACCGACTGAGCGTACCCGAGCTGGACCTACAGTGTCCAAATGCAAAAGCTCGCCTGGATACGAAGTCATCACCTGAGTCACAGGTGAGTGAGAAGCGGCAACCATTTTCCCATGACGACAGGGATGACAAACTAGATCCTTCTCCATTTTAAGCTTGGGCAATCCTCGGATGAGGTCCATAGAGCTTAACCTGACTAGCAGATCAAAACTCAAATGACCTAACCTCCTATGCCACTTCCAGAGCTCAGAAGAAGATCCAGCAATCAAACAGCGAGAAGGGCCAAAAGAACTAGAGAAGTCAATTCGAAAAACTTTACCGAAGGGTAAAATCTGACAAACCAAAGACCCTCTAGAATCAATCACAGAAGAATTGCCCTTCTTAAAACGCACTTCCAAACCATCCTCAAGAAGTTGCGAAACAGATATTAAATTAAAGTTCAGATTTTTAACCAAAGCAACATTCTTTAAAGAGAAATGGTTTGAGATGCTGATTGAGCCTATGCCACTTACTTTCCCTTGACCGCTGTTCCCGAACGTGATATATTCTTTGGAGCTCGGGGGAGTGAGACTGGAGAACCATCTGCGATGTCCCGTCATGTGGCGAGAGCATCCTGAGTCCATGATCCAAACATCCTCCAGTCCCCGGTCCTGCACAATCAATGTTTGTAAGTGGGAGCAAATGGTCCGGCACCAGGTTTAGCAAAAGAGCTAAACCAGTGTCGAGCCATCTGCTCAAAAGATGGAAAGCGAAAACCAGTCAAAAGAGTTTGGACCAAAACGCGGCTCAAAACGCGGTCCACGGTCCTTCCTAACCCTACGGCCACGAGGTCCAGAACCGTAGCCAACTCGGTCTGGAACTCTGCCGGAACGAACACCACCAACTGGAGCACGGGCAAGAAAGTCGTCTCCTCTATCACCACCTACACGACGCGGCCTGGCCTCCAGCCTCTCCCCGCGCCGAGGAACACGCAGTCTACCACCCTGCTGGTGGAACTGCACCTGATCACTACGAGCCCTCTCTGCTCTCTCAACCCGCTTCCTCCTGAAGCAAAACTCCGCAAGATGCCCGTCTCTCTGACAATACTCACAATGATAGGTAGGCTTCTTGGGATGTGGTTGAGGCTTGGGGTTCTTGGGCTTGGTAGTGTTTGGTGTGGTCTTCTTGGGCTTAGAGGGTCCAGGAAGAGAGTCTAGAGAAGAGTGGAGGTGTTTGGGCTTAGGAACCCAGATAGGCTTCTTGGGTGGAGCTTTGGGTGGTTCATGGATCACTCCATCCTTGGGCTGACAAGCCTGGGAGGTCTCAGTGGAGTGAGTCTTGGGATACCTCTGCTCTGGAGTCATTTTACTCCACTCCACTGCCCGGCTGAGGGCACTCTCAAAGTCAGCCTTGGTGTAGGTGTAACCTACTCCAAACCCATCCTTCCTCTTGAACTGCTGGATCATCATGCCAAGCTGTGGCTCTCTGGCACTGATCCAACTCAGGATAGAACGGAGGTAAAAGTTCTCATTCTGAGAATCTGCTAGCTCCTCTCTCAAGGAAGCTAGAACCTCCACTTGAGACAAGCAGGTCTCACACTCACTCTCTACTTGAACAGACTTTCCGGCTTTTAGCTTAATCAACTCTATTCTAAGAGACAGACAGTTCTCACAAACAATGGGTGGAACTGACAGTGTCTCAAGCTCTAGCCTAGTCTGGGCAAGCTCAGCTCTCAACCTCTCCAAATCACCCGAATGCTCGTTGCCCTTGGATTTCAGTTCAGCTAAGGCAGCTAGATGAGATGGGCAATCAACACAGGGTGCGACGACAGTGGCTTGAGCATCTTTCAGCTCCAGCTGAGCACTTTCAAGCTCAGTGGCCAAAGCGTCCCTCTCATCAACCCTTTCTGTGTACCTGGACTTTAGAGTCGACAGGTCACACAGAAGCACCTCACACTTCGGGCACTCACTGCTATCACCCAAGCAAGGGGAAGAGGATAGACTCTCGATCCTACCGTTGGCCACGGCAAGCTCACTCTCTAACTCGTCTATCCTTTTCTTAGCCCCCCTAAGCAGTTTCTCCCGATACTTCAACTCCTGACGATTGCTCTCAAGTAAATCTACAATTTCACGCTCATAAGATGATACCTTGCTATCGTCGTCGTCGGAGTCGTCGGAGGAGCTCTTTTCTTCTCTATCCCCAAGAGCCATGGAGCAGAAGCTCTTGCGGGATCTTCGGCGCTGGTGTGAGCGGCTCTTCGGCTTGTCTCCGAAGGCCATGAAGCAGAGGCCCGCCGGATCATCCTTGTCCTTCCCCTTCTTGATGGTGATCTCCTCATCACTTGAGCTCGATTTAGAGGAAGAAGACGTGGATCTCTTGGAGTAGCTCTTCTCCATCTCGGCGAAGAAGGCCTTGTCGCGCTTCTTGTTCTCTCGCCGGTAGTCCTTCAGGGCCTTCTTGAAGAACCGGGTCTTCGGCTTGCCCTTGGTGAAGGAGGGGCTCTCATGCTTGCCGGAGTCGTGGAAGCTATTGCCGGTGCCCTTCTTGTATCCACTGCGCTTGGGGCAGTCGGCGATGAAGTGTCCTGGATCACCACATTCAAAGCATCTGGATTTTGTGCCGTGTCTTTTGAACATTCTTTTATCATAGACACGACGCACCCGGTTGTTAAAGAGACACAAATCATCATCTCCCAACAACTCAAGCTGGTCCTCAGTGATAGACATCAAAGAGAACCCAGCACAGCTCACAGCAGAGGGATCAACAGAAGGTGTAGCAAGGGCCAGGGATTTTGATCCAGAGCCAGTGAGATTTGATCTCAACTGGATATCTACCTCAGTGGCCTTTAGCTTGCTAAACAACTAAGAAATGGTCAAGGTATCGTATGAAGTACTCTCAACGATAGATGATACCTTGATCTCCCAGATCTTTGGATCCAAGGTATGAAGAACCTTGAGCGCCTGCTCATGATCTGAGACTAACTGAGCACCCTCAGCCTTGTTGTCCCGAAGCTTGTTAATGATCGACTGAAAGCGACCAAACAAAGCCTCAACAGATTCACCCGGCTTCTGTGTGAAATTCTCATATTCACGCCGGTAGGTCTGATAGAGCCGAGCCTTGACCTGTGATGTTCCCTCATGGTGTGCCTTGAGGGTAGCCCAGATCTCTCTCGCAGTGGAGAGATGACTCACTCGCTCAAATTCAGTGGGACCTAAGCCAGAAAATAAAATGTTCACAGCCTTACTGTTGCTCAGATGCTAAGCAATGATACCAGCAGTACCTTGCTCAGTAACTGGCAGAATGACAAATGTGGTGTGAACGCAAATGTCCCATATGTCCGAACCCTGGCTCATGAGATAGGCTCGCATGCGAGTCTTCCAATAGTTATAGCCATAGGCTTCCAAGGACGGGACCTTGCCAGGAGACGTCATAGTCACTACAGGGGTTTAGAACCGGTTAAGGTATGGAAAAACCCTAACCTCGCTCTGATACCACTTGTAGGACCGAAAGTAGCGACCAGAGGGGGGGTGAATGGGCGCCTTGAAAAAAAATTCTTTCGAATCAATGGCCTGTTCCCAATACCCAACGCACCTCAAAAATACTACGCAGCAGAAAATAAACTGAAGGCCTAAGTCTAAAGGTTTCTAACCTAGAAGCATCTGATGATAAACAGTGTAAAACTAAAGTGGTGCAACTAGGCAGATAAACAAGTTTGTAACAGGCCTATACTTCTTAAAGAAATGATCTAAGAAAGTATAAAGTGAAAAGAGAAGTTACTGTTCAAAGTTGTCTCCTGTTCGGGACTTGGCGAAGCCCCCTTCGCACGTCGAGGTATGCTTCGGAGGTTGGTGTCGGAGTCTGTCCGAAAAGCCGAAGGTGTCACTGTCTAGGCTAGTTCGAAGTGATAAGACACGAAGAGTACTTCAGAGCGAAGTATAAATTAGTGCCGGAGCTTGGTTCGAAGTATGCACTTCGAAGACAAGTCTTCGCACACAGCTTTGACTCACGAGCTTCGGAGCGAAGTAAACCAGTGCCGGAGCCTGCTTCGAAGTATGCACTTCGAAGACAAGACTTCGAAAGTACTTCGAACCGAAAGCCTCGAAGCTAAACCTTCGAACACGAAACTTCGAACACGAAGCTTCGAACACACAAACAGAGAACCTTCGAACGTAGGAGCGAAGTCTGTCACGTGACAGAAAATCAAGTCCGAAGCCTACACTCTACCTTCGAAAAGGGAAAACTTCGGGAAGAGAAACGAAGGCAGACACGCCACAAAGAGATCCAGGCGAAGTCTATCAGAACAGACAAACTTCGAACCCAACTTCGAAACCTAATGAAGTGTGTGCTTCGAACAGATAGATTCGGAGTATGCTAGTTCGAAGTATGCGATGCTGTCCATACAGGAGGAACTTCGAATCTAGCAACTCAGACACAAAAACCGAAGTTCGAAGTCTGAGCGAAGCCTTTAAAGAGGTTCGATCGGAGCCTGCCTCACGAAGTTGAGGGGCTTCGCACGGGACCGAGCTTCGCCAGACACACCAGGAAAAAGCAAAAAAGACTGTCTGCTTCGATCAAAAAGCTGGGCGATAGAAGGTGAAAAGCTGCAGGCGAACACTGTAGCTACAGTAAAGCAGTACTACTTGCAACAGCAAGAGCTAGTACTACCACCGTGAAGAACACACCCAGCCGAAGAAGCTTCTCTTCAAGAATAAATTCAGCAGCTCGTAGGTAAGGCAATAACTCCCCAAACCAAACAAAATGCAAGCAATAAATTCACCAGAGTTCAAAGATTAAATGCATCCAAAAGATTTGAGCCAAAAGAATGCAAGAACAGGGAGAGGAAGGCCCTGGCGGCGCACACAGGAGAGAGAAGACAGTGACCCAAAAAGGTGGATTTGATTTCAGCACAAAGGGTAGTCCAAACCCTAGGGATTGGGGTGCTATTTATAGGCAGCCCAACACTAGGAATATTCTACCAGCCCCTTAGGGTTTTTACAGACTCAGAAATACAGAAAAAGACTCTACTGCCCTTAGGTATTTTTACAGACACAACTGACTGACTGTGGGCCTAGAGTAACAGATGACATATCCTGAAGCTATTCTTCTGGACAGTCGGATACAGAATCAACGGTTGTCAGTTTTATGCCAAAACTGACAAAGCCTCCACCAGCTTCGCACCAGGTACCCGGATTGGGCCGGCCCGACTCCGCAGCTCTCTCAGCCCGGCAATCGCTCACCGCCCGTGTACCTGAGTCAGTCCTGGTCAACAGCCCAGTGGGTCTTCTACTGCTTCTGGCCCATGCACCCGGATTGGGCCAGCCCGACTTCGCAGCCTCCTCTGCCCGACAGTCGCTCGCTGCCCGTGTACCTGAGTCACACGCGGCCCATGAAACAGCAGATCTCTTCTCTTCTTCAGTCCTTGTTGACTATCGTTGACAATGACTCATCACTTCTAGAGCCATGAGGCCCACGCTATTCAGCATGGCTCCTCACTGTCGAGCAAGCCAACAGGAATATTCTCTCTGGTATGAATCGAAGGATTGTTGGGTTGGCCACGGGGTTGTGGGTCGAAGAGCTTCCCAAGATTTTGTGTTCCATTCGGACCACTCAAGTCAGGTCCACCTGCTTTACCCCATTTAGACTACTATTCGGAGATGAGGCCATGACTCCTACGGAGCTCAGGGGTGGATCCCTTCGTGTAGTACAACCTAGAGACGAAGATGAGAGGAACACTTCGCTAGACTTGTCAGAAGAAACAAGGCTTTGAGCTGTTGCCAATCTGACGAAGTACCAAGACCAAACAAAAACATGGTATGACCCGAAGATAAAGCTGAACGAGCTTAGACCAGGTCATTTAGTTTTGCGAAGTGTAATAGCCCCAGGGAAGCTAGGAAATAAATGGGAAGGACCATATATTATCCTACGCTCAGGGCGCCCTGGATCGTTTAAATTAGCTAATTTAGAAGGGGAAGAATTGAAACATGCATGGCATGCGGAGAACCTTAAGCGTTACTACGCTTAGGGGCTCCTTGTAATCACTTGTAAAAGTTCCTTTTCTAAATAAAATGGAGGGTCGAATCTTGTTTGCTCTTCGAATATCCCTTACGCCTGGTGGACGCATCAGGAGGACGGAGATGCTTGCGGAGTCAAGCATCTTTCTAAGGACCCGAGCAATAGCCCACGAACCATTGGTTCAAGGGCTTAGCTACCAGCCTACGTATTCCAGGCTCCGTCTTGTTAGGATTCGTAGAAGATTTTAACGACTTTAAAAATAAACAGATTTCTGGCCTCCGTGTTCGAAGCATCTGTAAAAGAGCCGAAGGTGGCCAGCCTACGGATTCTAGGCTCCGGCTTGTTAGGATCCGTAGAAGAGTCTAAGGACTTTAAAAATAAACAGATTTCCGGCCTCCGGGTTCGAAGCATCTATAAAAGAGCCGAAGGTGGCCAGCCTACAGATTCCAAGCTACGGCTTGTTAGGATCCGTAGAAGAGTCTAAGGACTTTAAAAAACAGACTTCCGACCTCCGAGTTCGAAGCATCTATAAAGGAGCCGAAGGTGGCCAGCCTACGGATTCCAAGCTACGGCTTGTTAGGATCCGTAGAAGAGTCTAAGGACTTTAAAAAAACAGACTTCCGACCTCCGAGTTCGAAGCATCTGTAAAAGAGCCGAAGGTGGCTAGCCTACGGATGATTCCAGGCTACGGCTTGTTAGGATCCGTAGAAGAGTATAAGGACTTTAAAAAAAGGGTTAATTTTTTCTGTGCCATTACGATTTTATGGTTTGCCAATATGCCATTAGTGTGTCACTGACAAATGGGGGCCGCCACAGTCACTGACAGTGGCATATAGGCAATTTCCAAAAATTATAATGGCATGTGAGTAATTTTCCCTTAAAAAAACAGACTTCCGACCTCCGAGTTCGAAGCATCTGTAAAAGAGTCGAAGGTGACCAAGCAATAAGGTTTCAAGGCTCCGGCAAATGAGACAATTTTAAAAGTCATAAGCGACTAGTATAGGAGCTTGCAAGTATAAATTAACCTCCGAAACTTACAAAAACCATAATATGAACGTATGGTTCGAAGAACTCTACGAAAAAGTAAACTATGTTTATTAAGTGTTGTGCGAAGCATTGGATTGTTGTGCACGTCATTGTGTCCGACAGACCTTATTGCAACGCGTAAGGTCCCCCACCCACAAGGAGGGGTAGGAGGGTAAAGAACAACAAGATGCTTCCGGTACAATTCATATTAATTTGCCATACTTTTACATCAAGAGAAATTTGGGTCTAAGCCTAGGTAAAATCGGAGACCCTTTCGGTCTCTAGAGCTACCTCTATGGCTACTTTGACCTTCTGAGCTCGAAGCCGCCGAGATTGTCTTTTTAGTTCGAGTGCTTCTTTTCTTCCTCGAAGCTCACAGTTTCTTTTGCTCCTCCTGAAGATCGGCCTAAGACAGAAGCCTTTCGGAGTTAGCCTCCGCAGGGTCTTCGGCCTGATACTCCGAGTCAGACCAATCTATATATTCGGAGGATGAAGATGTCTTCTTCTTTTCCTCCTCCTTGATGTAAGTTAAGACTTCTTGACAAACTTCGAGGGTTACCTCTCCTTTATCTCCGCGAGGAACAGAGAAGCGAGAGCGGCGGTAAGGCCTTAAGCTCTCAAGGATTGACCACTGTTGTCGGAGCCCTTCGTCAATTTCCAGTATTTCGAAGTCAGGTTCCGAAAGACATGACAAAACCTAAAAGAATAAAATATCCAAACAAGTCCTTTGTTTATAAACTTTTCATTAATGCAAGGGGCTTTACAAGATTTCTTATACATGATTAAGTGCCCTATGAGCTAAACCTACGGGTCGGTTGGAGGAGCAAGAGGTGTCGGAGCCGGCGAAGCAGGAAGCGGCGGCCTTGTCTGTGCTTGCTTCTGCCGACGGGCCTCGTCGATCCAAGCTTTAGCTGCAACCTTGTGGTCTGTCTTCCAGGTTGACCAGAAAACTTCCCAAGCTGAGGCTACATCTGGCGAAGGATGTAACAAGTTCTCGGAGGCAAAGCTTCTGGGTGTCGAACCCCTGACCGGAGCGATAGGAATCCGAAGGGCTTCGAGGTGACGGAGGACTCCAATCCCAGCGCACTGTCTAGAGATCTCTCTGTACCAGACACCAGAGCCCATCATCAGCGAAGTCGCCACTTGAATCCTCTTCAGCTTCCGGTCGAGAGACTCGCTGGCCACAGCAGAAGACAAAGGGCACATAGTGCCAAAATATTCCAAGGTGCCTTGAAGGGCATCTAAGGTACGTTCTGCTATATTGGCATTCTTCTTCTCTGCCACCTCCAACCCCACAGCAGTAGCAGATACTTCGGCCATCTGGGATAGCAGGGAGCTTTTCTGGGCCATCGCCTGCTTGAGAGAGCCTTGGAGCTCTGCCAGTTGAGTGCTCGAAGTAGCCGCCGCCTGCCGGAGCTTCTCGACCTCCACTCGTAGCACCAAGCACTCAGCTTCAGCTTCTTGGGCTGAAGTTCGGAGTGTGCCACTATTCTGCCTTTCGAGCCAGAGGGCTTTGTCGGCTTCGGCCCTAGCCCTCCGTTCCTCGAGGACCTCTTCCTCCAACCGAAGTGTTTTCTCTTCGGAGTCCTTAAGCGCGGATTGGAGGGTGGTAACCTTCCTCTTGAGTCGGTTAGTTTTGACTTCGTTGGAAGTCGCTGCCGCTCTAGCAAGGACAAATTGATGAAAGAGGAACAAGTAAGTACTAGGTATTTACATTTGCTAATTAAAAATATTCGTGGTACTCCTTATACCTGAAGGGCGGCCCTTTCGAGGGCTAAGTTAAGCTCCGGGGCCCTGGCTTCGCTCAAGACGGAGACCTAGTCGGAGTTAATGACTTCCTGGCCTTTCTCCGCCAAGGGCTCCAGAAGCGCCCGGAGGCCCGTCCGTTGCTCCAGGAAAGGAGCCAGCAGAGGAAGCCAAGACAGAGCTTGGCGATCATCTACCGTTGCCTCCTCCTCCGAGTTGCTTGCCGAAGGCTCGTTGGAAGAGGGTGTTGTCGTTGGAACGGGAGGGAGCCCAAGGCTCGACATGCTTTTTCCCCTCCCGGGCATGAAGGCGGGAGGCTCGACTCCGGCAGAGGTAGATCCTCCTTTGGCAGCTGCCCCTTTGGCCAGAGCCACATCGGCAGGGACGGCCCCTACCACCGGAGCCGCATCAGTGGAGACGGCCCCTGCCACCAGAGCCAGGGCGTCCAGTGGAGCAGAGGTGTCCATCGGAGCCGCAACCTCCGAAGAGGCTGGAGCTTTGTTTGCAGCTAGGGCTTCATCGCCCTTCGATATATCTGCAGCATCAAGGTGTTGGGTGAACATTTACGAGTAATAATTGTTGCAGGAATTGACCAAAGCAAAAGTTTCGAAGTATACCTTCGGAGGCACATTGAGGTAAAATGGTTGGGTCCTCCAAGACTTCGTACATCCAGAGAATCTCGTCAAGGTCGTCCCCCGAAGTCCTCTCCGGTGTAGTTGCTGCTAGAGCCTCAGCCTCTGTCGTAATCACCCCAGCTACGGGTGAGTTGGGGGCGACAGTTTCCGGCTCCAAGCTCACAGCAGCGGGCGCCGGAGTATGTACAGTGTCTGCTCCCGGAGCTCCTGCCATTGCTGCTACGGCTGAAGCTGCACATGCTTGCCTCTGCTCCAAAGTGCCCGCCACCGTTGGCCCGGCGTGGCTGGTCCTCGCCATGGCTTGGTGGCTCAGGAAGTTGAGAGAGTTGGAGGTTGAAGAAAGTAAGTATCGGATGTTAGGCACGGTAAAAGACTCTTGGTAAATTCCGATCCCCTTTTTATAACCTTCCGCTAGTTGCTGTGCTTCGATTACATTCACACTGCAGGTTCGACTTCCGTCGCTGGCAGGTGGGTCCAGGAAGCGAAACGGTGTGAGTCCGCCGTAAATTTCGACCGTTACCTTTTAAGAGTGTAACGGCTACTTGTATAGTAACGGTTCTAAGTAAACGGCTCTTCATGACATTTGGACTTCGTAACGGTTCTCTTTCCCACGAAGCATTCACACGGCGGTTATGGGCTCGAAGCCGTAGTGCGAATGCTTCGGGGTCAAAGACCCTTCGAATGACTGTAATGTATTCAAACTTCTCTAAGTCTCAGAATATGAAAATGTTCCTTGCGTATACTGCTTCCCTTCTATACAGGTCAAATTCAGAGAAGCGTATTCGAGGGGCTACTGTTGGGGGAAAATGCTTCACTTTTAGGACTTGGAGATTAACAGTTAAAAATGACTTATCAACTTCGGAGCTGATGGGCTCATGCACGAAGGTGGAGGAGTCGTTAAGCCAAAGGGTGCTCCAATTTATGATCCGAAGGAACCCTCCGCAGGATATGAGGCTCCGGAATCAAATGGCAGGGTTGATAAGATGTTTGACTTATCTACTTGCTTTGGGTAGATTTTACAATTTTAACCCTGTTCAGGGTACCGAATAGTTTCCACTATGTCGGTTGTAATTGAGGGGTAAATAGGTCTTTTCCTTAGACTTTTTTGCCTATAAATACCCCCCTTCTTACCCTGTAATGTGCATCAAATACTCAGCTATTCAATACACATATTCGGACTACGTAAGCTATTATCCAATTCAGAGGCTTGAGATAGTTCTTAAAACACGAACTCATTGTTTGTCTGTTCTTGATCTTAGAGAACCTGTTAGCGTAATCTTTTATGCCAACAGATACAGTGACGGTTTTGAGCCGAAGCCGTCAAAGCCCTTGAGCCTTCGCGCCATCACCTCCGGAGTGGACCACCACGGCTTCACAGCTACTCCCAGCTCGAACTTCATCAGCCCTTGTACTGAAGCCATGCATGGTCGAAGTACTTCAACACAACCACACTCCGAAGCCCCACCTTCGGAGTACCACCCTTCAAAGTCCCTCCTTCGTCCAAGGCCTCCGCATGAAGCATTACATGAGCACTTCGTCGCAGTGTCTCTCCTCGAGCACACTCCTCGACGATGTAGGACCGAAAGTAGCGACCAGAGGGGGGTGAATGGGCGCCTAAAAATATTCTTTCGAATAAATGGCCTGCTCCCAACACCCAACGCTCCTCAAAAGACTTAGCAGCAAGACATAAACAGATTGTCAAAACCTAGAAATATCTAGCCTAGAAACGACCGGTGTCCTAGACGAAGAAACACCAATACAGTGCTAATAGGCAGATAAACAAAGCATTTAAAACATGGACAGATCAAAATTCATCACAGCAATTCAAAACTGAGAACAAGTGAAATAGATGAGAAGTTACTGTTCAAAGTTGTCTCCAGTAAGATACTTGACGAAGCCTCCGGTGTCGAAGGTAGTCGATCGAAGTCTGCAACATCGAAGTGCGTAGCTGACGTAGCCAAGACAGTCGGAGTAATTTTTGAGGACAGCAAGTGCAGAAACGCACGAAGCCTGCCTCCCTGCAGGGCTTCGTTCACAGAGCCTGACAAGCTTCGAAGCTTGTTCGAAGCTTATAGACCAGCGAAGCTTGATCTTCGGAGTTTTGAGGAAAGCACGTCCGAGGCGAAAAAGAAAACAGACTCCACAAACAGGACTTCGGTTCGAAGGTTAACTTCGCAAAAAGCTGTAAGCTCCGAAGCTCTTGTCACAGCCTCCGAAGTCAGTAGAACACGTTCGAAGCTAGTCTACCGAAGCTGAAGAACAGTGAAGCTTTGAATAGTCTGGCTATCTCTTAGGTTCGAAGCACACTTCGAATGAAGAGTTGTCAGAGCCACACTGCAGAAAACTGCGTAGCAAATAGCAGCGAATAGACTTCAGCGCGACCCTCGCTTGGATCTTCAACCGAATACAAGTCACAGCAGAATAAACAGGCTTCGAATAACATGAAGACAGAAAGCGTAAACAGGAGCTACAAAGATCAAGGCCTACGAAGCTACTATGTAGACCTCCTGCTTAGATAAAAAGGCTACCAACTAGCTGTAAAAATTGTAGCTCTGCAAAGCCTGCGCCAAGTTTAGTGGGGCCCATTACGAGATAGCATAACTAGTCATAAAGATTAAAAAAGGGACACCAGCCATGGATGCAGTCTCGAGAAACTAGTACTAGTCTGAAGAAACACTCTAGCCACAATAGGCTAAAAACTAGATGTAATGATCACCTGAGAGAAAACTTCAGCACCTAGGAACCAGAGACATTTACACGAGTGAATACATCAAGCAACAGCAAGAACAGTGCCCGAATAAGATAGCCCTCAGTGCATAAGACAAAATGGATGCAGGAAGGATTTAAACAAATCACCAACACGCTTAACAAGGCAGTCAATGATTACCGCACAGAATTAAATCGCAGGAAAAACCATGATTCAACACATAGCAGGATAAACTCGCGATGTGAACACGATTCAAGTAGCGGCAGTGAAAAAAACTCACATAAACAGGAAGATGAACATCAGCCTGGCGGCGCACACAAAGAGTAGGTGAGTTGAACTCAGATTTTTGATTAAAGAGAGTTAACCCTAACCCTAGGGATTGGGGCCTATTTATAGGCAGCCCAATAAATGGGGAAAATGCAGAAATACCCATAGGGTTTTTACAGACGCTGAAATAAAAGGAAAAGACCAAAATGCCCTTAGGATATTTTTACAGACTCGACTGACTGACTATGGGCCTAAGGACAAAATAGTAAACTCCTATTTACAGATGACTTGTCCTGATGCGGAGCTTTCGTAGCAGCTACGCCTTCGCCTCAGAACGGTCAGATCCGAGATCAATGGTCGTTAGTTTTGCGCCGAAACTAACAAAGCGTCCACCATCTTCGCACTGGGTACCCGGATTGGGCCGGCCTGATTCCGCAGCTCCCTCAGCCCGGCAATCGCTCGCCGCCCGTGTACCTGAGTCAATTCTGGTCAACAGCATAGTGGATCCTCTGCTGCTCCTAGCCCATGTACCCAGATTGGGCCAGCCCAACTTCGCGGCCCCTCTGCCCGACAGTCGCTTGCTGCCCGTTTACCTGAGTCACACGCGGCCGACACGCAGCAGGTCTTCTCTCCTCATCAGTTCTCTTTGACTTACGTTGACAATGACTCATCACATCTGGAGCCATGAGGCCCACGCTATTCAGCATGGCTCCTCAATCTCCCCCTTGATGAGTGCATTGTCAACACTTCTCTTCTTCAGTTTTCCAGTACCTGCAAGCAACTGTGGAAACACGAAAACAAAACACAAGAAAATAAAGAAGAAGAAAATAAAGTAAAAGTTTAACCCTAATGACCAAAAGCCGAACAAAAGAAAGAAACAGTCATTATGGTTAACCAAAAGTAAAAGCTCAAAACGAGTGCAATCTCATAATCATCAACAAGGATAACAAAAGAGTAAGGACAAATAGGACAAAACTCCCCCTGAAACAAATCCCAGAGAAAGCCAAAACTCCCCCTTAAACTCTTTTCCCAAAATTTCTCCCCCTTGTTGACAAGTGGACTCATCAAGCGAGACTAAATGCACTTTAAAGTGACACAAACTTCCCCTGAAATGCAACTCCCCTTCAAAATACGCAATGAATGCAACTGGGGTGCACGTGGAGTGTAGAAAGCATGCTTCTCAGATATGATTGACTGCAATTACAGTATCTAACGGGTATAGCAAAAGATATACTGCCTAAGATACATGGAAAGATCAGTGCAACAGATGATATCTAAAGAAAGTCATTAGCACGCATTTTTCAGTGTTTGGCAAACAAAAGAATCACCACATTTTCTAGTTGACAAGCAAGGTAAAGCATGAGATGCAAAAACTAACTGATATCTACCAAGATAAGCCTTGTCCAAAACAAAGTGGTTTAGCAAACTTGTTATTATTTCAATTTTCAGGCTTTTTCTTTTTCTTTTTTCTTTTTTGCCAGGGGTTATTTGCATGTCAAACCTTATGCTGACCGACCAAGTCAAGCCTAGGCCAGAACTGGACCATCAGAAGCTTAAGACATTGGTCTTGGCATACATTACAATGTCCTAGTTCATACCAAAGTGCTATGGTAAGTAGTCCAGAACAATGCAATGCGACAAAGCAAACCCACCTGGATCTTTTCAACTCAAGCATAAAAAGGCATGGAATTTGCATTTTTCTGATTTTTCATTGTTTTTATAGCATATTTTCCATGTTAAAGCATAAAGATGTCCAACTTGCATATCTGCATCTATGTGAGGAACTAGCTACAAGGCATGTAACAGATAGCAAAAACACTCAGTCTACACATGCTAGTTACTAGAAGCAATGGTAATCATTTTTCAAGTTTAAAACATAAAAGCTTTGCATATGACAGATATCAGACATATCAAGTGAACTGAACCAAAGCATGATCATTGACAAGTAATCAAAAGTAGGTACCAGCTAGAATAAGTAAAGCAGTTCAATCATATAACAGAAGCAGGCTCAAAGTGTGATATGTGAGTATGTATGATATGAACACACACAAAAAGACTCAAGAAAAGAGTAAAGAAGAAAGAAAACTGATGCAAAATATCCTAGAAAGGATATACAACACCCAAATCCCCTCGTAAACGCTCAAAAGTAGACTGATCTAGGGGTTTGGTGAAAATGTCAGCCAACTGATGATGGGTATCAACATGAACAAGGTCAATGACACCTTTCTCATATTGATCCCACAGAAAGTGAAAGCGCACATCAATATGTTTGGTTTTTGAATGGAGACAAGGTTTTTCCCTACACTAATAGCACTGGTGCTGTCGCAAAACAAAGGAACTCTTGTAGGAAAGAACAACCCAAAATCTCGCAGAGTGGAAATCATCCAAACCAACTGTGAGCAGCAGCTAGCAGCAGCTACATACTCAGCCTCAGTGGTCGAAAGAGCAACTCCAGATTGATTTCGAGAAGACCAAGACACAAGAGATGAACCAAGAAACTGGCAAGTACCGGAAGTCGACTTGCGATCCAACCGGCACCCACCAAAGTCAACATCCGAAAAGCCAGATAAATCAAGAGATGATGATGTTTAATAATAAAGACCGATATCAGGCGCATAGGTAAGATACCTGAAGATGCGCTTGACAGCTTGCCGATGAGACGCGCGCGGTGAAGACTGGAAGCGCGCGCAAAGTCCCACGGCAAACTGTATGTTCGGTCTTGTCACCGACAAGTATAGCAATGAACCAATCATCCCTCGAAACTCTCTCTCGTTGACCTTGACGCCGCTCTCATCCTTATTCAGGCCCCCAGATGTGCCCATTGGGGTCATCTGCGGCTTCAGCTCTCCACCAAAGTCAAATTTTTTCAACGTGTCACGAGTGTACTTACCTTGATGGATGAAGGTGTCGTCCTTGGTCTGCTTGATCTGGAGCCCTAAGAAGTACTTGAGCTCACCCATGAGGCTCATCTCAAACTCGCTATGCATCTGCTCAGAAAACTTGGACACAAGATCATTAGTAGTACCGCCAAAAATAATATCGTCCACGTAAATCTGAGCGACTAAGAAATCTGAAGCATCTCTGAGCAAGAAAAGAGTTTTATCCACAGAACCCATCACAAAGCCCTTCCCCAACAAAAATTGCTTCAACCGGTCATACCAAGCCCTGGGGGCTTGTTTCAACCCGTATAAAGCTTTTTGCAATTTAAAAACATGTCGAGGAAACATGGGGTTCTCAAAACCGGGGGACTGCCTAACATACACTTCCTCCTCTATATACCCATTCAGAAAAGCACTCTTGACATCCATTTGAAAAAGCTTAAAACCCTTCGAAACGGCAAAAGCTAAGAGAATGTGAATGGACTCAAGACGGGCAACAGGGGCGAAAGTTTCTTCAAAATCAATACCCTCTTTCTGGCAAAAACCCTAGGCAACAAGTCGAGCTTTATTGCGCACCACAACCCCATCTTCACCTTGCTTGTTCTTGAACACCCACTTGATGCCTATGGGGTTGCATCCTGGTGGCAGCTCAACTAGTGTCCAAACCCAATTGCGGACAAAATTCTCAAGCTCTTCTTGCATGGCATTAATCCAGGTTGAGTCAGAAAGAGCATGAGAAACGTCTCTAGGCTCGAAAGATGCAACAAAAGTAGATTCAGCAAACACAACAAGAGAGTCAACAGATGAATGCAAAGTTCTCTCAGTCAAATCACCAATGATGAGCTCTGAGGGGTGATCACGTTGAACTGCTCGGGATCCCTGGTGATCTGAAGTCACCTCACCGGAGACAGCAGCAGGCACCTCTGGACTCGATTGAGGGGGCTCGATCGAAGTGGAAGAAGTGATCAGAGGTCCGCCCTCGTCCTCAGTCGAAGTCTCAAAAGGTGTGGGTTCTGCAGGCTGTGCAGAAGGCCCACCCTCATCAGCAGCTGGAGTGTCCTCATCTTCCTCGAAGATGGACTCTCCGAGCTCACCATCACCAGAAAGCTCAAAAGAAGGAGTCAAAGAAGGCAAGGACTCATCAAATGAAACCTCGCAAGTCTTGACAAGCTGCTGGGAGTCAAGGTTCCAAACACGGAAGCCTCGAGAATGTAAAGCGTAGCCAAGAAAAACTTTGTCCCAGCAATGAGACTCAAACTTGTCCAAATGCCCTCCCTTCTTGAGCACAAAGCACTTGTAGCCAAACGCTCGCAAGTGGCTCACCTTGGGTTGTCTGCCAAACCGCAACTCATATGAAGTCTTACCTAGGTAAACTATAAGAAAAATGCAGTTGGCCAGATACCAAGCCGTGTTCATGGCTTCAGCCCAAAAACGCCTAGGAGTCCTGTGCTCATCGAGCATCGTCCTGGCCATCTCGACTAGCGTGCGGTTCTTTCGTTCTACAACGCCATTCTGTGGGGGAGTGTAAGGAGCAGAAAACTGATGGTCAAGACCCTGATCACTACAGAAGCTGACGAATTGAGAGTTCTTGAACTTAGAGCCGTTGTCGGAGCGAATTGCTCGCATTCGACCATTGTTCTCATTCTTTAGCTTCAAAATCAGGTCATGAACAAAATGAAAAGTTTCATCCTTAGACTCCAAAAAGAAAACCCACGAGAATCGAGAAAAATCGTCAACAATCACAAGTGCATACCACTTCCCACTGATTGAGCGTACCCGAGCTAGACCGATAGTGTCCATATGTAACAGCTCGCCCGAATACGAAGTCATCACCTGAGTCACAGGTGAGTGAGAAGCGGCAACCATTTTCCCATGACGACAGGGATGGCAGACTAGATCCTTCTCCATCTTAAGCTTGGGCAATCCTCGGATGAGGTCCATATAGCTCAACCTGACTAGCAGATCCAAACTCAAATGACCTAACCTCCTATGCCACTTCCAGAGCTCAGAAGAGGATCCAGCAATCAAACAGCGAGAAGGGCCAAAAGAACTAGAGAAATCAATCTGAAAAACCTTACCAAAAGGTAAGATCTGGCAAATCAAAGACCCCCTAGAATCAATCACAGAAGAACTGCCCTTCTTAAAACGAACCTCCAAACCATCCTCAAGAAGTTGCGAAACAGAAATCAAATTGAAGTTCAAATTTCTAACCAAAGCAACGTTCTTTAAAGAGAAATGATCAGAGATGCGAATTGAGCCAATACCGTTTACCTTCCCTTGACCACTGTTCCCGAAAGTGATGTAATCTTTGGAGCTCGGGGAAGTGAGACTGGAGAACCATCTACGATGTCCCATCATGTGGTGAGAGCATCCTGAGTCCATGATCCAAACATCCTCCAGTCCCTGATCCTGCAGCAATCAGTGGTTGTAAGGGGGAGCAAATGGTCCGGCACCAGGTTTAGCAAAAGAGCTAAACCAATGTCGAGCCATCTGCTCAAAAGACGGAAAGAAGAAATCATTAGAAGAGTTTGGACCAAAACGCGGCTCAAAGCGCGGTCCTCGGTTCTGCCTAAAGCCTCGGCCACGAGGTCCAGGACCGTAGCCAAAACGGCCTAGAGCTCTGCCGGAACGAACACCACCATCTAGATCACGGGCATAAAAGTCGTCTCCTCTACCACCACCTACACGACGCGGCCTGGCCTCCAGCCTCTCCCCGCGTCGAGGAACTCTCAGTCTACCACCCTGCTGGTAGAACTGCTCCTGACCACCACGAGATCTCTCTACTCTCTCAACCCGCTTCCTCCTGAAGCAAAACTACGCAAGATGCCCGTCTCTCTGACAATACTCACAATGATAGGTGGGCTTCTTGGGATGTGGTTGAGGCTTGGGGTTCTTGGGCTTAGTGGTGTTTGGTGTAGTCTTCTTGGGTTGAGAGGGTCCTAGAAGAGAGTCAAGAGAAGTGTGGAGGTGTTTGGGCTTTGGAACCCAGATGGGCTTCTTGGGTGGAGCTTTGGGCTATTCATGGATCACTCCATCCTTAGGCTGACTAGCCTGGGAAGACTCAGTGGAGTGAGTCTTGAGGTATCTCTACTCAGGATTCATTTTACTCCACTCCACTGCCCGGCTAACAGCACTCTCAAAGTCAGCCTTGGTGTAGGTGTAACCTACCCCAAACCCATCCTGCCTCTTAAACTGCTGGATCATCATGCCGAGCTGTGGCTCTCGGGCACTGATCCAACTCAGGATAGAACGGAGGTAAAAAAATTTCATTCTGAGAATCAGCTAGCTCATCTCTCAAGGAAGCTAGTACCTCCACCTGAGACAAGCAGGTCTCACACTCGCTATCTACCTAGATAGACTTCTCGGCTTTCAGCTTAATCAACTCCAGTCTAAGAGACAAGCAGTTCTCACAGACAGTGGGTGGAACTGACAGTGTCTCAAGCTCTAGCCTAGTCTGAGCCAGCTCAGCTCTCAGTCTCTCCAACTCACCCAAATGCTCATCGCCCTTGGCTTTCAGCTCAGCTAAACTAGCTAGATGAGATGGGCAATCAGCACAGGGCACGACGATAGTGGCTTGAGCATCTTTCAGCTCCAGCTGAGCGCTTTCAAGCTCAGTGGCCAAAGCGTCCCTCTCATCAACCCTTTCTGTGTACCTGGACTTCAGAGTCGATAGGTCACACAGAAGCACCTCACACTTTGGGCACTCACTTCTATCACCCAAGCAAGGAGAAGAAGATAGACTCTCGATTCTGCCGTTGGCCACGGCAAGCTCACTTTCTAATTCATCTATCCTCTTCTTAGCCCCCCTAAGCAGTTTTTCCTGATATTTTAACTCCTAACGATTGCTTTCAAGTAAATCAACGATTTCACGTTCATAAGATGATACCTTTTCATTGTCATCATCGTCGGAGTCATCGAAGGTGCCCTTCTCTTCTTTATCCCCAAGAGCCATTGAGCAGAAGCTCTTGCGGGATCTTCGGCGTTGATGTGAGCGGCTCTTCAGTCTATCCCCGAAGGCCATGAAGCAAAGGTCTGCTGGGTCGTCCTTGTCCTTCCCCTTCCTAATGACGATCTCCTCATCGCTTGAGCTCGATGAAGAGGAAGAAGACGTGGACCGCTTGGAGTAGCTCTTCTCCATCTCGGCGGAGAAGGCCTTGTCGCGCTTCTTGTTCTCACGCCGGTAGTCCTTCAGGGTCTTTCTGAATAATCTGGTCTTTGGCTTGCCCTTGTTGAAGGAGGAGTTGTCGTGCTTGCCGGAGTCGTGGAAGCCACCACCGGTGCCCTTCTTGTGTCCATTGCGCTTGGGGCAGTCGACGATGAAGTGTCCTGGGTCACCACACTCAAAGCACCCGGATTTTGTGCCGTGTCTCTTGAACATTCTTTTGTCATAAACACGATGCACCCGGTTGTTAAAAAGACATAGGTCATCATCTCCCAAAGACTCAAGCTGGTCCTCAGTGATAGACATCAAAGAGAACCCAGCACAGCTCATAGAAGAGGGATCAACAGAAGGTGTAGCAAAAGCCAGAGACTTTGATCTAGAGCCAGCGAGATTTGATCTCAGCTGGGTATCAACCTCGGTGGCCTTCAGCTTGCTAAACAGCTTAGAAATGGTCAAGGTATCATAAGATGTGCTCTCAATGATAGAGGATACCTTGATCTCCCAGATCTTTGGGTCCAAGGTATGGAGAACCTTGAGCGCCTGCTCGTGATCTGAGACTAACTGAACACCCTCAGCCTTGTTGTCCTGAAGCTTGTTTATGATCGATTGAAAACGACCAAACAACGCTTCAACAGATTCACCCGGCTTTTGTGTGAAGTTCTCATATTCACGCCGGTAGGTCTGATAGAGCCGAGCCTTGACCTGAGCTGTCCCTTCATGGTGTGTCTAAAGGGTAGCCCAGATCTCTCTCATAGTGGAGAGATGACTCACATGCTCAAACTCAGTAGGACCTAAACCAGAAAACAAGATGTTCACAGCTTTGCTATTGTTCAGATGCTGGGCGATGATACCAGGAGTACCACGCTTAGCAACTGGCAATATGACAAACGTAGCGTGAACGCAAATGTCCCAGATGTCCCGAGCTTTGCTCATGAGATAGGCTCGCATGCAAGTTTTCCAATAATTATAGCCATAAGCTTCCAAGGACGGGACCTTGCAAGGAGACGTCATGATCACTACTGGGGTTTAGAACCAGTTAAGGTATGGAAAAAAAACTAACCAGGCTTTGATACCACTTGTAGAACCGAAAGTAGCGACCAGAGGGGGGTGAATGGGCGCCTAAAAATATTCTTTCGAATAAATGGCCTGCTCCCAACACCCAACACTCCTCAAAAGACTTAGCAGTAAGACATAAAAAGATTGCCAAAACCTAGAAATATCTAGCCTAGAAACGACCGGTGTCCTAGACGAAGAAACACCAATACAGTGCTAATAGGCAGATAAACAAAGCATTTAAAACATGGATAGATCAAAATTCATCACAGCAATTCAAAACTGAGAACAAGTGAAATATATGAGAAGTTACTGTTCAAAGTTGTCTCTAGTAAGATACTTGATGAAGCCTGTAGTGTCGAAGGTAGTCGATCGAAGTCTGCAACATCGAAGTGCGTAGCTGACGTAGCCAAGACAGTCGGAGTAATTTTTGAGGACAGCAAGTGCAGAAACACACGAAGCCTGCCTCCCTGTAGGGCTTCATTCACAGAGCCTGACAAGCTTCGAAGCCTGTTCGAAGCTTATAGACCAGCGAAGCTTGATCTTCGGAGTTTTGAGGAAAGCATGTCCGAGGCTAAAAAGAAAATAGACTCCACAAACAGGACTTCGGTTCGAAGGTTAACTTCGCAAAAACCTGTAAGCTCCAAAGCTCTTGTCACAGCATCCGAAGTCAGCAGAACACGTTCGAAGCTAGTCTACCGAAGCCGAACAACAGCGAAGCTTTGAATAGTCTGGCTATCTCTTAGGTTCGAAGTACACTTCGAATGAAGAGTTGTCGGAGCCACACTGCAGAAAACTGCGCAGCAAACAGCAGCGAACAGACTTCGGCGCGACCCTCGCTTGGATCTTCAACCGAATACAAGTCACAGCAGAATAAACAGGCTTCGAATAACATGAAGACAGAAAGCGTAAACAGGAGCTACAAACATCAAGGCTTGCGAAGCTACTATGTAGACCTCCTGCTTAGATAAAAAGGCTACCAACTAGCTGTAAAAATTGTAGCTCTGCAAAGCCTGCGCCAAGTTCAGTGGGGCCCATTACGAGACAGCATAACCAGTCATAAAGATTAAAAAAGGGACACCAGCCATGGATGCAGTCTCGAGAAACTAGTACTAGTCTGAAGAAACACTCTAGCCACAATAGGCTAAAAACTAGATGTAATGATCACCTGAGAGAAAACTTTAGCAGCTAGGAACGAGACATTTACACGAGTGAATACATCAAGCAACAGCAAGAACAATGCCCAAATAAGATAGCCCTCAGTGCATAAGACAAAATGTATGCAGGAATGATTTAAACAAATCACCAACACGCTTAACAAGGCAGTCAATGATTACTACACAGAATTAAATCGCAAGAAAAACCATGATTCAACACATAGCAGGATAAACTCGCGATGTGAACACGATTCAAGTAGTGGCAGTGAAAAAACTCACATAAACAGGAAGATGAACATCAGCCTGGCGGCGCACACAAAGAGTAGGTGAGTTGAACTCAGATTTTTGATTAAAGAGAGTTAACCCTAACCCTAGGGATTGGGGCCTATTTATAGGCAGCCCAATAAATGGGGAAAATGCAGAAATACCCCTAGGGTTTATATAGACGCTAAAATAAAAGGAAAAGACCAAAATGCCCTTAGGATATTTTTACAGACTCGATTGACTGACTGTGGGCCTAAGGACAAAATAGTAAACTCCTATTTACATATGACTTGTCCTGATGTGGAGCTTTCGTAGCAGCTACGCCTTCGCCTTAGAACGGTCAGATTCGAGATCAGCGGTCGTCAGTTTTGCACCGAAACTGACAAAGCGTCCACCGTCTTCGCACCGGGTACCCGGATTGGGCCGACCTGATTCTGCATCTCCCTCAGCCCGGCAATCATTTGCCGCCCGTGTACCTGAGTCAATTACGGTCAATAGCCCAGTGGATCCTCTGCTGCTCCTAGCCCATGTACCCGGATTGGGCCAGCCCGACTTCGCGGCCCCTCTGCCTGACAGTCGCTTGCTGCCCGTGTACCTGAGTCACACGCGGCCGAGATGCAGCAAGCCTTCTCTCCTCATCAGTTCTCTTTGACTTCTGTTGACAATGACTCATCACATCTGGAGCCATGAGGCCCGCGCTATTCAGCATGGCTCCTCAGACGAGCCTCACCCAGACCATGCCTTCGATGCACCTCGACATCTGAGACCTTCGTCGGGTATCCCTTCGAGTGCCTCCCTCTGGAGCACACTTCAAATTCCTTGCCTCATTGCTAAGGACTTTGTCCACTATACTCCGAAGTCACTCCATTCGGAGTACCCTTCAAAGTGTCTCACCTCCGAGGACTTCGTCTCGGGGTACCTTCAGCCGGAGCCACACTCCGCACTTTCTGCCTTCGTCTGGCGCACCTTGACCCGAGGACCGACCTCGAGCCCTCACAGCCTTCGTTACTGAGCTCCCCGATCGCCTGGCATCAAGCCTCCCGCTTGACCTAGGTTCACTTTCTATGAACCGTCTGTCGCCTCCGAAGTCACCTGCACACCACAGACAAACAGATAAGTGTATCCAGTACCCCGGAGACCTCTTCGGGTAAGCAACCTCTGGCACACACTCCGGTGTACCGCCCAAAATACCGAGACCTTCGGTATGACCGAGTCATCATGTACTGTCGGACCCCTCCGACAGGCACACTCCACTACAACAGCTGCAGCAAACAGAACCCCACCGAACCCTTCGGTGAGACCACCTTTGAACCCCTTCGGAGGGACCCCTTCGAATTACAGGATAAAATCTGTCAATCACTCATCACAGACTCCGAAACCAACCCTTGGTTTCTCAATCTCCCCCTTGATGAGATTGACAACCAAATTCAAGTTCAGAAAATTTGAAAAAATTTCAGCACACAAGTGACCATAAAAACTCAGAAACGAGCCAAAACATGTCACTTGACAAAAGAATTTTTCTCCCCCTTTTTCAAAAGAGTAAAAGCCCCTTCGACAAATCTTTGCAAGATAAAAACTCCCCCTAAGTTGTTTTCCTCTTACTGCAGAGACACTGCGATGAAGTGCTCATGGAATGCTTCATGCGGAGGCCTTGGACGAAGGAGGGACTTCGAAGGGTGGTACTCCGAAGGTGGGGCTTCGGAGTGTGGTTGTCTTGAAGTACTTCGGCCATGCATGGCCTCAGTACACGGGCTGACGGAGTTCGAGCTGGGAGTAGCTACAAAGCCGTGGTGGTCCACTCCAGAGGTGATGGCGCGAAGGCTCAAGGGCTTTGACGGCTTCGGCTCAAAACCGTCACTATATCGAAGGCTGACTTCGGTGAAGCGAAGGCCCTTAGGCTCAAGGCTTCAAACCGAAGCTACAGCACCCCTCGCATGCGAAGGGGGGCTTCAGAAGACTCCAAGACTGCAAAGGCTGACCGTGTCTGCTCTACAAAAGCTGATGTTGTGTCCTCTGCGAAGCTGACAAAAGAATCCTCCAAATAAAGTAGACTACCAGATGTACCCCCTTGTTCTGATGAGACAAAACCAGTGAAAACCCTAGAGGTAAAGTAGTCTATTCACAGGGTTGAATAGTGCCTATAAATAGTGGAGGCTATCTAGGCCACAGTAACACTTTCAGCAGCCATTTCTGAGCTCCTGTGCTAGTCACCACACCTCGTGTATTTCAGTCTGTGAGTTAATTTTGTGTTTCCTGTTCAAGCAATGAAACTCTGATTCTGTTTTCATTTACTGTTTGAACTTGTATGCCTACTTTGCACTGCCTGCATTGATCTCTTTGTGCCTCACTTCTTCCTGTGTTGAGTTTATTGCACTGGAGTGTTTTTGGAGAAGTGTGTGAGTGTTCTATGCGTGTGAAGTGTGTTTTTCAGTGTCTGTTCGCTTTGTGTAAACTGGAGGCTAGACCTCTCTGATTACTAGTGAAGCACTGTTCTTGGGTTAGATCGAATCCTGTTTTCTTTCCTTGTCGAAGTCCTCGACGAAGTGTGTTCGGTGTGTGTTTAGACCTTCGAAGTACGAAGCCTAGTACCAGTTGCTATCGTTGTGTATTTGGTCGAAGTCCTCAGAGGGAAGTATGCTCTTGCGAAGGGTGAAGTGCGAAGTCTGCTCGAAGGCACCCAGTGTGCCTGCACTGACTTAGCAGAGTTGAGTTTTTGGTGTTGTGGGTGGAGCGAAGTCTTCTTGACTTCGAACTTTTGCTCCTTACGAAGCCTGGTTTCGGAGTTGTGAAATACCTCCGAACCAGAACTTCGAAAGGTGTGTTCGAAGCCTATTCCGTAGAAGACAGAATTAAAACAGAATGCTATTTTTAGTTTGAAATTTTAAAAGCTCCCATTCACCCCCCCTGGTCACCGTTTCTGGTCCAACACCATCTCTAACAGAGTGTGGTCACCGGAAAGTAGTGCGGGAGGCGCCGACGAAAGTGTAGAAAGCGTGGAAGAGTGGGGGGAGTGTTACACGTGTGTATAAACGTAGAAGAAGAAAGGAGAGGTCAGCAGATACTTATCGAGTGGGGGCGACACCTCAGAAGTCGGGTCAAGCCGATCCCGGTGGATTTAGTAGGACCACTTGCAACGTTCGACAAATGTGCAATGATAAGTATGGTTTTCGAAAAGTGTAAAATAGTTTGTAGGTATGATATTGGATGACGCAAAATCTTTGGCGATTCTGTTTAATGGGGTAGTTTCCAAACTATGTGGAATGAAATCTGGTCTAATACAATCACGACGAGAGAAGTGAATGCATTGAACTAGGCAACATCCAATATAGTGTTCCATGGTCGAAGAAGAAAAGGCAAGTAAGAAGATGAAGAATTGATAAAAGTTACAGTACAATATGAAAGTGGTGTTCTAAAAGATATATTGCAACATCAAAAGGCGTTGGAAGACGAAAGGTTTCATTTACTATTGGAGAATTTGAAGAGACTTTTGAAAATACATGATACATAGGGCTTTAATGAGTAATAATTTCAAAGCATTAGTTACCCTTATACTCCAAAACTAGGGGGTATGTGTTGACAATGAAAATTGGTCAGGCCTAGGCCCAGCAGCATGGTCAATAGAAGTCAAAAGAGTTCGGTCAAAGGTTGGTCAAAGAAGCTCGTCCGTATCGTTATATGTGGTCGGATATGAAGGAGACGATGGAGATGAAGAAGACAGATGAATCCAGAATCGGTTATGATGCTATCGTAGCGGCGGCAAGACTTTGGACTATAAATATGTATATATTAGTTAGGTTATCAACATCGACAAAAACACAACAACAAACTACTTTCAGCGCATCGTCACCCTTGGCTTCCAAGGTTTGATCCCGGTGGGACTTGGCACTTGGAATTGGGTTGCATCACTTCAATCTCAAGCGAAGAGGTGAGTCTCGCCACCCCGACGATTGTCTCAGCTAGATCGGTGTCTTTCGAGGCTGCATCATCTCAATCTCTTGAAGCATTGGTTTGGTCAGTATGATCGCTGTTTTATCTTGGTGTGTTTTCAAGGTCTAAGTCCGCATCGTTACGATCTCTTAGATTGATGTAAGTTAGGTATCATAGTTTGAGACTTCATCGGTTGAGTCTAATATCTTGATCTATTGTATCTGATTTATGTTGTACACCATTCATCTGAATAAAACATGCCCGATATGTCATAGTACTATTAATTATTCATGATTTAGCAATTGTCTTGGTTAAGTCCAATTTACTGTTATTGTAATTTAATAGTATAGATGCATTCTCTGATATGTTAGATTTAGTTTTTATCAGAGTACAAGATGATAGGTTATCTTTAATTTCACATTAAATCTCATCGACATCGGGGATTATTCATCGGCCCTTGTGCGCAACACACTATTCACACGTCTATCAGTCCGATGGCGTGTTATATGCATTAGCTAATGGCATAACTAATCCCAATGGTTTGGCTTTTGTTATCGACTCAGTAGCCGATAAGCGCCGATATTCACGACTATTTCTTATCATCATGATCATCGGCTTGATAGACGATCAACGTTGCTACTAATGTTTTCATTTCATCTTATTAGTTGTAGGGTCAAACCAATTGGCATGCTCAGAACCTTCTAAGATTATAGCACCTGCACTAGAGTTAAGCAGACCTTTTAGGCTACGCGTCGATCTACGATCGAAAGTTTTGAGATGGACGAATAGATTGGATATGTTGGGCTTTTTCCTGGATTTGGACTCTAGGTCTGACCTCTATATAAAGGGAGGAGGAGATCATGGACATCAGATCAATAGCTGTTTTGAATAGATCTAAACCTAGCCACTATATCTCTCTTCTCCCTTCTTGATCTCAAGAGTTGAGATCGGGATTTCTTCCCGGTTCTCACGAGCGATGTTAGCACACCGGCGTGTGATCAATCTCATCCTTGTAAGTGTGGACTCCATAGAGGAATTGCTCGAATAGCGACACTCATGGACTTCTCCACTATTAGAAATTAATCTTGTTTAAGTGTTTGTTTTTGTTGAGCTGTAGCGTGTGTACTGCTCGGTGGTACGTGTGTCAGTCTTGTATGCGTGTGTGGCCAGGTGTTTGGTTCATTGATCATGGCGCAAGGTGAGGAGTAGGAAGAGGTCAAGTCTGTTTTGCATGGATGCATGCATGAACAATGTGCAACTGAACGTGAAGAGTGGTGCTCTACATGCAAGGAGATGTGGCCTGCATGTAGGAAACTGAATAGCGGCTAAGTCATGGGGTGTTTGGCTGGGTAGTGCGGCCAAAACATGGCTAACATGGGTGTTTATTTAAGCATTGTAATCAGCTTTAATTAGCAGTGTGAGTGGTGAAGTGCAGTGCAAATGCTAGTGAGTTCTAGTGAAAAGACAAGTGCTAGTGTGTGTGTGCAGTGCGACACAACAGAATACATGTGTTGTGCGCATGTTGTTCATTAGTGATTAGTGAATAAACAAAGAGTCTTTGTGTGTGTGATTTGTTGTGTCTTATGCTTCTTGTTTCTCTAGTTCGTAAGTATTCCAGTGAGTGTATTGCGTGCATGTGCGTGTGTGTGTGAGAGTTGGTGAGAGAGGAGCCTAGGCCGTCAATTGGTATCAGAGCCAAGCGTGTGTGTTGCAGCGATGTCTCTCGATGGTTCCGTGTACACGCCGCCAGCCCGTCGTAGCAGCAGTAGTGGTGGCAATGGAGTCGACGGTGGCCATGAGTCGATCGTGCAACAAGTGAAGGAAATGGGGGTGACTCTCCGTTACCCCGTGCTTGCGGAGAACAACTACGGGGTGTGGGCAGTGAAGATGAAAATCTTCATGCGTGCACAAGGTGTGTGGGCAGCAATGGAGGGCAATGAAGTGGTCGACGACAAGAAGGACCAAATAGCTCTCGCCGCCATCGTTCAAGCGGTGCCGGAGGCTATGGTGCTAGCCATAGCCGAAAAGGAGACGGCAAAGGAGGCATGGAACGCACTCAAGGAGATGCACATTGGAAAAGAGCGAGTTCGGAACGCGAACGTACAAACTCTCAAGAGGGAGCTTGAGAATATGTACATGGAGGATGCGGAGACGATTAGTGAGTATGCTATGAAGCTAACCACAATTGTTAATAAAATACGTGCACTTGGTACTAAGGTGGAGGAGACCACCGTGGTGGAGAAGCTTCTGCATACTGTCCCCGACAAATTTCAGCACATCGTCAGCACCATCGAGCAATGGGGCGATGTGACGAAGATGATTGTGACGGAGGCCATTAGACGTCTAAAGGCATTTGAAGAATCCATGGCAGGGCGTCGGCGTGACAAGGAAGGAGAACCGCATCTGCTAGTTGCACAAGCTGAACCACGATTAACGCGTGCCAAGTGGGAGGCCAAGGTTGCTGAAGAGAAGAAGAAATATCGCAGCAAGTTTGATAAGTCAAAAATTGACTGTCGAAAATGTGGTAAGTTTGGTCACTTTGCTGATGAGTGTGATGAAGTGAAGAAGGCGACCAAAGAAGTGGCGCAACTTGCCATTACAGATGACGATGATGAGTCGATGATGCTTTAATTCAGTGTAGAGGTGCACAAATAAAGCCAACAAGATTAAGGGGGTGATTGTTAGAAATTAATCTTATTTAAGTGTTTGTTTTTGTTGAGCTGTAGCGTGTGTGCTGCTCGGTGGTACGTGTGTCAGTCTTGTATGCGTGTGTGGCTAGGTGTTTGGTTCATTGATCATGGCGCAAGGTGAGGAGTAGGAAGAGGTCAAGTCTGTTTTGCATGGATGCATGCATGAACAATGTGCAACTGAACGTGAAGAGTGGTGCTCTACATGCAAGGAGATGTGGCCTGCATGTAGGAAACTGATTAGCGACTAAGTCATGGGGTGTTTGGTTGGGTAGTGCGGCCAAAACATGGCTAACATGGGTGTTTATTTAAACATTGTAATCAGCTTTAATTAGCAGTGTGAGTGGTGAAGTGCAGTGCAAGTGCTAGTGAGTTCCAGCGAAAAGACAAGTGCTAGTGTGTGTGTACAGTGCGACACAACAGAATACATGTGTTGTGTGCATGTTGTTCATTAGTGATTAGTGAATAAACAAAGAGTCTTTGTGTGTGTGATTTGTTGTGTCTTATGCTTCTTGTTTCTCTAGTTCGTAAGTATTCCAGTGAGTGTATTGCGTGCGTGTGCGTGTGTGTGAGAGTTGGTGAGAGAAGAGCTTGGGCCGTCATCCACGTGGGCATTGTCATTCTTCATTAATTGGATCGTCGGGGAATAGATGGAGCGATTGGAGGAAAAGCGAGGACGCACTTCCCCAACATTTTCTTTCTCTCTGTACTAGTACGCCTCTTGTATTAGAAGATAACGACTAATGTTCCTCGCGCGCATGATTATAAGGTTTGGGATGAAATTTCGAAATTACCTAATTATGTAGCTTCCTGACGTCCCAACACAAACTTACGAATAAAAATTTCTTGAACTACCTCTTTGATCGATACACATCACCCATGTTTCATCGCAAACACATTTCTTGAACTGCCTCTTTGATCGATACACATCACCCATGTTTCATCGCAAACACATCTGATCTGAGCATACAATTTGTACAACACAGAGCAAAAACAGTGGGTGGAAGATCACTTCCAGTTCTGAGCTCTCTTTCGCGCCAGGAACATGACCATGCGAGGGAAGAACGTCGGCTTGTGCTTCCCCTCCCCCTCGCCCTCCGTCACCGTCATCTCAGTCATCGGCATGTATCCTCTCGGGCTCAATATGTGCGGGTTCCCGCGCCCGTCGCCACCACCTGACGAGTCGTTGAACACGGAGATCTCCGCGAGGCCCGTGCGCGGCGACGCGGTCTCGGTGGCCAGCCGTCGCTGGTGCTCGTGCTCGTGCTCGGCGCGCCACTGCCTTAGCTCCCGCTCCGCTACCAGCTTCTCGAACTCCGCTTCTTCAGCCTCCGAGCTGGCCGCCTCGAGCGCCTGCCTCCTCTGCTCGGTCTGCTTCATCAGCCGGGCCAGCTTCTCCAGGCTCCGCACCTCCGCGTCCTTGGCTTCCTTGATCAGCTTCACCGCCTCGGTAACTCGATTACCGGCGGCCTCCTCCGTCTCCCGTGCCCGCCTGCTCAGCTCGTCGTACTCCTCAACCGTCAATGTCACGCCGTCTTCCACGTCTTGTCTTTGTGCATTTCTTGTCGGTTTGCCTTCCTCCATAAGCGCCGCGGCCGAGGCAGTGGCGACATCCTCCGACGTCGTCGCAGCGAGTATCTCCCGCATCACCGCTTCCAGGCGCGCCTCCATGGCGAGGACAGCGGCCTTGGCGACGCCCATATCTTCCCTGGCCTTGCTGACCTCCTCCCTCGCCGATTGGGCCTTGGCCTTGGCCTGATCTGCCTCTCGCCGTGCCTCGCCTATCTGTACATGCATCTTGGTTTCCTGGCCGCCCTCCTTTGCCCTTGCCTCCTGCGCCGCCGCGAGTGCGGAGTTCACCTGGCTCAGCTCCTCCTTGAGGGACGGGATGGACGCAGCCGTGTCTCCTTCGTTCCGCTGCAGAGCAGCGAGCTCCGCCTTCTGCTTCGCCAGATCAGCGTTCAGCGAGGCAGCGGCGACGCGCAGGCACTTCGCCTCGTCCTTGGCCTTATAAACGGACTCCTTGACGTCCTCGAGCTCCTTCTTGGCCTTGTCCAGCATCGCCCGTAAGCTTACCGTCGGCTTCTCTTTCTCCGTCGCCTCTTCGCCCAGGGTACCTTCGACCGCGCGGGCAAACAGCTCGGCTCTCAGGCTCACCAGCAGTTCCGAAGCCGCCGCCACCTTAGACCCGAGATCTTTCGCCGCCATTAGTGAGTTCTCCAGCTTCTTCACCTCTTGTTCGGCTAGCTCCAACTCCCTCTGCCATTGCACCTTGTCTTGGTCCAATGCGAGTGCTGTTTTCATTCTCTTCTCTTCCGCTTCGTCATGCGCGTGATGTGAAGCATCCAGATCTTCTTTCAGCGCCACGAGCTCGGCAGTGAGCTCCTCGACGGCCTTCTCAGCCTCATGCGACGAGGAGAGAGAGCCCCGCGCTCTCGCCGCAGCGGCTTCTGCCTTGGCTGCAGAGGCCGCGTGCTCCTTCCGCAAGGACTCCAGCTCTGCTTTCGCGGACTGCAAGTCAGCGAGGGCAGTGGCACGGCGCTCCCTGGCGACGTGGAGCTCCGCCTTCGCGGCGGTCCTCTCGATGATGCCCTGCTGTGTCTCCCGGAGCCTCAGCTCGGCGAGCTCTGAGTCCTGCCGTGCTCGCGCCTCCTCATCCTGCGCCTTCTCCAAGACCAGCTTCAGCTCATCGATCGCACTCTTGTTGCTGCCAAGCTCCTGCACAGCTTGGGCCTTGCCCGCCTCCGCTTCTTGTGATCTCTTCTGGTACTCGTCGATCTCTTCCTGCACCTTGTCAACCTCATCCTGGATTTGCTTGCGCCTCTGCGCAAGAGACAGATCACAGGAAAATTAGATGCTAATCACTTAACCAGAATTAAAATTAGCGGTCAATGCCAATGGACATGGAATCAATGATCACCTCTCTCCAATCAAGAATCCCTCCGAACTTGCTCACGGCGCCCTTAACTGAATCGATAGGCGCCGTGGTGTCGATGTGAGCCTTACCGTCGACGACCTGAATGAAACGGTCGGCAATCTCCGATGCTTTGTAGCTGATGCCTCCTGCTTTCATTTCAGCAGCTGACTTGCTGCCATTGGATGCAAGGGAGGCAGCTTCATGGTCTCGACCCCCTTGCTGCTGTTGGCATTGATCTCCCTCTGAAGCTTGGTGAGAGGTGGATGAATAACCGAGAGGTGACGGATCGACCCGGCTTCCCGCCAAATCCGAAGATGCAGGAGGAGCAACAGATGGCTGGGAAGTCCCTTCGTCCATCCCGCAGCATAAGTGTAGGAGACAGAAGATATATCTGACGGCAACATTTTCGCAGAAATTAAAGAAAGCTGTTCATATCTCCAAATACTCACTTGCAAACATGCATCTGTTCTTACTGAAACTTGTAAATCATAAATCCATCCTGTAATTAACGGTGAAGCAGAGATTGATACAAGCAAAGTTAAGAGCCAAGAAAGGCAACATCATAATGCAAACATGTTAAGCCAAGAGAAGGAACAGGTTGCAATGCTGCAGTGAGGACTACAATGAACATGCTCGGGACCTGCACTAACCTCATGGCGTATATATGGAGAAAAAGAAGGGGGAATTTGATGCCCGATCTAAGGAGAAGGAATGCGGACGAAGAGGAAAAAGGAGGAGCAGAAAATTCAGAAAGAAGCAGCAGCGAAGCATACCTGGATTGTCCCTGTCGAGCTCCTTCCTCGGACAGGAAGCCTGCCGATGAGAGAGAAGAGGGGAGGGGAGCAGATTGAAGGGAGGAGCTCCTAGCGTAGCGCAGCTAGCGTCAGCTCGGCCTTTGCGGGAGAGTGTGGTGGGGAGAGAATATCGCGCGCGAGCCGGGGACTCTTTTTTTTTTTTTGAGGCCGTCGTTAAAGACTTAAAGATGAGCTTGGGATTTTCTCGTGGACGTTGGAGGGCTTCTTATGGAGGCGGTCCCTGTCCAGAGCGAGACAGATTTGGAGGCTTTCGAGATGGGCCAAACGGGGTGGAAGAACTCCAGGCCCGGCCCAAGGAGGAGGAGCAGCCGTCATCCACCGGATCGCCGCGACGCCATCCACAAGCAAGAGCTGAGCTGAGGCCCGGCGTCGTCCGTCCACCGCTCGGAGCGAGCCGTAGCAGCCGCCCCGCCCCGGTGGATTGGAGGAGGAGACTGTTAGGATAAGATCTCAAGGAGAGGGGGCCAAGTCCCTCTCCTCCACGCCTAAGACTCGGACTCCCTAACAACTATCTCTTGGTCTTCCGCGCGTCTTGATCGGGGGCGCCCCAACCAACTCATGGTTGAGGGGCCCCTGCCGCCAGCGCTACAAATAAGGGGGGAAGACCTCCGGCTGCAAGGTATCCATACCTTGTACGTCCAAAACCTTTCCCCTACACTCCTATACGCAACCCGATCTACTCCTAGCGCTGCGCTGTGGGAAGCCCCCCTCGCCGCCAAGCACCGCCATGGCGTCCTCCTCATCGACCAACGCCAACGAAGGTACACGCATGTCTCTCTCTGTTTTTAATTACCTAAGACCTATGTCATGTTTGAACTTAGACAAACCCTACTAGATCTAACCTAGGAGTATCCACCTAATGCACTTAGATCTATCAATGGTATCAGAGCGGACCTAGGGCTAGGCTAGCTAGGGTTTGGACGTCGGACCGACGCCATTGATGCGTTTCTAAGAACCCTAAGCATCCCCGCGTCATCACTTTAGAACACTAAGCCCCCCTGTTAACCGAGCCCTGTTAACACCTCTAATCCCCCTGGAAGTCCCCGCATGAACCCTAGCCTAAGTACCCCGCACCCCCCTCTGGAAAACCTTCGGCAGGAAGTAAGAAACCACAAAAAAAATGAAAACCGAAAGAGGGGGGCTCAGATTTGGAAATTAGGGTTAGGGTTTTCACTGAAACCCTAACCCTAGCTAAGACTAAGGGGGCGGGGTTCTCACCGTGGGTCCTCGCCTCGCCGCGCCGCCGCTCGCCGGAGACCGCTCACCGTCGGCCTTTTCAGGTCGCTCGGTTTTCGGCCACCGCGGGCTAGCTCGACGGAGCCCCGCTCACCATCGGGTGAGCGCGGTGCTCCGGCCAGCTAGCCGGTGGCGGCGGACCGCTGGTCGCGCTCGCCGGCCGAGCTCCGCCGCGCCGCGCCATGGCCACTCCGCAAGCCGCTCCGCGCGCGCCGCTCTCGCTCGGGCTGGAAAAGGGGGAAAATGGTTTAGGGTTTTCTGGCCGGGGGTGCGTGGCCTTTTATACGGCCGACTTCAGCGCCTGGCCGTCAGATCAGATCCGACGGCTAGGATTAAGGGGACCGAAACCGGCCTAGGCAGGGGGGCGAAAAGCCGGCCCAGGCCCAGGTTGCGGGCGCGCGCGCGCCGAATTCCTAGCCTAGGCCCAGAACTCAGCCGGCCTGCTGCTTTGCGCTGGTGGGCCGAGCCTCTACACTGTTTGGGCCAAATTTCCTTTTTTATTTTTCCAGAATTAAGAAATTGTTTTCTGTTTTATTTATTTCTGGAAAATTAAGAAAAATGACCAAAATAAGATAAAATTAAGTTTAATGCGGGGAAAAATTTAGAAAATTTCATCATGATTATTAGCATTGTTCCAAATTTTTTGAGCAATTTTAGATTCTTTTTTATGTTATTTTCTGATTTAAATTAGTCCAACGACTCTTTTTTATTAGAAAATAATTGTTTTTTAAGTATTTAAATTCAGAATTTTGCTGATGATTAAACGGTGTATTATTTTAGTTTAAGAATTCCGCTGTGCTACCACTGTTTAATCATATCATTTTGCTCATCCAGTTTATTAAGTTTATTTTGTCGATTAAATTTGAACCAACGGGATAATTTAATTGACGCAATAAATTTTTCTTTTAGTTATATTAGCATAGTAATTTTATCTCCTGACCAACGTTGGTGATAAAATTACTGTGTTTTAAGTTGAATTGATTCTATTTCTGCCCAACGGTGATGTAGAATTAATTCCTATTTATTGAGTTTCCACATGCTGATTTGACCAACGTTGAATTTGCATGTCTCTTTTATGCCTGTAATTAACTCCCTGTTGATTATTATTCCTTATTTGGTCTGCTTTCTCAGTTGTCTAACATTGAGAAGCTCAATGGGGACAATTATGTCTCTTGGCGAGAGAATGTGTTGATTGCTCTCGCCATCTTAGATGCGGACTATTCCTTACAGAAAGCATGTCCCATTGAGCCTACTGAGCCTGTGATACGTAGTGGCGAGGCCGCTGACGCCTTTGCCACACGGCAGAAGGATTTTGCTCCGGTAAGAATGAAGTACGATATTGAGTACAATAAATGGAAGCAGTCCAACCGGAAGTGCTTAATGATCATTAAGAACTCCATTCTGGAGCCAATCAGAGGATCCATCCCTGATTGTGAGACAGCTACTGAGTATCTTAAGAGAGTGGAGAGCCAGTTTACTGGCTCTTCTAAGGCTACTTGTAGCTCCATAATTAAGAAGTTCATCATGGAGAAATACCATGGTGGCGGCATTAGAGATCACATTCTAAGAATGAGCAACTGGGCTTCTAAGCTGAAGTCCATGGAGTGTGTGCTGCCTTATAAGTTTGTGATTCATGTTATCATGAGTTCTCAGCAAAGATTTTGAGCACTTCGTCATTAACTATAACTCTCAGCCAGAAATTTGGACCTTAGAAAAATTAGTGTCCAACTGCATTCAAGAAGAAGAACGTATTAAGGAGGCTCGAGGTGGTGATTCAGTTCACCAAATTCAGGATAAAGGGAAGAAACATTCACCCCAAAGAAGAACACTAAGACTTTTAAGAGGAAGGGAAAGGCGCCGAAGGACAATGATGTTCCCCAAGGCGTCTGCAGGCACTGCAAAAAGGAGGGACACCACATGAAGGATTGTGTGGAGTTTCTCAAGTGGATGAGTAAACACGGTAATGATGAAATTACTTGCATTGATGAATCCTTGTATTTAGATTATTCTACCACCACTTGGTGGATTGATTCAGGTGCAACTGTTCATGTTGCTAACTCTTTACAGGGATTCGCTACGATGATAACTTTGGGAAGAAACGAAAGAACAATTAGAGTGGCGAATGGCATCGAAGCAGAAGTTGAAGCCATAGGAGATCTCCCTTTAGAACTTAAGAATGGCTTTGTAATTCTTTTGCGAGATGTACTCTATGTTCCTTCGATGAGAAGAAACTTAATTTTCGTTTCTTGTTTAGTGAATAATGGATATGATTGTCATTTTGGCGACAAACAATGTTCTATTATTTATGATAATAAAGTTGTGGGTCTTGCCTTCGAGCATGACAAACTTTATCTCTTATCTTTGAATGATTCAGTGAATTCCATTAATGAGAACGCATCGTCTAGCAAAACAAATAAGCGTAAGAGAATTAGCGACGTATCTTCAAAATTATGGCACTATCGTCTAGGCCATATTTCGAGGAGGAGGATTGAACGTCTAGTTAAGGAATCAATTCTTCCGCCTTTAGAATTCGCAGACTTAGATCAATGCATAGATTGCATTAAGGGAAAATACGTCAAACAGATTAAGAAAGGCGCGAAGCGAAGCACGGGAGTTTTATAAATTATTCATACGGACATTTGTGGTCCATTTCCTGTGACATCTGTAGATGGTTATGATTCATTCATAACATTTACAGATGATTATTCGCGCTATGGTTATATTTATCCAATTAAAGAACAATCAGAAGCCTTGGATAAATTTAAGATATTTAAGGCTGAAGTAGAAAATCAGCATGATCTAAAGATTAAGATAGTGAGATCTGACCGTGGAGGGGAGTACTACGGTCGTCATACCCCGTATGGCCAAGTTCCTGGACCTTTTGCAAGGTTTCTACAGAAAAATGGTATAGTCTCCCAGTATTCTACACCGGGCGAACCTCACAAAATGAAGTTGCAGAAAGGTGCAATCGCACCTTAATGGACATGGTAAGAAGCATGCTAAGTTATTCCACTCTACCGGTTGGTTTATGGATGGAGGCATTAAAAACCGCCATTCATATTCTTAATCGGGTTCTGAGTAAGTCGGTGCCCAAGACACCGTATGAGTTATGGATTGGACGAGAACCCTCTCTAAATTATTTTAGAGTATGGGGATGTCCAGCTGAGGCTAAAGTTTTTAACTCAAATATTGGTAAGCTAGATCCTAAGACAGTGAGTTGTCATTTTATTAGCTACCCAGAAAAATCTAAGGGTTTCTGTTTCTACTGTCCTGGTAGACATACTAAATTTGTAGAAACGAGACATGTAGTCTTTTTAGAAGACGCTATGATCAGGGGAGCACAGTATTAAGAGAAATTAGCCTTGAAGAGAAGCGAGTCTGTGTACCTACTCCTATGATTCAAGAGCCAATTTTTCATATACCTGTGATAGCACCTATTTGTCCAGCACCTGAAGTTGGACCTTCATTAGCGACACCTGTTGTTCATGAGGTACCTGTTATTCAGGAGCCTGTAGTTCCAGATGTTGCTAATGAAGAACAAGAAGAACAACCCCCTGTCTTAGAAAATAATGTGCCAGTTGAAGAGGACATCATAGAGAATGATGTACCAATTCAAGAAGACATTAGGGATGGTGATATCCCAGTTCAAGAGAACATTAGGAGATCACAAAGAGTAAGGAAATCAGCTATTCCTGATGACTATGAGGTTTATATGAGTGAAGAAATTCAAATGGAGGGCGATCCCGCCTCTTTTGAAGAAGCTATGAGAGGGCCTCACTCTTCTAAGTGGCTTGAGGCCATGGAGGATGAGATGAGGTCTATGAGTACCAACAAAGTCTGGAAATTAGAAGAAATTCCTAAAGGAGCCAAAACAGTAGGCTGCAAATGGGTCTACAAGGTCAAACGTGACTCCCAAGGGAATATAGAAAGATTTAAAGCCAGACTTGTTGCTAAAGGCTTCACTCAAAGAGAAAGAATAGACTATAATGAGACATTTTCTCCTGTCTCATCTAAGGATTCATTTAGAATAATTATGGCTTTAGTGGCACATTATGACTTAGAGTTACATCAAATGGATGTAAAGACGACATTTCTCAACGGGGATCTAAATGAGAATGTCTATATGGCACAACCCAAGGGTTTTGTCATAGAAGGGAAAGAAAATTTGGGATGCCATTTAACTAAGTCCATTTATGGTCTTAAACAGGCCTCTAGGCAATGGTATATCAAATTTGATGAGATAATTAGAAAATTTGGGTTTAAGGAGAATGAAGATGATAATTGCATTTATGCTAAGTTCAAGAACGGGAAATTTATTTTCCTAGTCTTGTATGTGGATGACATCCTACTAGCAAGTAGCGATGTTAATCTACTATTAGAAACTAAGAAGTTCTTGTCCTCTCATTTTGACATGAAGGATCTTGGAGAAGCTTCATATGTATTAGGAATTGAGATTCTCCGAGATAGAACTAAGGGGGTATTAGGATTATCACAGAAGGCATACTTAAAGAAAATACTGAGAAAATATAGTATGCATGCATATAAGCCTTCGCCTGCTCCGATAGTCAAGGGTGATAAGTTTGGGAATTTTCAGTGTCCCAGGAACCAATATGAGATCGATCAAATGAAGTCGGTTCCATATGCTTCTGCTGTCGGAAGCCTAATATATGTTCAAGTATGTACACGCCCTGACTTAGCTTTTGCCACCGGGATGCTTGGCAGATATCAGAAAAATCCAGGTATAGATCACTGGAAAGGAGTTAAGAAAGCCTTGAGATATGTGCAAGGCACAAAAGGCCTCATGCTCACATATGAAAGAACAAATAACCTTGAGATAGTAGGTTATTCAGACTCAGATTTTGCGGGATGTGTGGATACTGAGAAGTACACATCAAGTTATATATTCACACTCGCAAAAGGAGTCGTGTCGTGGAAAAGCTCCAAACAAACTGTGACGACATCTTCCACGATGTATGCCGAGTTTGTAGCATGTTATGAGGCCACCGGACAAGCACTATGGTTTAAAAAGTTTATTCCCATTTTAAGAGTGGTCGACAGCATTGAAAAGCCACTTAAGTTGTGCTGCGACAATGAGCCAGCAGTACTGTACTCCCATAACAACAAGAAGAGTGGTGCTGCCAAACACATCAACATTAAGTACTATGTTGTTAAGGAGAAAATCCAAGATCAGACTATAAGTCTAGAGCATATAAGTACCAAGCGCATGCTTGCAGATCCGCTTACAAAAGGCTTACCACCCAACGTGTTCAGAGAACACTTAACCGGTATGGGTTTAAAGGAAAGACTATGATCATTGGATTTATAAGGGCCCAAAATAAGTTTGGAAAATATTTCAGAATAGTAAAATGTGTTGTAGCTGTTGAGTCGCATAGTACGTAACTGACTATTGTGATGCATCATGCTCTATGCATTGATCTATAATGAGATAGACGTAATGTTAAGATAAGTTAAGAACTAAGTTGAGATCTAGGGGGAGAATGTTAGGATAAGATCTCAGAGGAGAGGGGGCCGAGTCCCTCTCCTCCACGCCTAAGACTCGGACTCCCTAATAACTATCTCCTGGTCTCCCGCGCGCCCTGATTGGGGTCGCCCCAACCAACTCATGGTTGAGGGGCCCCTGCCGCCAGCGCTACAAATAAGGGGGGAAGGCCTCCGGCTGCAAGGTATCCATACCTTGTACGCCCAAAACCTTTCCCCTACACTCCTACGCAACCCGATCTAATCCTAGCGCTGCGCGGTGGGAAGCCCCCCTCGCCGCCATGCACCGCCATGGTGTCCTCCTCGTCGACCAACGCCAACGAAGGTACACGCATGTCTCTCTCAGTTTTTAATTACCTAAGACCTATGCCATGTTGGAACTTAGACAAACCCTACTAGATCTCACCTAGGAGTATCCACCTAAGGCACTTAGATCTATCAGAGACGTGACCGGACGAGACGAGGTTGTGGAGATGAGGCACGCCTTCGCGTCACCACGGCTGGCGCCGCACGCGGTCGGCCCGTCCTTGGTCGCCGCCCACTGCGCCTCCTCCGCCGCCGCCTCCGCCACTTACGTTGAGTGAGACCTCAAACTTTTCTGCTTCCTAGTGAGGTTCTGATAGGTTGGCCTGCTGAAATGCAGATCATGTGTCGTTCGTTAAAGAAATTGCCATCGCCGATCCCCCGAAGAATCTTCACTCGTTGCTCAATGTGCTGCAGGCGCGTGGTAATCTTCACCCTGGGTGATGAACCGATGCTGTATTGCTAGTTTATAATAGGAATTTTTGCTCTTATGTCACAAAATTGAGTGATGTTTACTTTTTTGTCACGTTCTGTGTGTTTGACAACTGGGCCCAAAGGCCACATGTCACACACTCATATGGGGCAAAAAAACAAATTTCACCAACTTATATGTAGCATGAATGCAAATCTCCCATAATAGGCAGAATATTTATACTCGTTAGTTTGATGTTTGGTAGGTGAAAAGCTAGTTTCTCCAGGCACGAGAAGGGGCCTGATTCCACTTGTCGTTCCCTTGTCAGAAAGTCCAGCAGGTTCGAATGTGTTCCAAACGGGCTGATTCACTTGAACAAAGACCACAAACATTTATTATTTAAGTTGAGAAGCCTTTGCTTCTACCTGACATATTAGTCCTAATGTAGGTAATTTAACATCCCTACTGAGATGGCTAACTGCCCCAAGTGGGTAAGTTGTTCTTTTTTATGCTACATGTTTTAGTGGTGTTGCACCTCGGGGGTTGGTATCTAAATTTTAGGCATGTATGCCTTTAGGATAGGGGTGAAAACGGATCGGATACGGACAAATATCACTAATATCATATCCTTTTTCATATATTTTTTCGGATTCGGATAATCCGGATACGGATACGGAATCGGATATCATTGAATACGAATACAGAACGGATATGAATCGAATACGAATACAGTTACGAATACTTACCGAATATCAATAATGTATTTATTTATTCATGATCACAATTCACAATACACAAATGACAAATTGACAAGTAATAATTAACAGCACATGAATCATTACGAATATGAAAATCAACATACAAGTTAACATTACACAAATCACAACAAATAGAGTTCACATAAATGTGAATATACAAAAAAGATGCATGAGCAGTGAAATAAAACCATCACTATTCTGATTTCTGCATGTACAGTAATTACCTGAGCCGGCAGAGCGGGGAGAGAGGGTGGCAGCGGCGGGGAGAGGGCCGGCGCGGCGGGGGAGAGGGAGGCGGCGGCGTGTTTCTATGATTAAAATACAACATATCTAATCTTATAAAAAATCACATTTTTATACATAAGTTTGCTATTTTTAATTCATTATGTATGTTTCTTTGATTTATATTGAAATTTAACAAATTTGAACTTACAAGTGCATGAAATAATGAACTAAAAATTCTAGAAAAATCATATTCATGCATGTGAGTCTATTTTAAGTCAGTATCCACTAAATTGAAAGATATTTTTAAAAAAAAATGTTACGACACTCGATGGACAACATAGAACTTAATGAAATTTTAATTCTAAAAATTTCAAATCAAGTCAGCAAAATACGATACATCTCATGGTATCATCATACGATACATAGATGTTGTGATAAAAATTTAAAATTATTTTGACAAAGTTTGCATCTACGATGTTAAGAAAGATGGAGATTTGAGAGTAATGAGTTAGAATGTTAAGAAGAATGTGATAGGTTTAAAAACAAATTAATAGTTAAATCTTTGTTTAAATTTGATTTTTTTCTATGATTAAAATACAATATATCTAATCTTATGAAAAAATCACATTTTTATACATAAGTTTGCTATTTTTAATTCATTATGTATGTTTCTTTGATTTATATTGAAATTTATTAAATTTGAACTACAAGTGCATAAAATAATGAACTAAAAATTCTAGAAAAATCATATTCATGCATGTGAGTCTATTTTAAGTCAGTATCCACTAAATTGAAAGATATTTTTAAAAAAATGTTACGACACTCGATGGACAACATAGAGCTTAATGAAATTTTAATTCTAAAAAATTAAAATTAAGTCTGAAAAATACGATACATCGCATGGTAACATCATACGATACATAGATGCTGTGATAAAAATTTAAAATTATTTTGACAAAGTTTGCATGTACGATGTTAAGAAAGATGGAGATTTGAAATTAACGAATTAGAATGTTAAAAGAAATGTGGTAGGTTTAAAAACAAATTAATAGTTAAATCTTTGTTTAAACTTTTTCTATAATTAAAATACAACATATATTAATTTATGGAAAATTTGGATATTGTTATATGTCAATTTGCTATTTTTCATTAATTCATTGTGTTTCTAAAATTTTAATTGAAAGAACTAAAAAAATATTTTTTATTTATTAAAAAAATTTATCTGTTTAAAATTATTGAAATTTATCCCATTTTTAAAAATATATATTTTTTAAAAAATATTCTTTATTTTTTTAAAAAAAATATTTTTTAAAAAAAATAAAGAAGATTTTTATTTCAAACTCCTTGGGCGGTTGGGCCATGGCGCCATGGCGGTGGGCCTGCCTGCCAATCTGCCATAGTGCCATATAAAGGCCTATTATGTGATGCGGGCCTGCAGTGTGGCCACTGGGCCTATATTTTTAATGGGCCGGATATCCGAATAAGAACTATCCGGATTATCCGAATCCGTATCCGAATCCGACGGATATCAAACATATCATATCCGTTTCCGTATCCGAAAAAAATATCCGAATCCGAATCCGTATCCGAAAAATCCGTATCCGAATCAAAAAAATCCGAATCCGAATCCGTTTTTCCGGATACGGTCGGAAACTATTCGAACCACTTTCACCCCTACTTTAGGATGGAAATGCCTGTAGTGGAAGTTTGTAATCATGGGCTATGGCTTTTGGCTAAGAATGTAAGCTATATTGCTACTTGCTTATAATTTTCATTTACTGAATGCAACCACATAACAGATTACTGTTTACATTCTACTTGTATCAGGTGAACCAATATATTCACAGAATGCTCGTTGAGGCTGATATTAGTGATTACGGTGATGATGTATGGTCTGCTGTGGGTGATGCCGGTAAAAATCTTTACACAAAAGGTGATTTCAAAGAGTCGCAGATGGGTGATCTTGATGCCTATTTGTTGAAGAAGGTTGAGAGATAATTATAACATCTCAATTCTTAATTTCTGGCTACAACCTTTGTACTGATGTTCTACTGTAGGTTGGCCTCTTTCCTGATGTTATAGAAAGGAAAACATCACGTCATCTAGAAAAAGGAGATCACGTAAATCTCTTGTTCTATCCGTGATGCATATTATCATGTCTATATGGTAAAACTTAAATGTGCATTGCTTTTGCCCTCAGGTCTCAGCTCTTATTACTGGAGAATTCTATACTAGAGATCACTTTCCTGGATTTGGAAGGCCTTTTGTGTTCAACTCAGAGATTTTAAGAAGGTACCAGTCTACTACAAAGAGCAGTATAATTATGTATTTTTTTTCTTTTCTAGCAATAATATATTTTATGTCACGGCCCTCAACTAGCGGAATGTAAGGGAGAGAGCGGAGGGCATAGCCGTGGTAAACGGGGAGAGTGAGGGTGTGTTGTCCCTTGCTTCCCTGGTGTTGTGACAGCTAGGAGAGTGATAGAAGATATTTCTCTTGTATTTAAAAAGACAGAAGTACAATGAATGTATATAGGGCCTCAACCAAGAGTCCATCATCCTGATTTATAGCAACAAAATCAGGGAGGAGATCTGGGAGACTTGGGCGCAAAGGAAAGAGTCAGGTGGGAGAGACTAAACCACCGACCATATAAAAGGCAGGAGATAAACTAAACAGGAAGGAGATATATAATATCTCTAATACCTCTGCAGTCGGAACGTCGATATGACAGACGTTAAGACCATGGTTGTCACGGCGCCCCGGCGAAACCAGTCGCCAGGGGACCGACTAGGCGTCGCCTAGGCGACCAATCAGCAAACATAAGTCCATAATACTTAGTGACCATAATACATTTGCAGGATTTATTTGAATGCAACAGTAAACATAAGTCCATAGCAAATTAGCAATATAGCATACAGGATTCAAAGTTCATACTTCATAGCACACATGCACAATAAACATAAGTCCATAGCAAGCAAACAAAGTAAAGATTCAAACTTTAAACAAGCAAAAGATAGATAAACCATGCAAGTGCAACTTCAGAACCTTGCAATGAAACCAAACATTGCCCGCGCCTAATGGTTCTAATCAACATCAAACTCTATATCGTCGTGGCCCCTCTCATTGGCATTTCGTGGAGCACAATCTTGAGGACTAGACGGTGGTTGGCCATAATCATCTTCAATATCAAGGTCATCGGCCACATAGTGATCTTCATCATCTTCCTCTCCTCCAGATACTTGCTCTTCTTCTTCAATAATTGAAGTAGAAGTTGGAACACTTCGACGAATACGAGCATACGTCCTAGTTATCCTAGGTGCCCGAAGTGATTCACTTGCACCAATGACTTCATCAACATGAGACCAAAAGAGATCATCTCCAGGATGGACTTCATCATTTCCCATCAAGTGAACCCATTCATTGTCCCATTGGAACTCTTCTAAGATCAATGGGTTGAAATTTGTTCCTTCAACCCGTCTCTTTCTAAACCTTTCCGCAATCTTCATGTTGTATTGAACATAAACCAAGTCATTCAGTCTTTTGTGCTCCAAGCGATTCCTTTTCTTTGTATGGATCTACAAATTAATTAGTAGTTACTAATATAGCAATGTATGAATGAAAGACAAGTTTCAAGTACTCAAGTAGACAACTAGACATGATTTGTAGTTGCTTACAAATTCAAATATGCTCCAATTGTGCTCACAACCAGAAGCTGAACAACAAAGACCAATGATGTGTCTTGCAAAAGTTTGTAGCTCTCTACTTAGTCCACCAAAAGCACCCCACCAATCAACTACAATAGTTGTATAAATATGTTAGAGCTAGACCATTTCAATTCACACATTGAAACATAGAATATAGTATAGGATCGTAGGTCTTACGAGGGTTTTTGGTTTTTTGTTGCTTCACTGCCAATGGCTTTGCAAAGATCCCCTTGTGTTCTCATAGTCATCCGCTTGATTACTTATTTTTGCAAGCAAATCATCATCATCAAACATCATAGTCTCAAGGATATCATTGAAGGCAACTTGGAGTCTAGAAGCCTCATTGTCATCTTCTTTGGAGATGTCAAAAAATTTATTTGGATTCAAAAATAGTGCAGCCCCATGAAGTTTTTGCTCCATTTGATTCACCCACCTTCTATCTATGATGTCCAGTACCTTCTTTAGAACCCTAGGTTTGCTTTCAAGAGCGATGCTTATCTTTTTTTCTTGCTAGATACATAGTTGTAGCAATCTCTGGCATGGCAGGCTTCTCATCTCTATCAGCAATCCTCAAAGCAATAAGCAAAGGCTGAGATGCTCTAATGCAATCCATTACGGTGTTCCGGAACTGAGTGGAAATCACGATATCAGTAGCTTTCTTCCCAACCCCCGTGAAAGCCAATTTGGACCTAGTCCAATCATCACTACGAAAGAGCTTCCTCAAAGCATCCTTTTGCTTCAATAAACTCTGCAAAGTGAGAAAAGCAGTGGCAAACAGAGTGGCTATAGGTTTAACCAAATCTCTTCCTCTTGTATGCTCTCTCATTGCATCGAGAAGCCTCTCATGCCTATAGATGAAGGTAGTCAATCGCTTGGCATGGTTGATGCCCTTCTTGAAGTCCTTTATGTTTGCAATGTCCTCTAACATAAGGTCTAAACAATGTGCAGCACAAGGTGTCCAAAAAATTTTAGGATACTTGTTCCTGATAATTGCACCAGCAAGCTTGAAGTTGGCCCCATTGTCAGTGACTATTTGAACTACATTAGCCACACCCACATCAAGAATCCTCTTCTCAAGCATATCTGCCAGGACTTCTCTAGTTGCAACCTGGGAGGATGCATCTACAGACTCTAAGAAGGTCCCTTCATGACAATTGACAAGGAAATTTATCAAGTGTCTCCTCCTCTTATCAATCCATCCATCAGACATGATTGTACAACCATATTTTTTTCATGCAACCTCTAGCCCCTCTCTTATAGCTAAAACCTCTTTTTTTGCCTTGGCAAGTAATGGCACCCTTAGCTCATGGTAACTAGGAGGCTTATACCCATGCCCATATTGTCCATTGGACTCCACCATAATCTCATAGCTCCTCGAATTTGTAGCATTGAATGGTATGCCACATTGATAAAAGAAGTTCGCAACATGCCTATCCACCCTCTCTTTTTCTTCCTTGGTTCTCATGCATTGCTCTATGGATGTTTGGGCATGTTGCTTCGAATGCCTTTCCTCAACCACCTCTTCTGGAGTCTTCTTTATTATTGAAGCAACTGACTTTGTCACCTTAGCCACCAATGTGAAACTAAGAGCAGCCGCCTTCCTTTTTGTCGTTGTCCCTGAACTTGGGACACTAGAAGACGCGACAGACACCTTTGATGATGCTTGTTGATTGACCTCAACCTCCTGAACCTCATCATCTTGCTCATGTCCTTGTTCCTCCTCATCATCTAAAATTATCTTGGTTGATCTTGTAGTCTTCTTCATGTACTCTTGCATCTCTCTCATTATTGTCGTGGTTGTTTTGCTACATGTTTGCACATCACCAAAACCAACGACAAGGTGTTGTTTCAACCTTTTGATACCCGAATGCATTTGCTTCCCACATAAAGTACATTGCACCAAATCTTTGTTCGTAAAGTCCGGCCAAAATCCATACTTCCACCCAGGATCCTTCGACTTGGCCTTTCGCTTCGGATCCTTTGATGGATCATAAGCAACCTCCCCCTGCGGGGCACCACTACCTCCACTTGTATCTGCCATTGTTGCTGCTGTTGTTGACTTGCTGCTGTTGTTGTTGTGCTGCTGTTGCTGACTTGTTGTTGTTGCTGTTGTGCTGATGTAGTGTTGTGTTGTTGCTGCTGCTGCTGCCTGCCTGCCTGCTGCTGCTGCTGCCTGTTGTTGCCTGCTGCCTGCCTGCTGCGGTGAGAGAGCAGGGGAGGGGGAGAGGATGAGAGAGGCAGAGAGGAGAGAGGCACCACGGGGAGGGGTAGCAGAGACAGCGGCGATGCAAGGGGAAGGGGTAGCAGAGGGCCAGAGGCGGCAGCGCACGGGGAGGGGTAGCAGAGGCGTCGGCTGGCGGCGCAAGGGGCAGAGGCAGCGGTCGGCGGTGCAAGGGGAGGGGTAGTAGAGGCGGCAGCGCCGTGCATGGGGAGGGGTAGCATAGGCGGCGGCTGGCGGCGCAAGGGGCAGAGGCGGTGGCCAGCGGCGCAAGGGAAGGGGTAGCAGAGGCGGCGGCCGGCGGCGCAAGGGGCAGAGGGTGGCGGCGCAAGGGGAAGGGGAGATAGTCGACTCAGTTGAGAGGGGGGCTAGGGCGACGCCTTAGTCGAAGGCACATTGACCTAGTCGGCCGCCTAGAGACGCCTGGCGACCACCTAGTCGCCATGGGCGACGCCTTGAACGGCCAGGCAGGCGCCTAACTCCACCAGGCGAGGCGAGCCGACATGGCGCTCGACAAGGACCACCTGGACGCCTAGTCGGCGCCTAGGTGTCGCCTAGGAGATGCCGTGACAACCATGGTTAAGACTGGTGCGAAACTCGCAAAAAACAGATGTAGGAAGCCCCTTAGTGAAGATATCAGCAAACTAGGATGTCGTTGGCACATGGAGGACCTGAACATCACCAATGGTGACGCGCTCATGGACGAAGTGAAGGTCGATCTTGACATGCTTTCTCTATTGATGCTGAACTAGGTTTGTTGATAAGTAGACAACACTAATATTATCACAATGGACCAAAGTGCTCTTCATCAGGGGACTGTGGAGTTCTGTTAGCAGCTATCAGAGCCAGCAGGCCTTAGCCACTCTATTTGCGACTGCTCGGTACTCACCTTCGGCACTGGAGCGGGAAACTGTGTTTTGCCACTTGGAGGACCAAGAGACTAGGTTGTCACCTAGGAACACAGCGTACCCGAAAGTAGACTTGCGAGTGTCTGGGCAATCAGCCCAATCAACGTCGGTGTAGACGATTAGTGTTGATGGCTGTAGCAGAAGACCATGACCAATCGTCCCTTGCAGATAGCGTAAGACTATGATGATTTCGATGATACTGATATGTCATCTGGCGTGTTTTATTTATTTCTATCGGAGTACAAGCCGATAGGTTATCTTTAATTCCATGTTCTATTTCATGTGCGCTTGGGAGATACCCATCGGCCTTCTCCCGTGATTGTCTCGTCCTATCGGCCGACAGCGTATTCAGCTCGATTGTCCTGCAGTAGTCATCGGCCTTATGGACGATCGACACATTCGTTCATGATTATCTTATCCTCACCATAGTCATCGGCTTGGCAACCGATCGGCTCTGCTATTAATGCTATTGTTTTCTTTGACTCTTTATCAATTGTAGGGTCAAATTGATTGACACGCTTAGAACCTTCTTTTCTAAGATTAAAGGACCTGCACTGGAGTTAAGCAGATCTCCTAGGCCACGCGTGTGACCCAAAACTACACCAACAGGTACTGAGTGGGGTCATCAACAGGTGTGCCGATAGTGGAGGAGACTTTGGCATGTCTGTTTATGGGTGTACTACACGGTTTACAGTTGGTCATTCCAGCACGCTCATGAACATCCAGAGTATACTGCCGTTGACAGAGAAAAAGACCCTCATAACACTACTGAACAACTATGCCTAGAAAGTGGTGGAGGACACCAAGGTCCTTCATGGAGAATTCCTTCTAAAGCGCAGCGATGATGCGACGAAGGAGATCCTAGCTAGAGGCAGTGAGGATGATGTTATCCACACAAAGAAGTAAGTATGCTCGGCCTGCCCCGTGGTGATAGATGAACAATGAAGTGTCGGACTTGGTCTTAGTGAATCCCAATTGGAACAAGTGGGCAGCAAAGCGATTGTATCAAGCACGAGGCGCCTGCTTTAGACCATAGAGGGATTTGTTGAGGCGGCAAACAACATGTGGTTGGGCAGAATCAACAAAACCTATTGGCTAGGAGCACTAGACTGTCTCAGTGAGAGTGCCATGTAAGAAGGCATTCTTGACATCGAGCTAGTGAACCGGCTAGTGCTGGGAGAGTGCCAAAGATAGGATAGTACAGACAGTCATAGGCTTGACCACTAGGCTGAATGTTTCGTCGTAATCCACACCAGGGCGTTGAGTAAAGCCACAGAGAACCCAACATGCCTTATATCTATCAAGGGAACCGTTGGCATGGAACTTGTGTCGGAAAATCCACTTGTCGGTGACGACGTTGGCGATGGTAGGGTGAGGGAGGAGATCCATGTGTTGTTGGAGAGTAGGGCATTGTACTCTTCTTCCATTGCATGGCGCCAATGAGGGTCGGTGAGGGCATTGCGATAGGTCTTCGGAATAGGCGAGAGATCCATGGCACTGAAAGCTATCGGCAGTCGGAAGTCAGACTTGCCGCGGGTGGCCATGTCATGCTAGTTAACCACCGGGGTGATGTGGACAACACTCGATGGTAATTGAGCAAGAATAGGAGCCATAGGTGGGTACATCGGGGTGGGCGCAACGGTGGTAGTGCGACGATGACGACTATAGACCAACAAAGGTGCAGTCGGTGGCGCGGGTGCGTGTGGTGCTGTCGGGGCAGCTGTGGCCGCGCGTGGGACCTTGAGAGGCATGACCGGTGGCTCCGGGTGTTGTGGGTCAGCAGTGTTCAGGGTGGCGTCATGCAAGGAGATTTGCTGCAGGTGAGGGATTGTGGCGCCCCGATTTACCAAAATCGAGACATTATTGAATTTCCATAGAAAAACAATAATACAAGAGGTTCATCATGCGACAATCGTACATACAACAGTATTCATGGTGCGCAGACCATGTTTATTACATCAGAGTTTAATAAAAACGATAAAAATAATTAAAAAGCACGACGAACGCCTTCTCCAGGATTTTTCTTCTTGACTGGGTCGCTACTCCAGACCATCTTCATAGTAGGCATCCTCTGTGGGGTCCAATGGGTATGAGTACAAAAAGTACTCAACAAGCCACCGCAAATGCAAGTAATAATGCAGGATAATAAACAAGGAAGGGTAAAGGCTAACATTGCGGAAAAGTACATTTCAGTTATTGCATTTAGTGTAGTCAAATTTAATCATGCGGAAAAGTAAACATGAGCATCAACAACATCATCTAACTCGAGGAGTACGTTTTTCCTCCTCGCACAACAGTCCTTACATGTTAAACCATCATGCACATACATATCCAAAGTAATCTAACTGTGGGATGTCACGCAACCCGCCCTTGACCGTGGGCTCGGCTTTTCGAAAAGATTTATGACTCTGATCAGAGATGTACTACTGTACCCACAAGGCACGCACTCATCCCAAACGAGATGACCCATACCATGGGAACTCGTGCCAAAACCTCGGCATGAAATGCTCCAAGCGATAACCACCCGCTCTAGGTTTCGCCGGCGCGCCGGGCCGCATCCCGGCTAACGTCGCACCCCCTTTTGCGCCACATTGGTACAAGCCACCCGCAGGTGCTGCTTGACCCATCTCCAAATGGTGGCCTCGGTTTGGAACACTACATACCTTAGTTAGGACTTACCCATTAGACTTGTGGTTAGTACGGATGTGTATTGCAACGGATCCCTCAGACCGGTCCTTATAGTGCCCCGGGTGCTACCGACCAATGCCCTAGCTTGCACCCGGAACCCACCATGCATACACTCACAACCATAACTCATCACCAACAGAATTCCAAGGATAAGAAGTAACGGGGATCATATAGTAGAACCATCTTGCTACGACTCATTTTTATCCTATAGCGATCGTGTCAATACATTGGACACTAGCTAATATCATTAACCATATGGTGACAAGGAGGTTAGGCGAGATAGCATGGCTTGGGTTGCACATCAAGGTCGGGGATCCTAAATAAATATATCGTAAGGGTTTTATTTGACTAATGCATGTATAACCTATGTGTTTTAGCGATAGTTTAATAAAACATGGGTTCAATATGCTCAAAAGATTGGTTTGGTGACTTGCCTTGTTCAGCGAAAGGCGAGGGAGGGACTTCCGGGAAGTATTATGGCTCCTCGGTGGCGTCGTAGTCTATCCAATATAAATAAAATAAAATAAAATAAATACAACATCCAATCTAAACAATATAAAATCACCCAATGAGCACACAGGTTTAAGTTGGTTTGATTTAAAAATAAATCAAGTTGTTAAGGTTCTGAAGTTCATTTCATAAATAATTTAAAAGAAATTAAAATGAAGTGTTGCCCTTTGAAAAAGGGGTTTTAAAAATGATTATTCTCATTTTTAAGTTCTCTAATAAATTTAAAATGAAAGGTCCATAGAAAACTTAGTGGTTTGTCCATATCAACAGGGAATAAATAAATATAAGCTTTAATGGAATTTAAATAATTAAATTTACATTTTTACCCTAAGGGTATTTGAATGCTCATTTCAATAATTATGAAAAAGTCTGAAGTAACATACTGTTTTTATTGAACTAAAGCGTAGAGAATAAAATTATAAATTTTCTGAAGTTGAAATGACAATTTTTAGAGTTCAAATGCGCCAGATATGAATTTTACAAGTTTAAAACAGTTTCTGGAATTTATTTTAAATTTAAATCCCCTCGGGTCCACGGTGAGCCAGGCCCACGGTGAACCCGCGCACTGTGCGCGAGGGCGAGGCGGGGGCGTTAAGTGAAAATGGACGCGCGAGATTAAAAGGTCGAACCTGTATGCGATGGACGACTGAGATTAAACGCGGGTTTTTAAATACTAACGGACGCACGAGATTAAAATGTACCCCTTCGCGCAGATCCAACGGCGAGATTAAACCACACATGGGATTTAGTCAGTACCGTTATATCCAGATCGCACGGCGCGGATCGAATCCGACACGGCACGGGTACTCGACCCGTGCCGGTCGTCTTCTCCGGCGACGGCGAGCGGGCCAGAGGCCACGGCGAGCGACGGCGGTCGTACCTAAGGCCTAAAACGGAAAGAGGGCGACTAGGGGGTTATGAGGTGATGGAGACTCGGGGGTGGCCCGATCTTTCGGTGAGTTGATAAGATAAGGTAACTTCGATTGGAAGGAGATGACGTTGACGACCCGACTACAACCGTACGAGATGTTCGTGTTGCGCCTTAGCGATCGATACACCAACTCCAAGGGTTGTTGATCTTATCGGTGATCAACCTTGTTCCTGCAAGCAATCGAAGAACGAGCAAGAACAAGATAAAGGAGCAACTAGAATTGCTGGATATGAAAGACGCACAAAGGGTAGTTGGGGTTCTGAAACGTGAAACCGGTGATCTAACCGATCACGAGTTTACACGGACAAGTAGCATGGGCTAAACTTTTATCTAATCAAAACCCGCATTACAACTGAAGTGTTGGCGTAAAAGTTACACCAACAGGTTCTCGGTAATCAAGAACAAACAAACAAGAGGTTTGTGCTTTAGGACAAACTTGAGCCTCCGTAAAGGATAACAACTCAAGAGGTCCGAATGTATATGCTTGAACAACTAGTTCTGCCTCCTTCTTACAAGGTACAATGGGGGGTATTTATAGGGAGAAAGGCTTAAGGAATAGACCTATTTACCCCTATATTACGACTGACATGGTAGAATTTATTCAATATTATAAACAAGGTAATACACGGTAAAGTGCCGTAGGGTAGATGGATAAGCAGGACATCCAATCAATCACGTCTTCCTGCTTCGAGGCCTCCTTCTTCCATTCGGAGGGTCCTCTGTGACTTCGCATCGTGACACCCTCCGACCGTACCGACGTATCCTTCGAACATCAGTCCACCACCTTCAGGATCTTCCTGGAGCCCACGGAGGGTTAGCCTTTAAGTCTTGGAAATGAAGTAATTTCCCCCAACAGTAGCCCCTCGAATACGCCTTTCTGTAGATAACCTATTTTTAGAAAGAAGGCAGTATACGAAAGGAACATTTCTAGTTTCTGAGGCTTAAAGGGAATTCGAAGATGTTATGACTTAGCTCAGGATTTTAGGCCCAATATTTTAAAACCTTCGTCTCCGAGTTTTGGCACAGTGAAAGAACTCCCTGGGAATAGAACGGTTTCGGAGTATGAACGTCACGAAAGCGGTTACGGAGTGCCCTTTGTCGTGGAGACGGTTACGGAGTGCGAACGTCGTGGGGTACCGTCAATTTGACCGTTACGGCGCAGATAGCCGTTACCCTCTGTAAAAAAGGTAACGGTCGATTTCTTCAGCGGTTGCACGCCGTTCCAATTACCAGCCCCACATGTCGGTGACGGAAGCCGAACCTGCAATGTGAAACCTCTCGAAGAGCAGTATAGGTCGTGCGGTTATAAAAGGGGGGAATAGGGATTACTAGAAGTTTTTTACTGCATTCACTGCTCCTGCGATTCACCTTTTCCTTCAATCTTCCGCACCCTCGAGCACTTGAGCGCAATGGCGAGAACCAGCCACACGACTCCATTGGCGGCCAACACTCTGGCGCAGCGGCAGGCGTGGGCCGCATCGGCAGCAACGGCAATGGCGGGGGTTTCGGGCGGTGCTTGGCCCAAGAATCCTCGAGCGCTCCGCCCGCCCTCCAAGAAGAAGATGGCCCAGAGCTTTGTCATTGGCCAATCTGTGAGCACCGCGGAGTCTATTGAGGAGGCAGTAGACGGGAAGCTGGGAGCCGGAATGAGGACTCGAGTTCCCGGGACAGAGTCGACTCCACGGCCCCGGAGCGGAGAAGTAGTGGTCTTCGAGGCGTTCTTCGAAGCGGGTCTGGGGCTACCAGCCGTGGATTTTCTGGCAGAGGTACTGGACTTGTTCCACATAACCCTGCCTCAATTGTCCCCCAACGCAATCGTCCGCCTGGCCGTCTTCGAGTGGGCTCTTCGGGCGGAGGGGTGCGAAGGACGCTCCGAAGTCTTTGCGGCGACCCACGAAGCCATCTGCCAGCCGAAGCCTCAAGATGGGCCGGGGGACTCGAAGGTGACGGTGGCCTTCGGCAGCGTTAACTTCCAGCTACGGCGGGAGCACGCTCTCCATTTCCCTGCGAAGGCCATAAACGACCGATGGTATACAAACTGGATACTTCGGTGGTTTTACGCCGAAGTAGGAGAAGACTCCCCCCTCTCGGGCCCTCTTCAAGAAATCTGGTTCCGGAAGGAGGCGGACATCTCCCCGAACCCTAGCTTGCTCACAACGAGGCTAGGGTTGCTTGCTTCAGTGGCTCGTCGCATGAGCATGCGCGACCTGGCCGAGGAGTTCGTCGGCCTTCGGATCTCACCCCTCGCAGCTAGCTGGCCAATCTCCATCCCGCAAGCCTCGGAGGGGGACCTCCGAAACATAGGTACATCTTTCTCCTGTGGCATCATTTTATATGAACACATTAATTATACTTATACTTTTTATACCTTTTTCCTTCAGCGGCGCCTCTTGCCTTAGCTCCGGAAGACATAGTTCGGGCTACCGAACGAATTCTCGGAGCCCCTTCGGTGGCCGAGAGGCAGAGAAGGCTGGAGTTGGTGGGGAGTTGGGAGCGCTCGAATAGGGTGTGGAGAGCCCTCGGCATGGAGCCCCCGCAGCTTCCCGACTTCGCCCCAGCCAGAGCGGCGGGCCGCAAGAGGAAAGCAGCGGCCGAGCCCTCTAAGAAAGCTGCAAGCAACCGCTTCAGAAAAAGGCGGCGAAGCAACCTCCCCACTTGACACCCGCTTCATCTTCTTCGTCGCCGGATGAGCAGAGCCCGACTCCCGAAGAGGTAGAAGACTCCGAAGGTGCTACGGCGAAGGCCTTCGAAGCCTACCTTTTGATTGACGAAGATATGGGGGAGGTCCCCCCAAACCTCTCCGACAGGGAGGGTGCTAGTGTAACTCCATTGACTCCTGCACCCGTCAACGTGAGTGGAGTCATACTCTACCTCCGACTTGCCTGCACCCTCAGGGGTTCCCGCGGAGGTCGTGGTCCCGACGGACGAAACCGAGGGTAGGACCTCGGGGGATGACTTCGACAACATCCTCCAGATGTACGAAGTCCTGGAGGATCCGGCGATCCTTCCCCAAGAGGCTCTTAGAGGTATTTTCCCGGAGCTCTTTCTTTTTTCGTCGACATTCGCTTGCTATCTGTAGAATATGTTAATTAATCTTGATATTTGAAATAGGTACCTCTTCGGGTGCCGAAGCCTTGGTGGCGCCCGACGTCCCCTCTTCTTCGGAGACGGTTACCCGAGCGGACCCTCCGGCTCCCCTGGGGGCTCCGAGCCCGGTGGTGGAGAACGTATCCTTCGGGGCGGACGATGTGCTCCCTGGGACGGAGTTGGCTCCGGCCGTGGCGACCTCGACCACTGAAGGCGCCTCCGACAACGTGGTTCCAGCCGGAGATGTGGCGGCTGAGGGTCGGAATGTTCTTGCTTCTCCCCCTTTCATGCCGGGGAGGGGTAAGAGTATTTCCAGCCTGGGCCTTCGTCTTGACCAAGCTGCGCCCTCCGTTGGTAATTCAGAGGACGAGGCTGCAGAGGACGACGCCCAAGCTTTGTCTTGGCTCCCTCTTCTGGCTCCTTTCTTGGAACACCGGAGCGGCCTTCGAAGGCTCCTGGAGCCCCTGGCTGAGAGAAGCCAGGATATTGCCAATTCGGAGTTGATCTCCGCTTTGAGCGAGGCTAGGGCCTCGAGCCTCAACACGGCCCTCGAAAGGGCTGCCCTTCAGGTATGAAAAAGACACCATAGTTGCTGTATTTTAATGGTCAAAACTTCTTTAGCACTTACCTTGTTTTCCTTGCAGCAATTCGCCCTTGCTAGAGCGGCAGCGACTTCCAGCGAGGTCGAAATTAATCGACTTAACCGGAAGGTTACCGCCCTTCAAACAGCTCTTGATGACTCCACCGGGAGGTCTCTCAGGCTGAATGAAGAAATTTTGGAAGAACGGAAGGCTAAGGCAGCGTCTGAAGAAGCCCTTGAAGCCCTCCGCTCTCATGCCCAAGAAGTCGAGGCTGAACGAGTGGTCCTCTGTGCGGAGGTCGAAAAGCTTTGCCAGGATGCGGCTGCTTCGAACGGACATCTGGTGGAACTTCAAGGGGCTCTTAGCCAGGCAATGGCTCAGAAGAGTTCCTTGATGCTTCGGGTGGCCGCGTTGGACGCGACTGTTGCAAGCCTGGAAGTAGCAGAGAGAAAGAATTCCAGTACTGCTGACCGTACCTTGGAAGCTCTTCAGGGTACGTTAGAGTACTTTGGCACCATGTGCCCTTCGACCTCTGCTGCAGCCTACGAGCCGCTCGACCGGAAGCTGACGAGGATCCAGGTAGCTTCGTCGCTGATGAAGAACTCTGGAGTCCGATACGGAGAGATCTCCGGACAGTGCGCCGGCATCGGGGTTCTTCGTCACCTCGAATCTCTTCGGATTCCCCTCGATTCAGTTAGTGGTTCGTCTCCTGGAGGCTTCGCGGATGATGACCTGCTGCGGCCGTCTTCGGAGGTGGCTTCGGCTTGGGAAGCTTTCCGATCAGTATGGAAGGCGGACCATAAGGTCGCTGCTAAGGCTTGGATCGACGAGGCCCGCCGGCAAAAGCAAGCTCAAGTGAAGCCACCCCTCCCAACTTCGGCAGCGCCTTCGGTTCCAGCTCCGCCAACCGACCCGCAGGTCTAGTCGCTTAGGGTTGTTGTGTACAGAGGGGGGGTAGTGGAAGCGATGGGATACATGATCATGAAGATTGTCTGATACCATGATAGAAGATATTTATCTTGTATTTCAAAAGACAGAAGTACAATGAATATATATAGGGCCTCAATCTAGAGTCCATCCTGATTTATAGCAACAGAATCAGGGAGGAGATCTGGGAGGTTTGAGCGCAAAGGAAAGAGCCAGGCAGGAGAGACTCAACCGCCGACCATATAAAAGGCAGGAGATAAACTAAACAGGAAGGAGATAGATAATATCTCTAATAGAGAGGGACAGTGTAGGGAGAAGTGGAGAGTTTTTGACAAAAGACTGATTTATTTCTTGATTGATTTGTTTATAATCTGCTGGCCCTTTATATAGAGGAGGGGCTGCCCTATCTTTAGAAACTATTAATCCATAATATTCTAGGGAAAGCCATCTTCTAACAAAGGAAATCTTATTTGAGGAAATAATCTTGCAAATTAAGAAAGATATATAAGTAAATAGGAAACCTTAATTGAGGAAATAACTTGTAAATCGAGTTTATAAGAGAGAAGGTAACCGAGGAAGGCAAGCGCGAGGATCTGAAGAAAGGAAAAGCTCCAGAACAGGTGACTAACAACAAGCTGTTTACTCCAACATCTGTGCTGCTTCGACGCATTGTGTTACTCACTCAAACTGCTGGTGCTGGATATGCATGTGGTTCTTGATGAGGCAGCGTTCCTAATGGATTTGGCATCGGTGGATGGTAATTGGGATGATGTTGTAGATCGGATTGCTGAATGTTACAGAGAAGCTGGACTTGGTGACATTGCGAGGTTCATTGCCTACAGGGAGTAGTTGTTTTATACATGTATGATCCTTCTGAATTGAAATGTAATCGACGATCAAAATTTTGACTCTCCCACTTGCCAGAAACAAAATCTGGCGATTCATCGATTGTTACTGTATTTCTTTGGTGTTCAGCAACTCCAACACTAGCCTTCAAATCATGGCACTTATTTCTGATTTGACAGTTTTTTCTATTTTCGAGAGAACTATTTTATGGGTTCAAACTTTAATAGTGGCTCTTAAAACATCTCCTATTTTTATTTTCCACAATTTCTTCGCACACTACACATATGTATTTAACAAAAACACAATACATAATAAATTATTTATTGTTTAACAATGAATGACTATATTTAAAATTTTGAATATAAATACAAATATTCAAATTTAAATATAGGAACATAATCATCTATTGTATTTAAATATTCAAAATTTTAAATTTAAATATAGGAAAATAATCATCTATTGTATTTAAATATTCAAATTTTAAATGTAAACACAAATATTCAAATTTAAATATAAGAACATAATCATCTATCATATTTAAAATATTCAAAATTTTAAATGTAAATACAAATATTCAAATTTAAATATAGGAACATAATCATCTATCGTATTTAAATATTCAAATTTTTAAATATAAATACAAATATTTGAATTTAAATATATGAACATAATCATCTATCCTATTTAAATATTCAAATTTTAAATGCAAATACAAATATTCAAATTTAAATAAGTGAGAAGTTTATGCGCGAGAGCACGCACGCCAACATGGCACAAATGAGAGTCGGGATGAGGGAAGGGTCTGGTAGCCTCTTTTGAGAGATCTATTTTTGAGAGCTGAGTAAAGCCCTATTGAAATTGCTCTTATGCTCTTGATTATATTGCTATTCTGACAATGATATTTAAATTTAAGATCATCTAAGTCAATTATATATCGATCAGGTCAGAGCGACAACTTATCAAATCTCTATTGTTTCTTTTTATTTTTTTGCTAGAGTATATCGAAGCATTTTTCTTGAAGATTAAAGAGGAGGGAATATTTGATGATTTGCCACTCTTAAAAATAGGCTTCAATTATTTGTCACTTTGACTCACTATCATACACTCAGATGGTCCCACTTATCATCTACACAAGTGGCAAATAATCAAAATATACAAACTTTTTAATGGCAAAGCCTCAAATTTCCCGAGGAGGCGCCCTAGAACTGAACCCTTCCCTTCGTGCATCCGACGGCGCCAATCCACTTAGAAGAATCGGACAGCCAGGATTGGTTGGCCTCCAGAGCCCTATCTATACTAATCCCCCTTTCCCCTCCGCTCTCCTATCCGCATACATTCCTCTTGCCGCCGCCGCCGCCGCCGCCGCCGCGCGCCAGCTCCTCCTATCCAAGGTGAGACGATAACATCTCTCCTGCCCCTCTCACTAGCCACTAGTACTATGCTTTTATTTACTTGCACTGTATCAGTAGTTCTTTCCTGCCCGAAGCTTTTGTATGAATTGGGATTCTCCTCTTTCTCGTCAATGGATCACGTAGTGATTCAATAGGCAGGGGTAATGCGATTTTTTCCGTTTTCCTTTTGTTTCTCTAGTTGCACAGTTGTGGCACGCGCGGTTGGTTCCATCCATGGCTAGATTTACTTAGTATGCAATCAGCGGGCCGCTTGCGAGGTTCTATATCTGCGAAATCTTAGCAGAGCTGCCATTTGATGCTGTTTATTTTATTGTCGAGAGTAAGTTGACTTGTCCTTTTTGTTCATCGGTGTTGTTACTAAAGCAACTACCATGTGTTTTCGTACAGATGAATGTCGAGAAGCTTCAGAAGATGGCCGGTGCTGTGCGCACCGGTGGCAAGGGTAGCGTGCGCAGGTATTTTTCTTGTTTATTCTGATCGTCCACAAGTAATGCCATTGATTTCAGTATTTCACAGTAAATGTTTGATTTATGCCGCGAACTATCTTTTGCCAAATGTAATACAGAGTAGTTCTTTGAGGGAATCACTTGTTTTAGATCTAAACAGCTTTCTTATATGAAGATATGTTAATGTGGTTACTAACCATCTTGATTATCATGCGCTTATGATGCTCCTTTTCCAATATTGTCTCTGCCTCAATTTGACTATCATATGTTAGGCTTTGACAAGCATGGGGCAAGATATAAATTTACAGGGCTAGTCACATTTTTCTTTCATATCAAACCATCTAGACATGCTGGTCTTTGTATTTTTGGATTTGATTTTTTAAAGGATGCCATGTGCTGTGGACTAATATCAATACTTGCTATGCATTGATGGCAGGAAGAAGAAGGCAGTTCACAAGACTACTACTACTGATGACAAGAGGCTGCAAAGCACCTTGAAAAGAGTAGGAGTGAACGCCATCCCTGGTATCGAGGAGGTCAATATCTTCAAGGATGACGTGGTTATCCAATTTCAGAATCCTAAAGGTGGAATGCCTCCATGCTGAAACTTCTACTGAATTAATGCTCCTCCCTTGTGTTTTCTGAAATTGCTTTCTTTTTCTTACTTTGTTGCAGTGCAAGCATCTATTGCTGCAAATACATGGGTAGTGAGTGGAACCCCACAGACGAAAAGTAAGTCATTGCTTTATAATCTTCATGTCTAGTGAGTGATTAACAATACATGTTTAGATAATTTTTCACAACGGTTTAATCTCATGTTTGTGTTATCTCATGCTAAAAAACCTGATGTACAAACCCTTTCAACACTAATTTGCATGCACATTGTTGATGCTACATTATTCTTGAGCACTGCATAGCAGTATTCTCATCTATTGCTTTTCTAATTTGAACAGAGCTGCAAGATCTTCTACCAACAATCATCAACCAGCTGGGTATGGCTCTCTTTTCCTGGTTTTGTTGAACATTAGTTCAAGCTCTAGCGGTCATATGTGTCATTCTGATGTTTCGAACATAACCATAACTGAAATATCTGAACTAAGCATTGGTCTTTAAATTTGTCTTGCTCACATAGTACGGTCTCTCGTGTTTGCTAACCTTTAATTGCCTATCTCCAGGCCCTGATAATCTAGACAACCTGCGGAGGCTTGCTGAGCAGTTCCAGAGACAGGTACCTGGTGCTGAGGCTGGAGCAAGTGCAGGTAATGGCCAGGACGATGATGACGATGTCCCTGAGCTTGTCCCTGGAGAGACATTTGAAGAGGCTGCCGAGGAGAAAAGGGAGGAGCCTGAAGAGAAGAAGGAAGCGGAGCCGGAAGAGAAGAAAGAGTCGTAATTTTGTTCATCGTCATCTATTATTGTTGTGAAGGGTTGTTGGTTCAGTGTTGCCCCCTCTACCACCATACCAGATAAGTGCTCATCTGTGGACTCCGGCCTCCTCTTACTCGTTTCCATGTGCCCTGGTTGTCTTGTAAGAGGGATTTGGTCCAATCCAACGGTAGAATCGAGCTTTACGACAGTCATTTATGCTTCCTATTCGTAATTGCTTCATATCCATATGGTGTTTGACTAGACATGTTCTTCAAGCGTTTGTGTGGCTGTTTGTTTTTGCAAAGTATATTTGGTATGTTTGGAACTCTCTTGTCTTAAAATAGTCTTTTAACATTGGTTGCATGTATTATGATGTAAAAAATATCATAATACCTCTTCCTAGTGTAGGCCACGTACATGGTTAGGTAGAGTAATAAGTAATGAAGTTCAATGGATGTGTAGTTAATTTATAGCTTGTAAGTACTAGGTTACATACATTTGGGATGAATTTTGAATTAAGATGTTATATTTTAGGATGGAGAAAGTAGTGTAGTTCATGATATTGTTTGGTCTGAAGCCTTACCAAATTTTGTGAAATGGCCGACATTAGTCCTTTCTTTCTTGGACTGGTCCTTATTACATCTGGAATTTGTAGTCTTGGCATATCTCGTGAATGCGATCAAAGTTCTGGTTGATTTGCAGTTTTGTATGTAATACAAATATTATTGTCAAGACTTGTTTGCTTGCCTTGCAAACTGCAGTACGTGCGTGCTCGCATCACGATTGCTTGCGTATGGATACTGCCATCGCAAGTTCATCGATTAACATGAGCACTGTTAGTTCTCAGTGACGTTGCTGAATATTTTAGCCAGTGTAGTTCTCAGTTTTTACTGCTCCTGACGTGGACCAGAGGATTTTACATTGCTGGGGGCCGGAGGAACCCAAACGTCCACATTTTCGCAAATTCCACAAGATTCCCACGTCTACATCTCAGACTCAGTGCAAAACAAGATTCTAGCATCCCTAGTCTTTCAACAAAAAAAAAAGAATCTTGTCATCACACGAAGGACCAGTTCACGAAACAGAAGGCCTCGCCGAGCACTTTCCACGCCACGGCCCTCGTCGAAAGAAACATGCCGACCCATTCCTGACAGCCATGTGTTTGGGGAATAGTTTTTCCTTGAACATGGGCCAAATGACGTCAGCCTTCGGCCCAGAGCCTAACACCGTCGAAGCCTGTTCTTCTCTGAAGAAGCTATTTCCAAGTTCCAAGGTACACTTCGGAGCCCTCCAGGGCGAAGCCCTCAAGATCCTTTAAAAATTGCTAGAAGCTAAGTCTTAGGCTAACTTCGAAGTTAGCCTCAAGGCCTTGTTCAGAGTTAACCTTCGGAACTCCTCAGAACCAGTCTCTGGACCATTTCCAGCCAATTCAAAGTCAAGTCTCTGAGACCCCAGTTTGGAGCTCGGAGTATACTTTGAAGCCCACTTTGAAGGTGTACTTCAAGCCTTCGCCTGAACAGCTCCGGCCCCTACTCCGAACTCAAGAAATATCTGTACCTCGCTACAGTATAGGAGCCATACCGGGAACCCCTAGTATGTCGTTTAGCTGGACAAGATGTGATGTTGTCTGACACGTCTGTAAAGCACTTTTGTACACTAGCTAGCTTCTCTTCCCCTTTTGCCCCTATGAGCCTAGGATAGAGGGCATTTTGGTCTTTTCCTTAAGGCCTGCGTACCTATAAAAGCAGGGATTGCCCTTGTAACATAGAGCTTCTGCAGGGCCATGAAACTCTGGAGTTCACTACACCACACCGAGGTATACCATGCCAAATCCACCACAAACTGGACGTAGGGCTATTATCCCCTAGAGGAGGTCCGAACCGATATAAATCCTTTCTCTCTCTGAGAGAACCCTTCGAGGTTCATTTTACACACCATATACACATATACAAAACCTATGCTGTAGCTAACGCAATTGCTACAACAGTTGGCGCCGTCCGTGGGGAGCTAAGTTCTCTGCCACTGTATGCAACTCGAAGTACGCTTGAGGAGGGAGCTTCGAAGCTTTTTTGCTTCGCGCACCCTTCGGCAAGGGCCACTGTTGTACAATTGTGTTAGCTACAGCACAGGTTTTATATATGTGTATATGGTGTGTAAAATGAACCTCGAAGGGTTCTCTCAGAGGGAGAAAGGATTTATACTGGTTCAGACCTCCCCTAGGGGATAATAGCCCTACGTCCAGTTTGTGGTGGAATTGGCATGGTATGCCTCGGTGTGTAGTGAACTCCAGGGTTTCATGGCCCTGAAGAAGCTCTATGTTACAAGGGCTTGACCCTGCTTTTATAGGCACGCAGGCCTTAAGGAAAAGACAAAAATACCCTAGGCTCATAAGGGCAAAAAGGGGAAGAGAAGCTAGCTAGTGTACAAAAGTGTTTTACAGCTTTATAGACGTGTCAGACAACGTCACATCTTAACTAGGGGCGGGGGGCCTCCGGTATGGCTCCTATAGCAAGGTACAGGTATTTCTTAGGTTCGGAGTAAGGGCCGAAACTCTTCAGGCGGAGGCTGCGAGGGAGGCTTCAAAGTACACCTCCGAAGTGGGCTTCGAAGTATACTCTGAACCGAGCTCTAAACTGGGGTCTCGGAGACTTGACTTTGAATTGGTTGGAAAGGGTCCGGAGATTGGCTCTAAGGAGTTCCGAAGGTAGCTCGAAGGTTAACTCCGAACAAGGCTCGAAGGCTAACTCCGAACAAGACCCGTAGGCTAACTTCGAAGTTAGCCTGAGACTTAGCTTCTGGCAATCTTTAAGGGATCTTGAGGACTTCGCCGTGGAGGGCTCGGAAGGGGTTCGGGGGCTTCGCTCCAGCGGGCTCCGAAGTGTACCCTGAGACTTGGAAACAACTTCTTCAAAGAGGAACAGGCTTCGACAGTGTTGGGCTCCGAGCCGAAGGCTGACGTCATTTGGCCCCTATTCAAAGGAAAACTATTCCCCCAACACCATGTATACTTGATTAAATTCATTTCAACTCGAACGATTTCCGGTGTGCTGATGAATGTCACTATCTCCAGCACGAAAAACAAAAGGGTGGGAGTTCTGTGGAATGCAAAAAGCTACAAGCAGATTTCTACCTGTTCCATCAATTTGGGGATGTTCGAGAATAATGCTTCTTTTCCAGACTCATCAAAGATCCTGTCCAATGATAGGTCTTGTAAGGCAACAAGGGAAGTTTCTAGCATATCGAGTCCTGTCTTGTTGGCAAATGTAAACACCGGTTTTTCCTGAAAGAATTAAGGGCGCCGAAACTTAACTATCATCCAAGATAGCAAATAGTGCGGTCTGCAGATTTGCATCAGTATGTGGAAAGTGTAAACATAAAAGAAATTTCGAGAGTATTACATCCTGTTTGGCACAGTTCCAGCTCCAAGATTTTTTGGAGCAAGTATAGTCTAGCTTCACGAAATCCTTGAGCTAGAGCTATGGATGGATTACAAGTATTTAGTTAAGTAATTTAGTTTTTATTTTATATTAAAAATAAGTATTTGAACTATTTTATTATATTACAAACTCCAAATCCAGCTTGAATCTTGGATGTGGACGAGTGAGGATCTAGGCAGCCATTAGGCCATTGCTAATGGAGCCAGCAGTTGTTAAATTTAACTATGCACCGAAAGATTGTAGGACACCAGTACAAGTGATAAGTTTGATGTACATGGGTAAACATTGATCGAGGGGTCAGTCTGTAACGGTAATCTTATAGACTAAGCGAGCTTAGATCAATGATAGAAAATAAAGTAAAGCAAATTTGAATCGTAATATTTCTATGCCGAATTCATCAGATACCTTGAAAGAGCAGCACAAAATTGCATCTCGGTAAAGCCACAGCATCTTCAACAATTGTTCCCCATCTCCATCTGATTGGCTAAGTAACTCTCCCCCTAGATGGTAACTGTAACAAAATAATTTATCAGCTTGCAACTAACATGGAAATGCATCAAATTACTCTGATTAAATATCACTAGTGACACAGGAAGAGACTACAGGTACACTCACTGGTAGCTTTGGCAAATCCATCGAGCAAGTGTTGCTGCTTCAGGGAAGCTAGTGATTATCCTCTGCCCAGCATTTATACCAGATTGAGAGGGAGAGATAGCCATTGACACTCTTTGCACAGAAGAAACAATACTACGGACATATTGACGGGCCATAGCTGCCACGCTCTCTTGGAGATGCATCTCATAAGGGAATTGAAAAGCGATCGTCAGCACAGATCGCAAATTACAATCTGGAGATGCATCTCCAGATGCTTGGGTTGTAGCTGAACCAACTTCAAGACTAGATGCCAAATCCAATGTCCTACCAGAGGATGCACCATCCTGCATAAAATCTGATGGTTAAAAACTTGAGCACACAAAGGAAATAAAGTACACAGAATGTCACCGGCAGGGATTTCCACGGAATTGGTAGGAACTTTCTTAATTGATAGCAAAAGTGGTAGATGGTCAAGAGTCTGAACCTCTCCGTCACGGCAGCGCCATTGCGGCGACGCAACGAAGAGACAGGGATACCGGGACCAGGACTGGTCCTGTTTATATAGACAGGACCAGACCTCTTTGATTGGTCTAATCTGCTGCATCTAAACAGAATTATCCTAATAGAACTAAACTGAATTATTCTAACAGAACTAAACTGACTCAGACTCTTTAACAGATTGCTACAGTACCAGCGGTACTGTTCACAAGTGGCCCGTGACACTTCTCCCCCCTAAAAACACAGCTCATCCTCGAGCTGAGAATCCGGTGGCACGGGAGAGACCGGCGGTGCCCTGCAGGGACACCATTCTGGTTGGAGAAACGCAGCATCCGACGGAAACATAGATCTGGTCAGAGGCAGAAGCGTTGCAGAGGAGATGCAGACGACGACGATAGCCACGGCGGTCGGCCGCACCTCTTCACGCGGGGAAGCAACAGCCCACGCAGTGGCCAGCGGCGGTGCCGCACCATGCAGGGCAGCGGTGTCACGTCGTGCAAGGGTCTGCGGTGGGCCCACGGAGTGGTTGGGCGGCGACGTTGTAGGCACAGGCCACCTCCTTAGAGTCGAAGGTGCCCAACCAGATAAGGGTCGTCTTCGCCGGGTCTCGAATCTTGGTGGCATAGCGCCCCGACGGCCGCTTCCGCGCGTCGAGGTGCTGGATCTCTAGCGTCGGCTTTAGCTGCTTTAACTCCGACATCGCGAGGTGCGTCTCAGAGGCGAAGGCGGAGGTGGCCCATGGCAGAGGTAGCTCAGCTAGGGCTTGGCCAGTGGCAACGTCTCCTTTCCCTCTTCCCCCTTGTAGATCCATGGGAACTACTTTTGCTACAAGGGCAGGTCGCGGCTCAAGCCCACCTATGAGCTTCACGTCAGTTTCCCCTCGAGGACCTCCTCTAGCACGGTGACCCTCTCCTCCAAGGATTGGATTGGTCGCAACTTCTTCTCGATGGCGTCCAGGCGCTTCATAATGGCCGATTGCTGATGGAGAAGTGCCTTCAAAAAAATTTCAATTCTCGTCCCTGACCCGGTGGTGGACGGTGAACTCATGGCAGCGGAAATAGAACCCGAGAGCTCTGATACCAAGTTGTCATCAGGGATTTCCACGAAATTAGTAGGAACTAACTTTCTTAATTGATAGCAAAAGTGGTAGATGGTTGAGGGCCTAGACCTGTCCATCGCAGCGGCACCGTTACGGCTACGACGCGATGTGGCAAAGAGGCAGGGATACAAGGAGGCAAAGCCTAATCTGAATACTCGACAATCTAAACCCCTAGAGTGGTCCTGTTTATATAAACAGGACCAGACCTCTTTGATTGATCTAATATGCTGCCTCTAAACAGACTACATCTAAACAGAATTATCCTAACAGAACTAAACTGAATTATTCTAACAGAACTAAACTGACTCAGACTCTTTAACAAATTGCTACAGTACCAGCTGTAATGTTCACAGGCAGCCCGTGACACAGAAGCTAAAAATTCATGGGTTGGAACTGAATGCCCCTGTTAGTTCTTATTGGCATCACCAACAAAGGTAAATATGAAATTATGGGAGTTTAAAAAATAATAATTTGTTTGTATGTCTGAATAGAGCTGAAATATTCAAAACAGGAGGGAGAGTAAGTGAAACAATATATCTAACGAGGTTTTCCCCCCTCCAATTGGACATTTCTTTCACATAATTAACATGTGGCATAAAAATGTGAGCCTTTCAACATAAAATGGGAAAACATGTATGAAACAGACCAAAAAGGAAATAAATCAAAAAAGTTGAACGCTAAAGCTTTTCCAAGATGTGATTTATCTTAGAAACAACCAAAAATATCTATGAAGAGTTTTACACTTGACCAGGGTTAAGTCACATAACATAAAAAATAAAACTTTGGTTAACGGTAAAAGCTAAAGGACATCAGCAATCCGTTGCCAGATTATTGCAACACTGAATAAAGCAGTGACCTTGGAACAGTCAAAACAGTATTGGTTAATGACTTAATGTAATTCAAACTTGTGAATGCTTAACTGTTTTCATATCGAGTGGTATAACACGGAAGCCAGAAGAAATAAATGGAGTTTCATCTGGGAAATCATCAATTGGTGCAAAGACAAGCTGGAAGGAGGACCCCACAGACTTCTCATCTATTCCAGTGCAAAGCTGCAAAATAAGAGGCTATATTACCAACTTGGTACAACATAAATAGCTTGCAGGATCAAATAGCCCTTCCATGAAGGGATATAGCCAACAGCAGATCTTAGAGTGCGTTTGGTTCTACTGTGAGCTGTAAAAAAACTGCTGTGAGTTGTTTGCTGTGAAAAAGCTGTTGTTAGTTATCTGCTGTGGAAAAGCTAAAAGTCGTTTGGTTGAAACTGCTGTGAGCTGACTTTATAACATACATAATTTTCATCATTATAATAATCTATACATATATATAAATAGGAAACACTCAACACTGATGCAACTAAATAGCCAGAAAATATATGAGATAAATAAAAAAGTGCATAATTCATCTCATAAGGTAACCGACAATCACATATTATCTCATAAAATTGTGCAATGCAATAGTGCAATACAAACCATAATAATGTTAAATTAATCAAGACACCTTGAATTCATGCTATTTAATCTGTACTAAAAATCAGAAAAGCAAAAGCAGAAAAGTAGGGTCCAAGCTGCTTCCAAATTTATACTAGAAAAAAACTGTTTTTTCATAGCAAAAGGAGTTTTGGTAAAACTATTTGGTTCAGCTTCTGCTTTTTCACAGCAAAAACAAATTTCAAAAGCAGAACCAAACACACCCTTAGTAAACTGGAATATTTACATGCCTAGGAGAAAGCTTTGCATCTCTTACTCCAGATAAAGATAGCCTTGTGAGTTACACACATCATATTTTACTCTATAGTAACTTGATAAGATGAAATAGAGCCAAAGATTAACAAGCCACTAATGCTCAAGAATAAATACTGTTAGACAGCTACATAGTTGTTACGGCGGCGCGGCGAGGCGCCAGACTACCTTCACACCTTTTAGGCAAGTATGGCGTGCGGCGAGGCGACGCCATACTCACTTCACACTTCACATAAATGGCACATGATTTATTGTCACTTAATTCTACTCAGGTCACTAATACAGTAATACTACAATCTATATAGCCACTCGCAAGATTAATATTTGTAAGTCACTTAGTGTTAGAGCTGATTGGTTCACTAAAGATTTGAGGTTAATTAGAAAATTAACTGAATTAATTAGTTAACTAAATAATTAAATAACATATTACACAAAGCTGCCATAGCTACATAGGCATGGCATATGCTTTTGTGCTGCTGTCACACAGTCATGGCGCAACTTTTTGCCATGCCTTTTTCACTATCTCTTCTCTCTCATGACATCTTTTTTTTCCACGGTCATCTCTCTCACAAGCATGGGCGCACTTTTCCTCTTCAACTTTTTCCACGCCTCCCGCCTCCTCTCTATGCATCATCTTTCCATGTCTCTTCCCTTTCCCCCATTCTCTCGCAGCGACTCCGGCAGCACGAAGCCAGCACAAATCATGCGGCGGCGCAGACCTGATGCGGCGACAACGCAGAGGCAGCATGGATCCAACGACGATGGCAGCACAGATCCAGTGGCGGGGGCGCGGAACCAGGCAGCCGGGTCACAGATCTGGCAGCAGGGATGCAGAAAACAGGCTCGAGAACTCCATCGCCGCTGCCATCTGCCGTCCATGCGAAGCAATATGGCGTCCACCCGACGCCAAAGACGATTAGGCATACGCCATACTCGTCGAGGTGGACGCCACACCCACTTGTGGCGAGTCATCGGCCGTTGCGTCTGCCGCCGACCGCCCAGACACCTAATCGTCGATTAGGCGACGCCTTAACAACTATGGACAGCTATCTTCTAGATAGGACTAGACTCTTCTAGATGAATGTAGAACATGTCCAGCTGTCAGTTTTCTGTTAGAAACTACAGCTGGACACATGATTCTGTTATATTCTGTTATGGCCTAAGTGCCCCTCTATAAATGTAACCCCCTGGTTCCTTTTTTCTAATCAATAAACACAGAATCATTCCGCCATTACTTTCTTACATGGTATCAGTAGTTTAGATCCTTTTCTTCCGCTGCTAGCACACGCCTTCCTCCTGGTGTTGCTGCTCATGGCGACTGACGCCACCGACGACGCTGGCGCCACCATCGTCAACATTTCTCCACCCGACTCCCCCACTGCTGCTCTAGCGCGTCTCCAGCAAGCCGAGCATGACGTTGCTCTTGCTCAGCAGGACCGAGATGCTGCTGATGCACGTCTCCAAGTTGCCCTCGCTCGTGCTGCTCATGTGTGCTCAGTGATCGCGCCCTCTTTGAGTCTTTGGCTACTGCTGCCACCACCACTTCCGTCGAAGATCCTCCTCTTCTCACTGCCCTTCTTCATCACGAGGCTGATGTGTTGCTCAACTTGCATGCTCAGGCAATTGCAGTTCATAACATTCACACCCTCGTGCCCCTTGTCCTCGACATCAACTCCGTCTTCTTCGCACGTTGGCGTGAGTCCCTTCTCCTCATCGTCGGCAAGTTCTCTCTGCAGGAGCATCTCCTCTCTAATACAGCCCTACCTTACTCTCCGGATTGGGTTCGCATGGACTATATTGTGAGGACTTGGCTTCTTGGAAGCATTTCTGACGACCTTGCAGATTCCATTGCCAACCGTGACGCTACTGCCAGAGCCACATGGCTTGCCATAGTCACAGTTCCTTGGCAATCGCACAACTCGCGTCCTCTTCACCGATCAGGAGTTCCGCCCGAAGCCACATCGTCGCCACGCCTACACGCGTTTGGGAACGCCGCCCGTTGTTGGTCGTGCCCTTGTGCGGTAGGCAGCGCTGCCGCTGCCCATGCCCGAACGCGCGCCACCGCAACACTGTGAGTGGTCAAGATGGAATTTACCCCTCCTAATAACGGGAGAGACTCTCTAGGCCCCTTGAAGTAGTCAGATTGGAAAGGTGCATGGTCATGCCACTATGACTAAAGAGTTAGTCATGATTTGAATCTGTTACTTGATCGAGTGAAATGTCGAGCTATCCAACAAGGGTGGCACAAATCTCGCCTTGAGCTTGACTAATGTCGTGTGGTAAAGGGACTAGTGCATGTGTATATCAAGGTGGTGCATGTGTATATCAAGGTTCAGTTAAAAATTGATTTTGCATGCTTTCGAGGACCAATATATGTTGCTAGGTACCACCATTGATTAATGAGTCGAAAAAGGTTTATGGTGAACAGTCGTTAGAGTATAAACTTATCGAGTCACACACTTAAGGGGATGGATTAAGAAAATTGCAAAGAATTGGTTCATGTGCAAGTGGGAGATTGAAGGAACAGTGCCCAAGAAAATTTCAATTGGATCGAAAGTTCCGATTTGGAATTGAAAGTTCCGATTATTTTCTAAATTGGAAACAGAGAGCTCAAATCGAAAGATCCGATATGGTATCGAAAGTTCTGATATTTATTGTTTACAAAACAGAGAGCTCAAATAGGATGTTCCGATATGGCATCGGAAGTTCCAATAATTTCTAATTTAGAGAGAGTTGAAAACAGAAGTTCCAATGCGTATCGAGAAAAATTACACTGATCAGAAATTCTGATAGAAGGTATCAAAAGTTCCGATGCTACTTGGAATTGGAGTCTGAAAGCCCTGATTGGAAGTTCTGATCTGTAGATCGAAAGTTCCGAGTTGGGTGTAACTGATTGGATCTAGTGAGTCTCAGAATTGTTTGAGACCAAGGCTCTCACCTCTATATAAAGAGAGGTCTTGGAGATGAAGTTATTCATAGTTTAAATCAGATCTAAACCCTAGCCACCAATAACTCTCCCTTTCTTGATCTCAAAAGTTGAGATTGAGAAATCTCACGTTTCACACGTGTGGTAGCAACACGTCGGCATGGAAAGGATCTCATCCCTGTACGTGCGTGGAAAGGATCCCATCCCTGTACGTGTGGATACCGTAGAGGCGTTGCTCGAATAGCTGCGCTTGTGGACTTCTTCACAAGAACACCGGCATCGTCTTCGTCGATTGGATCGCTGAGGAACGACCGAAGCGAGGCGAGGACAGGCGGGGACGCGCTTTCCCGACATCTTTTGTTGCACCTAGCGCGTCTCGTGCTAGAAGGTACCGATCTATGATCCCTCACGTGTGTGGTTCTTAGGCTTTGGGGCAAATTTTTGAAATTGTCGGCTAGCGTAGCTTCCCTATTCCCAACAACATGGTGCATGAGGTCAACGGCGACCGCGGGCTCCTCAAGATTTGCGAGGGCAGCACGAATGCAATCATGCACGTCGATTGTGGCCTTGGTTGCGACAACTAGTGCAGCGTGCACTACGACATCGGTGGTGCGTGTAGACAGATTGGGCGCCATTGCAGAGGGTGGTGACTGGCGTTGACAATGGAGGTAGAGATGAGAAGCAAAGGTCACGGATCGGGTGGCTAGTCTCATGATACCATGATAAAAGGGAAGAAGCTCAATTCTTGTATTCATTGAGAAAGGATTACATATATAGGCCAACCAGGATAAGGTTGGGCAAGAGATAAGGCAGCAATTATAGATGAGCAAATGGGTCGGGCCAATTAGGCCGACCCGAAGCACGACTAGAAAGCACGGCCCGAGCACGACACGACCCGTTAGCAAATGGACCCGAGCCGACACGGCCCGATTGTCGGGTCATGCTTGGGCCCCCACCCCGACATGATGGGTCGACATGAGCATGGCCCGTTTAAAGCAAGGCCCGATTAGACCGTTAATCAGTGTTCACTAATCCCATTTATTAGTTTCATTCACATAGATTAAAGCCAAAAGAATAGGCGTGCATGCACATGCATTGCCTATGCATGGGGCCCATTGCATGCAGCAGGCTGCCCCTTCATTGACTGCCCCTTCGTTGCTCGGGCAGAGAACCTGGCTACCTAAGCATGAGGCCCACTTCGGAAGAACTTGGCCAATGTCGTTCGTCCGTGCGTACTTGTGGGGCCCATGCATGCACTGGACTGCGGAAGTGCGGATAACTAGGCAACACGGCGTGAAAAAAATAATCGGCTGGGTGCTTGGGCGAGAAAACAATTTCGTTGTTACATGGGCTAGCTCGGCTCGATTAGCAAAACAGGCTGGCCCGGCACGGCTAAACTTACTCTGTGTCATGCCTGGGCTTGCTATTCGGCCCATGGGCAGGTAAGGCACAGCCCGTTTAGTAACCATGTTGGGTCGGCCCGTCGGTAAGCGGGTCATGCTTCAACACGCTCGTGTCGGGCTGGGCCGCCCGTTTGAACATCTATAGCAGCAATAAACCACCGATAAAGCAGCAATAAAACATTAATAAAGCAGCAGTAAAACACCCATAGAATATGCTAACAAGTACTATCCCAATTGGGAAGCAACATAGGGCATACCCAGACAAAAGTAGAGAAATAGCACTCAGGGTCTTACCTGAAGAAGGTGGATATCCCTCGAAAGGAGAGCTTCATCATGAGTAAGAGGTTGACCTTCAAGGCGAACAACTTCAAGAATCTGTTCATTATTTGTTTTCTCAAGTTAATAATGTTGAATCAATTATAACAGAGCTCTGTTGGATAGAGAAATTAACTATTAAGTGCTATCCAGTATCAACTATGGAAATGCAATTAGATAAGAATTAAAATAAGTAGTTTACTATAACTATTACTCAAATCAGTTTAATTGCAACAAATCTCACAAACAGTACCGGTTTTGCACAGGTTCTGGAAAACATACCTCCTCATTCTCCACTGTGTGGGCAAGTGGCATGATGATTTGTCTATGTTAGCGTGATGTATAGGCCCACGGGCCCAGGGGGGTTCGGCTGGAACCCTAGAGGTGCCTCCCTCCCTGGTTTTGGTAGTATTTATATTTGGCAAGGATTCCCTAGATTATTTGGCAAGGATCTCCTAGATTAGCTGGATTAGCTCCTTCCTTGTTTAGCTATTTCCTTGTTTAGCCCTTTCCTTCTAGATTAGAGCTTTCCTATTTCCTGGGACATCCTTGCCTATATATATTGAGCCTTGGGCTCCCCCATAATCAATCTACTAATTCCCAGCCATCCTCTTTCATGGTATCACGAGACCGGGACTCTTCCCTCTCGCCCTTCCGCTGCCCCTGCGCACACTAGCTGTGCACCGGTATGGTTGGGACTCCTCCCTCCTCCCACGTCGATCCTGCTGATCAGCCTCGCCTAGATGGCGATGCTTCTTCGCAGACCGACGCCGAGGCTCGCCGCGCCCTCCGCGAGGCTGCTCTGGCCGCCGCTCAGGCCGCTGAGCAGGAAGCCGCCGCCGCCTCCAACGAGCGCGACGCTGCCGCGGAGCGCGTCCGCGCTGCCCTCGCTCGGGCGGCCAAGGCCCGGGCCGACGCCGCCGCCGCGGTTGATCCCGTCGATCAGCCTCACGCGGGCGGCGACATGAGCGTCACCCACGCCATGATGCTCCACGAGGCCGCTGCCGTCCTCAACCTCCACGCCCAGGCAGTCTCCGTGCAGAATGCACGCAGCCTGGTGCCAACCGTCCTCGACACCGCCGGCAACTACCCCCGTTGGCGCGAGCAGTTCCTCCTCGCCGTCACCAAATACTCGCTGCTGGATCACGTCCACAGCGACTCCGTCTCGGCCCTTGCCGACTGGACTCGGATGGACGCCGTCGTCAAGTCATGGCTCTACAGCACGGTCTCCGCTGACCTCGCCGACGCCGTGATCGACCACCGCGCCTCCGCCCGCGAGGCCTGGCTCGCCATCGAGGATCACTTCCTCGGCAACCAGGAGACCCGTGCCCTCCACCTCGACGCCAAATTTCGCGCGTTTGCTCAAGGTGATCTCTCCATCACCGAGTATTGCAAGCGCTTCAAAAAGATGGCCGACGATCTCGCTGACCTCAACGAGCACGTCACTGACCGCACCTTGGTCCTCAACGTGCTTCGTGGGCTCAACGAGCGCTACAAGGACATCGGCGTCCATCTCCGGCGCGGGCGCCCGTTTCCCTCCTTCGCCGCCGTCCGCAACGAACTCCTTCTCGAGGAGATCAACATGGTGCAGCACCCTGTTGCCCCCTCCACTGCTCTTGTCGCCACTGGCTCCTCTCGCCAGCCTGCAGCGACTGGCGGTGGCCCTCCTCGGACCGGTGGTGGCGCCCCCAAGCCGAAGAACAAGAAGAAGAAGGACCGTCGGGCTGGCAGCACCTCTGCTCCTGGTCCCAATGCTCCCTCCTTCGCACCTGGGGCGCCTGCTGGGTCTGGCGCGACCTGGCCCTCCGTCTACAATCCGTGGACCGGGTCCATTCAAATGTGGCCCGGTCCCCGGACTCCCCCGCTGGCCCCGCTCCCTCAGGGCCGTGCCGGCCCTCAGCAGCAGGCGCTGCAGCAGGCTCTGCTGGCTCAGCAGATGCAGCTTCCCCAGCCGGCCTACCTGCCAGCCCCCGGCGTCTCCGCCCAACAGGCCTTCCAGCCGCCGCAGCTGGCGCCGTCCCACTACCAGCCCATGGTAGGCTCTCCGGTTTGGGACCAGAACTCACTGGCCTCTACATTTAGTACCATGACGGTCACTCCGCCGGTGAACAACGACTGGTACCTTGACACCGGTGCTTCCTCCCACATGACTTCCGATGATGGTACTCTCTCTCACTCCTCAATCCCTCGGTTTCCCTCTCCCACATCCATTGTTGTCGGTAATGGTTCGCTCTTGCCCGTCACTGCCACCGGCAAGGCGCAACTTGGCCCCCTTGCTTTAAATAACGTTCTTGTTTCGCCTCAGCTTATCAAGAATCTTATTTCTGTTCGCCAATTCACTGTCGATAACAACTGCTCTGTGGAGTTTGACCCGTATGGTTGTTCTGTGAAGGATCTTCTCTCGCGGAACGTGATCATCAGGTGCAATAGCTCCGGTCCGCTCTACCCCTTGCAGCTGCCTGTCGCTCACTCCCTTGTCGCCAGCTCTTCGCCACCGTACCTGTGGCACCGTCGCCTCGGCCATCCCGGTCGCGAGGCCCTCTCCAAACTCGCTTCAGCTATTCCGGCTTGTAATAAAAGTTTGGATTCTCTATGTCATGCGTGTCAGTTGGGACGACATGTTCGTCTTCCTTTTGGTACTTCAGCGTCTCGGGCGTCAAACAACTTTGATCTTATTCATTGTGACCTATGGACATCACCTGTTGCTAGTGTCTCTGGTTACAAATATTATCTTGTTGTTCTTGACGATTGCTCACATTACTTGTGGACATTCCCTTTACGCTTGAAATCTGACACTTTTACCACTCTGTCTAACTTCTTTGCCTATGTGTCTACCCAGTTCGGCACCCGCGTTAAGGCCATCCAGAGTGACAACGGCAAGGAGTTCGACAACTCCAGCGCCCGCACCTTCTTCCTCACTCATGGCGTCTTGTTTCGCATGTCGTGTCCCTACACGTCCCCACAGAATGGCAAAGCGGAGCGGATCATTCGTACCACTAATGATGTCATCCGCTCTCTTCTGTTTCAGGCGAGCATGCCCCCTCCATATTGGGCCGAGGCGTTGCACACTGCGACCCTCCTCCTTAACATCTTACCAACCAAGACGCTCGATTTCTCGACCCCGCACTCTGCCCTGCTTGGTAGTGCGCCGTCCTACGATCATCTCCGCGTTTTTGGTTGTAAGTGTTATCCCAATCTCTCGGCAACTGCTCCCCACAAACTTGCACCTCGTTCTGCCCTTTGCATCTTCCTTGGCTACTCCGCTCACCATAAGGGGTACCGATGCCTTGATCCTACCACCAATAGAGTCATCATCTCCCGTCACGTTGTCTTCGACGAGTCCACCTTCCCTTTCGCCGAGCAACCCTCGCCACCCACGGCTACGAACTTCACCTTTTTAGATGAATTCCCTAACCCGACAGTCCCTTTAGGACTGCCGACCATGTCTTCTGCAGGATCTCCAGGCTCTCGTGGTGCCGCTCTTCCTGCACCCCCAGTCCCCCCGGGGTTCCCCGCACTCCCACGTGCGGGTACGGCGTCACGTGCGGCCTCGACTCCCTCCTCGCTGACCGGGGCGCTGTTGTCCTCGCCAGGCGCGGACACGCCGGCCCCCTCCGCACCCCCACGTGCGGGACAACCGGGCGACTTCCCCGCGCTGCCACGCGCGGCACCGTCTCCACCAAGCGCGCAGCCCCCAGTTCTGCGCGTCTACTCCAGGCGCCCCAAGCCAACCGCTCCAGCCCTGGCTGGACCGGCTCCTGCGCCAGCCCCTGCAACACCGGCTGCTTCCCCAGCACCCGGCCCTCTTCCCCGGGGTGCTGTCGCCGTCCCACCTACAGTCAACCAACATCGCATGGTGACTCGGGCCAAGGATGGCTTCCGCGTGCCGGTACTATACCATGTTGCGCCCCTGTCTCCGGTTCCGAAGACCTTCCGTAGTGCCCTTGCCGATCCCAATTGGCGGGCTGCTATGGAGGAAGAGCATACAGCGCTTCTCCAGAACCAGACTTGGGACTTGGTTCCTCGCCCCCGACATGCCAACACTGTCACGGGCAAGTGGATCTTCAAGCACAAGTTCCACGCCGATGGTTCTCTGGAACGCTACAAGGCTCGTTGGGTCCTTCGTGGTTTCACCCAGCGTCCTGGAGTTGACTTTGCCGAGACTTTTAGTCCCGTCGTCAAGCCTGCCACAGTCCGCACGGTGCTCTCTCTGGCTCTCTCCCGCCAATGGCCAATTCACCAGCTCGACGTCAAGAATGCCTTCCTCCATGGCACCCTGACAGAAACGGTGTTCGCCGCTCAGCCCTCCGGATTCGAGGATCCTGCTCACCCCGACTTTGTTTGTCGCCTGAAGAAGTCGCTTTATGGGTTGAAGCAGGCTCCTCGTGCTTGGTACAGCCGCTTCGCCACGTACCTGGTCTCTCTCGGCTTTGTGGAGGCCAAGTCAGACATCTCGCTGTTCGTCTACCACCAAGGATCTGACACGGCCTATCTGCTCCTCTATGTCGACGATATTATTCTCACTGCTTCTTCGACACATCTTCTGCGGAAAGTCATCCTGGCTCTCCAGCGGGAATTTGCCATGAAGGATTTGGGAGAACTTCATCACTTCTTGGGGATGCAGGTTCAGCGCACTGCTGATGGTATGGTTCTCTCTCAGCGGCAGTATATGTTGGACATCTTGGATCGTGCTGGCATGGCGGAGTGCAAACCTTGCACTACGCCTGTTGACACCAGTCCCAAGACCTCAGCTGACTCTGGAGCTCCAGTCGCCGACCCGTCAGATTACCGCAGTCTTGCTGGCGCCCTGCAGTACCTGACCTTCACACGGCCCGACATTGCCTACGCCGTGCAGCAGGTCTGTCTTCACATGCATGATCCGCGAGAGCCTCACCTGTCCGCTCTCAAGCGCATTCTTCGGTACATTCGGGGTACTCTTCACCTGGGTCTTCATCTCCGACCATCGACTCAGGATGACTTGGTGGTCTACTCTGATGCTGACTGGGCTGGTTGTCCCGATACGCGCAAGTCCACCTCGGGCTATGCTGTGTTCCTCGGCGACAACTTGGTCTCCTGGTCCTCCAAGCGACAGAATACTGTCTCTCGCTCCAGTGCAGAAGCTGAGTACCGCGCTGTCGCCAATGGTGTTGCTGAGGCTTCTTGGCTACGCCAGCTCCTCCACGAGCTCCACATTCCGCTTCGCCGCGCCACAATTGTCTACTGTGATAATGTCAGCGCAGTCTACATGTCCTCCAACCCGGTACAACATCAACGGACGAAGCACATCGAGATCGATCTTCACTTCGTCCGTGAGAAGGTCGCCATGGGTGCCGTGCGGGTTCTTCATGTTCCCACGACATCCCAGTTCGCCGACGTCTTCACGAAGGGGCTGCCTTCTTCGGTGTTCACTGAGTTTCGGTCCAGTCTGAATGTCCGTGGCTAAGCACCGACGTTCAAACTGCGGGGGCATGTTAGCGTGATGTATAGGCCCACGGGCCCAGGGGGGTTCGGCTGGAACCCTAGAGGTGCCTCCCTCCCTGGTTTTGGTAGTATTTATATTTGGCAAGGATTCCCTAGATTATTTGGCAAGGATCTCCTAGATTAGCTGGATTAGCTCCTTCCTTGTTTAGCTATTTCCTTGTTTAGCCCTTTCCTTCTAGATTAGAGCTTTCCTATTTCCTGGGACATCCTTGCCTATATATATTGAGCCTTGGGCTCCCCCATAATCAATCTACTAATTCCCAGCCATCCTCTTTCAGTCTACCAGAAAATCTCATAGGCTGCAACCGAGGAAGTGAACATGCACTTGTTTTCAGTGCCGAAGCCAAATATGCATCAATATTGTAATCAGCCCATTCAGATCGATGCTCCCTCAGAAATTGAACCAGTACTGCTGGAGGAACACTCGAAAATAACAAATAAAGGAAGAAATGTACAAGGATTTAACATGGTTTAACAGTAGAAGCGTTGAAGATGGAAATTTAGTTCCAAAATATTCAAGTCTCTATTGTTCAATGTCTCTATCATGGGAAAAAACTTTCTATAACACTGCTTCTCTTAAGACTAGCTATGGAGCAGTTTAATCAAAGTTATGAAATAAGTAGACAAATTATCATCAAGGTACCAGACAAAAACCATCAAAATCTCAGTAGGATCCCACTACCAAATGTTAACACAGCAGAGCATTTTTTATGTGCCATGTTGAGTAACTGTGAGTTCCCCCTTCGGCCCTTCCTTTTCCAAAAATTCATTCAACATAAATTATTTTCATCCTAATAAATTAATTATTACCCTTACCTGCAATAACATTGATGCCTTAGCACATATAATACCTCCAGGAGCTCCAAAGGCAATGCCACCACTGCTGGTAGTCCTAATTTTCTTACTTGAGTTGCAAGCAATGACTACATCTTCAACACCGTCTCCACCCATTAGAGACCACCCATCATCATTGAAACCACTAATGGCATCATTAAAGCCTCTGCGAGATGCATAATACAATGCATTATATTTAACAGGTGAAAAAGATGTACTTTTAGTTGTGGAAGGAGTGATAGCTTATCCAAAATTCACCTGCTCAGCCTTTGACTAAAAGTCCGTAGGACTGCAGGTTGCCTTCCCAAGGCATACACCACTACCCCACTTGTTTCTTGAGCAATTTGTCTGATGTACCGGAGTGCCTTGATATATAGAACAGACAGTAACAAGTTAGCATAAAGTAGATTGCATAGATGAATTGCCCAACATGTCTAAAAGGTTAACATTATCATTAATTGTACCAATCCTCGTAAATCATTTTCACCACATATCAAACATTACGAAACTTAAAGGAGTTCATGACAAGCCTATTATCATGTCAATGAAATATAAAAGTAAAATTTGAGCTGAACATTTCACAACAGTAGGAATCGTGCCTCAAGATCCAGGTGGTCAACAATGTGCACAATCGAACCCCCACCTTCACATGGGCGAACTAGGTACCCACTTGGAAGCATTTCAGCTCTCACAGATTGCTGGGCAGAGGCTGCACTTGGACTGCCCCCTGAACCACTCAAGGATCTCTCACATACCTTAGAGATGGACAAATGTTATCAAGGGTAACATCCTAGCTCATACTTGATATGGGGTAAAAACAGTGTTCATGTTCATACATACCACAAGGCTACCATCTTCCATTGTGGTTGTGTACCTCAGGGTCCAAAAATCACGTGCAGGGACTAAAGTTGTTGGAGCATACAACTATATGCAAAAACAAATTATAATGTAAATTGCTAGAGGTTGAAAATACATCATTGTTCAACAAAAAGTTAAACATTGCCCACCTGTGTGTAGACAAGTTCAACTGTCCCTCCATTTCCTGCTGGAAACATTGTAAAGACTTCCAGTTTTCGACAATCACGGAACCAAGACGGACGATCTTTTAATATCTCTACCACCTGTAGTAACAAAGAGCCATCAGAACAGAGAGTTTCTTGAAGTACTGAAAATCAAGTTATCTGCTTATCTTAACAATTAAATTAGATGAAAACTGTCGTAGATAAAATCTATGAACACAAAGGCACTTGATCTCTAAACTCTAAAGTACAGCCTACACAGTCGGACAGGAGATTTGCTATTTTGACACTCCAACATAGTTGTTACGGCGGCGCGGCGAGGCGAGGCGCCAGACTACCTTCACACCTTTTAGGCGAGTATGGCGTGCGGCGAAGCGACACCATACTCACTTCACACTTCGCAGAAACGGCACATGATTTATCATCACTTAATTCTACTCAGGTCACTAATACAGTAATACTACAATCTATATAGCCACTAGCAAGATTAATATTTTAAGTCACTTAGTGTTAGAACTGATTGGTTCACTAGAGATTAGAGTTTAATTAGAAAATTAACTGAATTAATCAGTTAACAAAATAATTAAATAACATATTACACAAAGCTGCCATAGCTACATAGGCATGGCATATGCTTTTGTGTTGCTGTCACACAGCACAACTTTTTGCCATGCCTTTTTCACTGTCTCTTCTCTCTCATGACATCTCCTTTTTCCATGGTCATCTCTCTCTCACAGGCATGGGCGCACTTTTCCTCTTCTACTTTTTCCACGCCTCTTGCCTCCTCTCTATGCATCATCTTCTCCATGTCTCTTCCCTTTCCCCCATTCTCTCGCAGTGACTCCGGCAGCACGAAGCAGCACAAATCATGCGGCGGCGCAGTCCCGATGCGACGAGAACGCGGTCGCAACGCAGAGGCAGCATGGATCCAGCGACGATGGCAGCACGGATCCGATGGCAGGGGCGTGGAACCAGGCAGCCGGGTCACAGATCTGGCAGCCGGGATGCAGAAAACAGGCTCGAGAACTCCATCGCCGCTGCCATCTGTCGTCCATGCGAAGCAATATGGCGTCCACCCGACGCCAAAGACGATTAAGCGGACGCCATACTCGTCGAGGCGGACGCCACACCCACTTGTGGCGAGTCGTCGGCCGTGGCGTCTGCCACCGACCGCCCGGACGCCTAATCGTCGATTAGGCGACGATTAGGCGACGCCTTAACAACTATGCACTCCAAAGAAGTGGCTTTCACATTTTTGACATCCAAACTCACTTTTATTGACTCAGGTGGTCCTACATGTTAGCCTCAAAAGTGTCATCATAAACAAAGTGCACATCTTTGGAGTGTCAAAATAGCAATTTTTTCCAATCGGACAAATCTTTCCAAGAGCATTTAGATGAGTAAACTCTTAAAAGTATTTAATATTTTGTATTACAATCTGTCTTAATTCCACACTAGATACAAAACAAAATCTTGTAACATCAGGAGAAAACCAAGTCCAAATCACTGGTGGACAACCTTACTGACACACAAAATAGGAGCTTCAGAAAAAATACAGACAGTGAATCTTGAGGTAACATAAAAATACCAAACACAAGTACCCATACAGCTACAACACTTACTTTTGTTGGTTCTAGATTCACCAAACCACAGGCACGGGCAGCAACACCACGGCAACCATGTGAAATGGCCACAATACCAACTGAATCCGGACCAGGCTACCCTCATCAGAACAAAATGTAGTTAGCACCTTGTGAAACAATCGTTTAGGGGAAATCACAGAACACACAAAAGAAAATCAGTGCTAGCATGGAACCTTCATCCCAGGCATCTGGACCCAATCAATAGCTGTCCCAGTAGCCTTTGAGAGGAACTCTGTCAAGGTCTCCTCTGCGATTGAAAGGAGCCTAAACAAGAGAAAAGCTAGTTGAAGATACCATGACATGGAAAGAGTGAGTTCATGCGACACTTAGAACTACTCCCTCTGATTCGTTATGACAGTTGTTTTGGAGTTGTGCACAAGAATTAAGAAATCAACTCAATGATTTAGTTGCCCCTCATTTATTCTTCTTTGGAAAACGCGAGTTATTTATTTGCGAGAAAGGTAGCATTTATTTGATAAGGGCAAACATGGAAGAAAAGATGAAAAAGTGTCTAGAAGTTCTAAAACGACTTATATTTGATAAAGAGTTGAAAAGGTTAAAATGACTTATATAAGGAATCGGAGGGAGTATTTACTTACCCAGATGGGTTACTTGCATCTCTTAGAGGGTTTTGGGGGGTAGTCACATTTGATTCACAGCTTGTGTCATTTGCCAATGGAGTCTGCGCACAAGCAACTGATGTTATCAGCAAAAAAGCAAGGTAAAAGTAGAGCAATCTAACTATATTGTTGCTTGTTGGCATTCTGCAGAATAATTCATCAGTTCTAAAGCAGTTGATGCATATGCTCACTAGAGGATTTTGATGGAAGTAACATACATAGACTCTAGCCAGTCGGTATTGCATACACCTATCTCAAATCAACAGAGCATGGATTCAACATCCTTGCTAGTATGGCTACACATTTATCAACTTTTGAAAGTTATGCATTAGTAGTACCGCTACCATACTCATCTACAAAATACGGTTGTATGGAACTACACATTCCCATACACACAATGTATATTACAAATGCACAAAGAAATAAAGAATCGATAAGAATTCAGTGAGAAAGTGTATGTGCATCAGGGATAGCACCAGCACATCAAGAACTTACATTCTGCAGCTGCTGTCGCATGTGAGCATTCTCATGAACCAATTGGGAGACCTGCTTCTGGAGTCGCTCGTTCTCTTCCATAAGAAGCTTGTTCATTACCGTCAATTTTCTGTTCACGGTCTGCAGCCGTGAAGACTCCTTCCGCTGCTTATCCCGGCACCTAGAGCAACAAAACCACAGACATCCACTTCAGTGTTCATGAAAAAAGAACACTCAATGCTAGTAATAATATGTTCTGCTGGTATGAAAACAAATAAAATGACAAGCAATTTACAGTAATTAAGCATTTTTGAAATTGAAATGTCTTCAGATGGAAACTACCGAACACTATTTTTTATGGAGATTATACAAAAATGGAACTTCCGTAACATTTATTTTTTCACAATGAACAAACCATAACAAGATTCAATTCTGTTTCCATTACCTTCTATTCTGGAACCAGACCTTGATCTGCTTTGGCTCAATGTTGGCAAGTATAGGGCACTCACGCAGCAGTTGTTGTCTGCGTGAGGAGGTTGGCTTGGGGCAATCAGCGTATACACGCTCAAGTGCCTCCACCTGCTCTGGCGTGTAGCGAACATATTTCCCAGAATCCATCCCAGCAACTTTATCATACCCACCTCCATCGCTGCTGCTACCCCCTCGCATTGCCACTGCCACAGCCATTGTTACCTCTGTACCTCACTAATGCAAAGCAACAAACGACCCAACCAGGCACAAATACAGGGAGCAGTCTCCTCTAAGTGTTCCTACTGAACCAGTTCCCTCCGCACACAATTCCTACTCTTTGGCAGCACTTCAATTTGTCAGCTCGCCCAGATCCCTGGAACATAATAAAGGAGAATTTTGTTGACAGATTTTGACTGCATTTTGTGGGGGAAAAGTTGTTCGTTCGGAAATCAAAACCTACTGTAAAAATACAAATGTGAGTGATTGAAATGCACACAACAGAAATGGTAGAGCTGAGTAACTGGAGAAAGTGGGAGAAAAAACAAAGGCATGCTAAAATAAATCGCTTCAATGGGGGAAGGCGACATCGGCGGTGAAGGTTAATCCATCGAGTTCGCTCAGAAAAATATAAAAAAATAGCACGTAGCTAGATGGTAAATGTAGAATAAGCTCAAATGATTTTCTAGGTGTTTTCTTTTGTAAAAGAAAACTCAGCACGAGCGGCAGGGAAGCAGCAGAAGAGAGCAGAGTCGCAACAGTTCCTCGGGCAGAAAATGCAAAAGCAATTAGGAACCCTAGCCTACGGTAGATCTCGGCGCACAGAGGCAGACAAGCACGGCGGCGAGGTGTCACCTTCACCTTCGTGTAGGAACCCCCCCCCCCCCCCTCGCCGCCGGGCGCGGAGGGGAGCGCTACCGGGCGCACCTCAGAGACTTCCCCCGCCGGAGCGACGGCCATCGACCGGCGGCGCCGATTGGCCCAGCACGACAGCAAGCCCGGGCGGAGGAATCGAACAGTTTGGCAAATCTCTATTTTTATTTTTACATATTTTTTTGCATGTGCATTGTATTGTTATAAATTGGATGATACACGTATTTGAATACATTATAGTTTTACACAAAATTATTATATATTGTAGATCATATTTGTAGAATTTAAAAAATATGGATTGAGATTATAAGAAAATTGTTGTAGATTTATTAATTTTTAGAAAAAGATAGAGTTTAGAATAATCCTTATACGTGATTTAGGGAATAAAATTTAGGAATTATGTAGGGGATGCTCTTAGTACATTCTTTACGAACGTTCGGCTCTATTATACTAATAAATATAGTTCAGTACTAAATAGAAAGATTAAATATAAGTTAATTAAAAAATTAATTGCAGAACCTCTAATCTAATTCACGAGACGAATTTATTAATATTAATTAATCCATCATTAGCACATATTTACTGTAGCATCACATTGTCAAATCATGAATGAATTAGGCTTAATAGATTCGTCTCGTGAATTAGCCTAGAGGTTCTATAATTAATTTTATAATTAGGTTATGTTTAGTCTTTCTAATTAGTTTCCGAACATCTTATGTGATAGGTGATAAAGTTTAGTCCATGGGAGCCAAACGACCCCTTAGTCCAAAAGTTTAGTCTTGTCACATAGGACGTTTGGATGATATTTTGGAGTATTAAATATAAACTATTTATAAAATTCATTCATAATCGGTGGATTATTCATGAGACAAATCTAATGAGCCTAATTACACCACGATTTTACAATGTGATGCTACAGTAAACATTTGCTAATCTTGGATTAATTAGACTTAATATCTCTCCCGGTGTTGCAAAGGCGTATCGAAAAATGGGTGCTCACCCTTACCGAATTCGCCCTGAGATATGAATCAGCTAAGGCGATAAAAAGATAAGCATTGGCCGATTTCATAGTCTAGCACAGAGATGAGATAGTAACTTATGCCAAGTAGGCACCATGAACTTTATTCTTCGACGGATCGGTGTGTCGGCACGGATGCGGTTGTTGACACAAAAACGTTCCCCCACACTTGGGCCGGTTTGACGATCTAAAAGTGTGTGGATACTTAGGGATGAGCCTAAGCATGACACAACACTGACATCGTGTTCCGACTACCCTTAACAGTGGAAAAGACGGTGGAGTCGCCAAGTAATCAGATCACAAATAAATAATCCAATTAGCCGAAATATATAGATAAAATAAACCAATTGGCCGAACGGAGCCTGATCAGTTCGAAATATACCGTGTGAAGGGTCACCGAAGGGGGTCCTTCAGCGTCTGGAGCGAAGGGTGCGCCGAAGGTAACCTTCGGCGTCCGGATTGATCTAGCTGAAGACAGGCTCTAAATAGATCGCGACGCGAAATCGCCTCCGAACGACAAGGTTCAGTGTGAAGCCTCTAACACGACAAAATCCAACGCGGAGCGCTGGCGCAACGTAGTCCGATGCGGAGCGCTGGCGCGACGAAGTCCGATGCAAAGCACTAACGCGATGAAGTCCGGTGCAGAGCGTTCTGGCGTGACTCCGGCGTGAAGCAACTCCGATGCGAAGTAACTCCGGTGCGCGGGACTCGACTATACCGACAACAACGTAACAGATCTGGCATGGGCGGACGAAGCGAAGACTTGCCGAAGGGTGCTCTGGTAGACTCCGAAACCAACTTCCTAACTCTAAAAACCTTCGGCGAATGGGGCTCTGAACGTAAAACCTGTAGCAAACGAAGATCAAGTGCCAATTCGGCCTAGAGACCGAATTACCAATTGTAGTAGTGTACAAAACGAAGGGTAGCAATATGTTACATAGTGTTGATAGCAAAAAATGGCATTAATGGTTAAGATTGTCAAAATATCAATTTTGGTAATTTGGGCCAAAAATACACATGTCCTGGGTTGGGCTGAAGCCCTACAGGACCGAAGGCCCACCAAGTTATGGGCTTCGGAAGTTCCAGGAAGCCTACAGCCTTCGGCCCGAAGGCCTTCGGAGGCCCATCCCGCCAAAGCTTCGATCCGAGGAGCAGACTTTGGCGGGCCTAGCCGAAGGCCCACTTCGGGTAGAGATAAAGTTGGATCCGATTTTGGCTAAGTTTCATCTCCACGCTTGGTTAAGCCGAATCCTATCAGATTAGGCTTAGAGATTATAAGTCTAGCCCCTATAAATATAGGGGTGAGGCCGGTTCATGAAACCCCCCAACACAAATCAACACAAAGCCCTAGCTTTGAATCGTACCTTTATTTTACCTTTACTTTCTGAGAAACCAAGGATTGGTTTCGGAGTCTGTGATGAGTGATTGACAAATTTTACCCTCTGATTCGAAGGGGTCCCTCCGAAGGGGTTCGGAGGTTGGTTCTCCGAAGGTGTTCGGAGGCTGGTTCTCCGAAGGTGTTCGTAGGTTGTTTCACCGAAGGGTTCGGTGGGATCTGGTTGCTGTAGCTGTTGCAGCAGAGTGTGCTTGTCGGAGGGGTCCGATAGTACACGATGACTGGGATGTACCGAAGGGTTCGGTACTTTGGGCGGTACACCGGAGTGTGTATCGGAGGTTGTTTACTCGGAGAGGTCTCCGGGGTACTGGAAACACTTGTATGTCTGTCTGTGGTGCGCAGGGGACTTCGGAGGCGACGGACGGTTCGTAGCAGGTGAACCTGGGTCAAGCGGGAGGCTTGATGCCAGGGGAGCAGGGAGCTCTGTCACGAAGGCTGCGAAGGGGGTCGGACCTCGGGTCGAGGTGCGCCAGGAGAAGGCAGTAAGTGCGGAGTGTGACTCCGGGTGAAGGTACTCCGAGACGAAGTCCTCGGAGGCGAGGCACTTCGAAGGGTACTCTGAATGGAGTGACTTCGGAGTATGGTGGACTAAGTCCTCAGCAATGAGGCAAGGTGTTCGAAGTGTGCTCCAGAGGGAGACACTCGAAGGTTTACCCGACGAAGGTCTCAGAAGTCGAGATGCATCGAAGGCATGGTCCGGGTGAGGATCGTCGAGGAGTGTGCTCGGGGAGAGACACTACGACGAAGTGCCCATGGAATGCTTCATGCGGAGGCCTTGGACGAAGGAGGGACTTCGAAGGGTGGTACTCCGAAGGTGGGGCTTCGGAGTGAAGCAGACTTCGAGGCGAAGCTGGCTCCGGAGCGAAGCTGGCTCCGAAGCGAGTCTGGCTTCGGAGTGAGGATGACTTGAGGTACTTCGGCCGTGCATGGCTTTGGTACACGGACTGACGGAGTTCGAGCGGGGAGAAGCTGCGAAGCCGTGGTGGTCCACTCCGAAGGTGTTGGTGCGAAGGCCCAAGGGCTTTGACGGCTTCGGCTCAAAACCGTCGCTGTATCGAAGGCTGACTTCGGTGAAGCGAAGGCCGTCAGTCTCAAGGCTTCTCACCGAAGCTACCGCACCCCTCGTGTGCGAAGGGGGGCTTCAGAAGGGTCCAAAACTGCAAAGGCTGACAGCGTCTGCTCTGCAAAAGCTGGTAATGTCCCCTCTACGAAGCTGACAAAAGAAGCTTCCAAATAAAGTAGACTACCAACTGTACCCCCTGTTCTGATGAGACAAAAATAGTGTAAACCCTAGGGGTAAAGTAGTCTATTCACAGGGTTGAATAGTGCCTATAAATAGTGGAGGCTGGCTAGGTCACATCAACACTTTGAGCATTCATTGTAGAACTCCTGTGCTAGCCACCACACTCTTTGTATTCATCCTGTGAGTTCATTTTGTGTTCCCTGTTCAAGCATTGAAGCTTTGACTCTGTGTTCATTTACTGCTTGAGCTTGTATGCATACTTCTCTGCATGCTTCGGTTTCTCTGTACTCCATTTTCTTGTGAGCTTTTCTGGAGAGGTGTGTGAGAAGCCTGTTCGAGCGAAGTGTGTGTTTCAGTGTTTGTTCGCTCTGTGTAAGCTGGAGGCTAGACCTCTCTGATTACTAGCGAAGCACTGTTTGACTTAGATCGAAGCCCATTTTTCTTCCCTTGTCGAAGTCATCAGCGAAGTCTGTTTAGTGTGCGTTTAGATCTTCGAAGTACGAAGCCCAGCACCAGTTGCTGTCACTGAGTATTTGATCGAAGCCCTCAGAGGGAAGTCCGCTCTTGCGAAGGGTGAAGTGCGAAGCCTGCTCGGAGCACCCTGTGTGCGGAGCCTGCACTGACTTAGCAGAGCTGATTTTTCGGGGTTGTGGGTGGAGCGAAGTCTTCTTGGCTTCGAACTTTTGCTCCTTGCGAAGCCTGTTTTCGGAGATGTAAAATACCTCCGAACCAGAACTTCAAAGGGTGTGTTCGAAGCCTGTTCCGTAGAAGACAGTATAAAACAGAAGGCTATTTTTAGTCTGAAATTTTAAGAGCTCCCATTCACCCCCCCTCTGGTCGCCGTGTTCGGTCCAACAATTGGTATCAGAGCAGGTTAAGATCACTAGTTGACCTTAACCGGTTTTGTGATCTGTTGGTGACATGGACAGAGTTAGTAAAATTCCTCTATTCGATGGGACTGATTTTGCATACTAGAAGGTGCGCATGGAGGCTTACTTGCTAAGCCAAGGAAATGCAATTTGGGAGATTGTGGACTCACAATACTTCATCCTTAAAACTCGCACCTCTCAAATAGAGAAGGATCAGTATAATGCCAACTCCAAGGCAAGAAATATATTATTCATTGGTTTGAGTAGAAGTGAGTTTGATAGGGTGCAGCACCTTAGGACAGCTAGGGAAATTTGGACCACTCTCACTATTTTTCATGAGGGCTCTACACAGATTAAGGCCAGGCGCCAAAGCACATACAATCAACAGTATCAACTGTTTGTGCAGGCACCTGGTGAATCTATAGATGCCATGTCTTCTCGCTTTGATGCAATAGTGAGTAACTTGCGGTCCAACGGGGCGCTTGCTTACAATGATCATGATAGGGCTATCAAGCTTCTCTATGCTCTTGATCGTAGCATATGGGAAGTGAAGATATCCAGCATTGAGGAGTCCGCAGGTTATGACACATTGACCTGTGATGAGCTCTTCAGCAAGCTGAAGTCCACAGAGATTGCCAAGGCATCTCTTGCAGTGCATAGAAACTCTTTGCCACAGCCATTGGCATTGGTTTCTAGCACTAGACGTGGCACCACTGCAGAACCAAGCACATCTGGCACTTGTGTTCTTGCAGATGGTTTTGCTTTGTCCTCCCTGGTCTCCGTCACTAAAGAGCAGGTGGATACTCTGGATGATGATGAGCTTGCTCTCATTGCCAGAAGGTTCACCCGTTTTCACCATGAGAGACGGGATCAGAGGAGAAGTGGTTTTAGTGGTTGTTTTGAGTGTGGCGACATTTCTCACATCAAGGCTAATTCCCCAAAACTCAAGAAGAGAGAAGAGAGTGAGCGCCCCAAATACCACAAAAAGGAGAGGAAACCCTTTGTGAAGGGCAAGCGTGGCAAGGTGGCTAAGAGAGTAGCCAAATCCGCTTCCAGAGCATTTGTTGCTGCTCTCAGCGACATCGACACTTCCTCAACTGAGGAGTCGAGCTCTGAGGAGGAGGAGTCTCCAAGGAAGGAGGAGAAGAAGGATAAGAAGGGACGAGATTTCACCGGCCTTTGTTTCATGGCCGACAGCGATCACAGCGGCGATGAGCTTGACTCATCTGAGGTACCTCTATCCTATGACCAGCTTGCAATTAAATTAGATGAACTGAATGAAGTAGTTCTTGGTCAGGATAGATTACTTGTGCAAGCCGCTAGAGATAGAAAAGACCTTAGACTTAGGCTAGAATCTGTTTCTACTAATTATGCCATGTTTAAGTCTAGAGTTAATGATACTGAATGTGAATCTTTTACTGTTGTCATGGGTGAGCTTGCTCAGTTGCGTTCTGTACATGCTCAAACTCTATCTGAGCTTGAGACTGCACAGAAGCAGCTTTTGATGGTGGATTCTAGTCCTCATGATATAATTGAATGCATGAACTGCCCCTTATTACGTGAGAGCATTGATTTACGTGATAAGCATGTTCAGGATTTAGAGGCTAGATTAGAGAGGACCGGTAGTTCTAAGGATGTGCAACCTGTGTGTGACACATGCATAACCCTTAAGGACCAGCTAAGCACTGTTAGAGAGCGAGCTGAGAACCTAATGACTGAAAATGAATACCTTCTTTCTGTGGTTAACAAATGCACTGAGGGAAAGGGTAGGATGGATTTGCTCTTGGCCAAGACCAAGATGTGTGCTGACAGAGCAGGGTTAGCTCTAGGTTTGAGTTTTAAGAGGATTCCTTCAGATAGTGAAAACAAAACTGTTTTTACCTCACCCACTACCCTAGAGAAAGAGAGAGCTCTGTTAGACACCCCATCAGCCAAAAAGCCTACCCGAACTCCAAAGAAAACCACTCCTCCCACAAAAAGAGTTCCTCCCAAGAAAACCACTCAGCAGAAGCCCAAGGAGCCTGTGAGAATTGCTCCTATGACCCATGAGAGTGCCCCTAGGAGAATTTTTCATTGTTCCTATTGTCAGCGGGTGGGTCATCTGGTTGGTTTCTGTTTTCGTCGCATCAAGGATGAGCGACACTCTCAGGAGATGAGGTTCCAGAACATGCATTACCCATCTTTAGGTATGCATGAGTCTGAGTTTTACTCTCGTCCTGTTTTCGAGGCTCCTCGTGCTTCTCGGAGAGGTTTTGCTCCTCGAGGTGTTCACCATGTTCCATATGGTGATAGACCCCGGACGAGTAGCTTTGTACCTCATCAGAGTAGGAGACCTCGTCATGTTGTTAGATCACAGCATGTAGGTAGACCTCGCACTTTGCATCATTCTGATTATCCTGTGCGTAGAAAGTCTACTTGTATGGTGCCTACTACTCGTATCACTCAGTGCTGGATGCCTCGTCATATCTTCACTCACCCCAGCACTGAGCGATCGAGATTTTCTTATCATGTGTAGGCGGCAGATCGAGGCTTGGAGGGCACGTGGATCATGGACTCCGGTTGTTCGCGCCATATGACCGGAGATGCAGCATGGTTCTCCAGCCTCACCACAACCAAGCAAAGGGAACATATCACCTTCGGGAACAATCGAAGGAGTAGAGTGAAAGGTAAAGGTGTGGTAAGAATTAACTCGAATTTCACTCTCAAAGATGTTGCTTTGGTTGAGAATTTGGGATACAATTTGCTTTCTGTATCTCAATTGCTTGATGAGGGCTTCGAAGTGCGATTCCATTGCAATACTTCGCAAGGACTCAATTCTGATGGCGTTGTGGTTTGTAAGATCTTTAGAGTTGGGAGAGTTTTTGGAGCTGATTTTTCTAAGTCATCTGGTTCTTCTCATTGTCTTGTTGCACATTCTACTTCTGAGCTTTGGAAGTGGCATATGAGACTAGGGCATATGAGCTTTGAGTTGCTCGCTCGTCTGAGTGCCCTAGGTCTGATCCGAGGATTGCCCAAGCTCAAGTTTGAGAAGAATTTAGTTTGCGCTCCTTGTCGACATGGAAAAATGATTGTCGCTTCGCACTCGCCAGTCACTACAGTGATGACTGAACAACCCGGAGAACTTCTCCACATGGACACTGTAGGTCCTTCTCGGGTTAGTTCTTTAGGCGGCAAGTGGTATGTGTTAGTCATTGTCGACGATTTCTCTCGCTACTCTTGGGTCTTCTTTCTTGCTAGCAAGGATGAAGTGTTTTCACACTTTCGGAGCTTGTCTTTGAGACTTTTCACTGAACTCCCTGGTGCATTGAAATTCATTCAAAGTGATAATGACACTGAGTTCAAGAACAGTCTCTCTATTGACTTTTGCATGGAGCATGGCATAGAACATCAATTCTCTGCTCTGCGTGTTCCTCAACAAAACAGTGTTGTTGAGAGAAAGAACCGCACTTTGGTTGAGATGGCTAGGACGATGCTCGATGAGCACAGGACTCCTAGAAAATTCTGGGCTGAGGCCATGAACACTGCATGTTATATCTCAAACCGAATCTTCTTGCGCTCAATTTTGAATTTGACATCTTATGAGCTACGTTTTGGGAGACAGCCCAAGGTTACTCATCTTCGAGTTTTTGGTTGTCGTTGCTTTATCCAAAAACGTGGTAATTTGGATAAATTTGAGTCGCGTTCTTATGACAGGATCTTTTTGGGTTACACTACACATGGTCATTCTTATCGTGTTTATAATTTGGAGACTAACACTGTCATCGAGTCATGTGACGTGACTTTTGATGAATCAACCCCCTCTGTTAGTTCTTGAGGAGCCATGCTGAATAGCGTGGGCCTCATGGCTCCAGATATGATGAGTCATTGTCAACGATAGTCAAAGAGGACAGATGAAGAGAGGAGATCTGTTGTTTCATGGGCCGCGTGTGACTCAGGTACACGGGCAGCGAGCGACTGTCGGGCTGAGAGAGCTGCGAAGTCGGGCTGGCCCAATCCGGGTACATGGGCCAAGAGCAGTAGAAGACCCACTGGGCTGTTGACCAGGATTGACTCAGGTACACGGGCGGTGAGCGATTGCCGGGCTGAGAGAGCTGCGGAGTCGGGCCGGCCCAATCCGGGTACCTGGTGCAAAGCCGGTGGAGGCTTTGTCAGTTTCGGCGCAAAACTGACAACCGTTGATTCTGTATCGGACTGTCCAGAAGAGAAGTCGTAGTCGCTACGAAAGCTTAGCTTCCGGATAAGTCATCTGTATATCTAGGCCCACAGTCAGTCAGTCATGTCTGTAAAAATTCCTAAGGGCAGTAGAGTCTTTTTCTTTATTTTAGCGTCTGTAAAAACCCTAAGGGGCTGGTGGAGTATTCTAGGCCATTGGGCAGCCTATAAATAGGGCCCCAATCCCTAGGGTTGGACTACCCTTCGAAAAATCACTTTTTCAATCATTCCTCGGGTCATTCCTGTTTTTGCATTTTTGCCTCTCTCTCCTGTTGTGCGCCGCCAGGCTGCTGGTTGTGGCATTTTGAGTTGCATTTATTTCGTTCTTACTGATGCAGTGAAGCTTCTATTCTCTAATCGTGTGCAGCAAATCTGCAGTAGTTTTTATGGCTTCATTTCACGTGCACGGGCATTTACTTGAGTGATTGTGTCTCTTTAGCGTTTTGTTCTTCACTCAAGTAGTACTAGTTCTTGCTGTTGCAAGTAGTACTACTTCCCTGTAGCAACAGTACACTAGTACTCTAGGCTTACTTTTTCTGCGTAGCTTTTTGATCGAAGCAGACAAGACTGAATACCTTTTCTGGCTGTTCTTTGGCGAAGCCCCTTCTCTGTTCGAAGCCCCTCAGCTCCGTGAGGCAGGCTTCGATCTGACATCCTCGAGGGCTTCGCTTGAACTTCGACTTCGCTCTTGTCCTGTGAATCTAGCTTCGAAGTATGTGTTGCACTTAGTCTGTTGGCTTGTCATACTTCGATAGTCTTTGCGAAGGTGTTCTCAGTCTCGAGCTGTTCGAAGTCACTACTTCGTCAGGCTTCGAAGTTAGCTTCGAAGCTATTCTCACTGATAGACTTCGCTCAGCGTTTGCAGTTGTCTGTTCCGAAGGTCTTGGTGTGTTTGTTCGAAGGTAGAACGTAGGCTTCGATTTTGGTTCTCTGTCGCGTGTCAGCCTTCGCTTCTCCTTCGAAGGTAGTCTTTCTGTGCGACGTGTTCGAAGGTCTGTTCGAAGGTTGTGCTTCGAAGTACTCTGTTCGAAGCAAGCTTCGTTACCTTCGTACGTTGCTTCGAAGCATTCTCCGCTTTTTTTCCTCTTGAGATCGGATAGATCAACTTAACCTTCGGCACGTATCTATCAACCTTCGACAACCATCACCGAAGCAGGCTTCGACCAGTGAAGCAGGCTTCGACCAACGAAGCAGGCTTCGACCACCGAAGCAGACCTCGACGGGCGAAGCAGGCTTCGCCAAGTTCCGAACAGGAAACAGATTTGAACAGTAACTTCTCTTCTCTTTCATAGTGCACTTAGATTGCATTACTGAGAAGTTTATCTTGCCTTGTCTCGTGTACTCTGTTTATCTGTCTATTATCACTACTCTGACATTTCTCTGTATATCAACAGTTGCTTCTAGGCTAGATACCCTTAGACTTAGGCTATCTATTTTTTTTCTGTGCTGTTTAGTCTTTATAGGTGCGTTGGGTATTGGGAGCAGGCCATTGATTCGAAAGAATTTTTTTTAGCGCCCATTCACCCCCCCTCTGGTCGCTACTTTCGGTCCTACAAGTGGTATCAGAGCAAGGTTAGGGTTTTTCCATACCTTAACCGGTTCTAAACCCCAGTAGTGACCATGACATCTCCTGGCATGGTCCCGTCCTTGGAAGCCTATGGCTATAACTATTGGAAGACTCGCATGCGAGCCTATCTCATGAGCCAGGGTTCGGACATTTGGGACATTTGTGTTCACACCACGTTTGTCATATTGCCAGTCGCTGAGCATGGTACTGCTGGTATCATTGCTCAGCATCTGAGCAACAGTAAGGCTGTGAACATTCTTTTCTCTGGTTTAGGTCCCACTGAGTTTGAGCATGTGAGCCATCTCTCTACTGCGAGAGAGATCTAGGCTACCATCAAGGCACACCATGAGGGAACAGCACAGGTCAAGGCTCGGCTCTATTAGACCTACCGGCGTGAATATGAGAATTTCACACAGAAGCCGGGTGAATCTGTTGAAGCTTTGTTTGGTCGTTTTCAATCGATCATTAACAAGCTTCGGGACAACAAGGCTAAGGGTGCTCAGTTAGTCTCAGATCACGAGCAGGCGCTCAAGGTTCTCCATACCTTGGACCCAAAGATCTGGGAAATCAAGGTATCTTCTATCATTGAGAGTACTTCTTATGATACCTTGACCCTCTCTGAGCTGTTAAGCAAGCTGAAGGCTACTGAGGTTGATCTCCAGCTGAGATCAAATCTCACTGGTTCTGGATCGAAATCTCTGGCCCTTGCTACACCTTCTGTTGATCCCTCTTCCGTGAGCTATGCTGGGTTCTCTTTGATGTCTATCACTGAGGACCAGCTTGAGTTGTTGGGTGATGATGATTTGTGTCTTTTTAACAACCGGGTGCGTCGTGTCTATGACAAGAGAATGTTCAAAAGACACGGCACAAAATCCGGGTGCTTTGAGTGTGGTGATCCAAGACACTTCATCGCCGACTGCCCCAAGAGCAATGGTCACAAGAAAGGCGGCGGTGGTGGTTTCCACGACTCCGGCAAGAACGACAGCTCTTCCTTCAACAAGGGCAAACCGAAGACCAGATTCTTCAAGAAGGCCCTGAAGGACTACCGGCGAGAGAACAAGAGGCGCGACAAGGCCTTCTTCGCCGAAATGGAGAAGAGCTACTCCAAGCGGTCCACGTCTTCTTCCTCTTCATCGAGCTCAAGCGATGAGGAGATCGCCATCAGGAAGGGGAAGGACAAGGATGATCTAGCGGGTCTCTGCTTCATGGCCTTTGGAGACAAGCCAAAGAGCCGCTCACACCAGCGCCGAAGATCCCGCAAGAGCTTTTGTTCAATGGCTCTTGGGGATAAGGAAGAAAAGAGCTCCTCCGACGACTCCGACGACGACGACAACGAAAAGGTATCATCCTATGAGCACAAAATCGTTGATTTACTTGAGAGCAATCGTCAGGAGTTGAAATATCGGGAAAAACTGCTTAGGGGGGCTAAGAAGAGGATAGATGAGTTAGAGAGTGAGCTTGCCATGGCCAACGGCAGAAATGAGAGTCTATCTTCTTCCCCTTGCTTGGGTGATAGCAGTGAGTGCCCGAAGTGTGAGGTGCTTCTGTGTGACTTGTCGACTCTGAAGTCCAAGTACACAGAAAGGGTTGATGAGAGGGACGCTTTGTCCACTGAGCTTGAAAGCGCTTAGCTGGAGCAGAAAGATGCTCAAGCCACTGTCGTCGCACCCTGTGTTGATTGCCCATCTCATCTAGCTACCATAGCTGAGCTGAAATCCAAGGGCGATGAGCATTTGTGTGATTTGAGAGGTTGAGAGCTGAGCTTGCACAGACTAGGCTAGAGCTTGAGACACTGTCAGTTCCACCCACTGTATGTGAGAACTGCCTGTCTCTTAGAATGGAATTGATTAAGCTGAAAGCCGAGAAGTCTGTTCAAATAGAGAGTGAGTGTGAGACCTGCTTGTCTCAGGTGGAGGTTATAGCTTCCTTGAGAGAGGAGCTAGCAGATTCTCAGAATGAGAACTTTTACCTCCGTTCTATCCTGAGTTGGATCAGTGCCAGAGAGCCACATCTCGGCATGATGATCCAGCAGTTCAAGAGGCAGGATGGGTTTGGAGTAGGTTACACCTACACCAAGGCTGACTTTGAGAGTGCCATTAGCCGGGCAGTGGAGTGGAGTAAAATGACTCCAGAGCAGAGGTATCCCAAGACTCACTCCACTGAGTCTTCCCAGGCTTGTCAGCCCAAGGATGGAGTGATCCATGAACCACCTAAAGCTCCACCCAAGAAACCTATCTGGGTTCGAAAGCCCAAACATCTCCACACTTCTCTTGACTCTCTTCCTGGACCCTCTCAACCCAAGAAGACTACACCTAACACCACTAAGACCAAGAATCCCAAGCCTCAACCACACCCCAAGAAGCCCACCTATCATTGTGAGTACTGTAAGAGAGACGAGCATCTTGCGGAATTTTGCTTCAGGAGGAAGCGGGTTGAGAGAGCAGAGAGGGGTCGTGGTGATCAAGAGCAGTTCTACCAGCAGGGTGGTAGACTGCGTGTTCCTCGACGCGGGGAGAGGCTGGAGGCCAGGCCGCGTCGTGTAGGTGGTGGTAGGGGAGACTTCTTTGTTGCCCGTGCTCCAGTTGGTGGTAGTCGTTCCGGCAGAGCTCCAGGCCGTTTTGGCTACGGTCCTGGACCTCGTAGCTGAGGCTTTAGGCAAAATCGAGGATCGCGTTTTGAGCCACGTTTTGGTCCGAACTCTCATGGTGATTTCTGCTTTCCGTCTTTTGAGCAGATGGCTCGACACTGGTTTAGCTCTTTTGCTAAACCTGGTGCCGGACCATTTGCTCCCACTTACAGCCACTGATTGTGCAGGATCGGGGACTGGAGGATGTTTGGATCATGGACTTAGGATGCTCTCGCCACATGACAGGACATCGCAGATGGTTCTCCAGTCTCACTCCCCCGAGCTCCAAAGAGTACATCACGTTCGGGAATAGTGGTCAAGGGAAGGTAAGTGGCATAGGCTCTATTCACATTTCAGATCATTTCTCTTTGAAGAATGTTGCTTTGGTTAAGAATTTGAACTTCAATTTGATTTCTGTTTCGCAACTTCTTGAGGATGGTTTGGAAGTGCGTTTTAAGAAGGGTAGTTCTTCTGTGTTTGATTCTAGAGGGTCTTTGATTTGCCAGATTTTACCATTCGGTAAAGTTTTTCGAATTGACTTCTCTAGTTCTTTTGGCCCTTCTCGTTGTTTGATTGCTGGATCCTCCTCTGAGCTCTGGAAGTGGCATAGGAGGTTAGGTCATTTGAGTTTTGATCTGCTAGTCAGGTTAAGCTCTATGGACCTCATCCGAGGATTGCCCAAGCTTAAGATGGAGAAGGATCTAGTTTGTCATCCCTGTCGTCATGGGAAAATGGTTGCTTCTTCTCACTCACCTGTGACTCAGGTGATGACTTCGTATCCGGGCGAGCTTTTACACTTGGACACTGTTGGGCCAGCTCGGGTACGTTCAGTCGGTGGGAAGTGGTACGCACTTGTGATTGTTGACGACTTCTCTCGATTCTCGTGGGTTTTCTTTTTGGAGTCTAAGGATGAAACTTTTCAGTTTGTTCATGACCTGATCTTGAAGCTGAAGAATGAGAACAATGGTCGGATGCGAGCAATTCGCTCCGACAACGGCTCTGAGTTCAAAAACTCTCAGTTCGTCAGCTTATGTAGTGATCAAGGTCTTGACCATTAGTTTTCTTCTCCTTACACTCCCCCACAAAACGACGTTGTGGAACGAAAGAACCGCACACTAGTCGAGATGGCCAGGACGATGCTCGATGAGCACAAGACTCCTAGGCGTTTTTGGGCTGAAGCCATGAACACGGCTTGCTATCTGGCCAACCGCATCTTTCTTAGAGCTTACCTTGGTAAGACATCATATGAACTGCGGTTTGGCAGACATCCGAAGGTGAGCCACTTGCGAGCGTTTGGCTGCAAGTGCTTTGTGCTCAAGAAGGGAGGGCATTTGGACAAGTTTGAGTCTCGTTGCTGGGATGATGTTTTTCTTGGTTATGCATTGCATTCTCGAGGTTTCCGTGTTTGGAAACTCGAAACTCAGCAGCTTGTCGAGACTTGCGAAGTTTCATTTGATGAGTCCTTGCCTTCTTTAACTCCTTCTTTTGAGCTTTCTGGTGATGATGAGCTCGGAGAGTCCATCTTCGAGGAAGATGAGGATACTCCAGCTGCTGATGAGGGTGGAACTTCTGCACCCCCTGCAGAGCCCACACCTTCTGAGACTTCGACTGAGGATGAGGGTGGACCTCTGATCACTTCTTCCACTACGATCGAGCCCCCTCAGTCGAGTCCAGAGGTGCCAGCTACTGACTCTGGTGAGGTGACTTCAGATCACCAGGGAACCCGAGCAGTTCAGCGTGACCATCCCTCAGAGCTCATCATAGGTGATTTGACTGAGAGATCTTTGCGTTCATCTAATGCCTCTCTTGCTGTGTTTGCTGAATCTGCTTTTGTTGCATCTTTTGAGCTCAGAGATGTTTCTCATGCTCTTTCTAATTCAAATTGGATTAATGCTATGCAAGAAGAGCTTGAGAATTTTGTCCGCAATCGGGTTTGGACATTAGTTGAGCCGCCACCAGGATGCAACCCCATAGGCACCAAGTGGGTATTTAAGAACAAACAAGGTGAAGATGGGGTTGTGGTGCGCAACAAAGCTCGATTAGTTGCCTAGGGTTTTTGCCAGAAAGAGGGTATTGATTTTGAAGAGACTTTCGCCCCTGTTGCCCGTCTTGAGTCCATTCGTATTCTCTTAGCTTTTGCCGCTTCGAAGGGTTTTAAGCTTTTTCATATGGATGTTAAGAGTGCTTTTCTGAACGGGTTCATAGAGGAGGAAGTTTATGTTAGGCAACCCCCCGGTTTTGAGAACCCTAAGTTTCCTCGATATGTTTTTAAGTTGCACAAAGATTTATACGGGTTGAAGCAAGCCCCCAGGGCTTGGTATGACCGGTTAAAGCAATTTTTGTTGGGGAAGGGCTTTGTGATGGGTTCTGTGGACAAAACTCTCTTTCTGCTCAAAGTTGCTTCAGATTTCTTAGTTGCTCAGATTTACGTGGACGATATTATTTTTGGCGGTACTACAGATTCTCTTGTGTCCAAGTTTTCTGAGCAGATGCACAATGAGTTTGCGATGAGCCTCATGGGTGAGCTCAAGTACTTCTTAGGGCTCTAGATCAAGCAGACCAAGGATGACACCTTCATCCACCAAGGTAAGTATACTCGTGACATGTTGAAAAAATTTGACTTTGGTGGTGAGTTGAAGCCGCAGATGACCCCAATGGGCACATCTGGGGGTCTTGACAAGGATGAGAGCGGCGTCAAGGTCAATGAAAGGGAGTTTCGAGGGATGATCGGTTCGCTGCTATACTTGACGGCAACAAGACCGGACATACAGTTCGCCGTAGGACTTTGCGAGCGTTTTCAGTCTTCACCACGCGCGTCTCACCGGCAGGCTGTCAAGCGCATCTTCAGGTATCTCACTTATGCGCCTGATATTGGTCTTTACTATTCAGCATCATCATCTCTTGATTTATCTAGATTTTCGGACGCTGACTTTGGTGGGTGCCGGTTGGATCGCAAGTCGACTTCCGGTACTTGCCAGTTTCTTGGTTCTTCTCTTGTCTCTTGGTCTTCTCGAAAGCAATCTGGAGTTGCTCTTTCGACCACTGAGGCTGAGTATGTAGCTGCTGCCAGCTGCTGCTCACATTTAGTTTGGATGATTTCTACTCTGCGAGATTTTGGGTTGTTCTTTCCTACCAGGGTTCCATTGTTTTGCGACAGCACTAGTGCTATTAGTGTAGGGAAAAACCCGTGTCTCCATTCAAAAACCAAACACATTGATGTGCGCTTTCATTTTCTGCGGGATCAATATGAGAAAGGTGTCATTGACCTTGTTCATGTTGATACCCATCATCACTTGGCTGACATTTTCACCAAACCCCTAGATCAGTCTACCTTTGAGCGTTTACGAGGGGATTTGGGTGTTGTGTATCCTTTCTAGGATATTTTGCATCAGTTTTCTTTCTTCTTTACTCTTTTCTTGAGTCTTTTTGTGTGTGTTCATACCTTGCATATTCACATATCACACTTTAGAGCTGCTTCTGTTATATGATTGAACTGTTTTACTTATTCTATCTTGTACATGCTTTTGAGTATTTGTCAATGATCATGTTTTGATTCAGTTCACTTGATATGTCTGATATCTGTCATATGCATGACTTTTATGCTTTAAAACTTGAAAATTTATCACCATTGCTTCTGGTAACTAGCATGTGTAGGCTGAATGTTTTTGCTATCTGATACATACCTTGTAGCTCGCTCCTCACTTAGATGCAAATACGCAATTTGGACATCTTTATGCTTTTGAACATGGAAAATGTGCTATAAAATAATGAAAAACCAGAAAAATGAAAATTCCATGCCTTTTTATGCTTAAAATTGAAAAGATCCAGGTGGGTTTGTCTTGTCGCATTGCATTGTTCTGGACTGTGTACCATAGCACTTTGGTATGAACTAGGACACTGTAGTGTATGCCAAGACCAATGTCTTAAGCTTCTGATGGTCCAGTTCTGGCCTAGGCTTGACTTGGTCGGTCAGCATAAGGTTTGACATACAAATAACCCCTGGCAAAAATGAAAAAAGAAAAAGAAAAAGCCTGAAAATTGAAATGATAACAAGTTTGCTGAAGCACTTTGTTTTGGACAATGCTTATCTTGGTAGATATCTGTTAGTGTAGGACCGAAAGTAGCGACCAGAGGGGGGGGGGGTGAATGGGCGCCTTAAAAATTCTTTCGAATCAATGGCCTGTTCCCAATACCCAACGCATCTCAGAAAAACTACGCAGCAGAAAATAAACAGAAGGCCTAAGTCTAAAGGTTTCTATCCTAGAAGCAGTTGATTATAAACAGTGTAGATCTAAAGCAGTGCAACTAGGCAGATGAACAAGATGAAACAGGCCTAAACTTCTCAAAGAAATGATCTAAGAATGTATGAGATGAAAAGAGAAGTTACTGTCCAAAGTTGTCTCCTGTTCGGGACTTGGCGAAGCCCCCTTCGCACGTCGAGGTATGCTTCGGAGGTTGGAGTCGGAGTCTGTCCGAAATGCCGAAGGTGACACTGTCTAGCCTAGTTCGAAGTGGTAAGAAGCGAAGTGTACTTCGGAGCGAAGTAAAAACAGTGCCGGAGCTTGGTTCGAAGTAAGCACTTCGAAGGCAAGACTTCGAACACAACTTCAAGTTACGAGCTTCGGAGCGAAGTAAACCAGTGCCGAAGCCTGCTTCGAAGTATGCACTTCAAAGACAAAGACTTCGAACACCCTTAGAACCGAAAGCTTCGAAGCTGAACCTTCGAACACAAAAACTTCGAACACAACACACACAAACAGACAACCTTCGAACAAAGAAGCGAAGTCTGTCACCTGACAGAAAATCGAGTCCGAAGCCTACACTCTATCTTCGAATAGGGAAAGCTTCGGGAGGAGAATCGAAGGTTGACACGCCACAAAGGAGTCCAAGCGAAGTCTATCAGAACAGACAAACTTCGAACCCAACTTCGAAGCCTAACGAAGGGTGCACTTCGAACAGATAGATTCGGAGTATGCTAGTTCGAAGTATGCGATGCTGTCCAAAACAGGAAGAACTTCGAAGCTAGCAACTCAGACACAAAAACCGAAGTTCGAAGACTGAGCGAAGTCTTTAAAGATGTTCGATCGAAGCCTGCCTCACGTAGTTGAGGGGCTTCGTACTGAAACGAGCTTCGCCAGACATACCCAGAAAAAAGGTAAAAGTGACTGTCAGCTTCGATCGAAAAGCTGGGCAATAGAAGGTGAAAAGCTGCTACAGGACACTGTAGCTACAGCAAAGCAGTACTACTTGCAACAGCAAGAACTAGTACTCCCACCGTGAAGAACACAAGCAACAGAAGAAGCTTCTCCCCAAGAAATAAATACAGCAGCCCGAATCCAACTCAATAACTCCCCAAACCAACCAGATGCAAACAATAAATTCTCCAGGGACCAAGGATTAAAAGCATCCAAGAGATTGGAGCCAAAATGAGCCACGAACAGAGAAGCACAAGGGCCTGGCGGCGCACACAGGAGAGAGAAGACAGTGGGCAAAGTGACCCAATGGGTGGATTTGATTTCAGCACAAAAAGGGTAGTCCAAACCCTAGGGATTGGGGTGCTATTTATAGACAGCCCAACACTAGGAATATTCTACCAGCCCCTTAGGGTTTTTACAGACTCAAAAATACAGAAAAAGACTCTACTGCCCTTAGGTATTTTTACAGACACAACTGACTAACTGTGGGCCTAGAGTAACAGATGACATATCCTGAAGCTACTCTTCTAGACAGTCGGATACAGAATCAACGGTTGTCAGTTTTACGCCGAAACTGACAAAGCCTCCACCAGCTTTGCACCAGGTACCCGGATTGGGCCGGCCCGACTCCGTAGCTCTCTCAGCCCGGCAATCGCTCACCGCCCGTGTACCTGAGTCAGTCCTGGTCAACAGTCCAGTGGGTCTTCTACTGCTTCTGTCCCATGCACCCGGATTGGGCCAGCCCGACTTCGCAGCCTCCTCTGCCCGACAGTCGCTCGCTGCCCGTGTACCTGAGTCACACGCGGCCCATGAAACAGCAGATCTCCTCTCTTCTTCAGTCCTTGTTGACTATCGTTGACAATGACTCATCACTTCTAGAGCCATGAGGCCCACGCTATTCAGCATGGCTCCTCAATCTCCCCCTTGATGAGAGCATTGTCAACACTCCTCAATTCTAAGCTCTTCAGCACCTGTGAACAAATGTGGAAACACGAAAACAAAACACAAGAGAACAAAGAAGAAGAAAAAATAAGGTAAAAGTTTAACCCTAATGACCAAAAGCCAAACAAAAGCAAGAACCGGTCATTATGGTTAACCAAAACGTAAAAGCTCAAAATGAAATGAGTGTGATTTCAGAACAACAAGGATATCAACAGAGTAAGAACTCCCCCTTAAACTCTGATCCCAAATTTTCTCCCCCTTGTTGACAAGTGAACTCATCAAGCACTCAAAAAGAGACACAGACTCCCCTGAAAAGTAACTCCCCCTCAAATATGCAGTGAATGCAATTGGGGTGCAGGTGGAGGTAGAGAGCATGCTTCTCAGATATGATTGACTGCAAATACAATATCTAACAGATATAGCAAAAGAGATACTGTCTAAGACACATGGCAGGATCAGTGCAAGAGATGATATCGAAAGAAAGTCATTTAGCACGCATTGTTTCAGTTTTTGCAAGCAAAAGCATCACCACATGTTCTAGTAAACAAGCAAGGTAAGGCATGAGATGCAGAAGCTAACTGATATCTACCAGGATAAGCATTGTTCAAAACAAGGTGCTTCAACAAACTTGTTATCCTTTTAAAGTTCAGGCTTTTCATTTTCCTTTGTCATTTGTGCCAAGGGTTATTTGCATGTCAAACCTTATGCTAACCGACCAAGTCAAGCCTAGGCCAGAACTGAGCCATCAGAAGCTTAAGACATTGGTCTCGGCATACACTACACTGTCCTAGTTCATACCAAAGTGCTATGGTAAGCAATCCAGAACAATATAATGCGACAAAGCAAACCCACTTGGATCTTTTCAACTTAAGCATAAAAAGGCATGGAATTTTCATTCCTTTCTGATTTTTATCATTTTTATAGCACATTTTCCATGTTAAAGCATAAAGATGTCCAAGTTGCATATCTGCATCTATGTGATGAACTAGCTACAAGGCATGTAACAGATAGCAGAAGCACTCAGCCTACACATGCTAGTTACCAGAAGCAATGGTGATCATTTTTCAAGTTGAAAGCGTAAAAGCCATGCATATGACAGATATCAGACATATCAAGCGAACTGAAACAAAGCATGATCATTGACGAGTAATCAAAAGCATGTTCCTGCTAGAATAAGTAAAGCAGTTTAATCATATAACAGAAGCATCTCTAAAGTGTGATACGTGAATATGCAAGATATGAACACACACAAAAAGACTCAAGAAAAGAGTAAAGAAGGAAGAAAACTGACGCAAAATATCCTAGAAAGGATACACAACACCCAAATCCCCTCGTAAACGCTCAAAGGTAGACTGATCTAGGGGTTTGGTGAAGATGTCAGCCAACTGATGATGGGTATCAACATGAACAAGGTCAATGACACCTTTCTCATATTGATCCCGCAGGAAGTGAAAGCGCACATCAATATGTTTGGTTTTTGAATGGAGACACGGGTTTTTCCCTACACTAATAGCACTCGTGCTGTCGCAAAACAATGGAACCCTGGTAGGAAAGAGCAACCCAAAGTCTCGTAGAGTGGAAATCATCCAAATCATCTGTGAGCAGCAGCTAGCAGCAGCTACGTACTCAGCCTCTGTGGTCGAAAGAGCAACTCCAGATTGCTTTCGAGAAGACCAAGATACAAGGGAAGAACCAAGAAACTGGCAAGTACCGGAAGTCGACTTGCGATCCAACCGGCACCCACCAAAGTCGGCGTCCTAAAAGCCAGATAAATCAAGAGATGATGATGCTGAATAATAAAGACCAAGATCAGGCGCATAGGTGAGATACCTGAAAATGCGCTTGACAGCCTGTCGGTGAGACGCGCGCGGTGAGGACTGAAAACGCGCGCAAAGTCCCACGGCGAACTGTATGTCCGGTCTTGTTGCCGTTAAGTACAACAGCGAACCGATCATCCCTCGAAATTCCCTTTCATTGACCTTGACACCACTCTCGTCCTTGTCTAGACCCCCAGAAGTGCCCATCGGGGTCATCTGCGGCTTCAATTCACCACCAAAGTCAAATTTCTTAAGCATGTCACGAGTATACTTACCTTGGTGGATGAAGGTGCCGTCCTTGGTCTGCTTGATCTGGAGCCCTAAGAAATACTTGAGCTCACCCATGAGGCTCATCTCAAACTCACTATGCATCTGCTCAGAAAACTTGGACACAAGAGAATCAGTAGTACCGCCAAAGATAATGTCGTCCACATAAATCTGAGCAACTAAAAAATCTGAAGCATCTCTGAGCAAGAAAAGAGTTTTGTCCACAGAACCCATCACAAAGCCCTTCCCCAACAAAAATTGTTTTAACCGGTCATACCAAGCCCTGGGGGCTTGCTTCAACCCGTATAAAGCCTTATGCAACTTAAAAACATGTCGAGGAAACTTAGGGTTCTCAAAACTGGGGGGTTGCCTAACATAAACCTCCTCCTCTATAAACCCGTTCAGAAAAGCACTCTTAACATCCATTTGAAAAAGCTTAAAACCTTTCGAAACGGCAAAAGCTAGAAGAATACGAATGGACTCAAGACGGGCAACAGGAGCGAAGGTTTCTTCAAAGTCAATACCTTCCTTCTGGCAATAACCCTGGGCAACTAGTCGAGCCTTGTTGCGCACCACAACCCCATCTTCACCTTGTTTGTTCTTGAATACCCACTTGGTGCCTATGGGGTTGCATCCAGGTGGTGGCTCAACTAGTGTCCAAACCCGATTGCGGACAAAATTCTCAAGCTCTTCTTGCATGGCATTAATCCAATTAGAATCAGAAAGAGCATGAGAAATGTCTCTGGGCTCAAAAGATGCAACAAACGCAGATTCAGCAAACACAGCGAGAGAGGCAGAAGAACGCAAAGTCCTCTCAGTCAAATCACCAATGATGAGCTCTGAGGGGTGGTCACGCTGAACTGCTCGGGTTCCCTGGTGATCTGAAGTCACTTCACCGGAGTCAGCAGCTGGCACCTCTGGACTCGACTGAAGGGGCTCGATCGAAGTGGAAGAAGTGATCAGAGGTCCGCCTTCATCATCAGTCGAAGTCACAGAAGGTGTGGGCTCTGCGGGGGATGCAGAAGGCCCGCCCTCAACAGCAGCTGGAGTATCCTCATCTTCCTCGAAGATGGACTCTCCGAGCTCATCATCACCAGAAAGCTCAAAAGAAGGAGTCAAAGAAGGCAAGGACTCATCAAAAGAAACCTCACATGTCTCGACAAGCAGCTGGGATTCGAGGTTCCAAACACGGAAGCCTCGAGAATGCAATGCATATCCAAGAAAAATACCATCCCAGCAACGAGACTCAAACTTGTCCAAATGCCCTCCCTTCTTGAGCACAAAGCACTTGCAGCCAAATGCTCGCAAGTGGCTCACCTTGGGCTGTCTGCCAAACCGCAACTCATATGATGTCTTACCAATGTAAGCTCGAAGAAAAATGCGGTTGGCCAGATAGCAAGCCGTGTTCATGGCTTCAGCCCAAAAACGCCTAGGAGTCCTGTGCTCATCGAGCATCGTCCTGGCCATCTCAACTAGCGTGCGGTTCTTTCGTTCCACAACGCCGTTCTGTGGGGGAGTGTAAGGAGAAGAAAACTGATGGTCTAGACCCTGATCACCACAGAAGCTGACGAACTGAGATTTCTTGAACTCAGAGCCGTTGTCGGAGCGAATTGCTCGCATCCGGCCATTGTTCTCATTCTTCAGCTTCAAAATCAGGTCATGGACAAATTGAAAAGTTTCATCCTTAGACTCCAAAAAGAAAACCCACGAGAAACGAGAAAAGTCGTCAACAATCACAAGTGCATACCACTTCCCACCGACTGAGCGTACCCGAGCTGGACCTACAGTGTCCAAATGTAAAAGCTCGCCCGGATATGAAGTCATCACCTGAGTCACAGGTGAGTGAGAAGCGGCAACCATTTTCCCATGACGACAGGGATGACAAACTAGATCCTTCTCCATTTTAAGCTTGGGCAATCCTCGGATGAGGTCCATAGAGCTTAACCTGACTAGCAGATCAAAACTCAAGTGACCTAACCTCCTATGCCACTTCCAGAGCTCAGAAGAAGATCCAGCAATCAAACATCGAGAAGGGCCAAAAGAACTAGAGAAGTCAATTCGAAAAACTTTACCGAAGGGTAAAATCTGACAAACCAAAGACCCTCTAGAATCAACCACAGAAGAATTGCCCTTCATAAAACGCACTTCCAAACCATCCTCAAGAAGTTGCGACACAGAGATTAAATTAAAGTTCAGATGTTTAACCAAAGCAACATTCTTTAAAGAGAAATGGTCTGAGATGCTGATTGAGCCTATGCCACTTACTTTCCCTTGACCGCTGTTCCCGAATGTGATGTACTCTTTGGAGCTCGGGGGAGTGAGACTGGAGAACCATCTGCGATGTCCCGTCATGTGGCGAGAGCATCCTGAGTCCATGATCCAAACATCCTCCAGTCCCCGGTCCTGCACAATCAGTGTCTGTAAGTGGGAGCAAATGGTCCGGCACCAGGTTTAGCAAAAGAGCTAAACCAGTGTCGAGCCATCTGCTCAAAAGATGGAAAGCGAAAACCATCATAAGAATTTGGACCAAAACGCGGCTCAAAGCGCGGTCCACGGTTCTTCCTAACCCTGCGGCCACGAGGTCCAGAACCGTAGCCAACTCGGTCTGGAACTCTGCCGGAACGAACACCACCAACTGGAGTACGGGTACGAAAACCGTCTCCTCTACCACCACCTACACGACGCAGCCTGGCCTCCAGCCTCTCCCCGCGCCGAGGGACACGCAGTCTACCACCCTGCTGGTAGAACTACTCCTGATCACTTCGAGCCCTCTCTGCTCTCTCAACCCGCTTCCTCCTGAAGCAAAACTCTGCAAGATGCCCGTCTCTCTGACAATACTCACAATGATAGGTAGGCTTCTTGAGATGTGGTTGAGGCTTGGGGTTCTTGGGTTTGGTAGTGTTTGGTGTGGTCTTCTTGGGCTGAGAGGGTCCAGGAAAAGAGTCTAGAGAAGAGTGAAGGAGTTTGGGCTTAGGAACCCAGATAGGCTTCTTGGGTGGAGCTTTGGGTGGTTCATGGATCACTCCATCCTTGGGCTGACAAGCCTGGGAGGTCTCAGTGGAGTGAGTCTTGGGATACCTCTGCTCTGGAGTCATTTTACTCCACTCCACTGCCCTGCTGAGGGCACTCTCAAAGTCAGCCTTGGTGTAGGTGTAACCTACTCCAAAACCATCCTTCCTCTTGAACTGCTGGATCATCATGCCAAGCTGTGGCTCTCTGGCACTGATCCAACTCAGGATAGAACGGAGGTAAAAGTTCTCATTCTGAGAATCTGCTAGCTCCTCTCTCAAGGAAGCTAGAACCTCCACCTGAGACAAGCAAGTCTCACACTCATTCTCTACTTGGACAGACTTTCCGACTTTTAGCTTAATTAGCTCCATTCTAAGAGACAGGCAGTCCTCACAGACAGTGGGTGGAACTGACAATGTCTCAAGCTCTAGCCTAGTCTGCGCAAGCTCAGCTCTCAACCTCTCTAAATCACCCAAATGCTCATCGCCCTTGGATTTCAGCTCAGCTAAGGCAGCTAGATGAGATGGGCAATCAACACAGGGTGCGACGACAGTGGCGTGAGCATCTTTCAGCTCCTGCTGAGCGCTTTCAAGCTCAGTGGCCAAAGCGTCCCTCTCATCAACCCTTTCTGTGTACCTGGACTTCAAAGTCGACAGGTCACACAGAAGCACCTCACACTTCGGGCACTCACTGCTATCACCTAAGCAAGGGGAAGAGGATAGACTCTCGATCCTACCGTTGGCCACGGCAAGCTCACTCTCTAGCTCGTCTATCCTTTTCTTAGCCCCCCTAAGCAGTTTCTCCCGATACTTCAACTCCTGACGATTGCTCTCGAGTAAATCTACAATTTCACGCTCATAAGATGATACCTTGCTATCGTCGTCGTTGGAGTCGTCGGAGGAGCTTTTTTCTTTTCTATCCCCAAGAGCCATGGAGCAGAAGCTCTTGCGGGATCTTCGGCGCTGGTGTGAGCGGCTCTTCGGCTTGTCTCCGAAAGCCATGAAGCAGAGGCCCGCCGGATCGTCCTTGTCCTTCCCCTTCCTGATAGCGATCTCCTCATCGCTTGAGCTCGATGAAGAGGAAGAAGTCGTGGACTGCTTGGAGTAGCTCTTCTCCATCTCGGCGAAGAAGGCCTTGTCGCGCTTCTTGTTCTCTCGCCGGTAGTCCTTCAGGGCCTTCTTGAAGAACCGGGTCTTCGGCTTGCCCTTGGTGAAGGAGGGGCTCTCATGCTTGCCGGAGTCGTGGAAGTTGCTACCGGTGCCCTTCTTGTATCCACTGCGCTTGGGGCAGTCGGCGATGAAGTGTCCTGGATCACCACATTCAAAGCATCCGGATTTTGTGCCGTGTCTTTTGAACATTCTTTTATCATAGACACGACGCACCCGGTTGTTAAAGAGACACAAATCATCATCTCCCAACAACTCAAGCTGGTCCTCAGTGATGGACATCAAGGAGAACCCAGCACAGCTCACAGCAGAAGAATCAACTGAAGGTGCAGCAAGGGCCAGGGATTTTGATCCAGAGCCAGTGAGATTTGATCTCAACTGGATATCTACCTCAGTGGCCTTTAGCTTGCTAAATAACTCAGAAATGGTCAAGGTATCGTATGAAGTACTCTCAACAATAGATGATACCTTGATCTCCCAGATCTTTGGGTCCAAGGTATGAAGAACCTTGAGCGCCTGCTCATGATCTGAGACTAACTGAGCACCCTCAGCCTTGTTGTCCCTAAGCTTGTTAATGATCGACTGAAAGCGACCAAACAAGGCTTCAACAGATTCACCCGGCTTCTGTGTGAAATTCTCATATTCACGCCGGTAGGTCTGATAGAGCCGAGCCTTGACCTGTGCTGTTCCCTCATGGTGTGCCTTGAGGGTAGCCCAGATCTCTCTCGCAGTGGAGAGATGACTCACGCGCTCAAATTCAGTGGGACCTAAACCAGAAAATAAAATGTTCACAGCCTTACTGTTGCTCAGATGCTGAGCAATGATACCAGCAGTACCTTGCTCAGTAACTGGCAGAATGACAAACGTGGTGTGAACGCAAATGTCCCATATGTCCGAACCCTGGCTCATGAGATAGGCTCGCATGCGAGTCTTCCAATAATTATAGCCATAGGCTTCCAAGGACGGGACCTTGCCAGGAGACGTCATAGTCACTACTGGGGTTTAGAACCGGTTAAGGTATAGAAAAAACCTAACCTCGCTCTGATACCACTTGTAGGACCGAAAGTAGCGACCAGAGGGGGGGGGGGTGAATGGGCGCCTTAAAAATTCTTTCGAATCAATGGCCTGTTCCCAATACCCAACGCATCTCAGAAAAACTACGCAGCAGAAAATAAACAGAAGGCCTAAGTCTAAAGGTTTCTATCCTAGAAGCAGTTGATTATAAACAGTGTAGATCTAAAGCAGTGCAACTAGGCAGATGAACAAGATGAAACAGGCCTAAACTTCTCAAAGAAATGATCTAAGAATGTATGAGATGAAAAGAGAAGTTACTGTCCAAAGTTGTCTCCTGTTCGGGACTTGGCGAAGCCCCCTTCGCACGTCGAGGTATGCTTCGGAGGTTGGAGTCGGAGTCTGTCCGAAATGCCGAAGGTGACACTGTCTAGCCTAGTTCGAAGTGGTAAGAAGCGAAGTGTACTTCGGAGCGAAGTAAAAACAGTGCCGGAGCTTGGTTCGAAGTAAGCACTTCGAAGGCAAGACTTCGAACACAACTTCAAGTTACGAGCTTCGGAGCGAAGTAAACCAGTGCCGAAGCCTGCTTCGAAGTATGCACTTCAAAGACAAAGACTTCGAACACCCTTAGAACCGAAAGCTTCGAAGCTGAACCTTCGAACACAAAAACTTCGAACACAACACACACAAACAGACAACCTTCGAACAAAGAAGCGAAGTCTGTCACCTGACAGAAAATCGAGTCCGAAGCCTACACTCTATCTTCGAATAGGGAAAGCTTCGGGAGGAGAATCGAAGGTTGACACGCCACAAAGGAGTCCAAGCGAAGTCTATCAGAACAGACAAACTTCGAACCCAACTTCGAAGCCTAACGAAGGGTGCACTTCGAACAGATAGATTCGGAGTATGCTAGTTCGAAGTATGCGATGCTGTCCAAAACAGGAAGAACTTCGAAGCTAGCAACTCAGACACAAAAACCGAAGTTCGAAGTCTGAGCGAAGTCTTTAAAGATGTTCGATCGAAGCCTGCCTCACGGAGTTGAGGGGCTTCGTACTGAAACGAGCTTCGCCAGACATACCCAGAAAAAAGGTAAAAGTGACTGTCAGCTTCGATCGAAAAGCTGGGCAATAGAAGGTGAAAAGCTGCTACAGGACACTGTAGCTACAGCAAAGCAGTACTACTTGCAACAGCAAGAACTAGTACTCCCACCGTGAAGAACACAAGCAACAGAAGAAGCTTCTCCCCAAGAAATAAATACAGCAGCCCGAATCCAACTCAATAACTCCCCAAACCAACCAGATGCAAACAATAAATTCTCCAGGGACCAAGGATTAAAAGCATCCAAGAGATTGGAGCCAAAATGAGCCACGAACAGAGAAGCACAAGGGCCTGGCGGCGCACACAGGAGAGAGAAGACAGTGGGCAAAGTGACCCAATGGGTGGATTTGATTTTAGCACAAAAAGGGTAGTCCAAACCCTAGGGATTGGGGTGCTATTTATAGGCAGCCCAACACTAGGAATATTCTACCAGCCCCTTAGGGTTTTTATAGACTCAAAAATACAGAAAAAGACTCTACTGCCCTTAGGTATTTTTACAGACACAACTGACTAACTGTGGGCCTAGAGTAACAGATGACATATCCTGAAGCTACTCTTCTGGACAGTCGGATACAGAATCAACGGTTGTCAGTTTTACGCCGAAACTGACAAAGCCTCCACCAGCTTTGCACCAGGTACCCGGATTGGGCCGGCCCGACTCCGCAGCTCTCTCAGCCCGGCAATCGCTCACCGCCCGTGTACCTGAGTCAGTCCTGGTCAACAGTCCAGTGGGTCTTCTACTGCTTCTGTCCCATGCACCCGGATTGGGCCAGCCCGACTTCGCAGCCTCCTCTGCCCGACAGTCGCTCGCTGCCCGTGTACCTGAGTCACACGCGGCCCATGAAACAGCAGATCTCCTCTCTTCTTCAGTCCTTGTTGACTATCGTTGACAATGACTCATCACTTCTAGAGCCATGAGGCCCACGCTATTCAGCATGGCTCCTCAGTTAGCTTCTACATCTCATGTTTTACCTTGCTTGTCAACTGGAAAATGTGGTGATGTTTTTGTTTTGCAAAAAATTGAAAAATACGTGCTAATGACTTTCCTTAGATATCATCTGTTGCACTGATCATGCCATGTGTCTTAGACAGTATGTCTTTTGCTATACTTGTTAGATGTTGTAATTGCAGTCAATCATATTTGAGAAGCATGCTTTCTACACTCCACATGCACTCCAATTGAATTCACTGCATATTTTGAGGGGGAGTTGCACTTCAGGGGGAGTCTGTGTCTCTTTTGAGTGCTTGATGAGTTCACTTGTCAACAAGGGGGAGAAAATTTGGGATCAGAGTTTTTTGGGAGTTTTTGCCTCGCTTGCTCTTACTCTGTTGATATCCTTGTTGATGTTTCTGAGATCGCACTCATTCTGAGCTTTTACATTTTGGTTAACCATAATGACCACTTCTTGCTTTTTGTTCGGCTTTTGGTCATTAGGGTTAAACTTTTACCTTATTTTTCTTCTTCTTTGTTTTTCTTGTGTTTTTGTTTTCGTGTTTCCACATTTGCTCACAGGTGCTGAAGAGCTGAAAAAGAGGAGTGTTGACAATGCACTCATCAAGGGGGAGATTGAGGAGCCATGCTGAATAGCGTGGGCCTCATGGCTCTAGATATGATGAGTCATTGTCAACGATAGTCAAAGAGGACAGATGAAGAGAGAAGATCTGCTGTTTCATGGGCTGCGTGTGACTCAGGTACACGGGCAGTGAGTGACTGTCGGGCTGAGAGAGCTGCGAAGTCGGGCTGGCCCAATCCGGGTACATGGGCCAAGAGCAGCAGAAGACCCACTGGGCTGTTGACCAGGATTGACTCAGGTACACGTGCGGTGAGCGATTGCCGGGCTGAGAGAGCTGCGGAGTCGGGCCGGCCCAATCCGGGTACCTGGTGCAAAGCCGGTGGAGGCTTTGTCAGTTTCGGCGCAAAACTGACAACCGTTGATTCTGTATCAGACTGTCCAGAAGAGAAGGCGTAGTCGCTACGAAAGCTTAGCTTCCGGATAAGTCATCTATATCTCTAGGCCCACAGTCAGTCAGTCATGTCTGTAAAAATTCCTAAGGGCAGTAGAGTCTTTTCCTTTATTTTAGCGTCTGTAAAAACCCTAAGGGGCTGGTGGAATATTCTAGGCCATTGGGCAGCCTATAAATAGGGCCCCAATCCCTAGGGTTGGACTACCCTTCTAGAAATCACTTTTTCAATCATTCCTTGGGTCATTCCTGTTTCTTCGTTTTTGCCTCTCTCTCCTGTTGTGCGCCGCCAGGCTGCTGGTTGTGGCATTTTGAGTTGCATTTATTTCGTTCTTACTGATGCAGTGAAGCTTCTATTCTCTAATCGTGCGCAGCAAATCTGCAGCAGTTTTTATGGCTTCATTTCACGTGCACAGGCATTTACTTGAGTGATTGTGTCTCTGTAGCGTTTTGTTCTTCACTCAAGTAGTACTAGTTCTTACTGTTGCAAGTAGTACTACTTCCCTGTAGCAACAGTACACTAGTACTCTAGGCTTACTTTTTCTGCGTAGCTTTTTGATCGAAGTAGACAAGACTGAATACCTTTTCTGGCTGTTCTTTGGCGAAGCCCCTTCTCTGTTCGAAGCCCCTCAGCTCCGTGAGGCAGGCTTCGATCTGACATCCTCGAGGGCTTCGCTTGAACTTCGACTTCGCTCTTGTCCTGTGAATCTAGCTTCGAAGTATGTGTTGCACTTAGTCTGTTGGCTTGTCATACTTCGATAGTCTTTGCGAAGGTGTTCTCAGTCTCGAGCTGTTCGAAGTCACTACTTCGTCAGGCTTCGAAGTTAGCTTCGAAGCTATTATCACTGATAGACTTCGCTCAGCGTTTGCAGTTGTCTGTTCCGAAGGTCTTGGTGTGTTTGTTCGAAGGTAGAACGTAGGCTTCGATTTTGGTTCTGTGTCGCGTGTCAGCATTCGCTTCTCCTTCGAAGGTAGTCTTTCTGTGCGACGTGTTCGAAGGTCTGTTCGAAGGTTGTGCTTCGAAGTACTCTGTTCGAAGCAAGCTTCGTTACCTTCGTACGTTGCTTCGAAGCATTCTCCGCTTTTTTCCTCTTGAGATCGGATAGATCAACTTAACCTTCAGCACGTATCTGTCAACCTTCGACAACCATCACCGAAGCAGGCTTCGACCACTGAAGCAGGCTTCGACCACCGAAGCAGACCTTGACGGGTGAAGCAGGCTTCGCCAAGTTCCAAACAGGAGACAGATTTGAACAGTAACTTCTCTTCTCTTTCATAGTGCACTTAGATTGTATTACTGAGATGTTTATCTTGCCTTGTCTCCTGTACTCTGTTTATCTGTCTATTATCACTACTATGGCATTTCTCTGTATATCAACAGTTGCTTCTAGGCTAGATACCCTTAGACTTAGGCTATCTGTTTTTTTTCTGTGCTGTTTAGTCTTTAGAGGTGCGTTGGGTATTGGGAGCAGGCCATTGATTCGAAAGAATTTTTTTTAGCGCCCATTCACCCCCCCTCTGGTCGCTACTTTCGGTCCTACAGTTCTGCTCTTGAACAGGCAAATGAACATGATATGGAACAGACTATCTTCGAAGAAGAAGATCCCGGAGATTTCGGGGATGAACCCCTACTACCCTCGACATCAACCCCCAAAGTCGACCCCACTTCGACCACTTCGGCACAAGGTCCCGAAGCAACTACCTCGACATCGGTCATCTTGGACCACTCCAACGCACAAGTTGAGGGGGGAGACTGCATCCCACCGTGAGGCTCCACATCATGCTCAAAGGATGCATCCTCCCAAGAAGGTCATTGGTGAGCTTGATCAAAGGGTAACACGTTCTCATGCTCATTTCATTGATTCAGCTTTTGTTGCTTCTTTCGAGCCCTTAGATGTTAGTCATGCACTTTCTGATTCTAGTTGGATCAATGCCATGCATGAAGAGTTTGAAAATTTTGAGAGAAACCAAGTCTGGACTTTAGTTGATCCCCCACCAAATGTTCATTTCATTGGAACAAAATGGATTTTCAAAAACAAACAAGGGGAGGATGGGACTATAGTTAGAAACAAGGCTAGACTTGTAGCTCAGGGTTATTCTCAATTAGAAGGGATTGATTTTACTGAAACTTTTGCACCTGTTGCTCGTCTTGAGGCCATTAGGATTTTGCTTGACTTTGCGACATCTCGGGGATTCAAACTCTATCAAATGGATGTCAAAAGTGCTTTTCTTAATGGTTTCATAGGCGAAGATGTTTATGTAAAACACCCCCTGGTTTTGAAAACCCCAAATAGCCACATAAAGTTCTTAAATTTCATAAGGCTCTTTATGGACTCAAGCAGGCCCCTCGGGCATGGTATGACAGACTTAAGTCTTTTCTGCTTGAGCGGGGGTATTTGATGGGATCTGTTGATAAAACCCTGTTCACTCTCAAGCATGGCAAAGATTTCCTCCTAGTTCAGATTTATGTGGATGATATCATCTTTGGTGGCTCTTCTCATGCTTTGGTTGTCGAGTTTGCAGATGTCATGAGCAGGGAGTTCGAGATGTCCATGATGGGCGAACTCACATTTTTCCTTGGTTTGCAAATCAAGCAAAGCAAACAAGGTACTTTCGTCCACCAGACGAAGTACACCAAGGACCTGCTCAAGAAGTTCGACATGGCTGATGCGAAGCCACTCGCCACTCCAATGGCTACATCTGTAGCATTGGATCCTGACGAAGATGGAGAAGCCGTAGATCAGAAGGAGTTCCGAATCATGATCGGCTCCCTCCTCTACTTGACAGCTACGAGCCCGGACATACACTTCGCAGTGTGTCTGTGTGCTCGTTTTTCAGGCTTCACCATGAGCTTCGCACCGCCAAGCGGTAAAGCGCATTCTCAGGTATCTCAAACATACCCTCGAATTCGGCATTTGGTATTTAGCGTCTTCCTCTTTGTGTCTTTGAGGTTATTCCGATGCGGATTTTGCTGGGTGTAGGATTGATAGGAAAAGTACCTCTGGTACTTGTCATTTTCTGGGTACTTCTCCGGTTTGTTGGTCTTCCCGCAAACAGTCTAGTGTTGCACAATCAACGGCTGAGGCCGAATATGTTGCTGCAGCTAGCTGTTGCTCTCAGATTTTGTGGATGGTTTCCACTTTGCGGGATTTCGGGTTAGATTATAAGAGTGTTCCACTTTTTTGTGATAACACTAGTGCTATTTGTATTGCAAACAACCTGGTTCAGCACTCCAGAACCAAACACATTGATGTGCGATATCATTTTCTCAGAGATCATAATGAGAAGGGTGATATTGAACTTCAATATGTTGATACCCAACACCAGCTAGCCGATATTTTCACAAAACCCCTCGATGCTTCTCGATTTCCCTACTTGCGTGGGGAACTTGGTATTTGTCACCCTTACGGCATTTTGTGAGGGGGAGCAGATTTTGACTGTCTTGCATATGCTCATTGTGTGTGAAATTGCATTTACATCTCTTGCACTTATATGCCTGATTTTAATTCATGTAATCATGACATCTCAGCTCTATTTAATATGACTGAAACATTTTGTGCATGATTTTTCTTTTCAAAATCAAATCATGCTCACTGCTTAGTCTTGAATCTAGCATGATTAGGCAGGACTGCTTTAGCTATCTTTTATCTGCTTGATAACAAGACTCTTTTTTCTCTGGATGCTAAACATTGCAACTTGAAAAATTGTTCTCCTTACTCATGGATATTCATCAAATGCTAAACAAATTGTTCACTTAATTCAAATCAAAAACTCCATGATTTGCATGCTACAAGTGAAAAGATTCAGGTGGGTTTGTTTGTCGCACTACTCTATTCTAGACTGCTTACCAGTGCACATTGGTCTGAACTGGGATAGTGTAGTGTATGCCAAAATCACTGCCTTAAGCTTCTAATGGCTTTCATGCCTAGGCTTGGCCTGATTGGAAAGTATAAGGTGGACAAACAAATAACCCCTGGCATTATGAAAAGAACAACAAAATTCATTGATCATCAAGTTTGCTTTCAATGCTCCATTTGAACTGGACTTGTTTGTCTAGAGTAGAAATTGACTAGCTTTGCGTACTCCCTGCTTTTACTTGTCTAGCTACCTTGATTGAGTGGTGACGCTTTTATTTCCAAATGATAAAATCACATGCTGTCATCATGTTTTTAGAGAATGTTAAATTGAGCTGAGCACATGATAATTGGTATTAATATTGGCATATTTTTGCTTTATATGTCTTTGCAATTCTTCCCATTTCGAAGCTTTGTATCTTTTTAAAAAATGCTCCTTGATGCTTGCATTGCCAAAGGGGGAGAAATTGTTGAGTTCTCTACAGCAAAGGGGGAAAGTTAACTCAGGGGGGGTTTTTATCTTGCAAAGGAAGTTTTGCCGAAGGGGCTTTTATTCTTTTGAAAAGGGGGAGGAAAATTCTTTTGTCAAGTGACATGATTTGGCTCGTTTCTGAGTTTTTATGGTCACTCGCGTGCTGAATTTGTCAAATTTCTTGAACTTGAATTTGGTTGTCAATGCACTCATCAAGGGGGAGATTGAGAAACCAAGGGTTGGTTTCGGAGTCTGTGATGAGTGATAGACAAATTTTACCCTCTGATTCGAAGGGGTCTCTCCGAAGGGGTTCGGAGTGAGGATGACTTGAGGTACTTCGGCCATACATGGCTTCGGTACACAGACTGACGGAGTTCGAGCTGGGAGAAGCTGCGAAGCCGTGGTGGTACACTCCGAAGGTGTTGGTGCGAAGGCCCAAGGGCTTTGACGGCTTTGGCTCAAAACCGTCACTATATCGAAGGCTGACTTCGGTGAAGCGAAGGCCGTCAAGCTCAAGGCTTCTCACCGAAGCTACCGCACCCCTCGTGTGCGAAGGGGGGCTTCAGAAGGGTCCAAAACTGCAAAGGCTGTCAGCGTCTGCTCTGCAAAAGCTGGTAATGTCCCCTCTGCGAAGCTGACAAAAGAAGCTTCCAAATAAAGTAGACTACCAACTGTACCCCCCTGTTCTGATGAGACAAAAATAGTGTAAACCCTAGGGGTAAAGTAGTCTATTCACACGGCTGAATAGTGCCTATAAATAGTGGAGGCTGGCTAGGTCACATCAACACTATGATCATTCATTGTAGAACTCCTGTGCTAGCCACCACACTCTCTGTATTCATCCTGTGAGTTCATTTTGTGTTCCCTGTTCAAGCATTGAAGCTTTGACTCTGTGTTCATTTACTGCTTGAGCTTGTATGCATACTTCTCTGCATGCTTCGGTTTCTCTGTACTCCATTTCTTGTGAGTTTTTCTAGAGAGGTGTGTGAGAAGCCTGTTCGAGCGAAGTGTGTGTTTCAGTGTTTGTTCGCTCTGTGTAAGCTGGAGGTTAGACCTCTCTGATTACTAGCGAAGCACTGTTTGACTTAGATCGAAGCCCATTTTTCTTCCCTTGTCGAAGTCCTCAGTGAAGTCTGTTTAGTGTGGGTTTAGACCTTCGAAGTACGAAGCCCAGCACCAGTTGCTGTCACTGAGTATTTGATCGAAGCCCTCAAAGGGAAGTCCGCTCTTGCGAAGGGTGAAGTGCGAAGCCTGCTCGGAGCACCCTGTGTGCGGAGCCTGCACTGACTTAGCAGAGCTGATTTTTCGGGGTTGTGGGTGGAGCGAAGTCTTCTTGGCTTCAAACTTTTGCTCCTTGCGAAGCCTATTTTCGGAGCTGTAAAATACCTCCGAACTAGAACTTCAAAGGGTGTGTTCGAAGCATGTTCCGCAGAAGACAGTATTAAAACAGAAGGCTATTTTTAGTCTGAAATATTAAGAGCTCCCGTTCACCCCCATCTGGTCGCCGTTTCCGGTCCAACACTTTCTACAATCTTCGTGGGTTTGCCTGGAAGCTCTCCGCCGGCCACTTCGGAACAATGGTAATCCTTGTTACTTCGCTTGTGAAGTATCTGCTAATCTACATTATAGATTGTTATCGCCTTATTACTTCGCTTGTGAAGTATCTGCTAACCTGTGTAATAGATTGCTACCTTCGCCTAGTGCAACACTTAGCAGAATTCGGTCCCCAGGCCGAATTGGTACTTGATATCTATTTTGTTGCAGGTTTTTACATTCGGAGCCCCTTCGCCGGAGGTGTCCGGAGCCAAGAGATTGGTTTCGGAGGCTGCCAGAACACCCCTCGGCGAGACTACTGCTTCGACTACCCTTGTTGGACCATTAAGTTGTTGTCGGTTTGACCAAGTCCCACACGCCAACACGCTTCGCAACAGACTTCGTCATGACAGGCTTCGCCACGTTCGTACCCCACATCAGACGAAGTATCCCCCACACGCTACGTTTAAGTTATTTTACTGTGTCAGAGACCTCGCGCTGAACTCCGCTATTCGGAGGTGATTGTCACGTTGAGATCTGTTCGGAGTTCATCTTCGGCTAGATCAGTCCGAACGTTGAAGGTACCCTTCGGCGGAACACTTCGCACCCGACGCCGAAGGTACCCTTCGGTACCTTCGGCGATACCTTCGCCCTGCATACTTCGAATCAAACAGGCTTCGCTCGGCTTGTTGATTTGTTCTGTTTAATACATTTCATTCGGCTAATTGGATTATTTCTATGTGATTTGATTACCTGGCGACTCCAGCCCCCTTGCCACGGTTAAGGGTAGTCGGAATACGACGTCGGTGTTGTGTTATGCTTAGGCTTGTCCCTAAGTATCCGCACACTTTTGGATCATCGAACTGACCCAAGTGTGGGGGCGCATTTTCGTGTCAACACACTTTTTGGCGACTCCGCTGGGGAAGGTTACGCCAACATGACGGGTACATCTACGTCGGCCGCCGGTACGTCTACAATGACTACTACGTCTACATCGCCGATGGATCCCATAGGAGGCACGAATATCGATAACTACAATATCATGACGCCTACCCTTGAAGATATTCCCGCAGAAGACCGAGCAGAGATCGAGGCGAAGCTGAAGGCACTCCAGGACCTCATGCTTGGGGGCTACGTCAGGACGCGCGCGGGCTTCATCAAGCACGACATCAACGTCCCTGACCTTGCCCGGATCCAAGTAACACCAGTATCGCCTCATTTATCTCCTTTAGAAATTGAGCAAAAGATAGTCGCGTAAGTAGACCAAGCCGTTAGCGCTTTGCTAGCCAACCGTTTAGATTCGACAGTTAGCTCTCAAGTAGAGGCGACGCTTAGGAGGTTTGGCTTTACTGAGGTCGTGCCATCAGCCCCTATTGCTAGCATACATCCGATAAGTCACATTTATAGTATAACTGACGGTAGTACTGGCAAAACCATTATGTCTCTGGCCTTGATACCCATGGCCGAGACAAGTCATTATGCTTACAACTAAGCCAACACTGCTCACCATGCGCCGCTTCCACTTACACCGGCGCTAGCTTTGCCCACGCTGCCCGCACCACATGCACAAGCACATAGACCCGAACACATTGTGCGGCTAGCGCATGAGGAAGAGACCCATGGCCGACACGCCGACATCCCACCGCATGTCACACCCCCGCATGAGGGACGTGCGCAGGCAGCGGGTCAGGATGACATTGAGGAGTGGATTTGTGCACTGTTTAGGGAATGCACCGGCTTCGTACCAAGGGGTCGAGCTAGGGTTTACCGGAAGCCGTACCCCGATCATTTTGATACAATACCTTACCCTCGCGGCTATAGAGTCCCTGAATTCACCAAGTTCGACGGTGAGGGTAACAAAACAACACTAGAGCATATTAGTCAATTTTTAGCACAGTGTGGAGAAGCTAGTGGGTCGGACGCTTTAAAGCTTAAACTATTTTTTCTCTCACTATCCGGCACCGCTTTCACTTGGTTTTCGGCACTCCCGCCGAACTCCATCCAAACGTGGGCTGAATTGGAACAAAACTTCCATGACTACTTTTACATGGGTGAAACAGAACTCAGGCTTTCACACTTGACGTCGGTTAGACAAAAATCTGGCGAGAGCGTCTCTGAGTATATCAAGCGTTTTAGGGATACCAGAAACCGATGTTTTAGTCTTAATATTTCGGAGAGGGATTTGGCGGATCTAGATTTTAGCGGGTTGTGTTCTGAGATTAAGGAGAGACTAGACAACCAACACTTTTTATAAATTAGCCAAGTCTTACAACAGGCTCTGGTCCAGGAAGGCCGAGCTAAAGATAAAAAGTTTATTAAGACATTTAACAAGCCTAGAGCTGAAATCCACGTCATGGAACACTCCGACGAGGAGGAATCAAAAGAGGAAGAGGATTCAACCGACATGTACGTGACCGAATGGGTTTGGAACGCTAAGAGTAAGCCTGTTACTTGCTCCGAGTTACGACCGTCTCCCGCCAAGAATCGGCCTAGCGAGGTCAAATACTCATTTGATATAACTAAGTGTTATAAAATATTTGATTTCCTCTTGAAGAACCATCTTCTTAGATTGCCTAAAGGCCAAGTCATTCCATCTGCCGATGAGTTAAAGAAACATCCATACTGTAAGCGGCATGATTCACATTCGCATTACACTAATGACTGTAATGTTTTCCGTCGACAGGTTCAATCGGCCATAGAAGAAGGACGATTGAAGATAGACCACAATCCAAAGATGGAGCTAGATAAGGATCCCTTTCCCGTCAACACCGTCAATCTCGATGAGAAGAGAGTGTTGATTCGGCCAGAACGGGCTGAGTCAACTAAGGGGAAGGCAGTGATTGCTAGAGAACCGCGCACACGCACACTCATACCTAAAAATCCTAAAGTGGGAGTATGGAAGCAGAATGTTAGCACATCTCCTTCGGCTAGGGCTCACAAGAAGCCAAAAGTAACGTATCAGATGTTGTTACACAAGCACCAAAGAAAAGCCAAGGAGTCAGGCCCCGCGCTAGAAAGCTAAGTCAGCCAAAGAAACCAAGGCGTTCAGAGGGTGGCTTCAGACCACAGTGGCCGAGACCTCCGCATGGTGGCTTCGGACCACAGTGGCCGAGCCCTCCGCATGGTGACTTCGGGCCACAATGGCCTAACACTCCCTATGGTGGCTTTGGACCTCAGTGGTCGAACCCCCATACAGTGGCTTCAGACCCTAGTGGTCAAGCCCTATGCAGAGCGAGTTTGGCCCTCAATGGCCAAACCCTGCACCACCCTGGACGAGCCCTTCGACAGGAGGCTTCAGCCCACACTGGCCGAAGGTACCCTCGGCCTGGCAGGACCCTTCATTGATATGGTCCGAGACACCGTTGACTTTGCCGAACCCTCCTTCGGGCAACGGGTTTGGCTCATAGTGGGCGAAGCCACTGGAGCTGCCAATGCCTCCGCCATACAACTGGGCAGGGACTCCGTGTGCTCCGTATGTATCACAACCGGAGTACCCTCCGCAACATAACACTATTCCTTGTTTTCCTTCAGAGTATTATGACTGGAAGGAACAAGCAGACACATCGGAGGGAGGTATCATACATAGGCTGTCCGTGGTACCTCCGAATCGACTCGTGTAGAACGAAGTCAAAGAAGATGAACACGAAGAGGCAAAGGACATGGAGTCTGAAGCTATCACGGTCAGAGTAGGGTCTCAGGAAGTCCCAATCCCGAAGGCCCCTTCGCCGAAGCCGAACAGAGGTAAGTCTTCTACTCCGACCGAAGCCCGCGCCGAAGCCTAGTCCTATCGGCCGAACGAGGCCAGTCCGATTGCCGAGGTCTGTAGCGAAGGCCCCTCCAAAGGCAGAACATGCGAGACCAAGCTGGACAGTACCACTTTGGCCAAAATTAACAGGAACCAGGCAGTGGCACCTAGCACCAGACCACAACCATCTTGGGCACCTCCAGGTTTGTCCAAATCACAAAAGAGGCGCCTACAACACCTACGGGCATAGGAGATGCGCGAGAGGAAAGCCGAGGACGAGCGAGACGCTATCTTCGAAGAAATCCGCCCTCGGCCAACTACGAGACAGGTATGGAGGATTAAGCCGGTTGAGATGACCTACCCGACTCCTAGTCCGAGCGACGACGAAGACGACATGCACATTCCAAGCGAATACGAGTGCAAATATGATGTGCTGAAAGAATACCACGATCGATGTCAAGAGACAATGGCAGGTTTCAGAAGCATAACCCTTATGCACATTCCAAGGGAACGGAACACTGAAGCAAATGATTTGGCCCAAATAGCATCAGGATACAAGTCGATGGCCAGGTCGATCGAGGTGGAGATCATAGAACTGGAAGCCGATGATTGGAGGAATGCAATTGTTACTTATTTAAAAAATCCTTCAACATTGGCACCAAGAAAGCTCAGGTACCAGGCTACAAAGTATGTGCTGCTCAAAGAGGATTTATATTATCGGACGATGAATGGATTCCTACTCAAGTGTGTAAATGTTGAAGAAGCCAAAGTGGTGATGTGCTAGGTACATGATGGCATATGTGGAATACACCTGTCGGCCCAAAAAATAAAGTGGATGCTCTGGATGGCAAGTTGCTTTTGACTGACCATGGTGGAAGACTGCATAAGTTCATATTGGCAGCCACTGATTACTTTACAAAATTGGTAGAGGTCGTTCCACTCAAGAAATTAACTTCCATCAATGCTATTGAATTTATCAAGGAGCACATAGTGTATCGGTTCAGGATTCCATAAACCATCACCACAGATCAAGGGGAAATTTCCGTATCTGAAGAGTTCTAGCAGTTCGCAGCCGGTATGTGAATCAAGCTTTTAAATTTATCACCATATTATGCACAAGTCAATGTACAAGCTAAAACACCCAACAAGAGTTTGATCAAGTTAATAAAGCGGAAGCTTAATGAGCAGCCAAAGCGTTGGTGTCGGTCTCTATCAGAAGTACTTTGGGTCTATCAAATGGCGTGTCACGGGGTTACTCAGGTACCGCCATATCATCTAGTCTACGGCCATGAAGCGGTATTACCTTGGGAAAATAATATGAGCTCAAGAAGGATATCACTACAAGACTAGCTTACAGCCGATGATTATTATAGGTTAATGACAGATGGCCTAGATGACTTAGCGCATATTCGATTGAGAGCCCTTGAGAAGATTGAGGACAATAAAGCAAGAGTCGTCAGGTACTATAATAAAAAAGTAGTGCCCAAGTCATTCGACGAGGGAGATCTCGTGTAGAAACTTATCCTGTCAATTGGGTATAAAGACAATCGGTTTGGTAAGTGATCACCTAATTGGGAAGGACCCTTTCGAGTGCATCGAGTTGTTCCTGGTGGTGCCTATTTGCTTGAAGGTCTAGATTAGGGATGGATATCGTACACGATTACCCGTTTACCCGTGGGTAAAAACTCTATTAGGGTCGGGTTTGTTCCCCATTTTGTACCCGACGGGTAACCGGGTACGGGTACGGGTATTGACTACCCATACTCATTTACCCAATTACCAGATTATACTAAATATAAAAGCCATCTCCAAACCCTAACTCAGTCTCTTTCCTCTCTCCATTCCCACTCTCAGCCGCCGTAAGAGCTTTCCTTCCTCCACCTTGCACATCGCCACTGAGAACGCTTCTACTTCCCGCGAGCCACCCTGACACCACATCGACGCCTGCCACCGCGCCTCCCTTCTCCGGTGCCTACCCCACGCGTCCCTACGCTGGTCCGGTGCTTGCCCCGCGCTAGCTCCCCGCACGGCTGCACATCACCCCAAATCTCCATGCATCACCTTGGCTCTCTGCATATCGCCTCGAGAGAATAGGCTGCACGCCGTCCTAGCCCCCAAGCAGGCCCACCATGCATCGCCCTATACTGGCTCTCCCACCACTATGGCCTGTCCCGCTCGAGCCCTCTCGACCGATGTGGCCAGCCCTACGTTGGGCCACCGGTGGGCTGTGGCCCCCGTCTCTTCCTCTTCTACGTTGCTTCTATGTCTTTTCATGGGTAAACGGGTATACCCATGGGTAATGGGTATGGGCATGGTTTTGTACCCGTTGTACCCGATTGCCATCCCTAGTCTAGATGGAGAAGTGTTCGGAAAGGCAATAAATGGAAAATATCTAAAGAAGTATTTCCCGAGTGTTTGGATAAATGCCTAAGGATATACACAGAATGAAGAAATAACCGATACCGAGGGTATCACCTTTAGATGGTTGATGGTAAAACATCGTCCTTAGACACAAGATAATACAAGACAAAATAAGGGATCAATATAAATACGTTATAAAAGTATGATGGTTCTGTTATACAACATTCGACAACATAATACAAAATAATTCAAAGAAGGGAGCGACGGGTCGCCTCGATCGCTCGCAGCCGAATTGGCGTAAACACTCTGGAGTTCAGCCCGATCATCAACATCCGAACTGGGGATGGGTTTGATGGAATGACGGCGGCATTGCGTGTGGCATTTGGCACCAGCGAGATGACGCTCCTGGGCTTGGATCCAGTTTGGAAAAGAAGCTAGGACACTTTCTTCATCGATTATCCTCGCCCGGGCCCCATCCATCCTTGAGGCTAAGTCGGATTCCTCCACCCTTAGCTTGTCAAGGCGTAGCTACGTGGTCGTGGACTCACCGCAAAGATTATTCAAGAGAGCACCTTTGGCAAGTATCGCTTCATCATGGGTCTTGTATCGCCTCTAACTATGATGCATGACTCGCACGGTCAACCATCTACTATATAGCCCGCTGAACCTCCGGTCGATGGTACTCCAGGAATGCAGTCGACGTGAGGGCATCCACTAGTTATTAAGGGGATAGGTAATCAAATATATCATTGAAGCGAGCCCTTATCGGACCCAAGTCATTGACCAAGGTTTCTCTCAGATTGTCTAGACGACGTAGTAGATCCGATAGAACCTTCTCACTTCCAAAGATAATTGAGTTGCGGTTGACCGAGGAATATTGGTGACTTCTTCGTCCTAAAGATATGGGGTGATGTCAAAAGGGAATCTCTGGACGAAGGACTAAAAGAAGAAAAAAGTCAGACGGATGAAGTTGGTCGCACTAAGACACCAAATACACAGGATACTCACGTCAATCAGCCTGGCACGATTAGTCGATTGCGAGCTATCCTTAGTAGGAGAGGCTACCACTTCGCCTTCTACCTCGGCAATGGGAAGAGTGTTGGTACTCTCTTCCTCAAAACTAGCTCGGGGATTGGCAATCTCAAGCACCGGCTGCATCCAAGGCCAATGTAAGTCCTATGAAAAAATCTGATAAATCCGAGATAGAAGAAGGTACCTGTTGAGAGGCATCGGCTTTGGCAGAAGGAGCTCTGGCGTCGACATCAAATGGAGCAATAATGTCGTCGGTCGTTGCTAAATTGCCAGAGCCGATGGCAGTATCCAAAATATTGGCCTCAGCCGCCTCTATTGGAACATCCTCGACAACCATGACCGGTGAGTCGTCGGCAGGGTCATCGGCCAAGTTATCAAACACCGCATAAAAAGACGTGACGTCAAGAGGAGGAAAAGAAGGCTAGAATAGCAAGGTGTAAATTATCATAAATATGAGAAAGTAAACTATTGCAGAATAGTGAAGACAAACCCGAGTCGGTGGAGGCACTTTGGCAACCGATGCAGGAGTAACGACAGCAGGCATCAGTGTAGCCGAGGAGGTGATCAGCATCGACTATAAGGTAAAGAATGGATGAGCTTTGAACATACACCTCACAAGGGAAGATCACGAAAGAAAGGATGAAAGTCCACCGGACACAGTGAAGCAAGAATTGGAGAATTATTTGGACAACCCGAGCTCTAGTAGAAAGGCACACTACCATGTCCGACGCCTTGCGTTTGCGCGCCGAAGTTTTGACCCATCTTTTGTTGAGCCATTCCATTGGGGTAGGAGCCCTACTACCCAAGTTGGTAGTGGCTGATATTGGCCCATATATTATCGGCCTACCACTCCAGCTCATTGAAGGAGCATCGATATCGTATTCTTGCAAAGAAAAGAGTGTTGGGGAATGAGGAAGCTACGCTAACCGGCAAATTCAAAAATTTCGCCCCAAAGACCAAGAACCAAGCGTGTAAAGGATCATGAATCAGTACCTTCTAGCACAAGACGTGCTAGGTGCAGCGGAAAAATATTTTGGGGAAGTGCGTCCTCGCTTATCCTCGCCTCGCTCTACCCGTTCTTGGCGATCCAATCGACGAAGATGACGGTGTTCACGTGAAGAAGACGATGAGTGTCGCTATTCAAGTAATGTATCCACGGAGTCCACACGTACATAGATGAGATTGCTCCCATACCGGCATGCTAGCACCATTCGTGAGAACCGGGAGAGATCTCAATCTCAACTCTTGAGATCAAGAAAGAAAGAGGAGAGGTTCTTGCTGGCTAGTGTTTAGATCTAATCTATACTGCAATTCATCTGATATCCATGAACTCCGCCTCCTTCCTTTATATAGATCTAGGACCTTAGGCCCAAGTCCAAATTAAAAAGCCCAACAGATCCAATCTATTCGCTAGCATCGGAACTTCCGAGCTAGACTCTCTGTTTCAGTTCTAGAAATTAATGGAACTTCCGATCCACTATCGGACCTTTTGATAATCCCAAAACATCAGAACTTCCGATCCACCATCGGAACTTTCGACTCATTCAGAAACCAGAAAACTACCCTAGGTTTAGTTGTGTTGGAACTTCCAATACCATATCAGAACTTCCGACAAGTGCAATATTATCGGAATGTCTAATTCCAAATGAAATTCTGATCTGCCTGACCAGAATTCTCTTGGGCACAATTCCTTCAATCTCCCACTTGCACAAGAACCATAAAAGGAAGTTCTCTTAATCCATCCCCTTAAGTGTGTGACCCGATAGGTTCATACACAAACAGTCGTACACTATAAACCTTTTCCAGCTAACTAATCAATAGCGGTACCTAGCTGCACATATTGACCCCCCCAAAGTGTACAAAATCAAATTTTCGTTGAACCTTGATATACTCATGCACTAGCCCCTTTACCACACGACATTAGTCAAGCTCAAGGCGAGATACGTGCCACCTTTGTAGAATAGCTCGACATTTCACTCGATCAAGTAATAGATTCAAATCATGACTAACTCTTTAGTCATAGTGGCATGGCCATGAACTTTTCCAATCCGACTACCTCGAGGGGCCCAGAGACGTCTCTCTGGTTATTAGGAGGGGAAAATTCCATCTTGACCGCTCACATCCTATGACATGTTCACAACACACCTAAAAACAACCCTTATTACTACCCTATTAAGGAATAGCATTAGGAAGCATCTAAGTGTGTCACTACACATTCTGGAATCAAATGACAATATCAGGTCAAAGGACTCTGCATGTACACCATTTGAGATGACAACTGATGACACATTACAATAACAATCCCAGCAATATCTGAAGTGGGTCTATCCAACACCATGTTCACCAACATGTGTCCACATCTCTGATTTGACATCCCCAAGTCTATGATCCATGAAACATGATCATCAATCAGCCAGATGTGCTAATCTATGTATCATCACTATCCCAAATGACGATAATATTAGGGATACATTTTGAACAACATCATTATAAAACAAATAGTCTCACAAATGAGTCATCAACTCATCAATCAATGTAAATGACGTTTATTCAAGGAACAAGATAATGATTATCCTCTAACATTATGTAACGCCCCGATTTAATAAAACCGGGGATTTATTGAAATTCCATAGAAAATCAATAAATACAAGACGTTCATCACACGACTGCGTACATTACGCCAATCAATCATGGTTCGTAGACCGTATTATTACAAAAGAGTTAAAACAAAGAGAAACTAATAAAATAAATCCTCTAGATGAACGCCTTCTTCCAGTCTCGTGCCTTGACTGGGTCGCTACTCCAGACCGTCACCCTCCTCGTAGTAGACTGCCTCTGGTGGTGTAAGTCAACGGGGGTGAGTACAATCTTACTCAGCAAGCCACTGAATACAATTATAATGCAAGGTAATAACAAGGATGGTAGTGGCTTCTTTTGCGGGAAAGCAGATTTGTAAAGCATTTAATGTAAGCAGATTATTAGTACGGAAAATTAAACATGTACATGCATCATCTTCTAACTCGAGGGGTACAGTCAGCTCACCCTCGCTCAACAGTCCTTACATGCCATGAATAACACAACCATTCATCCATAAGTAAACTAACTACGAGAGGTCACACAACCCGCCCTTAACCGTGGGCTCGGCTTTTCGAAAAGATTTAATACTCTGATCAGAGGTGTACTACTGTACCCACAAGGCACTCATTTCCCACACACCGCAGTGTGTTAAATGACTCCTGTCATGAGAAGCTCGCGCCAAAACCTTCAGCATGGAACGCACCAATTCGATAACACCCTCTTATAGGTTTCGTATGGTTTCCCAGTCACTTCGGGCCACGCCATACCCCCCCTTGAGCCACGTCGGTACAAGTCACCCGCAGGTTGCCCATTGTACCCCTCCACTATGGTGTTCCAAGTTGGTATAATCCATACCTCTAGTTAGGACTTACCCACTAGACTTGTGGTTAGTACGAAAGTGCTTTGTAACAGATCCCGCAGACCGGTCCTTATAGTGCCCCAGGTGCGACCAACCAATGCCCTAGCTTGCACCCAGAACCCACCATACTTATAACATAGCCAACTCCAACAGAATCCAGGGACGAGAATAACGGGGTAAATCATATAGCAGAATCCATCTATCTACGACTCGTTCTTTTACCCTATAGCAGTTGTGTCGGTACATTGGACACTAGCTAATATAATATTTTGTAGAGTGACAAGGAGTTTAGGCTCAATAAGCATGGCTTGGGTTTACACACAAGGATGGGGATATAATAAATATAATTTAGGGCTTGAGATTTGACTAATGCATTATTTAATTCCTATGAGTTATAGCGGTAGTTATGAAAAACTGGGCTCAAAGATGATCAAAATGGGGTTTGTGACTTGCCTTGATCCGCAAACAGTGAAGGTGGAACCTCAGTATAAAACTCCGGATTATCAACAACGTCGTAGTCTTCTCGATACGGAAAAGTAAACACAACATTCAATAAACAATCCAAAATCAATCATACAAGCATACATGTTTTTGGTTGGATTAAATAAAGGAGATAGAGTCTTAAATTTTAGGGAATTGTTACTTAAATATTTAAGATTAATTTTTAATGAGGTTTCTGAATATTATAAATGGAACTAAGCATTTACCCTAAAGGGTTTTTTATTTTCCCAAGAAGTGAATTAAAATGTATAAGATAACCCTACTATGTTTATTGGATTAAAAATAGTGAGAATAAGTTATTATGTCTTCTGAAGTTATTATATGAGTTTTTATGATATTTTTATAAGGTGTTAACTTTTTATTATATGAATTGATTTCTTATCCTAAAAGGGCCTTTGAAATATTATTTAATAAAAATGAAAGGGGCAAAAATAAACATTCTATTTTTATTGCATTAAAATAGTGAAATGAAGTCATTAAGTCCTCTGAAATTAATATATAAATTATTAAAGGTTTTTCTGAGTTATTTAAATGAGATATAAATTAAATCCTAAAGGGGACTTTTCTTTATTATTTAATAAGAATATTTTGTGTCAAATAAACATATTGTTTTTATTGCATAAAAGTGTAGAGAATAAAAAGACAAATTCTCCAGAATTGAAATGGTCAAATTGGGAGTTAATTTGAGCAAGATATGAATTTTTAAAGTTTAAACATATTTTTGAATTTTATTTTAAACAGAAACCAGGCGTGGGTCCACGGTGAGCCAGGCCCACCATGGACCCACGCACTGTGCGCGTGAACCGGTCCAATCTGGACCGTCCGATCCAGATCGGGCGGCAAGATACGAGGCGGGGTACTTAAGTCACAGCGGACGACTGTGATTAAAAGAAAACTAACCGGTACGCGTGGACGCACGAGATTGAACCAGGATTTTTAAATAGCGATCAACGACTCTGATTAAACGGTACCGATTTGGTTCAGATCAAGGGCCAGGATTAAATCCCACGAGGATTTAATCTGGGCCGTTAGATCAAAATCGTGCGGCCCGCGAGGGATCCGGCACGGCACACACAGAAGGGGTTAGTTACCCCTTCTTCTCCGGCTCCGGCATCGCAACGGCAGCGAATCCCCGGCGACAGCGAGGTCCCATGGTGCGGCCAAGGCCAAAAATGGAAATAGGGGCACAAGGGGTTCCCAACATACCGGCGGCGACGATGATGGAGTAGTGGCGGCGGTCGGCGTCGAGGAGAGGGCGGCGGTGTCCTTCGGGATCAACGGTGGCGACGTGTTCCAGCGGTTGTCCGGCCTGAAGGAGGCGATGCCGAGGTAGGGCGCGCAATGGGGATCCCAAAGGTGGCGACGGTTAGGGCGGTGGTGGCACGGAGCGCCGACGAGGGCTTGCCGGAGTGTGAATAGAGGAAAAACCAAGAAAAGGGGGTGGTGGCCTTCGGGTTTGCGCGGAATTGGGCTCTTGCGGCGTGGCGTAATGTGGCGAGGGCGGTGGCCTTTTAAAGGGACGCCGGCGGCGAAAATGGCAGGGCAAAAGGAGGAAACCCAAAGGGATTCCATCCCGGTGCCGGTGAACTTCCAAACCGCGCGAGTACTTGCTATATGGGGCGAAAATGCATGGCAATAGCCGGAATGGGATCGCCGGTGTTTGGTATGATGGAATCGGGTGCCAATTTGGCACGGGGGCCGGCCGGCGGTGAATATGGCAGGGGGCGCCGGTATGGAAGGGGATCCCCCTTCCTTCGGGGAAGAAGTATATGCTAGGTGGGCTCCACCTGTCATAGACCGAGAGCGAGGGGGCGGGCTGGCTAGCGGGCCCGGGCGATCAGCGGCGGGAGAGGGGGACGCGGGAGGCTGCCACGTGGGATCGGACGGGCGTGGTGCGTGGGAGAGAGAGGGTGGGAGCGCGCCGACAGGCGGGTCCCGCCTGTCAGGGGCTCAGGCAGTGGACTGGGCTAGGCCGAGGGAGGAATTGGGGGTTGCGGCCCACTAGCAAAATAAATGTATTTTCGATTTAAAATATTTCCAGAAAATAATTTATTTGTTTAGAGGTTGAATCACTGTTGCTAAAATTTTGTAAAAATTCTCAAAAATATTTCTTGGCCTCTAGATTCCACCATAAATTTTTCAGGTTCAAATTTGAAATATTTCTCCCTGTTTTGCTTTATTTGGGTTCTTTTAGCCTTTTCTTTAATTAAATAAATCCTTTTTATTCCAGAAAATTTATTTCCCTTATTTTTATTTCATTTTTAATTTTGGGATGTTACACATTAGCATAGACACTACTAACATCTTCTACATACACATGACTCACTCAGCAAGTATCTAATACTTATGGAGCTCACGTGCGCCTCATGCTTGGTCTGTGGAATAGGTTTTGTCAACGGATCTACCTTGTTCAAATCCGAGTGCACCTTACAAATCTTCACATCACCTCTCTCTATAATCTCGCAGATCAGGTGATATCGCTAAAGTATATATCTTTGGACTTCTAGTGTGATCTAGGCTCCTTGGCTTGCGCATGACACCATTATTATCATAATAGAGGTCCACTAGACTAGACGTACTAGGAACAACACCCAGCTCAGAAACAAACTTTCTGATCCAAACGACATCCTTCGCAGCTTCTGAAGTTGTGATATACTCAGCTTCTATTGTAGAATCGCCACTGTCTCTTACTTGGAACTCTTCCAACTCACTGCGCTTCCATTATGGCAGAACACAAAACCAGATTGCGATCGAGAATCATCTTTATCGGTCTGAAAGCTAGCATCGGTGTAACCATTCACAACGAGCTCATCTTCACCACCATAAACTAGGAACATCTCCTCAGTCCTTCTCAAGTACTTGAGGATGCTTTTTACCACAACCCAGTGACTTTTACGTGGGTTTGATTGGTACCTGCTTGTAACACTTAGAGCATATGGAACATCTGGGTGTGTACAAAACATGGGATACATGATGGATCTGATGGCGGAGGCATATGAGATCACATATATTTTCTCTAGCTCATCAGGTGTCACAACACACTAAGTCTTATTGAGAGAAATACCATGTGACATTGACAAAAATCTATTCTTAGAATTCTCCATTTTGAACCGTTTCAAAACTTTGTCAATGTACATACTCTGGCTTAATCCAATTAGTCGCTTTGATCTATCTTCTATAGATCTTTATGCCCAAAATATATGCTGCCTCTCCAAGATCTTTCATCTAAAAAACTATTTTTCAATGTAGTCTTGACAACATTTAACAAAGGAATGCCATTTCCACTCAACAATATGTCATCCCCATATAAGACCAGAAACACAAGTGAGCTCCAAATAGCCTTCTTGTAAACACAAGGCTCTTCTTCATTTTTGATGAAGACAAACCCTTTAACTACCTCATCAAAATGAAGATTCCAACTCCAAGAAGCTTGCTTCAGCCCATAAATGGACTTCCGTAACTTACAAACTTTCCTAGAATTTTTTGAATCGTCAAGACCTTTAGGCTGTGTCATGTACACATCCTCACTTAGATTTCTATTCAGGAAAGCCGTCTTGACATCCATTTTCCATATCTCATAATCATAAAATGCGGCAATTGCTAGGATGATATGAATACACTTAAGCATAGCGACGGGCGAAAATGTTTTATCATAATCAACACCTTGAATCTGTCTGAAACCTTTCGCCACCAATTGTGTCTTATAGATGTGAACATTTCCATCAACATATATCTTTTTCTTGAAAATCCATCTACACTCAATAGTTTTTACACCATCGAGTGGATCGACCAAGTTCCAAACTTGGTTTTCTCGCATAGACTCCAATTTTGTCTGGATCGGAACTTCCAATATGACATCGGAAATTCCGATCTGACTCCCCTATCACAAATCTTGTCTGACATCTGAATTTCCAATCAAACATCAGAACTTCCATTCTAACAAGCATTAGAACTTCCGATCTAGTATAGATAGAAACTTCTGAAATACTGCAAATAGAAAAATATCTAATCTGTTTTCAATTCGGATCTGATGGCTCCAAGCCATTTCTCAGAGTCTGGTCCCATCACTGCTTCCGCATAGTTCTTGGGCTTGTCGTTGTCAAACAACAACTTGTTGCACTACCTAATGGTCAAAAACATGAACCGCTCCGACACGTGACTTACCTTCTCAGACCTTCGTGGGGATGGCGTCTCTATAATAAGCTCTACAACATCTTGCATATCCCGTTGTGGTTCAGTGGGATTATGAACACATTCTAGTGGCTCTCGAACTTCTTCGAGATGCACTGTTCTCCCACTAACCTTTTTTGAGAGAAACTCTGTGAAACCAAGGGTGATTTTGGTTTGGATGATGAGTGATTGACAAGGATGAGTGGTTGAGAGTGGTTTGAGTGCATCGCGTGAAATAGAGGATGGGTTGCCGAGGTTTCGGTGGTGCGTCGCGTTCTTGTTTTGGCTTGTCTTGGATGTACAGGGTCAAGCGGGGAGCTCGATGTCGGAGGATCAGGGAGACCGGGCGAAGTTGGAGAAGATCTCAAGAGTGCACAAAGAGACCAAGCAAGACTTGGACGGACGGCTGACTGCGACGGCGTGTCGACCGGGTTTGCGAGAGGGAGGACAGGACAAGCATTCAGGCGGCTCGAGGGGATCGAGAGCGGAAGTGGCTTGCTAGCGCTCGGAGTCACGAAGCGGTGTCACGAGTCGAAGGGTTGAGAGGCTTTGTCGGTTTTTGCTGAAAACCATCGAAACATTAAATGTTTTTGTTAATTCAATAAATTTGTGTCTTGTATTAGTTTAAATTTTCAGTTTCTTAGTATAGCCTTTTGGTATATTTTTTAGAGTGAGACTACTCTGAAAATATATTAAGAGGAGAGTCTTTTTGTATTTTTTTACTTTATGTCTCAAATGGTAATTTTTAGAATTGTGATTTCTGAAATTACTAAGGGGCAAAGTGTAAATAGGGGGCTTCTAAAACATGAGTTGGTAGGATATTATCCCCCAAGTTGGCTGAACCTGGGTGGACTTGAGGGACAAATTTTTCCAATGAAAATTCATGAGAAAAACTGAGTTTGAAGGAGCTTTTGACGGGGAACAGTGTTCCCGGAAATTTCAGATCAGATACAGTAATCCGGAACACTATTCATGATTTGAACTTCTGTTTCCAGCACACAATTTTATTTTGGTTGTGATCGTTTTGTGTTGCGTTTTCTGGTAAATCTAGTGCAGAAGTTAATATTGATGTTTATACATCTTTTGTTGTGCATGACTTGAATGATCCATTTTCGAAAGTTACAAATGATTTCTGTGATTTTTTCTTAATTTTTGGCTGATCAAACTAGGCATCACAGTGCTGAAATATTTTCTGGAACAGAGTTTCAGTTTTTGATATAGCAATCTACATGTTTGAAGAAATGTTTCTTTAAGTGCTCATCATCATATTGGCTGATTCTTGAGGTGTTTCTTGAGCAAATCATTTGTGGATGTATCTTGGTGCAAATATTTACAAATTTGTGATTCTAATCTCAATTGCTATGGACTGCACTTTTGTTAGGAATTTTCAGAAGTTCAATCTGAATCTGAGTTTAGGTTGTGGGCACTTGATGAGTGATATCCAGATTATATCAGGTGTGATGTTCTGAAATGTCTGAATCAAAATTCTGTAATCAATTTGCTGCTTGTCTTTTAGGTTGAGTTAGCTATTCTTTTACACACTTTTTAAATCTATTTCAGCTGAGCTCTCTATCAGTTCTTGAGTGATTACTGAGAATATTTCTGTTTCATTACTGATGTTTGATGTCTTGTTTTCAAGGATGTGTCAAGATCCTATCTTAGTGAGTTTGAGTGTTTGAATTGAATTCAGTCAGTTTAGTTTGAGTATTTGAAACTGTTTTGAATCCTGAGTTTTTACAATTCTGTTTTCTTGTGCTGATCTTGTAGCTTGACATTTAGAACTCCAAAAGTACCATTTCAAATGTGTTAAACAGGATTCTGAAATTACATCTGTTCTGAAATACATTTTCAAACCTGTGGTCTAGCACTGCTGTGTGTTTAAATCATGCGAGGAGTAAAATTGGAGTAATGTTTTCAGGGCTGAAAAGTTTTGAAACATTTTGGTTGGATTGTTATTCAGAATACACATTCAAAGGTTGTTCTGATGTTTAGAAGGTGTCTGAAATTACAATTGGTCTATAATTCATTTTCAAACTAGTATTCTAACACTACTGTGAATTCAAAATCTGTTTGAAGTGAAACTGAAGTTCTGTTTTCAGATCTGAAATGATTTCAGTGTTTCAGAAATTGAATCCTGTACTCAGTAATACCATCTTCAATCTTGCACTCATAGTTTCACTGATTTGCAGAACTGAAATTGTTCTGTTCTGAAATTGTGAGCTGTGAATTCACTGTTTCTCATCAAGATTGCTTCAAGTTTTCAGGATTCAGTGCATTGGTTTGTCAGCAGTGAATCTATTTTGATCATCAAGTTCTAAATTCAGAAAATTAGAGCTGTTTCTGTGCTATTTCTACAGAACACTTGTTGGAATATTGCACATGAGTATTAATTGTAAAAATACTGTTTGCACTGAAGTTTAATACAATTTCAGCAGTGTGAGTACTGTTTTTAATACAGATTCATATTTGATCAATCCCAAATATCTTGTGCTGATTCAGTATTAAACTTTGTAGTTTTCAGTTAGTGATTGATAAACTTGATTCAATCGAATTCTGAGTGCTGATTTATTCCAATTGATTGAATAGGTTCTGCCTCTTTGAATCTGTTTTTCAGCAGGTTTTGAATTAAAAAGTTCAGTTTCAGTTTTGTAATCCAGAATTGATTTTTGTAGTCTGAATTTTAATTGTAATCAGATTTGAATCTTGATCTGAATTTAATCTGAAGATTGAAATTGTGTTCACTAAAAAATCAGAATTGAAATCTAGAGTGGAGGTGAAATTAGTTTCCTGATTTTAAATATGATAACACTATTCATCGTCATGTCATTATCTAAAGTAGTGTTTTTACAATTGAAATCAAATTGAATACTGAATCAATATTGCTGTTGAACAGTTTTTGCTCAGTTCTGAGTTTTCTGAATCTCTTGCCTCTGTCAGAGTTTCAGACATCGATTTATATTTATCGACTATCCAGTTACCGATCTACTCACACTAGTTCGAAATTTCAATTGTCGACAGGTTGTTTTGATACTTCAACCGCCGATCTAGACTGACTTTTTAATTTGGAATGATTTGATGCTCTGATTTATTCTGAGTGGTTTAAATTTGAATTTACAATTATTAGAGGTGTGTTGGGGTGTTTTGAACAGACCATCATATTAGCGAGAAATTGTCGAGGCGCCTATTCACCCCCCTCTAGTCGCCATTCCGATCCCACAAACTCTTTCTCAAGGAACACACTATTCCGAGCGACAAACACTTTGCCCTCTTCTCTATTATAGAAATAGTATCCTTTGGTTTCCCTAGGATTCCCCATAAAGAAGCACTTGTCAGATTTAGGAGTGAGCTGATATATGCCCCACAACCCCAAATCTTTTGAAAAGACAAACCGGTACACTTCCTAAACCACATCTCATATGGCATCTTCTCTACTGACTCAGATGGAACTCTATTTATCGTGAAAGTGGAAGTTTCTGGAGCGAGTCCCCAAAAGGATAATGGAAGATCAACATGACTCATCATAGACCGAACCATATCCAATAAGGTGCAGTTTCTCCGCTCAGACACTCCATTCCACTAGGGCGTGTCGGGTGGAGTCAACTGTGGAACAATTTCACACTACTTCAGATGATCACTAAATTCATGGCTCAAATATTAACCTCCACGATTAGATCGTAGAAATTTAATTATTTTGTTCGTATGATTTTGTACTTCATTTTGGAACTCGAACTTTTTAAAGGACTCCCACTTATGCCTCATCAAGTAGGCATAACCACATCTACTAAAATCGTCAGTAAAAGTGATGAAGTGCTGAAAATCACCTCTTATGACATGGCTCATTGGTCCACACACATCGGTATGTACTATGGCCAATAGCTCACTCGCCCTTTCACTCTGTCTAGTGAAAGGCCTCTTTGTCATTTTGCCAAGTAAGCAAGACTCGCACGTGTCATATGATTCAAAATCAAATGACTCCAAAAGTCCATCACTGTGGAGCTTCTACACACGCTTCTCATTTATATGACCCAAATAACAATGCCAGACGTAGGTAGGATTCAAATCATTGAGTTGTTGTTTCTTTGTACTAATGTTATAAACATGTGCTTCCTCAAGACTTAGAATGTATAATCCATTCACCAATAGACAAACACCGTAGAGCATATCATTCAAGAATACCAAACAACATTTGTTCTTTATCATGAACTCATAACCTTCTTCCTCCAAACAATTATTCAATTCCAGAACTAATCATGAGGGTAGTGACAAAGAATAAACGCCGACGACCAATGCTGCAACCTTTGCACCATTGCCAGTGTGAATATTTAGTTCACCTACTGCACACTTTCTTGACCTACTCAGTCCTTGCAATGATTTACAAGTATGAATCATTGACCCAGTATTTAATACCCATGAATCATTTGGATTTGTAGCAAGATTAATTTTAATAACATTTATACTTGAAGTAGAAGCGGAAGTCCTACTTCTCTTCTTCCAAATTTCTTCCAAGTACAATTTGCAATTCCTAAACCATTGATCAGCTTTGCAGGCAAATAAGGATAATTAGGTACTATACCTCTTAGCCCGAGCTTGGATCTCAAAAATGCCTTGGTGTCCCATAATCATATTATGGACATTCTTGTTCTCATATTGCTTCCAAAGCTCAAAGGACAAACAAGCAGGTATGAGACAACTTATATTAAGTGACTTATTCGAGTTCTTCTCACAAGCCCTCCGGTCAACTAGTTCATCATGATGGGACTCCTCTAGAACATTTTCCTTTCGCTTGAAAACACTTTTCAAGTTTTTCAACCAGTCAATAAAAATTGTTCCTAAAAGAATCAATCGCAAATATAAAGTGTTCTTAATAGTTGGCGCCATATTCTATAAAGATTAAATGCAAAGTTTAACATTATGCAATATTTATCTTCTATCCAATAAAAGATGTTCCACTATTTAAAAATAGTCACTTTCCCTCTAATGACTAATAGTGGCACAAGATCCATATTCATTCTAAGTCCTAGTGATATTTGGCATCACTGTGACGTAGGTAAACTACACTTTGCTAATAACATTGTATGTGACTCTTGTCATTGGAGAAGCATCCAATGCTCAACACCCAACTCTAAACCCCAAGGCCCAAAATCGTTTTGATAGTCTCGTTAAGCAAACCAATACTATGCGTACGGAAGTCCGACTTCCACCCCAACTAATTAAGATAAAAGATAACACCCTGCTTTGGTAGACCCACTATCGATGATCGAGATCATTGGTGGGTGCAGCTATTGGAAAGAGCATCAATACTTAATTTTTTGAGGGAAAACTATTCTAGAAAGGTTATGTCCCTAACGCGCACGAAACATGTAAGAATAGTATGACAAGAACATAAGTAAGCACCACAGACAACACATTGACTATGACATAGTATGGCCTTTTCACACGGTGATCTCCATCTCCATGTCTTTCGGTCAGTAAGTGTGTGCTTCCGGCCTCCATGACCTATACTAGCCTATCACTATATCACCTATACTAGTTACATGAGCCAAACAAGAAAAACTGCCCTAGGTTTAGCCATGTCAGAACTTCCAATACCATATCGGAACTTCTGACAAGTTCAATATTATCGGAATGTCTGATTCCAAATCGAAACTTCTGATCTTCCTGCCCAGAATTCTCTTGGGCACAATTCTTTTAAAGAGATGATCAGAAGGCAAAATAAAATAGTGAAACAAGCTAAGGGTTACAGATCGGGACAAACCTCAGGGTCAATGTCCTTGAAGGATGGGTCTAGTGAGAGGCAGAATTTCTTGGAGTGGTGGTTGAAAGCATGTCGGCTCATCTCGGACCACCATCTTTTGTAAGGGACCAAGGCCACCCTACATGCGCTCTAAGAGGGGAAGTCTCTGAGAACGATCGAATCGGCCATGGAGAGGAGCCAATTGAACTCCAAAGAACATGTTACATCACCACAGACTTGGATCCGGCCGATGAAGAAAAGATTGATTGGCAGTTGGCCAAAACCAAGCTGTGAGGGGAAAATCGTGGGATGGTAGAATTCGTAAGAAGGCTTGTATGCAAGACCAACTATAAAGTTGATTGGAAGGAGACAGAGAGAAATGCTAGCAAGAAAGATAGCCTTGTTCTCTAGATCAGCCAATACATCGGCCATTGATAGCCGATGTGGGTACTCAACCGCCAAAGATTCATAGGCATACCAGACTACGTAGTCACTAACGAAATCACAATAGAATGCCTTGAACCAGCGGGCTAAGATGTCAATAGACATTTTTACTCGTGGCCAACAGGTAGATGCCTCACCCAAGGATAAGCATCAATGAGTGGCCGGTGGGGCAGATTCACGATAATCATAAGGAAAACGAAGAATGTCAAAAGAAGGGCCAGAAGAGATTTTGATTGTATATACATTGAGCCAGAGTTGGAGAAACCACCAGGGGCCACTAAGGTGGTCTACTGCATCACCGACCGATAGTTGGGCCGATACCTAGTGGAGAAGATGATAAAGAGAACCAAGGAGGTATCGACCAAGGGGGATATTAACATTAGCGGTTAGTTGCTCCGCAAAGAATTGAAGATGGTAAGTAGGCCTAAGGGTGGAATCACAAAAAAGAAACCTCTCAAGCTAGAGGTTAAGGAAGGCGATGTGTTCGCGCTGGCTGATAGAGCCAGTCTATTTGTTATGGGTCATGATATACTTCGCTCAACCAGCACTAGATTTGACGTCAAGGCAGTGAGAAGGTTTGGAGCAAAAGAGTAAAGTATCATGTTTGGCGGTAATATCAAGAGAGGTCAAAACGGTGATCTCTAGGAGATCGGGACTCATCGGCCCATGACCGAAAAAGAATGCGTTTAACGTATCAGACAAAAAGTAATAAGAAGCGGCTAGCATCAGCTCATTTTTATAAGGAGAAGCAAGGGAAAGGCCAACACAATGCACTATACCAGTTTGCTCCCAAGAACTGTGTTCTAACACGGCAACCCAAAGGTACCAGTCACGCCAGCCAGGTAGCGGAGAAGGAACAACCCTAAAGCTTTGGGTCCAGTCAGAAAGAAGCATTTTTGAATTTTTAAAAGAGATTTTTTGTATTTCAGCATTGATAAAGTCAGTGGGTCATAATTTCCCATCAGACCCAAGAAATAGCAAGAGGGATGGATGGCGATGGGGATGAGGATTTGGTTCTTCAGGTTCTATAGAGAAAAGAGGAAAGAAAAGGAAAAGCAGTAAGAAGACATAAGACAAGAACCAAAAACGTCAAAGAACATCAAAGGAAAAGGGAAAGTTAAAAACTTATCTCAAGGATGGAGGTGTTGGTCGCCATAGGAATGTTGGGGTCTAGACCAGTGAAAGAGACGAAGACGGATGGATGCAATCACCGAAGGTAGTACGGAAGACATCAACTTTAGGATTAAGAAGGGCGGAGAGTGTTATGTTTATGCAGAAAGCGTAGAAGAAGAAAGGAGAAGCCGACAAATACTTATAGAATAAGGGCAATGCCTCAGCAGTCGGGTCAAGCCGATCCCGGTGGATTCGGTGGGACCATTTGTAATGTTCAACAAAAGGTACAATGATAAGTACGGTTTTCAAAAAGTGCCGCATTGTTCGCAGGTACGAGATTGAATGAGGCAAAATCTTTGGCGATTCTATTTAATGGGACCATTGCCAGACTATCTGGAATGAAGCCTGGTCCAACATAATCATGAAGAGAGAAGTGAATACGTTGAACTAGGCAACATTCAACACAATGCTCCATGGACGAAGAAGAAAAGGCAAGGAAGAAGATGAAGAGTTGATACAGTATGAAGGCGGTGCTCTAAAAATATACTACAAGAAAAAAGGCACCGGAAGATGAAAGGTTTTGGCTACTAGTGGAGAATGTGAAGATACTTTTGAAAAGACGTGGTGCAGAGGGCTTTAATGAGTAATAATTTTGAAGCATTAGTTACCCTTATGTTCCAAAACGGGGGAGGGGCATGTGTTGATAGCAAAAATTGGTCAAGCCAGGCCTAGTAGCATGGCCAACGAAGGTCAAATGAGTCTAATGAAAGGTTGGTCAAAGAAGCCCATATGTATTGTTATATGTGGCTGGATATGAAGGAGCCGATAGAGATGAAGAAGACGGAGATAAATCTTGAATCGGTTATGATATTATTGTACCATACAACAAGTCTCCGGATTATAAATATGTACCTATTAGCTAGGTTAGAAAAAGGAATCTAAAAACACAACAACAAACTACTTTCGGCGCATCGCCACCCTTGGCTTCCAAGGCTTAATCTCGGTGGGGCTTGGCACTCGGAGGTGGTGTGACACCCCAAATTTTAAAAATAATAAAAACATTATTTAATTCAATTTCTTGAATTTATTATTCTGGAAATACTTTTAATACCCTCCTTTACCATTTTTGAACTACAACATAGAGTTAATGACCAAACCAGGAGCTGAAAATTTTTGTATAAACTCCCAAGGCCAAGATATAGTTTTGAGAATTTTTACAAATTTTTATCCACCCTGGAAATGCCCCAAAGGATTTAATCTATTTTCTGCAATTATTTTAAATCAGAAAACCTTTAAAACAGTAATGGGCTCCCTCCCCTTCTTTTCTCTCTCCCGGCCGGCCCAGCCCACTCCTTCCCACGCGCACCATCTGACCGGTGGAGCCCACCCGTCAGTGACCCCCTCTCCTCTCGCGCGCGCACCCGACACCCCGACCCCACCCGTCAGTCCCCTCACTCGCGCGCCCACGTCCGCTGGCCAGTGGCCCCCGCCTGTCAGTATCGTCGTCCACCTCGCGCCGCCCCCCCAAATCACGCCGGCCGACGACCTCGCCCTTGGATTTGCCTCGCCGGCCCCTCCCCCATTAAATTTACGCCATTAATCGGTTCCCCGCGCCCGGCCGACCGTTTCCCCCTGTTAACCCACGCGTTTAAGCCCCCGGGAACACCGCACCATGCATGGCCGAGCCCTCGCCGGCGAGTTAAGGCCCTCCCTCGGCTTTCCTTGCATGCGAGCTCCGCCGGTGGCCCTATATAAACCCCCTGGCCGTCCGCAATGCACCCCTACGCCCTGTCACTACGAAAACAAACTAGAGCGCTCCCCCTTCGGTTTTTAACACCTCACCACCGCTCCTACTCCAGTCGCCCCTCACCGTCGCTAGTAACCTCCTTCGCTCTAGCAAACCACACCGCCGTGACCGCAAGGACATCGCCGACCCCGGCCGGCCCTCCGCCATCGACGAACCTCGCCGGAACGCCGTCACCGACAAGGACCCAAAACCACCTCACCGTCTACCCTCGTCGCCGGCCACACCCCGTCGACCCCAGACCACCGCAAAGGTACCCCCGTGTTCCCCTAGGTGTCCTCTTTCCATTTCTAGGCCTAGCTAGGACCGCCGTCGCTCGCCGTGGCCTCTGGCCCGCTCGCCGTCACCGGAGAAGACGACCGGCACGGGCTGAGTACCCGTGCCGTGTCGGATTTACGCGCGACCGTGTGATCTGGATCCGACGGTGATGATTAAGTCCCTCGTGCAATTTAATCGGATCCGTTAGATCTCGGCGAAGGGGTACGTTCTAATCTGAGCCATTCACTAGATTTAAAATCCCGCACTTGATTTGAGCCGCACGATGCGTACCGGTTCGGCCTTTTAATATCGCACGTCCATTTTCACTTAACACCCCCACCTCGCCCTCGCGCGTCGGATCTGGATCCAACGGTCCAGATTGGGCCGGACCACGCGCACAGTGCGCGGGTTCACCGTGGGCCTCGCTCACCGTGGACCCAAGGGGAATTAAATTTAAAAATAAATCCCAGAAACTGTTTAAAACTTGTAAAATTCATATCTGGCGCATTTGAACTCTAAAAATTGTCATTTCAACTCCAGAAATTTTATAATTTTATTCTCTACACTTTAGTTCAATAAAAACAGTATGTTACTTTAGACTTTTTCATGTTTATTTAAATAAGTATTCAAATACCCTTAGGGTAAAAATGTTCATTCAATTATTTAAATTTCATTAAAGTTTATATGTATTTTCTTCCTGTTCATATACTGAAAACCACTACATTGCCCTTGAACCTTCCATTTTAAATTAATTAGAATGTTTAAAATATGGTTACTCACATTTAAAACTCTTTTTCTAAGAACAACACCTCATTTTAATTCCTTTTAAAATTATTTATAAAATAAATTTCAGAACCTTAACAACTTGATTTATCTTTAAATCAAACCAACTTAAACCTATGTGCTTATTGTGTGATGTTATATTGTTTGATTGAATGTTGTATTTTATTTTATTTATATTGGAAAGACTACAACGCCGTCGAGGAGCCGGAATATTTCCTGGAAGTTCCTCCCTCACCCTTCGCTGAACAAGGCAAGTCACCAAACCAATCTTTTGAACATGTTGAACCCATGTTTGATTAAACTATCACTAAAACACATAGGTTATATATGCATTAGTCAAATGATACCCTTACAATATATTTATTTAGGATCCCCCGACCTTGATGTGCAGCCCAAGCCATGCTCTCTAGCCTAAACTCCTTGTCACCATATGATAAATGTTATTAGCTAGTGTCCAATGTATTGACACGATTGCTATAGGATTAAAAATGAGTCGTAGCGATTGGTTCTACTATATGATCCCCGTTATTCTCATCTTTGGAATTCTGTCGGTGTTGGAGTTGTGGTTGTGAGTGAATGCATGGTGGGTTCCGGGTGCAAGCTAGGGCATTGGTCGGTAGCACCCGGGGCACTATAAGGACCGGTCTGCGGGATCCGTTGCAATACACTTCCGTACTAACCACAAGTCTAGTGGGTAAGTCCAAACTAAGGTATGGAGTGTTCCAAACCAAGGCCACCATTTGGAGATGGGTCAAGCAGCACCTGCGGGTGGCTTGTACCGACGTGGCGCAAAAGGGGGTGCGACGTTAGCCGGGATGCGGCCCGACGCGCCGGCGAAACCTAGAGCGGGTGGTTATCGCTTGGAGCATTTCATGCCGAGGTTTTGGCACGAGTTCCCATGGTATGGGTCATCTCGTTTGGGATGAGTGCGTGCCTTGTGGGTACAATAGTACATCTCTGATCAGAGTCTTAAATCTTTTCGAAAAGCCGAGCCCTCGGTCAAGGGCGGGTTGCGTGACATCCCACAGTTAGATTACTTTTGATATGTATGTGCATGATGGTTTGACATGTAAGGACTGTGGTGCGAGGAGGTAAAACGTACTCCTCGAGTTAGTTGGTGTTATAATGTACATGTTTAATATTCCGCATGATTAAACTTGACTTCAGTAAATTGCAATAACTGAAAAATGTACTTTTCCGCACTTTTAGCCATTATGCTTCCTTTGTTACTACCTTGCACTACTATTGCATTTGCGGTGGCTTGTTGAGTACTCTTTATACTCATACCCGTTGAATACCACAGAGGATGCCTACTATGAAGACGGTCTGGAGTAGCAACCCAGTCAAGAAGAAAGATCCTGAAGAAGACGTTCGTCATGCAGTTTATTTTTATTATTTTAATTACACTCTTATGTAATAATATGGTCTGCGTACCATGAATGCTTGTCGTATGTACGTTGTCGCATGATGAACCTCTTGTATTATTTTTTTCTTTGGAAATTCAATAATGTTCCGATTTCGGTAAATCGGGGCACCACAAGATGGTATCAGAGCCGACTTGACTGTAGGAAGCCAAACAGACCCGCCTAGCCAATAGCTGCAGAAAATTATTTCTCGAAAACCTACCTTATAAACTTTGTTCCTCCCCTCACTTTTCTTCAACTTGCTGTTTTGTAGATGCCTGTCTACCAAGTGCACAGTTACTGCCGCCACTTCGAGGGCTTCGTCCAAGAGCTCCGCATGATGCTCACCTTCCTCGGGTTCCTCTTCGAGCCCGAATTCCAGGGCGTGTACCTGGAGGAGTTTGCCGGACCCTGCGACGTCTCCCTCACCGTCCATGGCTCCGGAGAGCATCTGCCGTCCTACACCACCGCGCTTGGAGGCCCGACTTTCGACGTCGCATGGCAATGCGTCACTCTCCAGGCTCTTATGGAGCTGAGGATGATCTATGATGATCGTCTTCAGAACTCGTCCTTCCGGCTTGTGCCGAAGCGCACTCCCGGCGCCTACCGTAGCATCTACCTCAGAGTTCACTCCGTGCGTGATCCGGTCATGGCCCGGCAGTCGCATCTCCTTCAGGCTACGGACGACCTCCATACAGAGGCGGTGCTCGACATCGATGAGCACCATGAGGCGGTTGAGTTTCTTCGTGAGGAGACAAAGAACTTGATCCAGCAGAATGGCGAGCTGCAGCGGAAGATTATGCAGCTATAAAAGGACATCGCGGAGATGGTTCCCCTCCTCCCTAGGAAGAGGAAGCCCATCTGTGAGCCTGTACCTCGCCCCAAGCGGATCCCACCACACCCCTCCACCGTCGGACCGTCCACTGCCAGCGCCCCTGCACCACGCCCCGGCCTCGTCTCCGACTCCATTATCGAGAACTTTCTCGAGCCCACCATCCCTCAGGAGCCGCGTACCCGTGGTTCCGAGAGCACGGAGACCGCCTCCGGTGGCGAGTAGGCGTTAGAGGTCGCTATTTTAATAAAAGCAAAATTTTGTATGTGGTGCTATCCACGACGAGTGTGTTGTGGGTAGAATAAAAGCTTGATTGTAATAAACAATTTTTACCACTGACTTATATGCATAAAATTTTTGAACTACTTTCTTTAATTGTGTCGTCATCATCTTTTTACTTTATATCATGGTATATTCAGAAGATGGCCGACCACCAAAACACCGGATCCAACAACGGAGAAGGAGGAAGTCGTGACGCGCCCGAGGGTGTTGTACCCAACTGGGGTTCAACTGGCACACGTCAGTCTGGGTCGCCATCCGCCAACCATCCTACCTTGGCGGAGATGATGGCGAATCAGAACCAGCTGATCACCACCCTCCTCACTCAAATGCAGCACCAACAAGCTCAGTTGGACCGTCTGCAGAATGGGGAAACCGCCCCTCGCGCGCCAGCACCCGCACCCGCTCCTCAACTCTCGGAGTTCCTGCGTGTGCGTCCCCCTATCTTTTCGAGCACCACCAACCCCATGGAGGCCAGAGATTGGCTCCACACCATTGGGAAGAAGCTTGATCTCCTCCCCTGCACCGACTGGGAGCGAGTGGCCTTCGCCACTCACCAACTCCAAGGTCCCACCGCCGAATGGTGGGATAACTACCATGAGTCCCAGCCTGAGGACCACGTGGTGACATGGGCGGAGTTCACCATCGCCTTTCGCGCCGCCCACGTCCCCGCCGGTGTCATCGCGGTGAAACAGCAGGAATTCCGTGACTTGCATCAGGGCAGTCGGACTGTCATGGAGTACCTCCATGAGTTCAACCGCCTCGCCCGCTATGCACCAGAAGAGGTGCGGACCGACGCCCTCCGCCAGGCTAAGTTCCTCCGGGGACTTAAGGATGAGCTGTCCATCCAGCTCGTCGCCACCGACTACGCCGACTTCCAACGGCTAGTCAATAAAGCACTCATCCAAGAGACTGAGCAAAACAGGTTGGACCTCAAGAAGAGGAAGATGATCGCCTTCAGGCATCAACAGGCAAACTCTCAGAGGCCCCGCTTCATCCCTCCGCCACCAGCGCCTGCCTACCATCCTCGGCCCGCCTACAGGCCACCTCACGCCGCTGGTGGATCCAATGCTAGGCATCCCCGCCCCACTCCACCAGCTCTGGCCGCTCAGCCGATGCCAGCCACCAAGGCCCCGATCTTGAAGGATCGCCAAGGGAGGCCGGTCGTCTGCTTCAACTGCCAGAAGGAAGGGCACTACTCGCACCAGTGTCCTCACCCCAAGCACCCCAGGGCGCGGCACCCAACCAGGCGATTCGTGCCCGCGTCAACCACATCAACAACGCAGAGGAAGCTCAGGAGGCTCCTGAAGTCGTGCTTGGTACGTTTACCGTAAATTTCGTACCAGCTATGATTTTATTTGACTCTGGAGCGACACACTCCTTCATCTCGGAAGATTTTGTGAAAATCAACGAATTGGACGTACTCCCTCTATCCGCCCCCATGGTGATTGCCACTCCCGGCAATAAAACCTTAGCCCACTTATACAACAGTAAGGTTCAGATAGAGATCCAAGGAGTATTGTTCCGGGCCGAGCCAGTCCTCATAAAGTGCACCGGACTCGACCTCATCCTAGGGATGGATTGGTTGATGAAGCATAAGGGAGTGATCAATTGTGCCAACAAGTCCGTCACAGTGACCAACCCTAAAGGCGAAGCCGTCACCTTTTGGATGACCGGCCGCAAACCACTCGAAGCGTCCCTTCATTCGCTAGCCCTTGAAGAAGTGCCCATAGTCAAAGAGTTCATGGACGTCTTCCCAGAGGACCTACCAAGAATGCCTCCCAAGCGGGACATCGAATTCAGAATTGAACTTGTCCCCGGGACCACTCCAATCTCCAAGCGCCCATACCGGATGGCCGCTAATGAATTAGCCGAGGTCAAGAGCAACATCGAAGACCTAGAGCAGAAAGGGTACATCCGACCGAGTACCTCACCCTTCGCTGAACAAGGCAAGTCACCAAACCAATCTTTTGAACATGTTGAACCCATGTTTGATTAAACTATCGCTAAAACACATAGGTTATATATGCATTAGTCAAATGATACCCTTACAATATATTTATTTAGGATCCCCCGACCTTGATGTGCAGCCCAAGCCATGCTCTCTAGCCTAAACTCCTTGTCACCATATGATAAATGTTATTAGCTAGTGTCCAATGTATTGACACGATTGCTATAGGATTAAAAATGAGTCGTAGCGATTGGTTCTACTATATGATCCCCGTTATTCTCATCTTTTGGAATTCTGTTGGTGTTGGAGTTGTGGTTGTGAGTGAATGCATGGTGGGTTCCGGGTGCAAGCTAGGGCATTGGTTGGTAGCACCCGGGGCACTATAAGGACTGGTCTGCGGGATCCGTTGCAATACACTTCCGTACTAACCACAAGTCTAGTGGGTAAGTCCTAACTAACGTATGGAGTGTTCCAAACCAAGGCCACCATTTGGAGATGGGTCAAGCAGCACCTGCGGGTGGCTTGTACCGATGTGGCGCAAAAGGGGGTGTGACGTTAGCCGGGATGCGGCCCGGCGCGCCGGCGAAACCTAGAGCGGGTGGTTATCGCTTGGAGCATTTCATGCCGAGGTTTTGGCACGAGTTCCCGTGGTATGGGTCATCTCGTTTGGGATGAGTGCGTGCCTTGTGGGTACAGTAGTACATCTCTGATCAGAGTCTTAAATCTTTTCGAAAAGCCGAGCCCTCGGTCAAGGGCGGGTTGCGTGACATCCCACAGTTAGTTTACTTTTGAAATGAATGTGCATATGGTTTGACATGTAAGGACTGTTGTGCGAGGAGGTAAAACGTACTCCTCGAGTTAGTTGGTGTTATAATGTACATGTTTAATATTCCGCATGATTAAACTTGACTTCACTAAATTGCAATAACTGAAAAATGTACTTTTCCGCACTTTTAGCCATTATGGTCTGCGTACCATGAATGCTTGTCGTATGTACGTTGTCGCATGATGAACCTCTTGTATTATTGTTTTTCTTTGGAAATTCAATATTGTTCTGATTTCGATAAATCGGGGCGCCACAGGTGGGCTGCATCGCTTTGATCTCCGGGGAAAAGGTGAGTCTCGCCACCCCGACGATCGTATTGGTCAGATCAGTGTCTTTTGAGGCTCCATCATTTCGATATCTTGAAGCATTGATCCGATCATTACAATCGTCGATTTATCTTGGTGTATTTGCTAGGTCTAAGGTTTCATTGTTACAATCTCTTAGATTGATGTGAGTTGGATATCGTGGTTCAAGGCTTCATCGGTTGAGTCTGAGATCTTGATCTATTGTATTTGATTTATATTGTACTCCATTCATCTGAATAAAGTATGCCCGATGTGTTAAAATTCTATGAATTGTTCATGATTTAGCGACTGTCTTGGTTAAGTCCAATCTTGCTTTTATGGTGATTTAATAGTATGGATGCATTATCTGGTATGTTAGATTCAGTTTCTAGTGGAGTGCAAGCCGATAGTTTATCTTTAATTCCATATTACATCTCATCGACGTCGGGGATTATTCATCGCCCCTTGTGCGCAACACGCTATTCGCACATCCATCAGCCCGATGGCGTGTTATATACATCGGCCGATGGCATAACTGATCCCAATGGTTTGGTTTTTGTTATCGGCTCGGTAGCCGATAAGCACCGTTATTCACGACTATTTCTTATCACCACGGTCATCGTCTCGATAGCCGATTGGCATTGCTACTAATGATTTATCTTGTCCCTTATTAGTTGCATTTCAAACTTATTGGCACGCTCAGAACCTTCTAAGATTGTAGGACATGTACTGGAGTTAAGCAGACCTCTCAGGCCACACGTGTGACCAAAAATGACACCAACAATATCTTGATTGTTTTATTATTTATAGATTGCAACAACACAGAGCTAGATGTATCTTGATTTATGTAGTTGCAATGAGTAATTTAGTGGGGTGAAGTTTTTCATGAGTAGTGCTAGAGATGACATGGAAGTTAGTGGAAAGACTACAATGTGGTGTCCATGTTGACTGTAGGAATGATAAGAAGTTTACAAATTCAGAATATGCGTACAACCATTTGCTGAGACATGTATTCAAGAAGGGATATCATATATGGAACAAGCATGACGAAGAAGGATAAAATAATGGTGAAGTAGATCAGATTGGTAATAAAGATGAAGGTGGGGCCGATGATACAAATTACATGTGCGACAATGACATTTTAGGAATTCCAAAAGATAAGTATATTGATATAGTGGATAATGTTGATCAGATGGTGTGTGATGCGGAGGAACAAGTTGCATATTCTAAATGGGAGTTTTCCTAGTTCCAAAAACTTGTACGAGACTCAAAAACACTGATATATCTTGGCTACAAAGAAAAGAACAATGTCATATACACTGTCTTGACAATGCTACAAATGAAGGCGACATATGGATGGTCCGATGTGAGTTTCAAAGCATTACTGAATTTGTTGAGTGAGAAATCAAGTGGGGTTTGCATTGTGGTTTTATCTTTGTGATGAGTGATTGACAAGTTTGCCTGATTCAGGTTTTAGGCGTGTGTCTGCCTGTGTGTGTTCACCAAAGGGATCAGTGTGTGTTGAGATGCATGCTTGCGTGGAGATTCGTGTTTTTCTTGTCTCATGTGTGCAGGGTTGAGATGCGAGTCAACTGTCAATGGTGGGTGATCAGGGTCAAGAAGGGAGCTTGATGCCAGACGGTCAAGGATGTCAGGTGAAGTTGAGGAAGATCTTAAACGTACACGTGGAGATAGAGCAAGACATGGACAAATGGATGATCGGGACAACGTGTTGACCAAGTCAAGGAAAGGGAGGCTAGTGCAAGTGACAAGGCAGCTCGAGGAATCGAGAGCAGGAGAGACTTACTGGCGGTCAAGTTCACGGATTGGTGACACGTGCCGGCAATCTAGAGCGCTTTATCGGTTTCGGCTGAAAACCATCGGATTGAGATCCAAGCGTCCTGAAGATAAGCTGTAGTCGCTACGAAAGCTTTAAATCGGGACAAACTACCTTTATATAGGATTTAACATTTTTAGCCTTGTGGGCATTGAATTTGTAAATTAGAGTTTGCAATTAATTAAACCCTAGGGGAAAAGTTGTATTTTTACTTTTCCATGTAGGCTATAAAAAGCCCGCATCCCTCTAGGGTTTGGCACCCATTTTCTGAAACCACTTTACCATTCAAAAAGATTGGGTTACTTTTTGAGTTTTTTACTTTCCTCTTCATGTTAGCGTCGCCGAGATGTGCTGTTCAGTAGTTCCACCATTGCTCTGATCTACTCTACTGATGATTTTATTTTGAATCAATCATGTTCTTGCGTGTCATGTGTATTGCTGACCTAGGCAAGAGTTTTTTGTGACATCGACTACATCACAATTTTAAATCAACATCTACTATTGTTACAACAGGTAACTAAATCATCCGTGTTATTCTTGCACTTTAGATGTTCCCCTTTTTGATGATATTCCTATAAATGTGTGATGTTCAATATGATTCATCAGTGAGCTTTACTCATTGAGTCTATTCATTGTGCTGTGATTAAGTGAGCTTTACTCATTGAGTCTATTCATTGTGTTGTGATTAAATATCTGTGAAATCTGTGTATTTCCCATGAACTTGATGTAATGCTTATGAACTGTTGAATTGCTTGGTGATCTGTCCATTTAGTATATGAGTAATGCTTGTGATATCTCGGACTATCGCTTCATATCATATCTGACAAGAGAGTGATAGCACTAGCATTGTCTAGAATTTTTGTTGTGAAAGTTATTCGCTTCTGCTTGTTTATTTAGAGGAGCGTTGAGTGTTTAGAAAATGTCATCAATTCAAAAGAAGTTGTTGAGGCATCTATTCACTCCTCCTCTAGTTGCCCATTTCGGTCCTACAATTGGTATCAGAGCAGGTTAAGATCACCAGTTGACCTTAATCGGTTTTGTGATCCCTTGGCGACATGGACAAAGTTAGTAAAATTCCGTTGTTCGATGGGACATATTTTGCTTACTGGAAGGTGCGCATGGAGGCTTATCTTTAAAGCCAAGGAAGTGCAATTTGGGAGATTGTGAACTCACAATACTCCATACCTGAGACTCGCACCACTCAGGCTGAGAAAGATCAGTATACTGTTAACTGCAAAGCTAGAAATATATTGTTCATTAGCCTGAGTAGAAATGAGTTTGATAGAGTGCAATACCATCAGACTGCTAGGGAGATTTGGTCCACACTCACTGTGTTTCATGAGGGCACAACTCAGATGAAGGCCAAGCGGCAAAGTACTTACAACCAACAGTATCAAATGTTTGTGCAGAGCCCCGGTGAATCTATTGATTCCATATTTTCCCGTTTTGATGCCATCGTGAGTAATGTTTGTTCCACGGGTGTGCTTGCTTATTATGATCATGAGAGGTCTATCAAGCTTCTCTATGCTCTTGATCGTAGCATATGGGAAGTACAAATATCTAGCATTGAGAAATCCACAAGTTATGACACATTAACTTGTGATGAACTCTTTAGCAAGCTTAAGTCCACTGAGATTACTAAGACATCTCGCCAAGGACTTGGAAACTCTTTGCCACCATCCATGGCACTAGTTTCTGGTTCTAGCAGTGGCACCTCATCTAGAGGTATTGCATCAGGTTCTTTTGGATCTTGTGTCTTTACTAGCAATTTTGCCTTGTCTTCTTTGGTCTCTGTCACAAAAGAGCAGGTGGACACTCTGGATGATGAGGAGCTTGCTCTCATTGTCAAGAAGTTCACCCGGTTCTATAATGATAGATGGGATCAGAGGAGAGGAGGCTTTTGATGGTGTTTTGAGTGTTGGGATACATCACATATTAAAGCTAACTACCCCAAACTCAAAAATAAAGATGAGAATGAGCACATGTACCAGAAGAGGGACAAGAAAACCTACTTCAAGAAGAACCGCAATAAGCTTGCCAAGAGAGCAGCCAAGGCTACTTCCATAGCTTTCATGGATGCACTGAGCGACACCGACACTTCTTTAAGTGAAGAGCCACGCTCTGACGAGAATGAACCACATAAGGAGAAGAATAAGGCGGAGGACTTTACCGGCCTTTGCTTCATGGCCGACAGCATCCACAACGAGGATGAGATAGACTCATCAGAGGTAACTTTATCCCATGACCAATTGTTGGTTAAAGTTGATGAATTGAATGATGCTTTAATTAATTAGGATAGGTTACTTGTGAAAGCTGCTAGAGAACGCAAAGAACTTAGACTTAAACTTGATTCAGTTTCCACTGAGTATGTTTTTCTTAAGTCTAAGATAGATGATGCTGAATGTGAGTCCTGCTGTGTTGTCATGAGTAAGCTTGCTGAGTTACGTTCTGTGCACGCTCAAACTATCGATAAGCTTGAGATTGCACAGAAAGAACTCACTATGGTGGAGTCTAGACCTCTTGCTTCTGATGCTTGTTAAAATTGCCCTTTACTCATTGAAAGCATTGAACTTAGGAACAAGCATGTTAAAGAACTAGAGGCTAGATTAGAGAGTGCTGAGAGTTCTAAGGATGTGCAACCAGCTTGTCCCACCCACATCACCCTAAAGGACCAACTCAGTTTTGCTAGAGGACAAGTTGAAAATCACATGACTAAAAATAAATACCTTCTTTCTGTGGTAAACAAATGCACTGAGGGAAAGGGTATGATGGATTTGCTCTTGGCCAAGACCAAGATGTGTGCTGACAGGGCAGGGTTAGCTTTAGATTTAGGTTTTGAGAGAACCACTCCAGTCATTGAGAGCAAAACAGTGTTCACTTCACTCACTACCCTAGAGAAAGAGAGTGCCCAGTTATAACTCCTGAGAAAGTCAAGAAACCCATCCAGCCTATCAAGAAAACACCACCTCCACCAAACCAAGCCCCTCAGCAGAAACCAAGAGAGCCTGTGAGGATTGCTCCCAAGACCCATACACCTACCCCAAAAAGATTTTTCATTGCTTTTATTGCTAGAGGGTGGGACATTTGGTTGGTTTCTGTTTTCATCGCATGAAGGATGAGCGACGTTCTTAGGAGATGAGGATACGAGACATGTATCAGCCACCTGTTAGTATACATGAGTCTGTCCTTCATTGTCGCTCTCGCTTTCTTGAGGATCCTCGTACTCACATGAGAGGATTTTCCCATCGTGGGATACACCAAGACTCATATGGTGCTAGACCGCGTGTTAGTGGTTTTGATCCTCGATAGATTAGGAGACCTCATCGTTTTATAACTCTCTCCATTTAGGTAGACCTCACATTTTTTATCATGATTCATATCCTGTGCGTAGACAGTCTACTACTATTTTGCCTACGGCTCGAGTTTCTCAGTGCTGGATACCACAATATTTTTTCTCACCCCAACACTGAGCACTTGAGTTTTTCTCATTTTGTGTAGGTAGCGGATGGAGGCTTGGAGAACAAGTGTATCATGGATTTTGGTTGTTCACGCCACATGACCGGGAATACATCATGGTTCTCCAGCCTCACCTCGACCTAGCGACGTGAGTACATCACCTTTGGCAACAATCGAAGGAGCAGAGTGATAGGCACATATATGGTTAGAATTAATGAAAATTTCATTCTCAAAGATGTCGCTCTAGTTGAGGATTTGGGATACAATTTTCTTTCTGTATCTCAGTTGCTTTATGAGGTCTTGGAAGTGCATTTCAGACGCAATACTTCATAAGTTCTCGATTCTTCTAGCGCTTTGGTTTGTAAGATTTCAAGAATAGGGAGGGTCTTTGGAGCTGATTTTTCTGAGTCTTTTGGTTCTTCTCATTGCCTTATTACTAAACCTTCTTCTGAGCTGTGGATGTGGCATAGGAGACTACGACATATGAGCTTTGAGTTGCTCACTCGACTGAGTGCACTAGGTCTGATCTGAGGATTGCCCAAGCTCAAGTTTGAGAAGAATCTTGTTTGTGCTCCTTGCCAACATGGAAAGATGGTGGCCGCCTCTCATTCACAAATCAATGTGGTGATGACAAAACAACCCGAATAACTTCTCCATATAGACACTGTAGGTCCTTATTAGATTAGTTTTTAGGTGGCAAATGGTATGTGTTGGGGGAAAATACTTCATACTCAGGACTTTAGAGATGAACAGTCAAAGATAATTTATCAGCATCAAAGCTTGCGTTCATCTCCAGAGATGATGAAGTTTTTAAGCCAAATGATGCTTCGGCTTCATGATTCGAAGGCATCCTCCGAAGGCTCCAAAGCTACAATGGAAAACAGCAACACTGATAAGACGTCTGCCTTATCTACCTTCTCCGGATAGATTTTACTATTTTAACCCTATTCGGGGTACCGAATAGTTTCCACTATGTCGGTTGTAATTGAGGGGGAAATATGTCGTTTCCTTAGAGTTTTTACCTATAAATACCGCCTTCTTATCCTGTAATAGTGAGGAGCCATGCTGAAGAGCATGGGCCTCATGGCTCCAGATGTGATGAGTGATTGTAAACGAAAGTCAAAGAAGACATGAAGAGAAGACCTGCTGTGTCTAGGCCGCATGTGACTCAAGTACACGGGCAGCGAGCGACTGTCGGGCAGAGGGGCCGCGAAGTCGGGATGGCCCAATCCGGGTACATGGGCTAGGAGCAGCAGAGGATCCACTAGGCTGTTGACTGGGATTGACTCAGGTACATGGGCGGCGAGCGATTGCTAGGCTGAGAGAGCTGCGGAGTCGGACCGGCCCAATCCAGGTACCCGGTGCGAAGACGGTGGACGCTTTGTTAGTTTCGGCACAAAACTAACGACCGCTGATCTCGGATCTGACTGTTCTGAGGCGAAGTCGTAGTCGCTACGAAAGCTCCGCTTCAGGATAAGTCATATGTAGTTAGGAGTTTACTATTTTGATTTTAGGCCCACAGTTTGTGAGTCATGTCTGTAAAAATATCCTAAGGGCATTTTGGTCTTTTTCATTTTATTTCAGCGTCTGTAAAAACCCTAAGGGTCTTTTGGTATTTTCCTAGGCTATTGGGCTGCCTATAAATAGGGCCCCAATCCCTAGGGTTATGGTTACCCCTTCTGAAATCATTTTACTAATCCAAAAGATTGGGTCACTTTTTGGCGTTCATCTTCCGGCTGCTGGTTGTTCTTCTCCGCCGCCATTGTTTTCATCGCGCACACGCCAAGAAATCGCCTCATCATGTTTTATTCTCTGTTTCTCAGCCGTCAGGTTTCACAGTGTATTCATTTAATCGGTACCTCATTTTGCGTGCTTAGCTATCATCTGTGTGCGATGGCTTAGGCTTTGTTTTTCTGTGTTCTGTGCTCTGAGAGAAATTATTCTTGGCACTGTTTTTGTTTGCGCGGCTGGTTAATTTTTGTGCATTTGTTTGCTTTGGAAAACAGCATGCTAGCCAGCTAGTCTCTTGTGCTAGATTCTAATATTTTTCTTCTGCCATAGCCTGCACACTAGCCTCTAGTGCCTATGGGCTAGAGCAACAGCTATGCCTCATAGCTTCCACGCACACTAGCACCTAGTCTCATATAGCTACAGCCTACATCTCCTTAGTCAAGAGCTTTACACGGCTAGCCTGTTCAGGAGCATCTTTCATTCAGTTTTTTATGGCATCTCATTCATTCAATACGCTAGGCTGAGTTTTCAATGCAATATAGCTGTGGCGTGAGTGATTTGCCTTCGGAGGGTGACGTGTGAAGCTTGCTTTAGAGGTTCTACAACTGCAAAGCAGTAGCTAGGGGCTTGGTTCTTCGCCTCGGTAGCAGGTTCGACTGCTCAGCAGCTGTAGCAATAGGTCTATAGTGCAGCCTAGTGTATAGGTCTTGGGGCTTCGTTCCGTGCGAAGAGCAGTGCGAGAGGATCTATGTTTTGCTCCGGGTTGTGAGCGAAGTAGTCAGGTTCGAAGTGTAGGCTGTGCAGGTTGTACTCAAAGTGTGTGGGGACTTTGAACTATTCGGTGATTGCATAATCCGTGGACTTCGATTTCGGAGTGATCAAACTGCGAAGGTCGTTAAGCAGGTTTCAGAGGTCTCTTGTGTATGCCGAAGAGTGTCAAGGCTGCAGTAGGCTTCGAAATATTTTTGTGGGCTTCGAATGACAAAGTTTGATTTCGAAGTAGTTCTGCAGACTTCGAACATGGGTTAACAGACTTTGATTCATAGACCATTTTTGAACAGTAATATTTTGTCTCGGTTTGCATGCTTTTGAGTCGGTGGTTCCTTTGATGATACATGAACTGCTCATGATTTGAATGATCTGTTAATCTGCCTTTAAGCAATGTGTTGGTGTCTCTTTGATTAGGACACCGGTCGTTTTTAGGCTAAATCATTTTGGGTTCTGTTGATCTGGTTACTTTTCCCTGCTAAGTCTGTTGAGGTGCGTTGGGTATTGGGAGCAAGCCATTGATTCGAAAGAATTTTTTAGGCGCCCATTCACCCCCTCTGGTCGCTACTTTCGGTCCTACAAGTGGTATCAGAGCTTGGTTAGGGTTTTTCTATACCTTAACTGGTGCTAAACCCAAGTAGTGATCATGACTTCTTCTGGGAAGGTCCCGTCCTTGGAATCTTATGGCTATAATTATTGGAAGACTCGCATGCGAGCCTATCTCATGATCTAGAGCGCAGACATTTGGGACATTTGTGTTCACGCTACTTTCACCATATTGCCTGTTGCTGAGCGTACATCTGCTGATATTATCGCCCAGCATCAGAACAACAACAAAGCGGTGAACATTTTGTTTTCTGGTTTAGGTCCCACTGAATTTGAGTGTGTGAGCCATCTCTACACTGCTAGAGAGATCTGGGCTACCCTCCAGGCACACCATGAGGGGACAACCCAGGTCAAGGCTCGGCTCTATCAGACCTACCGACGTTAATATGAAAATTTCACACAGAAGCCGGGTGAATCTGTTGAAGCCTTGTTTGGTCGTTTTCAATCGATCATCAACAAGCTTCGGGACAACAAGGCCGAGGGAGTTCAGCTGGTCTCAGATCATGAGCAGACGCTCAACGTTCTTCATACCTTGGACCCTAAGATCTGGGAGATCAAGGTATCCTCTATCATTGAGAGCACCTGTTATGATACCTTGACAATTTTTGAGTTGTTCAGCAAGCTCAAGGCCACAGAGGTTGATATCCAGTTGAGATCAAATCTCACTAGCTCTGGATCAAAAACCCTAGCCCCTGCTACACCTTCTGCTGACCCCTCCTCTATGAGCTGTGCTGGGTTCTCCTTGATGTCTATCACTGAGGACCAGCTTGAGTCACTAGGAGATGATGATCTGTGTATGTTTAATAACCGGGTGCATCGTGTCTATGATAAGCGAATGTTCAAAAGACACGACACAAAATCCAGATGCTTTGAGTGTGGTGATCTAGGTCACTTCATCGCCGACTACCCCAAGCGCAATGGTCACAAGAAGAGTACCGGTGGTGGCTCCTACGACTCTGGCAAGCACGACAGCTCATCCTTCACAAAGGGCAAGCCCAAGACAAGATTCTTCAGAAAGGCCCTGAAGGACTACCGGCGTGAGAGCAAGAAGCGAGACAAGGCCTTCTTCGCCGAGATGAAGAGAAGTTACTCCAAGCGGTCTTCGTCTTCTTCCTCTTCATCAAGCTCAAGCGATGAGGAAATCGTGATCAGGAAGGGGAAGGACAAGGATGATTCGGTGGGCCTCTACTTCATGGCCTTCAAGGACAGGCCGAAGAGCTGCTCACATCATCGCCGAAGATCCCGCAAGAGCTTCTGCTCAATGGCTCTTGGGGATAAGGAACAAAAGGGCTCCCCCGATGACTCCGATGACGACGACGATGAAAAGGTATCTTCCTATGAATACGAAATCGTTGATTTGCTCGAAGAGAACTGTCAGGAGTTGAGGTATCGGGAGAAACTGCTTAGAGGGGCTAAAAAGAGGATAGATGAGCTTGAGAGTGAGCTTGTCGTGGCCGACGACAAGATTGAGAGTCTATCTTCTTCCCCTTGCTTGGGTGGTAGTAGTGAGTGCCCAAAGTGTGAGGTGTTACTGTGTGACCTGTCGACTCTGAAGTCCAAGTACATAGAGAGGGTAGATGAGAGGGACGCTTTGGCCACTGAGCTTGAGAGCGCTCAGCTGGAGCTGAAAGATGCTCATGCCACTGTCGTCGTGCCCTGTGTTGATTGCTCATCCCATCTAGCTAGTTTAGCTGAGCTGAAAGCCAAGGGTGATGAGCAGTTGGGCGAGTTGGAGAGAGTCAGAGCTGAACTAGGGCAGACTAGGCTAGAGCTTGAGACATTGTCAGTTCCACCCACTGTTTGTGAGAACTGCTTGTCTCTTAGATTGGAGTTGATCAAGCTGAAAGCTTAGAAGTCTGTCCAAGTCGATAGAGAGTGTGAGACTTGGTTGTCTCAGGTGGAGGTACTAGCTTCCTTGAGAGAGGAGCTAGCTAATGTTCAGAATGAGAACTTTTACCTTCGTCAGATCCTGAGTTGGGTGAGTGCCAGAGAGCCACAGCTCGGCATGATGATCTAGCAGTTTAAGAGGCAGGATGGGTTTGGGGTCGGTTACACCTACACCAAGGCTGATTTTGAGAGTGCCATTAGCCGAGTAGTGGAGTGGAGTAAGATGACTCCTGAACAGAGATATCCCAAGACTCACTCCACCGAGTCTTTCCAGGCTAGTCAGCCCAAGGATGGAGTGTTTCAAGAGCAGCCTAAAGCTCCACCCAAGAAGCCCATCTGGGTCCCAAAGCCCAAACATCTCCACACTTCTCTAGACTCTCTACATGGACCCTCTCACACCAAAGAGTCTACACCCAACACCACCAAGCCCAAGAACCCCAAGCCTCAACCACATCCCAAGAAGCCCACCTACCATTGTGAGGACTGTTAGAGAGACGGACATCTTGAGGAGTTTTTCTTCAGGAGGAAGCGGGTTGAGAGAGCAGAGAGAGCTCGTGGTGGGCAGGAGCAGTTCTACCAGCAGGGTGGTAGACTGAGAGTTCCTCGACGTGGAGAGAGGCTAGAGGCCAGGCCGCATCGTGTAGGTGGTGGTAGAGGAGATGGCTTTCATGCCTGTGCTCTGGAGGGTGGTGTTCACTCCGACAGAGCTCTAGGTCGTTTTGGATACGGCTCTGGACCTCGTGGCCGAGACTTTATGCAGAACCGAGGACCGCACTTTGAGCCGCGCTTTGGTCCACACTCTTACGATGCTTTCTGCTTTCCTTCCTTTGAGTAGATGGCACGACACTGGTTTAGCTCTTTTGCTAAACCTGGTGCCGGACCATTTGCTCCCTCTTACGGCCACTAATCATGCAGGATCGAGGACTAGAGGACGTGTGGATCATGGATTCAGGATGCTCTCACCACATAACGGGACATCGTAGATGGTTCTCCAGTCTCTCTCCCCCGAGCTCCAAGGAATACATCACCTTTAGGAACAGTGGTCAAGGGAAGCACACGGCATTGGCTCAATTCGCATCTCTGACCATTTCTCTTTGAAGAATGTTGCTTTGGTTGGAAATTTGAACTTCAATTTGATTTCCATTTCGCAACTTCTTGAGGATTGTTTGGAGGTTCGTTTTAAGAAGGGCATGTCTTCTGTGATTGATTCTAGAGGGTCTTTGGTTTGTGAGATCTTACCCTTCGGTAAGGTTTTTTGGATTGACTTCTCTAGTTCTTTTGGCCCTTCTCGCTGTTTGATTGCTGGATCCTCCTTTGAGCTCTAGAAGTGGCATAGGAGGTTAGGCCATTTGAGTTTTGATCTGCTAGTCAGATTGAGCTCCATGGACCTCATCCGAGGATTGCCTAAGCTTAAGATGGAGAAGGATCTAGTTTCCATCCCTGTCGTCATGGGAAAATGGTTGCCGCTTCTCACTCACCTATGACTCAGGTGATGACTTCGTACCCAGGAGAGCTGTTACACATGGACACTGTTGGTCCAGCTCGGGTATGCTCAGTCGGTGGGAAGTGGTACGCGCTTGTGATCGTTGACGATTTTTCTCGATTCTTGTGGGTTTTCATCTTGGAGTCTAAGGATGAGACTTTTCAGTTTGTTCATGACCTGATTTTGAAGCTGAAGAACGAGAACAATGGTCGGATGCAAGCAATTCGCTCTGACAACAGCTCTGAGTTCAAGAACTCTCAGTTCGTCAACTTCTGTAGTGATCAGGGTCTTGATCATCAGTTTTCTGCTCCTTACACTCCCCATAGAATGGTGTTGTGGAACGAAAGAACCGCACGCTAGTCTAGGTGGCCAGGACGATGCTCGATGAGCATAGGACTCCTAGGCATTTTTGGGCTGAAGCCATGAACATGACTTGCTATCTGGCCAACCGCATTTTTCTTAGAGCTTACTTAGGTAAGACTTCATATGAGTTGTGGTTTGGCAGACAGCCCAAGGTGAGCCACTTGTGAGCATTTGGCTGCAAGTGCTTTGTGCTCAAGAAGGGAGGGCATTTGGACAAGTTTGAGTCTCGGAGCTGGGATGGAGTCTTTCTTGGATATGCTTTGCATTCTCGAGGCTTCCGTGTTTGGAACCTCGACTCCTAGTGGCTTGTCGAGACTTGTGAGTTTTCTTTTGATGAGTCCTTGCCTTCTTTGACTCCTTATTTTGAGCTTTCCAGAGATGATGAGCTCGGAGAGTCCATCTTCGAGGAAGATGATGATGCTCCAGCTGTCGATGAGGGTGGGCCTTCTGCACAGCTAGTAGAACCCACACCTTCTGATATTTCGACTAAGGACGAGGGTGGACCTCTGATCACTTCTTCCACTTCGATCGAGCCCCCTCAGTCGAGTCCAGAGGTGCCAGCTGCTAACTTCAGTGAGGTGACTTCAGATCACTTGGGATCCCGAGCAGTTTAGCGTGATCACCCCTCAGAGCTCATCATCGGTGATCTTAGTGAGAGAGTTTTGCGCTCTTCTGTTGACTCGCTTGCTGTGTTTGCTGAGTCTGCGTTTGTTGCCTCTTTTGAGCCCAGAGACGTTTCTCATGCTCTTTCTGATTCAAATTGGATTAATGCCATGCAAGATGAGCTTTAGAACTTTGTCCGCAATCGGGTTTGGACACTGGTTGAGCTGCCACCTGGATGCAACCCCATAGGCACCAAGTATGTGTTCAAAAACAAGCAAGGTGAAGATGGGGTTGTGGTGAGCAACAAAGCTCGACTAGTTGCCCAGGGTTTTTGCCAGAAGGAGGGTATTGACTTTGAGGAGACTTTCGCCCCTGTTGCCCGTCTTGAGTCTATTCGCATTCTCTTAGCTTTTGCCGCCTTGAAGGGTTTAAAGCTTTTTCAAATGGATGTAAAGAGTGCTTTTCTGAACGGGTACATAGAGGAGGAGGTCAATGTTAGGCAGCCCCCCGGTTTTGAGAAACCTAAGTTTCCTCGACATGTTTCAAGCTGCAGAAAGCTTTATACGGTTTGAAGCAAGCCCCTAGGGCTTGGTATGACCGATTGAAGCAGTTTTTGTTGGGGAAGGGCTTTGTGATGGGTTTTGTGGATAAAACTCTTTTCTTGATCAGAGATGGCTCAGACTTCTTGATTGCTCAGATTTATGTGGATGATATCATTTTTGGTGGTTCTATTGATGCACTTGTGTCCAAGTTTTCTGAGCAGATGCACAGTGAGTTTGAGATGAGCCTCATGGGTAAGCTCAAGTATTTCCTAGGGCTCCAGATCAAGCTGACCAAGGACGACATCTTCATCCACTAGAGTAAGTACACGCGGGACATGCTGAAGAAGTTCGACTTTGGTGGAGAGCTGAAGCCTCAGATGACCACAATGGGAAATCTAGGGGCCTAGACAAGGACAAGAGCGACGTCAAGGTCGACGAGAGAGAGTTTCGAGGGATGATCGATTCGTTGCTGTACTTGACGGTGACGAGGCCAGACATTCAGTTTGTCGTAGGACTATGCGCGCGCTTCTAGTCTTCACCACGCGCGTCTCATCGGCAAGCTGTCAAGCGCATTTTCAGGTACCTTACCTATGCGCCCGATCTAGGTCTCTTTTATTCAGCATCATCGTCTCTTGATTTATTTGGCTTTTCGGACATTGACTTTGGTGGGTGTCGGTTGGATCGCAAATCGACTTCCGGTACTTGCTAGTTTCTTGGTTCTTCTCTTGTCTCTTGGTCTTCTCGAAAGCAGTCTGGAGTTGCGCTTTCTACCACTAAGACTGAGTATGTAGCTGCTGCTAGCTGCTGCTCACAGTTGGTTTGGATGATTTCCACATTGCGAGACTTTGGGTTGTTCTTTCCTACCAGAGCTCCTCTGTTTTGTGATAGCACCAGTGCGATTAGTGTAGGGAAAAACCCTTGTCTCCATTCAAAAACCATACACATTGATTTGCGCTTTCACTTTCTGAGGGATCAATATGAGAAAGGTGTTATTAACCTTGTTCATATTGATACCCATCATCAGTTGGCTGACATTTTCACCAAACCCCTAGATCAGTCTACTTTTGAGCGTTTACGAGGGGATTTGGGTGTTGTGTATCCTTTTAGGATATTTTTGAGTCATTTTCCTTCTTCTTTACTCTTTTCTTGGGTCTTTTTGTGTGTGTTCATATCATGCATATTCACATATCACACTTTGAGCCTGCTTTTGTTATATGATTGATCTGCTTTACTTATTCTAGCTGGTACATGCTTTTGATTACTTGTCGATGATCATGCTTTGTTTTAGTTCATATGATATGTCTGATATCTGTCATATGCATGGCTTTTATGCTTTAAAATTAAAAAATGATCACCATTGCTTCTGGTAACTAGCATGTGTAGGCTGAGTGCTCTTGCTATCTTTTACATACATGTTAGCTTGTTCCTCACTTAGATGCAGATATGCAACTTGGACATCTATATGCTTTAACATGGAAATGTGCTATAAAAATGATAAAAATCAAAAATGAATGAAAAATCCATGCCTTTGTATGCATAATTTGAAAAGATCTAGGTGGGTTTGTTTTGTCGCATTACATTGTTCTGGACTGCTTACCATAGAACTTTGGTATGAACTAGGACAGTGTAGTGTATGCCAAGACCAATGTCTTAAGCTTCTGATGGTCCAGTTCTGGCCTAGGCTTGACTTGGTCGGTTAGCATAAGGTTTGACATGCAAATAACCCCTGGCAAAACTGAAAAAGGAAAAAGAAAAAATCCTGAAAATTAAAAAGATAACAAGTTTGCTGAAGCACTTTGTTTTGGACAATGCTTATCTTGGTAGATATCAGTTAGCTTTTGCATCTCATGCTTTACCTTGCTTGTCAACTAGAAAATGTGGTGATGCTTTTGTTTGCAAAAATTGAAAAATGCGTGCAAATGACTTTCTTTAGATATCATCTGTTGCACTGATCATGCCATGTGTCTTAGACATTATGTCTTTTGCTATACCTGTTAGATGTTGTAATTGCAGTCAATCATATCTGAGAAGCATGCTTTTTACACTCCACCTACACCACAGTTGCATTCATTGCATATTTTGAGGGGGAGGTGCATTTCAGGGGGAGTCTGTGTCTCTTTAGAGTGCATTTAGTCTCGCTTGATGAGTCCAATTGTCAACAAGGGGGAGAAATTTTGGGTTACTCGTTCTCTTAGAAGAGTTTAGGGGGAGTTTTGGCTTTCTCTGGGATTTGTTTCAGGGGGAGTTTTTGTCCCGTTTGTCCTTACTCTTTGATATTCTTGTTGATAATTCTGAGATTGCACTCGTTTTTGAGTCCTTACTTTTCGTTAACCATAATGACCGCTTTCTTGCTTTTGTTTCGGCTTTTGGTCATTAGGGTCAAACTTTTATTTTATTTTCTTCTTCTCTGTTTTCTTGCATTTTGTTTTCGTGTTTCCACATGTGCTTGCAGGAACTGGAGAGATGAGGAGCCATACTGAAGAGCATGGGCCTCATGGCTCCAGATGTGATGAGTGATTGTCAACGGAAGTCAAAGAGGACACGAAGAGAAGAGAAGACCTGCTGTGCCTAGGCCGCATGTGACTCAGGTACATGGGTAGCGAGCGACTGTCGGGCAGAGGGGCCGCGAAGTTGGGCTGGCCCAATCTGGGTACATGGGCTAGGAGCAGCAGAGGATCCACTGGGCTATTGACCGGGATTGACTCAAGTACACAGGCGGCGAGCGATTGCCGGGCTGAGAGAGCTACGGAGTCGGGCCGGCCTAATCCAGGTACCCGGTGCGAAGACGGTGGACGCTTTGTCAGTTTTGGCGCAAAACCGATGACCGCTGATCTCAGATCTGACCATTCTGAGGCAAAGTCGTAGTCGCTATGAAAGCTCCGCTTCAAGATAAGTCATCTGTAGTTAGGAGTTTACTATTTTGCTTTTAGGCCCATAGTCTGTCAATCGAGTCTGTAAAAATATCTTAAGGGCATTTTGGTCTTTTTCATTTTAATTCAGCGTCTGTAAAAACCCTAAGGGTCTTTTGGTATTTTCCTAGGCTATTGGGCTGCCTATAAATAGGGCCCCAATCCCTAGGGTTAGGGTTACCCCTTCTGAAATAATTTTACTAATCCAAAAGATTGGGTCACTTTTTGGCATTCATCTTCCGGCTGCTGGTTGTTCTTCTCCACCGCCATTGTTTTCATCGCGCACACGCTAAGAAATCACCTCATTAGGTTTTATTCTCTGTTTCTCAGCCATCAGGTTTCACAGTGTATTCATTTAATCGGTACCTCGTTTTGCGTGCTTAGCGATCATCTGTGTGCGATGTTTTAGGCTTTGTTTTTTTGTGTTCTGTGCGCTGAGAGAAATTATTCTTGGCGCTGTTTTTGTTTGCACGGCTGGTTATTTTTTGTGCATTTGTTTGCTTTGGAAAACAGCAGGCTAGCCAGCTAGTCTCTTGTGCTAGATTCTAATATTTTTCTTCTGCCATAGCTTGCACACTAGCCTCTAGTGCCTATGGCCTAGAGCGGCAGCTATGCCTCATAGCTTCCACACACACTAGCACCTAGTCTCATATAGCTGCAGCCTACATCTCCTTAGTCAAGAGCTTTGCACGGCTAGCCTGTTCAGGAGCATCTTTCGTTCAGTTTTTTATGGCATCTCATTCATTCAATACGCTAGGCTAAGTTTTCAATGCAATATAGCTGTGGCGTGAGTGATTTGCCTTTGGCTGGTGACGTGTAAAGCTTGCTTTAGAGGTTCTGCAGTTGCAAAGCAGTAGCTAGGGGCTTGGTTCTTCGCCTCGGTAGCGGGTCCGACTGCTCAGCAGCTGCAGCAACAGGTCTATAGTGCAGCCTAGTGTATAGGTCTTGGGGCTTCATTCCGTGCGAAGAGCAGCGCGAGAGGCTCTATGTTTCGGCTCTGGGTTGTGAGCGAAGTAGTCAGGTTCGAAGTGTAGGCTGCGCAGGTTGTACTCGAAGTGTGTGGGGACTTCGAATGATTCGGTGATTGCAGCATCCGTGGACTTCGTTTTCGGAGTGAGCAAACTGTGAAGGTCGTTAAGCAGGTTTCGGAGGTCTCTTGTGTATGCCAAAGAGTGTCAAGGCTGTAGTAGGCTTTGAAATATTTTTGTGGGCTTCAAATGATGAAGTTTGATTTTGAAGTAGTTCTGCAGACTTCGAACATGGTTTAACAGAATTCGATTCAGAGACCATTTTTGAACCCCGGACCAACGGAGCAGGACCTTTAGTTATCCCGGTAACCCCCGAAGGGGTTGCTGGATCTCGAGCACCCAGAGGCTCCCGAGCTTCTCCCATGGTGCTTCGAACCGACTACACCACTTCCCAAGACCCGGAGCTCCCCTCCGAAGGAGACGAAGACCTTCCTGAGGACGAGGCTACCCAAGTAGCGCGACTTCATGAGGAAGTGGCAAGGTGGAGGCAGGATGCTGCTGATCGACTCCGTTCTCAAGCTTCCACTCATGCTCTAGAAGGGCCTCAAGACAGTGGTACTGGCGGTCTTCCCGAAGCTGTCCAAGTCCCGGAGGAGACTGAGAATGCATGCTTCGACGACGAGTCTCTGTTGCATCTAGACCTACAAAAGGTGCCCTTCGACCCCAGGTTTAAAGCCTCGAAGCTGCACAAGTACTCCGGTGGGTCTGACCCCAAAGAATTCGCTCGTTCGTATGCTTTGGCAATAGAAGCCAACGGAGGGGTGCGTAATACTATGGCAAAGTGCTTCCCCCTCTCTCTTGAAGGTGTAGCTCTGCGATGGTTTTGGTCTCTAAAGCCACGATCGATCAAGTCTTGGGAGCAGCTGAAGAGGGAGTTTGTAAGCAACTTCCAAGGTACATTTGTGGCCCCAATGTCGACTGGGAGCCGATTTTAGGTGAAGCAGCAAGTGGGGGAGACACTTCAGAAATACTTCACACGCTTCGCCCACACCAAGTCTTAGATCAAAGGCTTGTCTACCTCTTCGGTAGTCGATGCCGCGCGCGAAGGGGTGTTGAACCTAGATCTCCTCAGCAAGCTTCATCAGAAATCAGTATCATCTATGGCACAACTGATGGCATACTTTGAACAGTATGCCAAGGTAGAGGAAGGCTACCTCCGAAGAACTGTAGCACCTGCACCAGCCCTTTGAGAAGTGAAGATGGAGCCTAAAGTCCCAACCTCTCCGCAAGCCCCCGTTGACAATCGCTTCAATGATCATAGGCGGGGAAAGAAGCACTTCCGCTCAGAGGTGTTGAACATTGCACCCTCTACCCCGAAGGCACCTGTCAACTTTCAACAGACGCAAGGCTTCAAGGTTGGATCTTCGAAGCCCTAAGAAAGAATAGCTGGCAGGCGCCAGAGCTTATTCTGTTGTGTGCATGGCGAGAATAGAAGCCATGACACGAAGGATTGTAAGTATGTATTAACCCTTCGGGGTGAATACCTTAGACGAAGTACAGGGCGAGGTACTTCGGATCGAGCCCCTCCAGCGGCACGATTAGAGCCCGTGCAAACCGTGGCCCGAGCCGGCATCCCTGAAGCACCAATGCAGCTCCCGGTGGCCAATATTGTGCCACCACCGAAGCAGGAGGATCCCCAAGATCGCGGCAAGCGAGTGGTCCTGCCCATCTCCGGAGGGGGGACCCTCGGTAACATGTCAAAAAGGCAGCGGCGAGAATATGTCTGCGAAGTAGGGCACATAGGGACCTCGAATTCTACGGCAGAAATGCCCGAGTGGTCTCATGTACCTATCTCCTTTACTACCAATGATGCTATGGTGGTGAAATTCCCTCATGCTGAGCCCCTCGTCATTTCAGCTGATATAGCGGGAGTCAAAGTTCGAAGGATCCTAGTAGACGGTGGGAGCTCGACAGAAATACTCTTTATCCAGGCCTTCGATCAGATATGCATTCCTCGGAGGCATTTACTTCCGGTGGCCCACCCAGTCCAAGGCTTCGCAGGTCCGCCTCTCGATGCCCTCAGCCAGATAGGCCTCAAGGTTGCCTTCGGAGAGGGGCCCTTAGCCAGGGTGGAAGAAGTGATCTTCGACGTCGTCGATGCCCCATATGCCTATAATGCGATTTTTGGATGGGGGATGTTGAACCAGTTCAGGGCTATAGCACATCATAACTACTTATGTCTCAAGATGCCCACGCAAAGTGGAGTTCTCACTATCTCAGGAGACCAAGCTGTAGCCCGAAGAACGGAGTATGGCCACGGTCAGCCATTGGACCCTTGACAAGTGCACAGTGTGTCGGAGCACACAGAAGAGGCTTCAAAGTCTTCAAACCCCTCGAAGGGCCTTTCCCTAAAGCCAAGACCGGAAGGTGATGTCGTCACGAAGATAATCCTGAAAGATGGCAAGGAGTACCCAATACAGTTCGGTAAGGGGCTACCTTCGGAGATAGCTACTTCACTGGAGGAAGTAGTCAAGCAAAATTTGGACATCTTTGCCTAGACCGACGAAGACATCACCAGGGTTGACCGGAGTATCATCGAGCATAGTTTGCTTGTCAACCCGAAGGCTAGGCCAGTGCACTAGGGGCTCCGTAAGTTATCAGTACAGAGGGCAGACCTCGCCAACGTAGAAGTGGAAAAATTGCTAAGGGTTGGCATCATCAGGGAAGTAGCCCACACGGAGTGGCTGGCTAACCCTGTTTTTGTCAAGAAAAAGGGCTCCGACAAGTGGCGCATGTGCATTGATTTCACATCACTAAATAAAGCATGCCCGCGAGACCCCTACCCTATGCCCCGAATAAACCAGTTGGTAGATTCTATGGCTGGCACCGAATTACTGAGCTTCCTGGTTGCATACTCTGGTTATCATCTGAGAAACCATGTTGAAGAATATGGTTTTGATACTCTAGATGTGATGAGTGATTGTCAACGGAAGTCAAAGAAGAAGAAGAGAAATGAAGACCTACCGAGTCTGAGGCGCGTGTGACTCAGGTACACGGGGAGCGAGCGACAACCGGGCAGAGGAGCCGTAGAGTCGGGTTGGCCCAATCCGGGTACATGGCTAGGAGCGGAAGGGGATCCACTGGTCTGTTCACTGGGTTTGACTCAGGTACAAGGGCGGTGAGCGATTGCTGGGCTGAGGAAGCTGCGGGGTCGGGTCGGCCCAATCCGGGTACCCGGTGCGAAGACGGTGGACACTTTGTCAGTTTCGGCGCAAAACTGACAACCTATAATTATTTTGTTTTAGGATATTAATATTTAGTTTTAAAGTTTAGAATATTTTTATTTGAGTCAGGAGATTTTTCCAAGAATATTTTAGTAATTTTTGAAATTTATTTTAGAGTCAGTGTTAATTTACCCTAGGGGTAAATTAGTCTTTTCATGTATTAGGAGTTAGCTATAAATAGGCCCCTATCCCCCCTGGGGATAGAGGATTGTTAATTTCAAGATCAATCTACAGTCCACGTTTTGGTTTGGTCACAAGTTTTCATCTGTTAAATTTCACCGCCGACGTGCATCAGCAGTGTTTCTTGGCGAGTTTTCCTTCCTGGCGCTTCGCCGCTCCACACGGCGGCTAACGCAGGCAGTGCTACTACTTTCCTGCGAGCGGCGACATGTGCTGGCTGCAGCAAGGCAACGGAACACGGCAGCTAGCCTGCGGCGGACTGGGCGTGGGTCCCACCTCGGCTGACCAAGAGCGATGCTGCACTCGGTTCCGCACTGGCTTCATCTCGGTAGCAGCATGAAATCTAGCAAGTGTCAGCCTTTTTTGCATGAGATCTCAGCGGCGCACGACAACAGGAAATTTTGGTCTTCGGGGATTAACGCAACAGAGGCAGCCTTTGGCACTGAGCTACACAGGTGGGCCCCACGGCGAGAGGTTTTTCCAGTGTAGCATGACAGCATCATTTCTCACGGCGTTGTTTTCAATCTGCGTGCGAAGCAGCGAAAAGCGCCGGCGTCCTGTCTCCTCATGGCGCGACGGCCGAGCGTTGCTGTCAGGTTTGGTTTGATTTCCACGACGTAGAAGTTTTGCAGATCGCCATGCAGGTTAGTTTTTGTTTATCTCCTATTTTTCAGCTGATTAATTAATTAAATAGTTATCCTGTTTTAATTAGCTGAAAAATAATAATCTCGTAGTTATCTGTTCTTAATTAAAAATTAATCTCGTCGTTAAATTTTAATCTGTTAAATTCTTTTTAGTTGTCTCGTTTTATTTTTATCTGTTTAATCTGCTCATATAAAAATAAACCGAAAAATTTATTAGTCGTAGTATGTTTGTTATTCTAGTTTTCACGTGCAATATTTTAGGTTTATTTCAAAATTAATTTTTTGAATGATCCATGCTTTATTCATTTGATTAGTAGTTTATTTATAGACTGCAATATAGATAAGTAGTAATATATCTAGTTTTTTTACTTACGACAACATTTTTATTTAGTCTATTTTTAATATCATTTTATTTAGGACTTCAGTCATTTTTTTAGGCTAGACAACTATAGTACCAGTAATTTACTTTGCTAATATTGTTTGTCCATTTAAGTTTGTTTGGGTGTTGGGATTAGATCATAGTTTAGCAAGAAATTTTTAGGCGCCCATTCACCCCCCTCTGGTCGCTACTTTCGGTCCTACAAGTGGTATCAGAGCAAGGTTAGGGTTTTCTAATATCTTAACCGATTCTAAACCTAGGTAGTAACCATGACGTCTTCTGGCAAAATCCCGTCCCTAGAAGCTTTTGGCTACACTTATTGGAAGACTCGCATGCGAGCATACCTTATGAGTCAGAGCTCGGACATATGGGAGATTTGTGTTCACCTACGTTCACTATAGTGACTATTGATGTGGATACTGTTGCAGATGTAGTTACCCAGCATCAAAATAATAGTAAATCGGTGAACATTTTATTTTCTGGTCTAGGTCCTAGTGAGTTTGAGCATGTTAGCCATCTCACCACTGCTCGAGAGATCTGGGCTACCCTCCAGGCACACCATGAGGGGACAGCTCAGGTCAAGGCTCTACCAGACCTACCGGCGTGAGTATGAAAATTTCTCACAGAAGCCGGGTGAGACTGTTGAGGCTTTGTTTGGTCGTTTTCAATCGATCATTAACAAGCTTCGCGTTAACAAGGCTGAGCGTGATCAGCTGGTCTTGGATCATGAATAGGCGCTTAAGGTACTCCATACCTTGGACCCTAAGATCTGGGAGATCAAGGTTTCTTCTATTGTTGAGAGCGTGTCTTATGATACCTTGACCGTCGCAGAGCTTTTTAGTAAGCTCAAGGCCTCAGAGGTCGATATCCAGTTGAGATCAAATCTCACTGGTTCTGGCTCAAAGACTCTGGCGCTTGCGACACCGTCTGCTGATCCTAATGCCATGAGTTGTACTGCTTTTTCCTTGATGTCTATCTTCGAGGAACAACTTGATACTCTAGGAGATGATGATCTATGCTTGTTTAACAACTGGGTGCGACGTGTCTATGATAAGAGAATGTTTAAGAGACACGGCACAAAATCCGGATGCTTTGAGTGTGGTGATACATGTCATTTCATTGCCGATTGCCCTAAGCGGAAGAATTAGAAGAAGGGAACCGGCGACAACTCCTACGACTCTGACAAATACGATAACTCCATGAAGGGCAAGCCCAAGACGAGATTCTTTTGAAAGGATTTGAAGGACTACAGGCGTGAGAACAAGAAGCGAGACACGGCTTTCTTCGCCGAGATGGAGAAAAGTTACTCCAAGAGATCCTCGTCTTCCTCCTCATCTTCGAGTTCAATTGATGAAGAGATCATGATCAGGAAGGGAAAGGACAGGGACGATCCGACTGGCCTCTGTTTCATGGCCTTCGGGGACAAGCCGAAGAGACGCTCACGTGACAGCCGAAGACCCCACAAGAGCTTCTGCTCAATGGCTCTTGGGGAGAAGAAAGAAAAGGACTCCTCCGATGACTCCGACGACGACGACGATGAGAAGGTATCATCCTATGAACAAGAAGTTGTTAATTTACTAGAATAGACCGCCAGGAGTTGAAATATCGGGAGAAACTGCTTAGAGGGGCTAAGAAGAGGATAGATGAGCTTGAGAGTGAGCTTGCCACGACAAATGGCAAGATTGAGAGTTTGTCTTCTTCCCCTTGCTTGGGTGATAGTGGTGAGTGCCCTAACTATGAGGGGCTGTTGTGTGACCTGACGACTCTTAAGTCCAGGTACACAGAGATAGTATATGGGAGAGACACATTGGCCACTGAGCTTGAGAGCGCTTAGCAGGAGCTAAAAAATGCTCATGCCACTGTCGTCGTACCATGTGTAGACTGCCCATCTCATGTAGCTAGTATAGTCGAGCTAAGAGCCAAGAGTGATGAGCAGTTGAGTGAGTTAGTTGGAGTGAGAGCTGAGTTGGAGCAGACTAAGCTAGAGCTTGAGACCTTGTCAGTTCCACCCACTGTTTGGGAAAACTGTTTGTCCATTAGAATGGAGTTGATCAAGATAAAAGCTGAGAAGTATGTCGAAGTTGATAAAGAGTGCGACATCTGCTTGTCTCAGGTGGAGGTGTTAGCTTCTTTGAGAGAGGAGCTAGCTGATGTTCAGAACGAGAACTTTTACCTCCGTCAGATTTTGAGTTGGATTAGTGCCAGAGAGCCACAACTTGGCATGATGATCCAGCAGTTCAAGAGACAGGATGGGTTTGGGGTAGGTTACACCTATACCAAGGCTGATTTTGAGAGTGCCATTAGCTGAGCAGTGGAGTGGAGTAAGATGAATCCCGAACAGAGATATCCCAAGACTCACTCCACTGAGTCCTTTAAGGATAGTCAGCCCAAGGATGGAGTGATCCAAGAACAACCTAAAGCTCCACCTAAGAAGCAGATCTAGGTTCCAAAGACTAAAACTCTCCACACTTCTCTTGATTCTTTACCTGGACCCTCTCACACCAAAGATGCTACACACAACACCACCAATCCTAAGAATCCTAAACCACAACAACATCCCAAGAAGCCTACCTATCACTATGAGTTTTGTCAGAGAGACGGGCATCTTGAGGAGTATTGCTTCAGGAGGAAGCGGGTTGAGCGTGTAGAGAGAGCTCGAGGTGGGAAGGAGCAGTTCTACCAGTATGGTGGTAGACAGAGAGTTCCTCGACGTAGAAAGAGGCTAGAGGCCAGGCCACGTCATGTAGGTGGTGGTAGAGGAGACGGTTTTCATGACCGTGCTCCGGAGGGTGGTTTCCATTCCGGCACAGTTCCAGATCGTTATGGATACGGTTTTGGACCTCGTGATCGTGATTTTAGGTAGAACAGAGGACCGCGCTTTGAGCCACGTTTTGGTCCAGACTCGTATGATTCCTTCTGCTTTCTTACATACGAGCAGATGGCTCGACACTGGTTTAGTACTTTTGCTAGACCTTATGGTCGACCATTTGCTCCCACTCATAATCATTGATCTTGCAGGATCGAGGACTGGAGGACGTATGGATCATGGATTCAGGTTGTTCTCACCATATGACGGGACACCGCAGATGGTTCTCTAGCCTCACTCCCCCGAGCTCCAAGGAATACATCACTTTCGGGAACAGTGGTAAAGGGAAGGTACAAGGTATTGGGTCGATTCGTATTTCTGAGTATTTCTCTTTGAAAATGTTGCTTTAGTTGGAAATCTGAACTTTAATCTAATTTCTGTTTCACAACTGCTTGAGGATGGTTTAGAAGTGCGCTTTAAGAAGGGCATGTCTTCTGTCGTTGATTCTAGAGGATCTTTAGTTTGCCGGATCTTACCTTTTGGTAAGGTTTTTCGTATTGATTTCTCTAGTTCTTCTGGCCCTTCTCGCTGTCTGATGGCCGGATCCTCCTCTGAGCTATGGAAGTGGTATAGAAGGTTAGGCCATTTGAGCTTTGATCTGCTTGTCAGGTTGAGTTCTATGGATCTTATCCGAGGTTTGCCTAAGCTTAAGATGGAGAAGGATCTAGTGTGTCATCCATGTCGTCATGGGAAAATGGTTGTCGCTTCTCACACACTTGTGACTCAGGTGATTACTTCGTACCTGGGAGAGCTATTGCACATGGACATAGTAGGTCCAGCTCGAGTACGCTCAGTCGGTGGAAAGTGGTACACTCTTGTGATAGTTAATGATTTTTTCTCAATTTTCGTGGGTTTTTCTTTCTAGAGTCTAAGGATGAGACTTTTCAGTATGTTCATGACCTGATTTTGAAGCTGAAGAATGAGAACAATGGTCTGATGTGAGCAATTCATTCGGACAACGGATCTGAGTTTAATAACTCTCAGTTCGTCAGTTTTTGTAGTGATCAGGGTCTTGATCATCAGTTCTCTACTCCTTACACTCCCCCATAGAACGGCGTTGTGGAACGAAAGAACCGCACGCTTGTCGAGATGGCCAGGACGATGCTTGATGAGCATAGGACTCCTAGACGTTTTTGGGATGAAGCAATGAACACAACTTGCTATCTTGCCAACCGCATTTTTCTTAGAGCTTACTTAGGTAAGACATCATATGAGTTGCATTTTGGTAAACAGCCCAAGGTGAGTAAATTGTGAGCTTTTGGATGCAAGTGCTTTGTGCTTAAGAAGGTAGGGCATTTGGACAAGTTTGAGTCTCGTTGTTGGGATGGGGTATTTCTTGGTTATGCTTTGCATTCACGAGGCTTTCGTGTTTGGAACCTAGACTCCCAGATGGTTGTCGAGACTTGTGAGGTTTCTTTTGATGAGTCTTTTCCCTTGCCAACTCCTTCTTTTGAGCTTTCTGGAGATGATGAGCTTGGAGAGTCCATCTTCGAGGAAGATGATGACCCTCCTGCTGATGATGAGGGTGGGCCCTCTGCACCACCTGCAGACCCCACACCTTCTGAGACTTTGACTGAGGATGAGGATGGACCTCTAATTACTCCTTCTACTTAAATCGAGCCTCCTCAGCCGAGTCTAGAGGTGCCAGGTGTTGACTCCGGTGAGATGACTTCTCAGCTGAGTCCAGAGGAGCCAGTTGCTGACTCTGGTGAGGTGACTTCAGATCACCTAGGATCCCGAGCAGTTCAGCGTGATCACCCTTCAGAGCTCATCATCGGTGACCTTACTGAGAGATCCTTACGTTCCTCAGTTGGTTCTCTTGCTATGTTTGCTGAGTCTGCTTTTGTTGCTAGTTTTGAGCCCCGAGACGTTTCTCATGCTCTTTCCGATTCAAATTGGATAAACGCCATGCAACAAGAGCTTGAAAATTTTGTTCGCAATCGGGTTTGGACACTAGTTGAGCTGCCACCTGGATGCAACACCATAGGCACCAAGTGGGTGTTTAAGAACAAACAAGGAGAAGATGGTGTTGTGGTATGCAACAAAGCTCGATTAGTGGCACATGATTTTTGTCAAAAAGAAGGCATTGATTTTGAAGAGACCTTCGCCCCTGTTGCTCGCCTTGAGTCCATTTGTATTCTTTTGGCCTTTGCTGCTTCTAAAGGTTTTAAACTTCATCAAATGGATGTCAAGAGTGCTTTTCTAAACGGGTATATATAGGAGGAGGTCTATGTTAAGCAACCCCCCGGTTTTGAGAACGCTAAATTTCCACGACATGTTTACAAGTTGCAGAAGGCTTTATATGGTTTGAAGCAGGCCCCCAGGGCTTGGTATGATCGCCTAAAGCAGTTCTTGCTACAGAAAGGTTTTGTGATGGGTTATGTGGACAAGACTCTTTTCTTGCTTAGAGATGGCGCAGACTTATTGGTTGCTCAAATTTATGTGGACGATATTATTTTTGGTGGTTCTACTAATGAGCTTGTATCCAAGTTTTCTAAGTAGATGATAGCGAGTTTGAGATGAGTCTCATGGGAGAACTCAAGTACTTTTTAGGGCTCCAGACCAAGCAGACCAAGGGCAACGAGACCGGACATTCAGTTTGTTGTGGGTGTGTGTGCGCGTTTTCAGTCTTCGCCACGCGCATCTCACCGGCAGGCTGTGAAGCGTATTTTCAGGTATCTTACTTATGCTCCTGACCTAAGTCTTTACTATTTTGCATCATCGTCTCTTGACTTAGCTGGTTTTTCGGACGCTGATTTTGGTGGGTGCCGACTGGATCACAAGTCTACTTCCAGTACTTGCTAGCTTCTTGGTTCTTTACTTGTTTCATGGTCTTATCGAAAACAATCTGGAGTTGCGCTTTCTACTACTGAGGCTGAGTATGTAGCTGCTGCTAGCTGCTGTTCTCAGTTGGTTTGGATGATTTCTACTTTGCGAGATTTTGGGTTGTTCTTCCCTTCGAGAGTTCCCTTGTTTTGTGATAGCACCAGTGTAATTAGTGTAGGGAAAAATCCATGTCTTCATTCAAAAACCAAACATATTGATGTGCGCTTTCACTTTCTGAGGGATCAATATTAGAAAGGAGTCATAGATCTTATTCATGTTGATACCCATCAGTAGTTGGCTGATATTTTTACTAAACCCCTAGATCAGTCTACTTTTGAGCGTTTACGAGGGGATTTGGGAGTTGTGTATCCTTTTTAGGATACTTTGAGTCAGTTTTTCTTTTCTTCTTTGTTTTTATTGAGTTTTTTTGTGTGCATTCATATCATGCATAATCATCAATCACATTTTGAGTTTGCTTCTGTTATATGATTAATCTTCTTTACTTTCTCTAGCTAGTATATGTGTTTGATTACTTGTCGATGATCATGTTCTGTTTCAGTTTACATGATATATCTGATATTTGTCATATGCATGGCTTTTATGCTTTAAAATTGAAAAATAATCACCATTGCTTCTGGTAACTAGCATGTGTATGCTGAATGCTTTCGCTATCTTTTACATGCCTTGTAGCTAGATCTTTACTTAGATGCATATATGCAACTTGGACATCTATATGCTTTAAATATGAAAAATGTGTTATGAAAATGATAAAAAATTCAGAAAAATGAAAAATTTATGCATTTTTATGATTATCAGAAAAGATCCAGGTGGGTTTGCTTTGTCGCATTGCATTGTTCTGGACTGCTTACCATAGCACTTTGGCATGAACTAGGACGGTGTAATGTATGCCAAGACCAATGTCTTAAGCTTCTGATTTTCCAGTTCTGGCAAATAAGGTTAGCATAAGGTTTGACATGCAAATAACCCTTGGTAGAAATGAAAAATAAAAAGAAAAAGAAATAGTCTGGAAAATTTAAAAAGATGGCAAGTTTGCTGAAGCACTTTTTTGGGACAATGCTTATTTTGGTAGATATCAGTTAGCTTTTGCATCTCATGCTTTACTTTGCTCGTTAACTAGAAAATATGGTGATGCTTTTGTTTGCAAAAATTGAAAAAAATGTGTGCTAATGACTCTCTTTAGATATCATCTGGTGCACTGATCATGTCATGTATCTTAGACAGTATGTCTTATGCTATACCTGTTAGATGTTGTAATTGCATCAATCATATCTAAGAAGCATGCTTTTCACACTCCACCTGTACCTCATTTGCATTCATGACATATTTTGAGGGGGAGCTGCATTTCAGGGGGAGTTTGTGTCTATGTCTTTTTAAAAGTGCATTTAGTCTCACTTGATGAGTCCAATTGTCAACAAGGGGGAGAAATTTTGGAGTATTTTTTTAGCTTTCTCTGGGATTTATTTCAGGGGGAGTTCCTTGTTGGTAATTCTGAGATTGCACTTGTTTTTGAGTCTTTATTTTTGGTTAACCATAATGACCATTTTCTTGCTTCTGTTGGGCTTTTGGTTATTAGGGTTAAACTTTTATTTTCTTTCTTCTATTTTCTTTTGACTTTGTTTTCCTGTTTCCACATGTTTTGGAGGTTTGAAGATGTGCTGAAAAGGGTGTTGACAATGCACTCATCAAGGGGGAGATTGAGAAACCATCTTGAAGAATATGGTTTTGATACTCTAGATGTGATGAGTGATTGTCAACGGAAGTCAAAGAAGAAGAAGAAGAGAAATGAAGACCCGCCGAGTCTGAGGTGCGTGTGACTCAGGTACACGGGCAGTGAGCGACAGCTGGGCAGAGGAGCCGCGGAGTCGGGCTGGCCCAATCTGGGTACATGGCTAGGAGCGACAGTGGATCCACTGGTCTGTTCACTGGGTTTGACTCAGGTACACGGGCGGCGAGCGATTGCCGGGCTGAGGAAGTTGTGGGGTCGGGTCGGCCAAATCCGGATACCCGGTGCGAAGACGGTGGACGCTTTGTCAGTTTCGATGCAAATCTGACAACCTATGATTATTTGTTTTAGGATATTAATATTTAGTTTTTAAGTTTAGAATATTTTTATTTGAGTCAGGGGATTTTTCTAAGAATATTTTAGTAATTTTCGAAATTTATTTTAGAGTCAGTGTTGTAAATTAGTCTTTTCATGTATTAGGAGTCGCCTATAAATTAGGCAGTGCTGCTACTTTCCTACGAGCGGCGACGTGTGCTGGCTGCAGCAAGGCAATGGAACACGACAGCTAGCCTGCGGCGGACTGGGCGTGGGTCCCACCTCGGTTGACCAGGAGCGCTGCTGCACTCGGTTCCGCACTGGCTTCATCTCGGTAGCAGCAGGAAATCTAGCAAGTGTCAGCCTTTTTTGCATGAGATCTCAGCGGCGCACGACAGTAGGAAATTTCAGTATTCGGGGATTAACGCAACAAAGGCAACCTTTGGCATTGAGCTACACGAGTGGGCCCCACGGCGAGAGGTTTTTCTAGTGCAGCACGACAACATCATTTCTCACGGCGTTGTTTTCAATCTGCGGGCGAAGCAGCGAAAAGAGCCGGCGTCCTGTCTCCTCGTGGCGCGGCGGCCGAGCGTTGCTGTCAGGTTTGGTTTGATTTCCACGACGTAGAAGTTTTGCAGATCGCCATGCAGGTTAGTTTTTGTTTATCTCCTATTTTTCAGCTGATTAATTAATTAAATAGTTATCCTGTTTTAATTAGCTAAAAAATAATAATCTCGTAGTTATCTGTTCTTAATTAAAAATTAATCTCGTCGTTAAATTTTAATCTGTTAAATTCTTTTTAGTTGTCTCGTATTATTTTTATCTGTTTAATCTGCTCATATAAAAATAAACCGAAAAATTTATTAGTCGCAGTATGTTTGTTATTCTAGTTTTCATGTGCAATATTTTAGGTTTATTTCAAAATTATTTTTTTGAATGATCCATGATTTATTCATTTGATTAGTAGTTTATTTATAGACTGCAATATAGATAAGTAGTAATATATCTAGTTGTTTTACTTACGGCGGCATTTTTATTTAGTATATTTTTAATATCATTTTATTTAGGACTCCAGACATTTTTTTAGGCTAGACAACTATAGTACCAGTAATTTACTTTGCTAATATTGTTTGTCCATTTAAGTTTGTTTGGGTGTTGGGATTAGATCATAGTTTAGCAATAAATTTTTAGGCGCCCATTCACCCCCCCTCTGGTCGCTACTTTCAGTCCTACATCATCAGGTCTGGCTAAAACGCAAAGACGAAGCCAAGACAAGTTTTATAACTCCCTCTGGAGTATTTTGTTATGTTCGAATGCCTTTTGGTTTGCGGAATGCCGGAGCCACCTTCTCACGTTTGATAGCTAAGGCTCTAGGTCATCAAATAGGCCGAAATGTCGAAGCCTATATGGATGACATTGTAATAAAGAGTGCTGTAAAGCACCATCATAGCCTAGACTTAGCTGAAACATTTGAGAGCCTCCGAGCATGTGGAGTTCGCCTCAACCCTGAAAAGTGTATATTCGGGGCGCAATCAGGAAAACTGCTAGGGTACTTAGTTTGAAGTAGAGGAATCGAAGCTAGCCCGACGCAGATAAGCGCATTGCAAAGAATGGCTCCACCCGAAAATTTGAAGCAAGTCCAGAAGCTAACAGGATGGCTCACAGCTCTCAGCAGATTCCTGGCTAGATAAGCCGAGAAAAGCCTTCCAATTTTTAAAGCTCTAAAGGGGTCCGAAAGTTTCAAGTGGACACCGGAGTGTCAGAAGAGCTTCGATGATATTAAAGAATACCTCGTAAGCCTATCAACACTTACTGTGCCCCTCCTGGAAGAAACTCTCCTTTTTCTTGCAGCAACGGGCTCCGCAGTAAGTGCAGTATTGGTCAGGGAAGTTGAGCTTAAAGGAAAGCTGGTGCAAAACCCAGTTTACTTCGTCTTAGAAGCTTTGTCCGGAGCAAAGACAAGATACTCTAAGATCGAAAAATTTGCTTATGCTTTAGTAATGGCCTCGCGGAAGCTAAGGCATTACTTTCTAGCACATAACCTAATCGTTCCTACCTCGTATCCCCTTGGTGATATGCTTCAGAGCAAAGATTCTATAGGTAGGATCATAAAATGGGTTGTCGAGCTAGCCCCCTTTGGTATTTCCTTCATGGCGAGAACAACTATCAAATCTCAGATCATAGCTAACTTCGTGGCAGAGTGGACTCCATCTGCAGTTTGGGCTCCGGAAGAAACCTCCGAAGGTCTATGGACAATTTTTTCTGAAAGCCATGTATTCTGCGAGGCTCAACTTTAAGACCACCAATAATATCACAGAATACGAAGGAATCCTGCTAGGCCTCTGAAAGGCAAAGGCACTTGGAGCAGCAAGGATTATAATTAAAACAGATTCCCAAGTCACTACAGGAAAACGATAAACTTCCGTCGGCCAATTTAACTTCCGTCGGCTTTCCCAATCCACGTGCCCCATTTTGTTTAAAACCTAAAGAAAAAAACAAGTAATGAGGTGGTTGAAAAATTTGAAATTCCCAGATGGTTACGCCGCGGGATTTAGAAGAGCTGTGAACTTGAAGACAGGGAAATTAAATGGATTGAAAAGTCACGATTACCACATAATAATGTAAAGACTCCTTCCTGTAATGTTTCGTGGGTACCTGAATGATGATGTGTGGAAGGCGTTAGCTGAGCTGAGCCATTTTTATAGACAACTTTGTGCGAAAGAAATTAAGAAAGATATGATGGAGATGTTAGAGAAAGAGATCCCGGTGCTTTTATGTAAACTGGAAAAAATATTCCCTCCAGGGTTCTTCAATCCAATGCAACATTTACTGGTTCATCTGCCATATGAAGCTAAGGTAGGTGGCCCTGTGCAATATAGGTGGATGTATCATATTGAAAGGTCCCTAAAGAAGCTTAGAGCGATGGTTGGTAATAAGGCCAGAGTTGAAGGTTGCATCGCAGAAGAATTTAAATTGAAAGAGATAGCATACTTCACTAGTGTATACTTCGCTGAGCATCACAATGTCAACACACCTGCTACACGGTACCATATGGATGAAGACAATCCTTGTAGTGATCTCCAAATATTTGGGTGGAAGGGCATAACTGTTGGTGTCTCCACGACATATTATGTAACTCAGGAAGAACGAACAAATGCCTTGCTCTACATGTACTCAAATATGGAAGAGATGGAACAATATTTCGCGTAAGTGATTCGTTTTAGTTTTATATTTTACCTCCAAATTTTATACCCGTTTATTTACCTATTCGTTACATTGACAGTATGTTTGATTCGAAATACTTGACGTCTGGTCGTCAACCAACGGAGAAGCAATTAGATAAATTGCGTCGAGAAGGAGTAAATGGTGGGCCTAGTTTCCTCACTTGGTTCAGAGAACATGTAATTCCTTACCTTTTGTGACACGTATTATTTTAGTCTACTAGGTTAATTATCTGATAATCTCCTATGATTTGCAGTGTGTGCTCGCTGACAATGTACATATAGACTTGCGACAGCTCTCTTACGGGAGTATTAGTGCCAAAAGTTACGGTCGCTATGATGTTAATGGTTTCCGCTTCCGTTCAACTATTTTTGAAGCATATCGACCTCTAGCGGCAACAACTAATACTGGAGTTGTTACAAGGGTCGTTGATGGACAAGGACAAGAAACTATGTATTATGGAATCATCAAAAATATAATCGAGTACAAATTTGCCGGGAATAAGGAGATTAAAGTAGTCTTCTTCGATTGTGATTGGTTCGACCCTAAACATGGTACTCGTGAAAACCAATTTGGGATGGTTGAAGTCAAACACGCGGAACGATTATCTGGTTGCGACAATTTTGTCCTTGCTCACCAAGTCGAGCAGGTGTATTATATGCCCTACCCATGTGAAAAACTAAGTGCTTGGTGGGTAGTCTACAAAGTGAATCCTCGGGAACATCTACACACCCCTAGTGATGGCGCTTATCAATTGGAGGTTGAAGAGGTCGATGAGGTTTACCAAGATGATGAATTGCCGACTTTGTTTAATGTAGAGTCAGAATCGTCGATAGATTCTTTTCTCGGCGATTCTAATGATGTGGCAGTTCCCGAGAAAAGGAAACACCAACATAAGAAGAAAAAAGTAATGTGGCGTGCTTTGGGGAGAAAAAGACAAATTGATCCTGATTTTGATGATAATTGACAAGTAATTGTTTTCATACATGGATATGCAATATACTTCATATTACATATTTTTTATATGTTCAAACCTTCTTTACTAATAAATGCTCGTTTGTGCTTGTTTTGAATAGGATGTCGAAAAAGATGAAGAGTGTCACGAGGAAGCTCTTCCGCTTGGGGAGTTCATCGGCGAGTACTCCGGCGAGTACACCGACGAGTCAGGAGGACACCCTATTCCAGGGTAGTTCCTCTTCGTCAAACAGACGTCGTCAAGAGCAGCTCCTGAGATGCATAGATCCGATATTAATTGGTCGGCCTATTGCATTTCAACTAGAAGATGAGGTAACTTTCAGCTTGTTTTTTATGCCAGTTATAAACTATTCCTAATTGTTTCAATACTGTTTTGTAGGAGGAAGAACACTTGGAGAGTGCGGGTCACGAGGATCATCCGGTGGGTGGGGGGCAGGAGGGGGATTTCCCAGAGTGTGCGGCATAGAGGGATGACCCAGAGGGTGTGGGGCAGGGGGATGACCCGGAGGGTGCGGGGCAGGGGGATCTCCCGGAGGGTGCGGGTCAGGAGGAAGGTGCTGAGGCTGCCGGCGGGTCCTCAGTATCTTTCAGGACGAGCCACCTGGTCGCCCCACCAGTAGTCTCTTCCGGTGGAGCCAAGATCGAGATTACGCCTGTTGGTGACGGGTAAGTGTAATACTCTTCTGTTGTTTTGCTTTTTTTTTTAAAAAAATTTCTTTCACTAAACTAATTAACTTTATTTATTATGTATTTCTAGATCTTGGATTGACTCTCGGTTCGACGGCACTTCGAGGGTCAGGCAGGTTAACCAGATATTGGGTAACCTCTGCCGTCTGCACTACCCAGGGGTGCTGACAATGCCGACCGGTGAGCGGGTTCTATGCCAAACATGGGACCAGTACCGGTTCGCTCCTGACGGGCGCCATGGAACTGCTCAGGGGGCGGTGTCTCATGACTTCTGGGTATGCAAGTGTTTTTTCAATCTTCTTTTAGGCTTTTCGAGTTACAACACTATACTAATCATTACTTTTGCAGTTACGCTTTTGCTTGCCAAAAGTCGGCAATCACCATAACCATGCCCTTCAAGTCTTCAACAACAATGCACATAAGGTGGTGAAGGACGCCATTTCGTATGCCCGCATTAAAGCGAACAATGCTTACTACAAGGAGAAGCTAGGGCAACGAATGAGCAAGGCGACGGGCTCATCGTCAATCTATTTGACTGAAGAAGAATACCGTTCGGTAAACAATTCTAACTTTTTAAATCTTCGATTGTTGAGATTTGTTGTCATATAATACAAATAGCATCTCTGTTCAGGTGAGGATTCCATGGTTTGCAAACCGCGAGGACGCCTATTTCGAATTCTGCAAGATTTGGTCTTCAGCCGCATTTAAGAAGACTTCCGAGCAGAAAAGACAATGCCGCGGGACGGATCCGAAGCACAGATATGGTGCTGACGGACATATTCGCCACGCTAAACGCTTGGTAAGACCTCCTTCTGTCACTCTCTAGCTATAGATACATTGTAATGCGACTAACTCATTTCTAATGTACAGGAAGCTAAATCTGGCAACGTGCCAAGTGACATAGAGGTGTATACCTCTGGTCACAAAGGAAGCGATCCGACACAGCCAGATGTCTTGTGTAGCCAGACAGCCACGGACCATTTGGTGAGATGTTATTAAGAGTTTACGTAATTTCATTTTTCTGCGTCTAGCTAATCGGACATGTTTTTTGCAGGCGCAGTATGCTGAACACATGGTTCGACTCCATGGAGAGGACTATGATTGGTGGAGAGAACCTGTGGACCAAATGGCTGTCTACTCCAGCGGAGGTGGCAAAAGCCATGGACGGTGAGACAGTGTTTTTATTAATGTTTTGTGTATGGTATTGTGATGGTAACTAACTCATTCAATGTTGCAGGTACTCCATGTTCAATGGAGTTATTGACTCGAGAGCGGTGAGAGCTCAGAAGTCATCTCAATCATCGCAGAGCTCCGTCGGAGTTGGCTCCAGCCGTCGTCGCTCAGAAGAAACCCCGGAGATGGCTCGGATGAGGGAGGAAATGAGGCGGCGCGATGAGCACAACAGGAAACAACAAGAGTACTATACCGCCTGCTTAGCACAACAGCAGGCGGTGATCCAAGTAAGCTTACTTTAGAGTGTTGCAGTTCAAAAGTATTCAGAAATAGGTTTAGAACTAACTGATTACATTACAACATGTGTAGCAACTAGCCCAGCAAAATAGTGGATTTGACATGTCCATGTTCCAACCACTACCTCCCCCGCCACCACCACTATCTCCTACATCACCTGAGGTACCTCCTAAATACTTAAGTTAGCGTTTAGAAGGGTAGTTGAGTTCGTTTCTAATTTTGTCTATTTCTTCAGTGTTTCCGTACGCCTGGTCAGGATGGAGCCTCCGGGGCAAATGTGGACGAAGCGGGAGGCAGCGGCGGCGCCCACGACCCAAATGTGGGCGATCAGTGAGTATGGATGTGTATAATGAACCTGGATTGAATCTCGATATGTTATGTGACTTTGTATGTGAATTTGGATGGTATATGTGAATGCGGATGTGTATTGTGACTTTGATTGTGAATTAAGTTGTGTTATGTGATTTTGGATGTGATGTGTGAAGTTTTGGATGTGAGATGTGATTTTGGATGATATATGTGAAGTTTGAATGTGATTTTGGATGTGAAATGTGAATTTGGATGTGTATTGTGAATGTGATTGAAATTGTGGTTGGATGTGAGTGTGAGTAGGGGAACCAGGAAAAAATAAAAAAAAATACCAGTTAACTTCCGTCGGCTTTGACCATAGCCGACGGAAGTTAGCTGGTTTTGGCCACGTGGGCAGAAAGGCTAACTTCCGTCGGCTAGGGCCAAAGCCGACGGAAGTTAGCTGCCCCTAACTTCCGTCGGCCAGCCTGGCCGATGGAAGTTAGCGCCCCTCTACTGATGTGGCAGAGTTCGGGGCTAACTTCCGTCGGCCACGTCAAGCCGACGGAAGTTAGCTAACTTCCGTCGCCTCGCTTCCATTGGCCAAAGGCCGACGAAAGTTAGCGTTTTGCCGACGGAAGTTGGCTTCTTCCGTCGGGAAAGGGCTAACTTCCGTCGGCTTTGGCCGACGGAAGTTGCCTGGATTGTTGTAGTGAGTCGTCGCAGGGCATGTTGACAAAAGCTTTCAAGCAAGGAACCCACATCTTGCAAAGTATCTAGAAGAAATCCACAAGAAAGAAGCAATGTTCAAAGGATTTTCTGTTCGGAGTATCCCTCGAGCAGATAATCAACTTGCATACATTCTAGCGAAGGCTACAGCCGGAGCATTGGACGTCCCGGAGGGTGCTTTCTATGAAGAACTTGTCAATCCTACTGTAAATCAATTACCCTCCGCAAAAGTCCTTTGCATCCCAGCTACAGATTGGCGGGTTCCGATAATGGATGTCTTGCAAAACAGCGCTGTCTTGTCAGAAGGTCCGGATTTCCGAAGGTTGCAAGCAAGGGCTTGAAATTATGAGCTTGTCAATGGGATATTATACAAAGCTAGAGTCTGTTCTCCCTTACTCCGGTACATCTCACAACCTGAAGGTCAAGATATACTTAGGGACATTCACGAAGGTTTATGTGGAAGCCACCTGCCCCCCGTGCTCTAGCAGGAAAGAAACTTCAGCAGAGGCTCTATTGGCCAACAATTGTAAGAGATGCAGAAGAGTTAGTTCAAACCTGTCAAGGATGCCAGTGGATGGGTAGATGGAGCCACCTTCCACCAACTCCGCTTCAAGTCATTGCCTCGGTATGGCCAATGGTGCGATGGGGAATGGATCTCATCGACCCTTTCACAATGGCAAAAGGCAGCTTGAAGTTTGCAGTGGTAGCAATTGAGTATTTTTCTAAATGGGTCGAAGCTGAACCCCTAACTGCAATCACTTCAAGGAATGTGCAAAAATTCTTCTGGCAAAATATCATATGGAGGTTCGGAGTGCCAAGGGAGTTAACTGTGGATAATGGCACCCAGTTCGAAGCCAAACCCGTTAAGGAATTTTGTGAAGAACTGGGCATCAAATTATGCTTCGCAGCAGTTCGTCATCCACAATCCAATGGAGCCGTCGAACGAGCCAATGGAAATATTCTCTCCGGTTTAAATCGAAGGATTGTTGGGCTGGCCAAAGTACTGTGGATCGAAGAACTTCCTAAGATTCTATGGTCCATTTGGACCACTCAAGCCAGGTCCATAGGCTTCACCCATTCAGGATGCTATTCGGAGATGAGGCTATGACTCCTACAGAGCTCAAAGGTGGATCCCTTCGTGTAGTAGAACCTTGAAATGAAGACGAGAGAAGCACTTCGCTGGACTTGTCAGAAGAAACAAGGCTTCGAGCCGTCGCCAATCTGATGAAGTACAAAGACCAAACAAAGACATGGTATGACCCGAAGATAAAAGTGAACGAGCTTAAACTAGGTCATTTGATATTGCGAAGTGTAATAGCTCTAGGGAAGCTAGGAAATAAATGGGAAGGACCATATATTATCCTACGCTCAGGGCACATCGGTTCATTTAAATTAGCTAATTTAGAAGGGGAAGAGTTGAAGCATGCATGGCATGCAGAGCACCTTAAACGTTATTACGCTTAGGGGCTCCTTGTAATCAATTGTAAAATTACCTTTATAAATAAAGATAGAGGTTCAAATTTGTTTGCTTTTCAAATATCCCTTACTCCTGGTGGATGCATCAGGAGAACGGAGATGCTTACGGAGTCAAGCTTCTTTCAAGGACCCAGACTACGGCCTTCGAACCATTGGTTCAAGGATTCCGTTGGCCAGCCTACGGATTCTAGGCTTCAGCTTGTTAGGATCCGTAGAAGAGTCTAAGTACTTTAGAAGAACAGATTTCTGGCCTCCGGGTTCGAAGCATCTATAAAAGAGTCGTAGGTGGCCAACCTACGGATTCTAGGCTCCGACTTGTTAGGATCCGTAGAAGAGTCTAAGGACTTTAAAAGAAAAAATTTCTGGCCTTCGGGTTCAAAGCATCTGTAAAAGAGCCGTAGGTGGCCAGCCTATGGATTCCAGGCTCCGTCTTGTTAGGATCCGTAGAAGAGTCTAAGGACTTTAAAAGAACAGATTTCCAGCCTCCAGGTTCGAAGCATCTGTAAAAGAGCCGTAGGTGGCCAGCCTACGGATTCCAGGCTCCAGCTTGTTAGGATCCATAGAAGAGTATAAGGACTTTAAAATAACAGATTTCCGGCCTCCGGGTTTGAAGCATCTGTAAAAGAGTCGAAGGTGACCAAACAATAAGGTTTCAAGGCTCCAGCCCAATGAAACACTTTTAAAGTCCTAAGCGATTGCTATGGGAGCTTACAAGTATAAATTTAGCTTCGAAACTTATAAACATCATAATATGAACGTACAGTTCGAAGAACTCTACGAAAGAGTAAAGTATGATTACCAAGTGTTGTGCGAAGCATCAGATTGTTATATAAATCATTGTGTCCGACGGACCCTATCGCCACGTGTGCGGTCCCCCACCCACAAGGAGGGGCAGGGGAGTAAGGAACAATCTGACCTCTAGAGCTACTTCTAAGACCACTTCGACCTTCGGAGCTCGAAGCCTTCGAGACTTTCTTCTTAGTCCGAGTGCTTTTCTTCTTCGAAGCTCGCAGTTTTTTCTGCTCCTCTTGAAGTTCAGCCCAAGATAGAAGCCTATCGGAGCTAGCCTCTATTGGATCTTTGGCTTGGGACTCCGAGTCAGACCAATCTACGTATTCAGAGGACGAAGACTTCGCGATGGACTTCGGGTGCTATTTCCCCTTGATCCCCGTGAGGAACAAAGAAGCACGAGCATCGATAAAGCCTTAAGCTTTCGAGGACAGACCACTGCCGATGAAGCTCTTCGTTAAGTTCCAATACTTCGAAGTTAAGCTCCAAAGTGCATGGCAAAACCTAAAAGAATAAACATCTAAACAAAGTTTCTCGTTTATAAACTTTTCATTCATATAAGGGGCTTTACAAGATTTCTTGTACATGCTTAAGCGCCCTATAAAGCTAAAACTGCAGGTCGGCTGGCGGAGCAAGTGGCATCGGAGCTGGTGAAGCTGGAAGCGGAGGCCTCGTTTGAGCTTGCTTTTGCCGGCGAGCCTCGTCGATCCAAGCTTTGGCTGCAGACTTGTGGTCTATTTTCCAGTTTGCCTGGAAAGCTTCCCAGGCAGAAGCTACATCCTGTGAAGGATGTAATAAGTCCTCGTCGGTAAAGCCTGCAGGTGTCGAATCCCCAACCAGAGCAACCGAAATCCCAAGAGCTTCGATGTGATGGAGGACTCAAATCCCGGCAACTTGTCCGGAGATCTCTCCGTACCGAACGCAGGAGCCCATCATCAGCTTCGTCGCCACTTGAATCATTTTCAGCTTCCGGTCGAGGGGCTCGGTCGCTACAGTCGAAGATGAAGGGCACATTGTGCCGAAGTATTCCAAGGTACCCTGAAGGGCATCCAAGGTATGCTCCACTATCGCAGCATTCTTCACCTCTGCCACCTCTAGCCCAGCAGCAGCAGCAGACACTTCGGCCATTTTGGATAGCAGAGTGCTTTTCTGAGCCATGGCTTGTTGAAGTGAATCTTGGAGTTCTACGAGTTGTGTGTTTGAAGTGGCTACTGCTTGCCAGAGCTTCTCAACCTCCGCTCTGAGCACCACACATTCGGCCTCGGCCTCTTGGGCCGAAGTTTGGAGTGTAGTGCTGCTCTACTGCTCGACCCGGAGTGCTTCGTCGGTGGCGGCCCTAGCCCTCCGTTCCTCGAGGAGCTCCTCCTCCAGTCAAAGTGTTTTGTCTTCGGAGCTTTTAAGGGCGGACTAGAGGGTAGTAACCTTCCTTTTGAGCCGATTAGTTTCGAGCTCATTAGAAGTCACTGCCGCTCTAGCAAGGACAAATTGCTGCAAAAAAGCAAGTAAGTACCAAGTAATTCAATTTATTGATTGAATGCACTTGTGGTATGTTGCATACCTGAAGGGCAGCCCTTTCGAGGGCCAAGTTGAGCTCCGGGGCTCTGGCTTCGCTCAAGACAGAGACAAAGTCGGAGTTTACGACTTCTTGGCCCTTGTCTGCCAAGGGATCCAGAAGCGCTCGGAGGCCCGTTTACTGCTCCAAGAATGGAGCCAATAGAGGGAGCCAGGACAAGGCCTAGCGATCGTCTACGGCTACCTCCTCCTCCGAATTGCTTGCTGAAGGATCATTGGAGGAAGGCATCGCCATCAAGGCAGGGAGGGGACCGAGGCTCGTCACGCTCTTACCCCTCCCCGGCATAAAAGTCGGAGCAGGGACTCCGGCGGAGGTAGATCCTCCATCGACTAATGCCCCCTCGGCCGGAACTGCTTCGCCCGAGATGGCTCCAATCGTCGGAGCTACCGTGTCTACCGGAGCCTCAACTCCGAGAGAAGCTAAAGCTCCATTTGTAATCGGAGCTATGCTACTCCTCGACGCACCTACAACATTAAGGTACTTAATGAATATTTGTGGGTAATAGTTGTTGCAGGAATTGTAAAGGCAAAAGTTTCGAAGTATACCTTCGTCTGTGCCTTGAGGCACAATTGCAGGGTCCTCCAAGACTTTTTACATTCGGAGGTACTCGTCGAGGTCATCCCCCGAAGTCCGCTCCGGTGTATCCGCTGTAGGCGCCTCGACCTCCGACGCTATCACCCCGACCACATGCGAGTTGGGAATAGTTGCCTCAAGCTCTGAGCTCGTGGTGACGAGCTCGGGGGAGCGTGCTGGGTCTGCCTCCATAGCCTCTCGATAAGGAGCTCCGGCTGCATCCATGGCCTCGTCTTCACAATCATCAATAAGATAGTTCTCAAGGGCCTTCCCCATTCGGGCGTCAGAGTCCTTTTCTTCGGAGTCTTCCGAAGACGAGCTCCAAATGCCCAAGGAGGAAGGTGAGGACACCGGAGCCGGCTGAGGAGGAGGCTTCGTCGTTTTCTTCCCCTTCTTGATGGGTGTCTTGATGGCTTTCTTCGAAGGCTCGACGATGGCTTTCCTTTTCCGAGGGGCCACTCCGGTCGAGTCGAAGTATGGTAGAGTTGGGGGCTCCATTCCGAGAGCCCTCCACACTCTGTTGAAGTGCTCCCAGCATCCCACCAGCTCTATCCTTTTCTGCCTCTCCGCCATCGTAGGGGCTCCGAGAACCTGTTCGGTGGCTCTTGCTATCTGCTCCGGAGCTAGCGCCAAAGGAGCCGCTGAAAAAAGGTAGCATTTTATAAGTATGTTATTTCTTTCCTAATATATTACTGCAAGAAGGTCGAAGATTTACCTAGACTTCGAAGCTCTCCCTCCGAAGCATTTTGGAATTCTATCAGCCAGTCGGCTCCGAGAGGCGGGATCTGGAGGGCGATGAATTCCTCTGCTAGATCCCGCATGCTCATGCGGCTAGCTATCAAAGAAAGAAACCCAAGCCGTGTTGAGAGCAGGCTTGGGTTCGGAGTGACTTTAGCCTCCTTCCGGAACCAGATCTCTTGAAGGGGCCCCGCGAAGCGGGAGTCTTCTCCGACCTCAGCATAAAACCACCAGAGGATCCAGTTGGTATATCACCTGTCATTGATGGCCTTCACAGGGAAATGTTGTGCATGCTCCTTCCGAAGCTGAAAGTTGACACTCCCGAAGGCTCTCAACACCTTGGTATCTCCGGGGTCGTCCTGTGGCTTCAGTTGGCAGGTGGCTTCGTGGGTGGTGGCGAAGATCTCCGATCTTCCTTCGCATCCTTCGGCCCGAAGGGCCCATTCGAAGATCGCCAGCCTCACGATGGCATTGGGGGACAACTGAGGTAAGGTAATGTGAAATATTTCCAGTACCTCTAATAGGAAATCGATGGCAGGGAGTCCAAGTCCAGCTTCGAAGAACGCTTCGAAGACCACTACTTCTCCACTTCGCGGCTTCGGGGTCGACTCCGTTCCCGAGACCTGAGTCCTCATTCTGGGGCCCAGCTTCCTGGCCACCGCCTGTTCAATGGATTCCGCAGTGCTTGTGGACTGACCGATGAGGAAGCTTTGCGGGATCTTCTTCTTGGATGGAGGGCGGAGTTCCCGAGGATTTTTGGGCCAAGAACTTCCTGGAGCCCCCGCCATGGCTGCTGCTGCCAAAGCCGCCCAAGCTTGCCTTCGTGCCAAAGTGCTCGCTGCCACTGGCACGTTTGTGCTGGTCCTCGCCATGAGTTGATCGCTCAAAAAGGTTGAAGGGGAATTTTGGAGGTTGAAGAAAGTGAGCTTTGGAAATCAGGTTCTGTAAAAATTTTTGGTGGGCTTTGACCCCCCTTTTATAGCCTTTCCGCTAGCTACTGCGCTTCGGTCGCGTTCACATTGCAGGTTCGACTTCTGTTGCTGACAGGTGGGACCAGGAAGTGAAAAGGTGTGAACCCACTAATGGGGGATTGGTCTCGATCTTCCGCTAGGTAAAGGATAACTTGGATTGGGGGAGAATCTCGACGTTGACGATCCAAGGCTCCGGTCCGGCGGATCAAAACCTTGCAATCGCTACACCATCATCTCCGTTGGTTATCAACCACGCAGGGCGCGATTGACCTCGCCACGAAGGCTAGTTCCTGCAAGCGAACCCAAGAACACAAGCAAGAACAGGAAGGATACAAGTCGAATGCCAAATCACAGATAAACTATGAAGAGGAGAGGTTTCACAAACGCTGATGCAGCAGCCAATCGGTCCGGTACAGGAGCGGGATCTAAACACACAAGTGTAGATGAAAACAAAGCAAAACCTAACCCTAAAGGCGGCTGGCGTGAGTATATAAGGCGTGGGCAGCCTGTAGAAGACGTACAGACTCGGACTATGGGCTAGAAGACGTACAGACTCGGACTATGGGCCAACACGGCCCAATTCTGTCACGTAGGACTGTTTCAAACACACAGGACGACTCAAGACTCCAAATGAGACCTAACCAATGGAAAAAGATCCGTCTTCTCCTTAGCTTTCCAAAAAGTCCAAGAATGTGTTAATCGGACTTCGTATGAGGAAAATACGCCCATTTTGGTGCATGGTGGTTGATGTAGTCTGAACCAGCGAATTCTTGACTTCAAATCATCCGTGCGACTCCGTCGTCAACTCCAACTCTCCTATTCCATCTCCCATGTTCCTAAGCAACAAAATATCACTAGTATTCAGTAGCATTCCATCCAAACAAATATTAACATAGTTGCTAAGGAAAGAATTAACCTCATGGTTCAAGCGACGGGCACGGGCGCGTGTGATTGGTCCTTGTAATTGAATTGTAGGTGGAGGCTCTATGTGTGTATCATTTGAAGTGATGCCCTCATCACCCACGGTAAAATTTCGATCGTTACCTTTTTCGGGAGCATAACGACTACTTGAAGGGTAACGAATCAAAATTAACGGTTCTTCACGACGTTCCACCTCCGTAATGGTTCACTTCCCTGTGAAGTGTTCACATAGCAGTCCCAATTCAAAACTTTCATCGGGGATACTTCGATGACAAATACCCTTCGAATAACTATAACACCTTCAAATTTCTCTAAGTCCTTGAATATGAAAATATTCCTTGCGTATAGTTCTTTCCTACCATACAGGTTAAATCGGAGAAGCGTATTCGAGGGGCTACTATTGGGGGAAAATACTTCATCCTCAGGACTCTAGAGATCAACAGTCAAAGATAATTTATCAGCATCAAAGCTTGCATTCATCTCCGGAGATGATGAAGTTTCTAAGCCAAAGGATGCTTTGGCTTCATGATTCGAAAGCATCCTCCGAAGGCTCCGAAGCTACAGTGGAAAACAGCAAGACTGATAAGACGTCTGTCTTATCTACCTTCTCTGGATAGATTTTACTATTTTAACCCTATTCGGGGTACTGAATAGTTTCCACTATGTTGGTTGTAATTGAGAGGTAAATAGGTCTTTTCCTTAGACTTTTTGCCTATAAATACCCCCCTTCTTACCCTGTAATAGGCATCAAATACTCAACAATTCAATACACAATTTCAGACTACTTGGAGCTATTATCCTATTCGGAGGCTCGAAATAGTTCTCAACACAAACTTTCTGATTGTTAGTTCTTAATCTTCGAGAACCTGCTAGCGTAATCTTTTACACCAATAGTATGTGTTGGGGAAAAATACTTCATCCTCATGATCCCCAAGATTCCAAGATAAATGCAAGTCTTAATCTCAGTGCCATAGACTTGCCTCTAGATAGAAGGGCTCGAAGCCAAGGACTTGCCTCCGGATAGAAGTGCTCAAAGCCGAAGGGTCCGTTCAGGCTCCGGTCCAAAGAAACCCTCCGAAGGGCTTCCCCTCCGAAGTGGAAAACAACCAAAAGGATGGGACGTCTACCTTATCAACATTCTTCGAGCATGTTTTCCTGTATTAACCCTATAAAGGATACCAAAATAGTTTCCACTATGTCGGTTGTTATTGAGGGGTAAAAAGGTATTTTCTCTAGAGATTTTACCTATAAATACCCCCTTTCTTGCCCTGTAATAAACAACGAATACTCAGATATTCAATACACACTTCGAACTATCTCAAGATATTATCCATATCAGAAGCTTGGAATATTTTACTTAAACAAACACTTCGTTTGTAAGACATTTAGTTTCCTAAACCTATTAGCATAATCTTTTATGCCAACAGTTGGCGCCGTCCGTGGGGAACCTACTACAAAAACTTCGTTCTCTACCAATCCTTTCCTAGAGCCATGCCTCCTAAGTGGAGCCTAGGCACTAGTCCCCTCCGGAGGTCTTCTCGGACCTTTGGGTTGAAATCTTCGAACACCGTCGAGGTCGGAGGACCTTCCGTGGTCTTCCCACCTCAGACTCCCGAAACAAATACTCTTCCTCAAACATACGAAGCCCCTCTCGAGACTCCGTCTATGCTTCGAACTGACGGAGCCTCTCCTACGACTCCAACTATGCTCCGAACTAACTTGTTCAGTTCTCAAGACCCGGAGGTCCCCTCCAGAAGAAATGAAGTCCATCCTAACGATGTGGCAACCTAGATGGCCTGTTTTCAGGCTGAAGTGATGAGGTGGAGGTAGGAAGCTGTGGATAGGCTTCATCCTCAAGCTAGCCCCGTCATCCTAGAGGTGCCTCAAGATGATGACCTCACTGTTTATCCTGAAGCCTCTGAGATTCTAAGAAGCACTGAGCATGCCTCTTTTGATGATGAATCTCCGTTACACCCTAACTTGCAGAAGGTGCGCTTCGATCCTATGTTTAGAACTTCGAAGCTCTAAAAGTATTTCGGAGATCAAGATCTAGGGGAATTTTCCCACTCGTATGCTTTAGCAATCGAGGCCAGTGGAGGGGTTCGAGATACAATGGCAAAGTGCTTTCCCCTTGTACTCAAAGGAGCCAATCTGTGTTGGTTCTGGTCTTTGAAACCAGGATCAATTAATTCTTGGGAACAATTAAGGAAGAAGTTCATAAGCAACTTCCAAGGTACATTTGTGCCCCCTATGTCTACTGGAAGTATTTTTCAGGTAAAGCAACAATCTGGAGAAACTTTGCAGCAGTTTTTTAAGCGCTTCGCTCATACGAAATCGCAAATAAGAGGGTTGTCCGCATCATCTGTGGTTGATGCGGCTCGGGAAGGAGTCACAAATGTAGGCCTCCTCGACAAGCTTCACCAGAAGCATATTTCCTCAGTAGCACAATTAATGGCTTACTTTGAGGAATATGCTAGGTCGGAGGAAGGATGGCTCCGAAGGACGGCTTTGTCTCCGCCAACCATCCAAGAAGTTAAACTTGAAGTGAAGACTTCAACTCCTTCACAAGGGTACCACTTCGACAATCAGCATGACAGACGAAGAGGGCAAAAGCATCCTCGCTCCGAAGTTTTGAACATTGCTCCCTCTTCGCCAAAATTTCCCCCTAAGAATCCACAAGCTTCAGGAAGCAAGGTCAGCGGTTGGATGCTGCCAGGGAAGCCGACTAGCAAAGGCTAGGCGTTCTTCCGCTGTGTCCACAGTGAGAACCGAAGCCATGCTACCGATGCATGTAAGTCTATACTAGCCCTGAGGAGTGAGTACCTCGAGATGAGCTCTGGTCGAGGCACTACTGACCGAGCCCCTCCCGAGGCATGTCCAGAGTAGGTACAAACCGTCGGATGTGTAGATAGCTTCGAAGCCCCAAGACAACCTTCGGTGGCCAGTGTTATGCCACCTCCGAAGCAAGAAGATACACAAGACCATGACAAAAGAGTGGTTCTTCCCATCTCTGGAGGAGGAACCCTGGGCAGCATGTCAGAAAGGCAAAGGAGGGAATATGTTCACGAAGTAGGGCATATTGGGACCTCTTCGTCAGCTGTTGAAATGCCCGAATGATCTCATGTGCCTATATCTTTCTCTTCAGCTGATGCAGTGGGTATAAAATTTCCTCATGCGGACCCCCTTGTTATCACTATTGATATTGCAGGAACAGAAGTCTGAAGAGTGCTGGTTGATGGTGGAAGCTCCGTGGATATTATCTTTGTCCAAGCCTTCAACCAGCTTTGTATCCTGCGGAAACATCTCCTCCCAGCATCTCAATTGCTTCAAGGCTTCGCATGACCTCCTCTCGATGCCCTCGGCCAAATAGGCCTCGAGGTTGCCTTCGGAGTGGGGCTCCTTGCTAGAAAAGGAGGTGATTTTCGACGTAGTTGATGCCCCCTATGCCTATATTGTCATCTTCGGAAGAGGCATGTTAAATTAATTCAGATCCATGTCACATCATAATTATCTATGTCTCAAGATGCCCATGCAAGGAGGAGTGCTCACGGTCTTCGGTACCAAGCTGTAGCATGAAGGACAGAGTACGGCCATGGTACACCTCTTGACCCTCGGTAGATAAATAATGTGCAAGACCATTCTGAGGATATTCCTGTGTCAAGTGAATTCTCAAAGATGTCCTCCCCTAGGCCAAGCCCTGAAGGAGAAATTGTAACGAAAATCATTGTAAAGGATGACAAAAATCATCCTATCCAGTTTGGCAAAGAATTGCCTCTGGAAATTGCTACTTCGTTAAAAGAAGTAGTTAGAAAAAAATTGGATGTCTTTGCCTAGTCCGATGAAGACATTCCAGGAGTTGACCGAAGTATCATTGAGCACAACCTATTCGTCAACCCAGGAGTTCGACCTATTCGCCAGGGTCTCCGCAAATTGTCAATGGAGAGGGCAAACCTTGCTAAAGAAGAAGTAGAAAAAATATTGAAGGTCGAGATCATTAGAGAAGTGGCTCATACGGAGTGGTTAGCCAACCCAGTCTTCGTCAAGAAGAAAGCCTCCAGCATGTGGCGCATGTGTATTGACTTCACATCTTTGAATAAAGCATGCCCACGTGACCCCTACTCTATGCCCCGCATTGATCAATTAGTCGACTCCACTGTTGGCTCCGAGCTCTTGAGCTTCCTCGATGCGTATTCAAGATATCATTAGATGTGGTTAAAACGCGAACACGAAACCAAGACAAGTTTTGTAACTCCTTCGGGAGTCTTTTGCTATGTAAGAATGCCCTTCGGCTTGAGAAATACCGGGGCAACTTTTTCAAGATTAATTGCTAAAGCTCTAGGTCACCAAATAGGCTGTAATGTCGAAGCCTATATGGATGACATTGTAATAAAGAGTGCTTTAAAGCACCAACATAGTATAGACTTAGTAGAAACTTTTGAGAGCCTCCGAGCATGTGGAGTTCGCCTCAACCCTGAAAAATATATCTTCGAAGCTCAAGCTGGGAAATTGTTAGGATATTTAGTTTCGAGCAGGGGGATCGAAGCTATCCCAACCCAAATAAGTGCACTGCAAAGAATGGCTCTGCTGGAAAATTTGAAGCAAGTTCAGAAGCTTGCCGGACGCCTCGCAGCCCTTAGCAGATTTCTAGCAAGGTCCGCAGAGTGGAGCCTCCCAATATTCAAAGCCTTGAAAGGGTCCGAAGATTTTGCATGGACACTAGAATGCCAAAAGAGTTTTGATGATATTAAATATTATCTCAGCAACCATGCAACACTCACTGTACCTATTGCAGATGAAACTCTTCTCCTCTATCTTGTAGCTACGGGCTCCGCTGTCAGTGTGGTCTTTGTTTGAGAAATGGATTTCAATGGGAAGTTGGTACAAAATCCAGTATATTTTGTATCAGAAGCCTTATCTGGAGCAAAAACAAGATACTCCGAGTTGGAAAAATTCACTTATGCTCTAGTGATGGCTTTGAGGAAATTACGACATTATTTTCTAGCATATAATGTCATTGTACCAACTTCTTATCCTCTATGAGATATGCTCCGAAGCAAAGATTCTACAGGAAGAATTGGAAAATGGGCCGTCGAGCTAGCACCCTTCGGTATCTCCTTTGTAGCAAGAACAATAATCAAGTCACATGTGGTGGCTGATTTTGTAGCAGAATGGACTCTGTCTGCAGTATGGGCTCCGGAAGAATCAAGCGAAGGAATATGGACCATATACTCCGATGGAGCTTTTCAAGCATCCGGAGCATGTGTCGGAGAGGTGATAATTTCACCTTAAGGACAGAAAGCAATGTACTCCGTAAGGCTCAATTTTAAGTCCAGCAATAATATTGCGGAGTATGAAGGAATTTTGCTAGGTCTTCGCAAGGCACATGCCCTTGGTGCTACAATAGTTGTTATAAAAACAGACACTCAAATTGTAGCAGGGCACATTGATAAAAGTTTCCAAGTTCGGCATCCGCAACTTGCTAAATATCTAGAAGAAATCTACAAGATTGAAGCAGCATTTAAAGGGATTTCTGTTCAAAGTATCTATTGATAGCAAAAAATGGCATTAAATGGTTAAGATTGTCAAAATATCAATTTTGGTAATTTGGGCCAAAAATACACATGTCCTGGATCGGGCTGAAGCCCTACAGGACCGAAGGCCCATTGAAGCTATGGGCTTCGGAAGCTTCCAACAGGCCTGCCAGCTTCGGCCCGAAGGCCTTCGGAGGCCTGCCTCGCCGAAGCTTTGGCCCGAGGAATAGGCTTCGGGGGGGCTGGCCGAAGGCCCACGTCGGGCTGAATTTCGGAGATAGAGTTTGAGTCTGATTCTGGCTAATTTTATCCCTATGCATGATTAGGCCGAATCTTAACAGATTAATCTTAGAGATTAGAAGACTAGCCCCTATAAATATAGATGTGAGGCCGATTCATTAACCCCCCTAACACAAATCAAACACAAAGCCCTAGCTTTGAACCGTACCTTACTTTTACCTTTACTTTTCTGCAACCTTTGTGGGTTTGCTTGGAAGCCCTCCACCGGCTAATACGGAATAGTGGTAATCCTTGTTACTTCGCTTGTGAAGTATCCGTTAATCTACGTAATAGATTGCTATCACCTTGTTACTTCGCCTGTGAAGTATCCGCTAATCCGCGTAACAGATTGCTGCCTTCTCTCTCTAGTGCAACACTTACCAGAATTCGGTCCCAAGCCGAATTGGCACGTGATTTCTGTTCTGTTGCAAGTTGTCATGCTCGGAGCTACATCGCTAGAGGTGTCCGGAGCCAGGAGGCTGGTTTCGGAGGTTGCTAGAGCACCCCTCAGCGGAAATACTGCTTCGACTACCCGTGCTGAATCGTCACGTTGTTGTCAGTTTGACCAAGCCCCACGCGCCAGCATGCTCCGCAGCAGGCTTCGTCGAGATAGGCTTCGACACATTCGTACCCCGCGTCAGACGAAGTCATGCCCGCGCGCTGCGTTTGAGTTATTTTATCATGCCAGACATCGCGTCGAACCCAGCTGTTCGGAGGTGCTTGTCGCGTCGAGATCTGCCTGGAGCCTACCTTCGGCCAGATCAGTCTGAACGCTGAAGACACCCTTCGGCGGGACCCTTCGCATAGATGTCGAAGGTACCCTTCGGCGATACCCTTCGCAATGTATACTTCGAATCGGTAAGGCTTTGCTTGGCTTGCTGATTTATTCTATTTAATATATTTCTTTTCGGCTAATTGGATTATTTCTGTGTGATCTGATTACCTGGCAACTCCACCCCCCTTACCACTGTTGAGCGTAGTCATAACGCGACGTTGGTGTTGTGTTACGCTTAGGTTTGTCCCTAAGTATCCGCACACTTTTGGATCGTCGAACTGACCTAAGTGCGGGGGCACGTTTTCGTGTTAATAGCATCCCAAGAGCCGACAATGCACAAGTCGATATCTTGGCAAAAGCTGCAGCCGGAGCCATAGATATTACAGAAGGGGCTTTTTATGAAGAGCTTGCCTCTCCTTCGGTGCCCCAACTCCCTCCTGCGGAGGTCCTTTGCATACTGAACACCGACTGGCGGAGTTCAATTATGGAATTATTGCAAGGCGAAGCTAATTTGCCTGAAGGCCCGAAGCTATCAAGATTGCAGTTAAGAATCCAGAATTATCATATTATCAACGATATTCTATACAAGGCCGGTGTATGTTCTCCCCTACTCTGATGTATTTCCCAAGTTGAAGGCCAAGATATACTCCGAGAAATTCATGAAGGTCTTTGTGGTAGCCTTCTTGCCCCTAGAGCCTTGGTAGGGAAAACACTTCGCCAGGGGCTTTATTGGCCTACAATAGTAGCTGATGTGGAGGCTTTGGTCCACACTTGCCAAGGTTGTCAATGGATGGGAAGATGGAGTCATCATCCACCAACACCCCTTCAAGTTATTTCTCTGGTGTGGCCAATGGCCCAGTGGGGTATGGATCTCATTGGCCCCTTCCCAATGGCAAAAGGAAGTTTAAAATTCGTAGTGGTAGCAATTGAATATTTTTCTAAGTGGGTCGAAGCAGAACCCCTCACAGCTATCACTTCAAAAAATGTACAAAAAATTTTCTAGCAAAATATTATATGCCGATTCGGAGTGCCTCGACAACTGACAATAGACAATGTCACCTAATTTGATGTCGAACCCTTTAGAGAGTTCTACGAAGGTCTTGGCATTAAAATATGTTTTGCAGTTGTCCATCATCCTTAATCTAATGGAGCCGTCGAATGAGCTAATGGTAATATTTTATCAGGCCTGAATCGAAGGATAGTATGATTGGCAAAAGGGCCGTGGACCGAAAAACTCCCGAAGATTTTATGGTCATTCGGACCACTCAAGCAAGGTCCACAAGCTCTACCCCTTTTAGGTTACTATTCAGAGATGAAGCCATGACGCCGACGGAGCTTAAAGGAGAATCTCTTCGCACTATTGAACCTGAAATGGAAAATGAAAGACGAGCTTCGCTGGACCTAACTGAAGAAACAAGGCTTCAAGCTGTTGCTAACCTAACGAAGTATCAACATCAGACGAAGACTTGGTATGATCCAAAAATTAAACTTAATGAACTTAAACCGGGTTATTTAGTTTTGCGAAGCATTATCGCACCGGGTAAATTAGGAAATAAATGGGGAGGGCCATATATCATCCTCCGTTCAGGACACCCCAGATCTTTTAAGTTAGCTAATTTAGAAGGTGAAGAGTTAAAACATGCATGACATGTGGAGCACCTTAAGAGATACTTCGCATAGGGGCTCCTTGTAATCATTTGTAAACACTTTCTAAATGAATAAAGCTCATGGTTTGAATAATGCATGCTTCTCAAAATAATTCCTACTCCCATTGGACGCATTAGGAGAACATAGTTAATTGCGAAAGTAAGTATTATTCGTTCGAACCAGTTTTATGGACTTCGAGCCACCGGTTTGAAGTATCCATCAAGGTGGGAAAGCTACATATAAGCGGATTCCAAGCCACCGGCTTGATATCATCCGTAAAAAGAGTCCAGAGAGACCAAATTCTACGGATTCCAAGCAATTAGCTTGAAACCATTCGTAAAAAGAGTCGAAGGAGACCACAGAAAGTGGATTCCGAGCCACCGGCTTGATATCATCCGTAAAAAGAGTCCAAAGAGACCGAACAATACGGACTTCGAGTAGTTAGCTTGAAAATTTCCGTAAAAAGAGTCCAAAGCGACTGTCATATTCGAAAAAAGAGTACTAAGTTACCATTTTCGAACTCTAAGCCAATAAGGTCGAAGTCATTTTCAGGGTCCCTAATGACCATCTATTCGAATTTTGGATTACAAATATTTAATTCTTCTTTAATAGAGGCTATGAGCCACCAAAAATAAAATTATTGAAATTGTACTCTTAACTAACGTCGTAATCGTTGTGCGTAACCACCTTCGATCGAAATTCAAAGGTGCCTACCCCCAAAGAGAGGCTGGGAGATGACGAGACAATTTTGAAGCATTCTAGTTTATATTACTCAACAGATTGTATTACATTAGGAAATTTTTTTACCTAAACCTAAATAAAAGCGGAGACCTCTCCGACCTCTAGAGCTACCTCCGGAACCAGTTCGGTCTTCGGAGCCTAGAGTTCTCAGGACCTTCCTTTTGGTTCGACTACCCTTCTTCTTCGAAGCCCTTGAGGGCCCTTTGGAGCGCTGTAACCTTCCTTTTGAGCAGATTAGTCTCGAGCTCGTTGGAAGTCGCTGCCGCTCTAGCAAGAAAAAATTGCCGAAAAAAGCAAAGTACGATGTAATTTCAATGAATGAAATGTACTTTATGTTTATTGCATACTTGGCGGGTAGACCTTTCGAGTGCTAGGTCTAGCTCCGATCCACTAGCCTCGCTCAAAGTGGAGACCAGATTGGAGTTGCCAACCTCTTGGCTCTTTCCAAGAATGGAGACAGTAGCGGGATCTAGGACAGAGCTCTCTGATCATCTTCGACGGGGTCTTCTTCCGAAGCATCCACCAAAGGGTCATTCGTCGATGATGTCGTCGTCAAAGAAGGGAGAGGCCCAGGCCAGGTCTTGTCTTTAACTCTCCCCAGTGCAGGAGCCAAAGGGACCACCACCTCCATCGAAGTAGATCCCCCTGCAGGGGTGACCCCCTCAGCTGAACCGGCCCAACAAAAGCAACCGTCGTAGCCAGAGCTACCTCTTCTGCCGGAGCCTCATCTCCAACTGGAGCCGAAGCTCCATGTTGGGCCGGAGCTATATTGCTCCCTGAAGCATCTACAAACATAAGGTATTCGTCAATTGTCTAAAAAGATATTGCCAATACAATGAAATTATTTCAGGTACATAAAAAAATAAAGATCGAAGGCTTACCTCCATCTACACTTTGAGGGAGAATTACGGGACCCCCCAGAAATTCGTACATTCTAAGGTACTCCTCAATGTCCTCCCCCGAAGTTTGGGCCGGAGTAGCAGACATCAAGGCCCTTACCTCTGTCACCACTACTCCGATCACTAGTGAACCGGGGCCTTCTAGCTCTATTCCCTGAACCCCAGTGGGTTCGGTGCTGATCGCCACATCCTCTTCATCTCTCGGTGTTGCTCCAACTTCTACCTAAGGTGGATCCTTGGTTTTAACCTGAGAATCCTCTTCGCCACCTTCCATCAAGAGAGCTTCCAGCTCCTTTCCTATCCGGACCTCCGAGGTATCCTCCTCTTCCGATTCCTCCGAAGAAGAGCTCCGGATCTCGAGCGAAGACGGACACACCGGAGGTGAAGGGAGTTTGGCTTTCCGTGCCGCCTTCTTCACCGGAGTCCTCGCAGCCTTGGAGGTCCTAGTAGAATCCTTCCTCTTTTGAAAGACTAGTCCTGCTGGGTCGAAGCTTGGAAGAGAAGTAGATCCGTTTCCGAGCGTGCTCCACACTCGGTTGGAGCGTTCTAAGCTCCCAACCAGCTCGATGCTCCGCTACTTCTCCACTGCGGTAGAGGGTCCGAGCACCCGTTTCGTAGCCCGAGCTATCTGCTCTAGAGCCAACGCCAACGGAGCCGCTGAAATAAGGTAACAATATGTTGAGAAAATTACAAATATTCTATGACTAATCTGAATGCAGGAGATGTTGAAGTATTACCTAGAGCTCGAAGCTCCCCTCCGAAGCATTTTGGAACACAACAGGCTAGTTGGCCCCGAGTGGAGGTATCCATAGGGCGATGAACTCCTCCGCCAAGTCTCGCATACTCATGCGCTTGGCCACTAAAGACAATAACCCAAGTCGCGTTGAGAGCAGACTTGAGTCCGGAGTCACCTCCGCCTCCCTCCTGTACCATATCTCTTGCAGGGGCACCGCCAGGCTACAGTCTTCTCCAACCTCGGCATAGAACCACTGGAGTATCCAGTTAGAATACCACTGGTCATTGATTGCTTTTGCAGGAAAATTCTTCAGATGCCCATTTCGGAACTAAAAGTTGATGCTTCCGAAGGCCACCAGTAGCTTGGAGTTTCTGGGCCCATCATGTGGCTTGGGTTGACACAAAGCTTCGTGGGTTGACACTAACACTTCGGACCTTCCTTCGCACCCTTCGGCTCAGAGGTCCCACTCAAAGATTGCCAACCTAGCTATGGCATTCGGAGACAGCTGTGGCAAGGTGACATGGAACATCTCTAGAACCTCCGTCAGGAAATCAATTGAAGGAAGTCCCAGTCCTGCTTCAAAGAAAGCTTCGAAGACAACAACTTCTCCGATCCTCGGCACTGGTATCACCTCTTCCCTAGGGATCCGGGTCCTCAGTCCTAGTCCCAGCTTGTCATTAACCGCTTCTTCAACGGACTCTGTCGTGCTGGTCGATCGCCGCAGAAAAAATGTCTGCTTCAATGGCTTCTTTTATGGCGGACAGAGTTCTCGCAGATTCTTAGGCCAGGAGCCAGCCGGATCTCCCGCCATTGCTACTGCAGAAGATGCGGCCCAAGCTTGACGCTGTGCCAAGGTCATCACCGCCGTCGGCACTTTTGCACCGGTTCTCACCATTGGTGGAATGCTCGAGAGTCTAGGAGAGGAAAGTTGAAGATAAAAGTGTGGAAATGTTGAAGCACAGAAGCTTTGTAAAAACTTTTCACCACTGATCACTTTCCCCTTTTATAACCGCCATGTTTCCATTCGGAGTGATTCACACATGTTTTCACACTTCCAGATCCAACCCGTGTCGACGACAGGTGGGACCAAAGGATGGAAGAATGTGAACCCGCAGTAAAACTTTTGCGACTGTTGCTTTCTCGAAAGGTCTAACGACTATTTGAGGGGTAATGGTACAAAAGTAACGGCTCATTGCAATGTGCTGCTGTCATAACAGTTCATTTTCCTTCGGAGCATTCATACAGAGGTTCAAGTTTGAAATACGGATCTGATACATCTCTGAAACCAAAGATGTTTTGAATGGTTATAATATCTTGAAATTTTTCTAAGGTCCTGAGCATGAAAATATTTCTTGCATATACTGCTCTCCTTGTTGTGCAGACCATTCGGAGAAGCGTATTCGAGGGGCTACTGTTGGGGGAAAATATTTCATCCTCATGATCCCCAAGATTCCAAGATAAATGCAAGTCTTAATCTTGGAGCCAAAGACTTGCCTTCGGATAGAAGGACTCGAAGCCAAAGACTTGTCTCCGGATAGAAGGGCTCAAAGCCGAAGGGCTTCCCCTCCAAAGTGGAAAACAACCAGAAGGATGGGACGTCTACCTTATCAACATTCTTAGAGCATGTTTTCCTATATTAACCCTATAAAGGATACCGAAATAGTTTCCACTATGTTGGTTGTAATTGAGGGGTAAAAAGGTCTTTTCTCTAGAGATTTTACCTATAAATACCCCCTTTCTTGCCCTGCAACAAACAACAAATACTCAGATATTCAATACACACTTCGAACTATCTCAAGTTATTATCCATCTCAGAAGCTTGGAATAGTTTACTTAAACAAACACTTCGTTTGTCAGACACTTAGTTTCCTAAACCTGTTAGCGTAATCTTTTATGCCAACAGTATGTCCTTGTCGTGGTTTATGACTACTCCCAATATTCTTGGGTCTTCTTTCTTGCAAGCAAGGATGAAGTGTTTCACACTTTTGGAGCTTAGCTTTGAGACTATTCACTGAACATCCTGGTGCATTGAAAGAAATTAGAAGTGATAATGGCACTGAGTTTAAGAATAGTTTTTTGTTGACTTTTTCCTTGAGCACGCCATTGAACATCAATTTTCTACTCCACGGGTTCCTGAACAGAATGGAGTTGTTGAGATAAAGAACCGCACTCTGGTGGATATGGCTAGGACGATGCTCGATGAGCATAGGACTCCTAGAAGGTTTTGGGTTGAGGCCGTAAACACTGCTTGTTACATCTCCAACCAGATCTTTCTGTGTTCACTTTTGAATTTGACTTCATATGAGTTGTGTTTTGGGAGAAAGCCCAAGGTTACTCATCTTTGAGTATTTGGTTGTCGGTGCTTTATCCTAAAACGTTGAAATTTGGATAAATTTGAGTCGCGATCTTCAAATGGGATCTTTTTAGGTTATTCCACTCATGGTCATTCATATCGTGTGTTTAATCTTGAGACTAACATTGTCATTGAGTCATAGGATTTTGCTTGCTTTTGCATCTTCTTGTGGTTTCAAGCTTTATCAAATGGATGTTAAAAGTGCTTTTCTTAATGGTTTCATAGGAGAAGATGTTTATTGAGAAACCAAGGGTTGGTTTCGGAGTTTGTGATGAGTGATTGACAGATTTTATCCTCTGATTCGAAGGGGTCCCTCCGAAGGGGTTCGGAGGTTGTTTCACCGAAGGGTTCGGTGGGCTTTGTTTGCTGTAGCTGTTGTAGCGGAATGTGCCTGTCGGAGGGGTCCGACAGTACACGATGACTGGGTCGTACCGAAGGTCTTGGTATTTGGGTGGTACACCGGAGTGTGTGCCGATGGTTTCTTACCCGGAGAGGTCTCCGGGGTACTGGATACACTTGTCTGTTTGTCTGTGGTCCGCAGGTGACTTCGGAGGCGACGAACGGTTCGTAGCAAGTGATCTTGGGTCAAGCGGGAGGCTTCATGCCAGGCGAGCAGGGAGCTCGGTCACGAAGGCTGCGAAGGGGTCGAGGTCGGACCTCGGGTCAAGGTGTGCCAGACGAAGGTAGAGAGTGCAGAGCATGGCTCCGGGTGAAGGTACCCCGAGATGAAGTCCTCAAAGGCGAGGCACTTCGAAGGGTACTCTGGATGGAGTGACTTCGGAGTATGGTGGACCAAGTCCTCAACAATGAGGCAAGGTGTTCGAAGTGTGCTCCGGAGGGAGACACTCGAAGGTATACCCGACGAAGGTCTCAGAAGTCGAGGTGCATCACAGGTATGGTCCAGGTGAGGTTCGTCGAGGAGTGTTCTCGGGGAGAGACACTGCGACGAAGTGCTCATGGAATGCTTCATGCGGAGGCCTTGTACGAAGGAGGGACTTCGAAGGGTGGTACTCCGAAGCTAGGGCTTTGGAGTGTGGCTGACTTGAGGTACTTCGACCAGGCATGGCTTCGGTACATGGGCTGACGGAGTTCGAGCTGGGAGAAGCTGTGATGCTATGGTGGTCCACTCCGGAGGTGTTGGTGCGAAGGCCCAAGGGCTTTGACGGCTTCGGCTCAAAACCGTCACTGTATCGAAGGCTGACTTCGGTGAAGCGAAGGCCGTCAGGCTCAAGGCTTCTCACCGAAGCTACCGCACCCCTCACGTGCGAAGGGGGGCTTCAGAAGAATCCAAGACTGCAAAGGCTGACCATGTCTGCTCTGCAAAAGCTAATGTTGTCTCCTCTGTGAAGCTGACAAAAGAAGCCTCCAAATAAAGTAGACTGCCATCTGTACCCCCTGTTCTGATGAGACAAAACTAGTGTAAACCCTAGGGGTAAAGTAGTCTATTCACAGGGCTGAATAGTGCCTATAAATAGTGGAGGCTAGCCTAGGCCACAACAACACTTTGAGCAGCCATTTTTGAGCTCCTGTGCTAGCTGCCACATACTCTTGTATTCAGTCTGTGAGTTCATTTTGTGTTCCCTGTTCAAGCAATGAAACTTTGATTCTGTTTTCATTTATTGTTTGAACTTGTATGCCTACTCTGCACTGCATGTTTTGATTTCTCTATGCACCACCTTCTTCTGGGTTGAGTTTGTGCACTGGATCTCTTCTAGATAAGTGTGTGAGAAGTCTGTTCGTGTGAAGTGTGTGTTTTCAGTGTCTGTTCGCTCTGTGTAAAATGGAGGTAAGACCTCTCTGATTACTAGCGAAGCACTGTTCTTGGCTTAAATCGAAGCCCGTTTTCTTCCCTTGTCGAAGTCCTCGGCAAAGTGTGTTCAGTGTGCGTTTAGACCTTCTAAGTACGAAGCCTGGCACCAGTTGCAAGTGCAGAGTATTTGATCGAAGTCCTCAAAGGGAAGTCTGCTCCCGCGAAGGGTGAAGTGAGAAGTCTGCTCAAAGGCACCTAGTGTGTGGAGCCTGCACTAACTTAGCAGAGTTGAGTTTTTGGTGATGTGGGTGGAGCGAAATCTTCTTGACTTCCAACTTTTGCTCCTTGCGAAGCCTGTTTCGGAGCTGTGAAATACCTCTGAACAAGAACTTCGAAGGGTGTGTTCAAAGCCTGTTCCGTAGAAGACAGAATTAAAATAGAAGGCTATTTTTAGTCTGAAATTTTAAAAGCTCCCATTCACCCTCCCTCTGGTCGCCATTTTCGGTCCAACATTTATGTTAGTCAACCCAAAGGCTTTGAACATCCCAAGTACCCTCATAGAGTCTTTAAACTTTACAAAGCTTTGTATGGGCTCAAGCAAGATCCTAGGGCCTAGTATGACCGACTTAGGAACTTTTTGCTTGAGCATGAGTACAAAATGGGCTATGTTGACAAAACCCTGTTTACTTAGAAGCATGGCAAAGCTTTCCTCCTTGTTCACATATACATTGATGATATTATTTTTGGTGGCTCTTCTCATACAATTATGGCCGAGTTTGCTGATTCTATGAGTAGGGAGTTCGAGATGTCGATGATGGGCGAGCTGACATTCTTCCTTAGTTTACAAATCAAGTAAAGCAAATAAGGTACCTTCGTGCATCAGACGAAGTACACCAAGGACCTGCTGAAGCGCTTTGATATGAGCGATGCAAAGCCACTTGCCACTCCAATGGCTATCTCAGTAGCGCTTGACCCAGATGAAGATGGAGAAGAGGTGGATCAGAATGAGTTCCAGAGCATGATCGGCTCCCTCCTCTACTTGACGGATATGAGGCTGGACATACACTTTGTAGTATGTCTGTGTGCTCATTTTCAGGCTTCTCCAAGAGTGTCATATCGTCAAGTGGTAAAACACATACTAAGGTACCTAAAACACACTCTTCAATTTGACATTTGGTATTCAGCATCATCATCTTTACGCCTTTGAGGTTTTTCTTATGCCGATTTTGCTGGTTGTAGAATTGATAGGAAAAGTACCTCCGATACTTGTCATTTTTTGGGTTCCTCTCTTGTGTGTTGGTCTTCTCGCATACAGTCTAGTGTTGTGTAGCCTACTCCTAGCTGTTGCTTACATATTTTGTTGATGGTTTCTACTTTGCGAGATTTTGGGTTGGATTTTAAGGGTGTTTCACTTTTCTGTGATAACACTAGTGCCATTAGCTTAGCCAACAACCCAGTTCAACATTCTAGAACCAAACACATTGATGTGTGTTATCACTTTTTGAGAGACCACAATGAGAAGGGAGATATGTTGATACCTAGAACTAGCTTGCTGACATTTTTACCAAGCCTCTTGATACTTCTCACTTTGCATTTTTGAGAGGAGAGCTTGGTGTTTGTCATCCTATGGCATCTTGTGAGGGGGAGTTGTGTGTCATTGCATAAGCTTCTGTCATATGATTAAATGCTTTTACATGTACTTGCCTTTATATGCCTTTAATCATGATGATTTTGCTCTATTGAATATGTCTAATATCTGTCATGAGCATGACTTTTAATTCTAAAAATTAAAATATGATCACTGCTTAGTCTGGAACTAGTATGAGTAGGCTAAATGCTTTTGCTATCTTTTACATGCCTGGTAGCTAAGGTTGTGTTTGGTTTGATGTACGATGAGGAATAGAACAGGATGGTTCGGAACCATCTTGTTCGCCAAAAAAATCAGTACCACATGGTTCAACATCTACAGGGAATATTCTGTTTCTGGGAATAGTTCGATTCCACTTGATTCCACCACATCCCTCGAACCAAATTCAGGAACTATTCTGTTCCATTCCTCCTCGTACAGAGAACCAAACACTACCTAAGTCTTTTACACTTGGATGCAAACATGCAACTTGAACATTTAAATGCTTATCATTGAAATCTTATACTGAAAATTGATAAAAATCATGAAAATAATATCCATGCCTTTTTGTGCTGATATTGAAATGATCCGACTGGGTTTGCTTTGTCGCACTTGCATTGTTCTAGACTGCTTACATAGCACTTTGGTATGAACTAGGACACTTAGTGTATGCCATGACTAATGCTTTAAGCTTCTGATGGTCCTTGCTTGACCTAGGCTTGGCTTAGTCGGTTAGCATAAGGTAGACATGCAAATAAACTCTGGCACTAAAATAAAAAATAAAAAGGATCAAAAGCTTGAAAATTTATCATACTTACAAGTTTGCTGAAGCTCCATGTCATTTGACTATGCATGTCAGGGTAGTATTTGCTAGCTTTTGCATTCCATGTTTTACCATGTCTAGTATGCTAGTCTGAGTGGTGATGCTTTTGTTTTCTAAAACCTGAAAATGCTTGCTCTTGTTTTTCCTTGGATATGATTCATATGAGCTTATCATGTAGTACTTTTATACAATATTCAAGGCAAATTCTTGTTTTGTACTGTAATTGCTGCTAATCTTGTTTCAGAAGCTTGCATATGCACTCACCCTCACACTTCTCTTTGCATCATTTTTATCACCTTGATGCTTGCATTGCCAAGGGGGAGAAATAGTTCTTTGCTTCTGTCAAAGGGGAGGATAATTTGTCAAGGGGGAGAATTTTTAAATCAAGTGACATGTTTTTGCTCTTTTATGAGTTTTTATGGTCACTTGTGCGCTAAACTTCAACATTCATCTTTGTTTCTTTGGGGAGTTGTCAATGCACTAATCAAGGGGAAGATTGAGAAACCAAGTGGGGTTTTCACTGTGGTTTTATCTTTGTGATGAGTGATTGACAAGTTTTCCTGATTCAGGTTTTAGGCGTGTGTCTGCCTGTGTGTGTTCACCGAAGGGATCTATGTGTTGAGATGTGTTCTTGCGTGGAGATTCGTGTTTTGCTTGTCTCATGTGTGCAGGGTTGAGATGTGAGTAAACTGTCAATGGTGGGTGATAGGGGTCAAGCGGGGAGCTTAATGCCAGATGGTCAAGGATGCTGGGTGAAGTTGAGGAAGATCTTAGGTGTGTTGGGGAATAGGGGGGCTACGCTAGCCGGCAAATTCAAAATTTCCGCCCTATGGCCCTAGGCTCATGCGCGTGTGAGATCATAGATCAGTACCTTCTAGCATAAGACGCGCTAGGTGCAGTGGAAGAAGATGTTGGAGCAACGCGTCTAGCCTCTCCTTGGTCCGTCCTTGACATCCTTCGCCAATCCGATCGATGAAGTCGATGTAGTCGTTCACATGTAGATGTTAACGAGCATTGCTATTAGAGCAACGCCTCCACGGAGTCCACACATACAGGGATGGATTACCTCCCATGGCAGCATGCTAGCACCGCACGTGAAAGACAGGGATCCTTGACCTCAATGTTTGAGATGAAGAAGGGGAGGAGAGAACTCTTGGGTGGCTAGGTCTAATCTAGTCTTATTGTTATATCCAAGAAGTTCTCCTCCTTTCCTTATATAGGGCTGAGGGCCCCTGGGTTGTGCCTATCCCAAAACCCAAAAACCGTAACAGATCCAATCTGTTTGCCCACGTTAGAACTTCCGATCCTATATCAGAACTTCCGGCATGGTATTTTAGGTCTCCTGACACAGTACGACACGCAACAGATCCAATCTATTATCGCCCACCTCGGAACTTCTGATACCATATCAAAACTTCCGACCAGTACAAAATTCCTCCGATTCCAAATCAGAACTTCCGGCTCGTTGGAATTTCCGACACCTTAATGGAACTTCCGAAGCAACAATTGCTCTCTGTATCGAGACTAAAAATTATCTAAAACTTCTGATACTCACTATCGGAACTTTCGATCCATTGAATTTTCTTGGGCATAACCTTCAAGGTGTACACATGGAGATAGAGCAAGACATGGACGGACAGATGATCGGGACAGTGTGTTGACCAAGTCAGCGAAAGGGAGGCCAGTGCAAGTGACAAGGCGACTCGATGGATCGAGAGTGGGAGAGACTTGCTGGCGGTCGAGTTCGTGGATTGGTGACATGTGTTGGCGATCTAGAGCGCTTTGTCGGTTTTGGCTCAAAACCATCGGATCGAGATCCAAGCACCCTAAAGAGAAGACGTAGTCGCTACGAAAGCTTCAAATCAGAACAAACTACCTTTATATAGGATTTTTTATTTTTAGCCATGTGGGCATTGAATCTGTAAAATAGAGTCTGCAGTTAATTAAACCCTAGGGATAAAGTTGTCTTTTTACTTTTCCATGTAGGCTATAAAAATCCCTCCATCCCTCTAGGGTTTGGCACCCATTTTCTGAAACCACTTTACCATTCAAAAAAATTAGGTCACTTTTTGAGTTTTTACTTTCCTCTTCATGTTAGCGCCGCCGGGATGTGCTGTTCAATAGTTCCGACATTGCTCTGACCTGCTCTACTGATGATTTTATTTTGAATCAATCGTGATCTTGCGTGTCATGTGTATTGCTTCCGTTGAGTTCCATGCGTGTGCAAACAAGAGTTCATGTGCCTGGTTTTTATTCTGGACTTTGCACTTACACTGCTGTCTATGGCAGAGATTTCTACATCAATGAATTACGAGTGGTTCTGGTTATGCACTGTGCAGTCTGTCATATCCATCTTGGCCAACATGCATGCCTATTAATTTTTTCAATAGTATTTCTCTAGTATGCAGGAGGTTCTTTTGTTTAATGTTTGATCCACAACCCAAGGTTGTTTTGTGTTTTTCTCCATCGTTACATGCAATTACTACTTTCAAATTAAATGAACTGAGTGGGTGGATATTTGTGCTAATCACAGAGTGCTTGTTCCTTTTCTTTGATTACATCAATGCATGAACATTACTTGGAGTTCTCAGCTGTTCTAAATACATGATATGCATGTATTCGCTAGACATCTGATTCCTCCACGCACACAGATTTGTGACTTCCCCATTTTCTTTGCATCCAAGTTTTGTTTTCTGGCTGCTATTTCATCTTGTTGCTAGTCGGTGTCTTGGTTAACTGTACTCGTGGTTTTCTGTCAGTCTATGCTGACGTGGATCAGGTCTGCTGTTTGCCTCTGCTCAAGTTCTGTACTCCCTCTGGTGTTGCCTAAACATTTCACTAACTGTGCTCGTGGCCCAAGAGTTTCTACAAATCAAATTGTTGCCGACCTAGGCAAGAGTTTTCTGTGACATCGACTACATCACAATTTTTCTGTCAGTCTATGTTCCCCTTTTTGATGATATTCCTGTAAATATGTGATGTTCAATATAATTCATCAGTGAGCTTTACTCATTGAGTCTATTCATTGTGTTGTGATTAAATATCTATGAAATCTGTGTATTTTCCATGAACTTGATGTAATGCTTATGAATTGTTGAATTGCTTGGTGATCTATCCATCTGGTATATGAGTAATGCTTGTGATATCTCGGACTGTCGCTTCATATCATATCTGACGGGAGAGTGATAGCACTAGCATTGTCTGGAAATTTTGCTGTGAAAGTTATTTGCTTCTTCTTGTTCATTTAGAAGAGTGTTGGGTGTTTAAAAAAAGCCATCAATTCGAAATAAGTTGTTGAGGCGCCTATTCACCCCTCTAGTCGCCCATTTCGGTCCTACACTGAGAGACTTGGTGCCATAAGAGAATAAGATTCCTACCACCGTGTATGGTACTAAGAAGATCATATATCCTCTAGGGTTGGATATAGAGAAAATACATGCATGTATGAATGATTGTGTTCTATTTCATGGAGAGTATGCAGACCTTGACAAATGTCCAATATGTGAGACACATCAATTCAAGAATAGAAAAGACGATGATGAATTGGACAATGAGTGTAATAAAAGGAAAGTTCCAAGGAAGGTGATATGGTATTTCCCTATAATCCCTCGTATGAAGCGGATGTTTGCAAATGCCAATGAGTTATAACGATTGAGGTGGCACAAGGAGGTCCATAAGAACAACTCGATACGACACACAATAGATTCTGCTCAATGGAGAACAATTAACGCCACATTTTCAAGGTTTGCTAATGATTGCAGGAATATTAGATTTTCCATGAGTACCGATGGTAAGAATCTTTTTGGTAACATGAGCAGTATGCATAGCACATAGATAGTGTTATTATCTATATACAACCTTCCCCTCGGCTTTGTAAGAAGTGTAAATATATCATGTTGTCGATCTTGATCTCTAGTCCTTAACAACCTAGCAACGACATTGACGTGTACCTTATACCCTTGGTGGATGATCTGAAAATTTTGTGGCACGTAGGTGTTGAGGTTTGGATGAGTACATCTGAGAGTACTTCCAGCTACATGCCATGTCTTTTTGTAACAATAAATGATCTACCTACTCATCATAACTTATCTAGTCAAAACGAAAGGACAGGTGAATCATGCCCATAGTGCTTGGAGGAAACATCAAGCACTTGGTTGAACCATTCTAAGATAATGGTATACATGCAACATCAACGTTTTATTCCAATTAAACACCCATATAGAAGAATGAAGCTACAGTTTGATGGCTCTGTAGAGAAAGGAGCATCTCCTAGGCATTTTAGAGGCACAGAGGTATATGACCAGGTAAAGGACATAAATGTTATACTTGGTAAGTGAAAAACAGTCTTCCACAAGTTATGATGGAATGTGGGACAAGCAATCAATTTTGTGGGAGCTTGAATATTGGAAATATCTCGATGTTCGCCATTCCATCGATACAATGCATGTGGAGAAAAACGTGTGTCACAGTCTCTTTGGAACAATGCTAAATATGTTAGGCAAAACAAAAGATCATGAGAATGCTAGAGCAGATCTTGAGGAGATGGGTTTACGACCGGAGCTACATTCACAATAGACAGATAAAGGAAAGTTCTTGCCTCTATCTTGCATCACCCTTTCTAGAAAGGAGAGGAAGGAATTTTGTGAATTCCATCAGGTTACTCATCGAATATTAGCAAACTTGTTAACCTGAAGGAGCTTAAGATGGTTGGTGGAATGAAGACTCATGATTGTCATGCGATGCTGACTCAAATGATTGCTGTCAAAATAAGAAATGTGTTACCGGTGGGGGTAAGAGAGGCAATAGTGAGTTTGTGTTTTTTCTTCAATGCAACTGGACAGAAAATACTTGACCCAATAATGCTAGCAAAACTAGAGAAAAACAATACTCGACTCTCTCTCTTCTTGAGATGTACAATCCTCAATCATTCATTGATATTATGGTACATCTGACCTCACATCTCATCAAATAAATATTCTTTCTTGGATTTATTTTCTTGTATCATATGTACACATACGAGAGATACATGGGTGTTATAAAGAAATATGTTATGAATTGTTCTTCACCCGAGGGTTGCATCGCACAAGGTTACTCTAGAGAGGAGGTAGTAGAGCGGTGTGTCGAGTACACAGACCCGAATAACCCAATTAGTGTTGGAACAAAAGTGGCGACCAGAGGGGGGTGAATGGAAGCTTTTCAAAATTCAGGCTAAAATAGCCTTCTATTTTAAAACATGTCTCCTACGGAATAGGCTTCGAACACACCCTTCAGAGGTCTGGTTCGGAGGTATTTTGCAGCTCCGAAATCAGGCTTCGCGACGAGCAAAAGTTCAAAGTCAAGAAGACTTCGCTCACACCATAAACCAAACCACAACTCTGTTGGGATAGTGCAGGCTCCGCACACTAGGTGACTTCGAGCAGGCTTCGCACTACGCACTTCGCAGAGGAAGGTTTCCCTCTGAGGGCTTCGATCAGATACACCACACTAGCAACTCGTACTAGGCTTTGTATATCGAAGGCATACTGACTGACGGAGCTGACTTCGCTCAAGACAGAGAACAAGCTTCGAGCACAACTCTACTCAGTGCCTTGCTAGTAATTAGAGGGGATACCTCAGTTTACATAGAGCGAACACTCACTGAGAAGCACACACTACGCACGCACAGAACACTCACACCCTTCTCTAGAAAAGAACCAGTGCAAAAAGATTTGAACAGTAAGAAGTTGAGCACGAATGAATCAAATAATGCAGTGCAAAACAAGGATACAAGTTCAAGCAGCAAATGAAGAACAAAATCAAAGTTTCATTGCATGAACAGGGAACACAAAATGAACTCACAGGACAGAGTACATGGATGTGGCGGCTAGCACAGGAGTTCTAGAAATGGCTGCTCAAAGTGTTACCTAGACCTAGCCACCCTTCACTACTTATAGGCATTATTCAGCCCTATGAATAGACTACTTCACCCCTAGGGTTTACACTGTTTTTGTCTCAACCAGATGAGGGGGTACAGATGGTAGTCTACTTTTTTGGAGGCTTCTTTTGTCACCTTCACAGAGGCGGCGGTATCAGCTTTTGCAGAGCAGACACGATTAGCCTTTGCAGTTTTGGAGTCTTCTGAAGCCCCCCTTTCGCACACGAGGTGTGTGGTAGCTTTGGCGAGAAGCTTGGAGCCAGATGGCCTTCGCTTCACCGAAGTCAGCCTTCGATACAGTGACGATTTTGAGCCGAAGCCATCAAAGCCTTGAGCCTTCGTGCCATCACCGCCGGAGTGGACCACCACGGCTTTACTACTACTCCCAGCTCGAACTCTGTCAGTCCGTGTACCGAAGCCATGTATGGCCGAAGTATCTCAAATCAGCCATACTCCGAAGCCCCACCTTTGGAGTACCTTTGCCACCTTTCGAAGTCCTTCAGTCCAAGGCCTCCACATGAATCATATCCATAAGCACCCCTTCATAGTGTCTCAGCCCTGAGCACACTCTACGAAGACCCTTATCCGGACCATGCCTTTCAGTGCACCTTGACTTCCGAGACCTCCGTCAGGTGTCCCTTCGAGTGCCTCCATCCGGAGCACACTTCGAATGCATTGCCTCAATGCTGAGGACTTCGTCCACCATGCTTCAAAGTCATTCCATCCGGAGTACCCTTCGAAGTGCCTCACCTCCGAGGACTTTGCCTCGAGGTACTGTAACGCCCCGATTTAATAAAACCGGGAATTTATTGAAATTCCATAGAAAATCAATAAATACAATACGTTCATCACACGACTGCGTACAATACGCCAATCAATCATGGTTCGTAGACCATATTATTACAAAAGAGTTAAAACAAATAGAAACTAATAAAATAAATCCTCTAGATGAACGCCTTCTTCCAGTCTCGTGTCTTGACTGGGTCGCTACTCCAGACCGTCACCCTCCTCGTAGTAGACTGCTTCTAGTGGTGTAAGTCAATGGGGGTAAGTACAATCGTACTCAGCAAGCCACCGAATGCAATTATAATGCAAGGTAATAACAAGGAAGGTAGTGGCTTACTTTTGCGGAAAAGCATATTTGTAAAGCAATTAATGAAATCAAGTTATTAATACAGAAAGGTAAACATGAGTACATGCATCATCTTCTAACTTGAGGGGTACAGTCAGCCCACCGTCGCTCAACAGTCCTTACATGCCATGAATAACACTTTCACTCAATCACACAACCCACCCTTGACCGTGGGCTCAGCTTTTCGAAAAGAATTATACTCTGATTAGAGGTGTATTACTGTACCCACAAGGCACTCATTTCCCACACACCACAGTGTGTTAAATGACTCCTGTCACGAGAAGCTCGTGCCAAAACCTTCAGCATGGAACACACCAATTCGATAACACCCTCTTATAGGTTTCATATGGTTTCTGAGTCACTTTGGGCCACACCATACCCCCCCTTGAGCCTCGTCGGTACAAGTCACCCACAGGTTGCCCCTTGCCCCCTCCACTATGGTGCTCCGAGTTGGTACAATCCATACCTCCAGTTAGGACTTACCCACTAGACTTGTGGTTAGTGCGGAAGTGCTTTGTAACAGATCCCAAAGACCGATCCTTATAGTGCCCCGGGTGCGACCAACCAATTCCCGAGCTTGCACCCGGAACCCACCATACCTATTACATAGACAACTCCAACAGAATCCAGAGACGAGAATAATGGGGAAAATCATATAGTAGAATCCATCTATCTACGACTCCTTCCTTTCTATCATATAGCAGTTGTGTCGGTACATTGGACACTAGCTAATATAATATTGTAGAGTGACAAGGAGTTAAGGCTCGATAAGCATCGCTTGGGTTTACACACAAGGACAGGGATCTAATAAATAAAATGTAGGGTTTGAGATTAGACTAATGCAATAGTATCCTATGAGTTATATAAATAATTTATTAAAACGTGGGCTCAATTATGATCAAAATGGGGGTTGTGACTTGCCTTGATCTGCGAATGGTGAAGGTGGAACCTCGGGGTAAAACTCCAGATCGTCGACGGCATCGTCGTCTTCCGATACGAAAAGAAATAAACATGACATTCAATAAACAATCCAAAATCACCCATATAACATACATGTTGTACTAATTAAAGGGAAGGGAGCCTTAAATTCTATGAAATTATTACCTAATCATTTGAGATTAATTTTAAAGAGGTTTCTGAATTTTATAAATTGATATAAGTATTTTCCCTAAGGGGGGTTTTATTTTCCCTTTTAGAGGTGAAATAAAAAGGTATAAAGCAACCCTATTGTTTTTATTGCATTTAAAATGGTGAAATAAAGTTATTAGGTCTTCTGAAGTTATTATATAAGTTTTTATGATATTTATAGAAAGTGTTGTATTTTTATTACATGAATTAATTATTTATCCTAAAAGGACCTTTGAATTATTATTTAATAAGAATATAATGGGCAAAATAAACATATTGTTTTTATTGCATAAAAGTGTAGAGAATAAAGAGACAAATTTACCAGAATTGAAATGGTCAAATTTGGAGTTAAATTGAGCAAGTTATGGATTTTTAATGTTTAAACATATTTTCTGAATTTTATTTAAATGGAAAAAAGGCTTGGGTCCACGGTGAGCCAGGCCCACCATGGACCCGCGCACTGTGCGCGTGAACCCGCGGATAAGTGGAGATCAATGGCTTGGATGGCCCCATACCCCATCGGCACGGATCGAGGGCTAGGATTAAATCCCTTCGGGATTTAATCAGCGCCATCCGATTCGGAACGAGTGGCCCAGATGCCATCCGGCATGGCATGAGTAGAAGGGGTAGTTACCCCTTCTTCTCCGACTCCGGCAACGCGTCGGAGAGCAATTCCCGGTGACGGCGAGGTCCCATGGCGCGGCTAAGGCCTAAAATGGAAAGAGGGGTACATGGGGGACCCAGGCATACCGGTGGTGTCGACGACGGGGCAGTGGCGGCGGTCGGCGACGAGAGGGAGGCGGTGGGCTCCTCGGGTTCGACGGCGACGATGAGTTCCGTTGGTGATCCGGCCCAACGGAGGTGGGGCCAGGGTAGAGGGCATGGAGGGGCAGCAGTGGCTCGAATCGCCGGCGAGGGCCTGCCGGAGTGGGAACAGAGGGAAAACCGAAAACGTGGAGCGGCGTCTCGGGACGGCGATGGCTTGGGCAACTTTGGTGTGGCGGGTTGTGGAGCACCGTGGTTCTTATAGGGGGGTCATCGGCGTTGATTTGGTAAGGTGAATGGAGGAAACCCGAGGGCTTCCAAAATGGCGCCGACGAGTTTTCCAACCACTCGGGCACCTACCAAAAGAACCGGATACGCGTTGGTTTTCGGGGGAAAGTAATCACCGGCGAGAGGGCAGCACGAATCTGAATCCCATTCGGTGATTGGCGGCGGCCGGCGGCGAAATGGGAGGAAAGGGGAGTCAGTATGGAAGGGGGGATCCCCTTCCATCGGAGAAGAAGAATCTGATAGGTGGCCCCCACCTGTCAGCGGGCGAGCGCGGAGAGGATGGGTGTCGACACGTGGGCCATGCTTGACAGCGGCAGAGGGGCGCGGGCGGGGACTGACGGGCGGGGTCGGGCAGGCGCGGGCGGGAGAGAGAGAGAGAGTAACGGGGCGGCGCCGATAGGGCAGTCCCACCTGGCAGCGACTAAGCTTCGGACTGGGCCGGGCCTAGGGAGCTTTGAGGGAAGGTGGCCCATCAAGAATTTAAATGTATTTTTAATTTAAAATATTTCTAGAAAATCAATTATTTGTTTAAGGCTTGAAGCACTATTGCTAAAATTTTGTAAAAATTCTCAAAAACATTTCTTAGCCTCTAGATTCCATCATAAATTTTTCAGCTTAAAATTTGAAATATTTCTCCCTGTTTTGTTTTAATTGGGTTCTTTCAACCTTTTCTTTAATTAAATAATGCCTTTTATTTCAGAAAAATTATTTCCCTCATTTTTATTTTATTTTTAATTCTGGGGTGTTATAGGTACCTTCAGCTGGAGCCACCCTCCGCACTTTTTGCCTTCGCCTGGCGCAAGTTGACCCAAGGACCGACCTCGACCCCACGTAGCCTTCGTGACCAAGCTCTCCGCTCGCCTGACATCAAGCCTCCCGCTTGACCCAGGTTCACTTGCTGCGAACCATCCATCACCTCCGAAGCCACCTGCGCATCACCGACAAACAGATAAGTGTTTCCAGTACCCCAGAGACCTCTCCGGTAAACAACCTTCGGTGCATACTCCGGTGTACCGCCCAAAGTACCGAACCCTTTGGTACCACCAATTCATCGTGCTCTGCCAGACTCCTCCGATAGACACACTCCGCTGCACAACTGCAACCACCTAAATCAGCACTGTTCGGAAAACACGTCCGAACCCCTTTAGAGGGACCCCTTCTCCTAGAGAAGGAACCTTGTCAATCACTCATCACAGACTTGAAACCAAGGCAAATTTCAACTTGGTTTCTCAATCTCCCCCTCGATGAGTGCATTGACAACCAAATTCAAGTTCAAGAAAATTTGAAGATTTTCAACACACAAGTGACCATAAAAACTCAGAAAAGAGCCAAAACATGTCACTTGATTAATGCATTTCAATTGACTTGAGTCATTAAAAGCTATTTTGCACAAATTCCTCTTTTGGCAATAAAAATTTTCTCCCCTTTTTAGTTTCATCACTTGTTCTCCCCCTTAGGTAAGCAAACTATGCATTTTTCTCCCCCTTTGGCAATGCAAGAATCAAGGAGCAAGAAACGATACAAGGCTTCGAGAGGATGAAAAGTGTGAAAACATATGGTGCAAAAATATGCCACATCATAATGTCAGGTTCAGATGCTCAGTTCAAGGTAATATATTTCAAGTTCAATGTGTGATGCATGAGATTTTCAAATTTTTGAAAATAAAAACATCACCACTTAGACTAGTCATCTAGACACGTGAAAGCGAGAATTGCAAAAGCTAAACAATTTCCACCTAGGCAAGCAAGTCCAATCGCCATGGTGCATTTAGCAAGCTTGATTAGCAATTGATTCAGACTTTGCAATTCTGTTGATTTTGCTAGGGGTTATTTGCTCGTCTACCTTATGCTTTCCAACCAAGCCAAGCCTACGCCAAGAAAGGCCATTAGAAGCTTAAGACCATGATTTTAGCAGACACTAAGTTATCCTAGTTCATACCAAAGTGCAATGGTAAGCAGTCTAGAATAAAGAAGTGCGACAAGCAAACCCGCTTAGATCTTTTCATTTTTAGCACATAAATCATGGATATTTGATTTTTGTCGTGTAACATTTGTTGTATGATTCCATGAGTAGCATATTATTTGCAAGCTTCAAATTTGCATCCATAATAAAGGATTCTAGCTACCAGGCAGATAAAAGATAGCTAAAATAATTCTGTACTACACATGCTAAACTCAAGACTAAGCAGTGATCAAGTTTTAAATTTTGTAAATTAAAATCATGCTCATTTTGAAGTGAGATATATTAAACAGAACTGAGACATCATGATAATGACAACCATGCGAAGGCATATAAAAGCAACAAAATGCCTCAATAAATCATCATAAGGAAGCCAATGCAACACACATAACACATGTTCCGCCTCACAAAATGCCGTAAGTATGACAAATACCCAGTTCCCCACACAAATAAGCAAATCGGGAGGCATTAAGTGGTTTGGTAAAGATGTCGGCAAGCTGGTTCTGGGTATCAACATAGTGAAGTTCAATATCACCCTTCTCATTGTGATCTCAGAGAAAATGATATCTCACATCAATGTGATTGGTTCTGGAATGCTGAATAGGGTTGTTTGCAATGCATATAGCGCTAGTGTTATCACAAAACAGTGGAACACCCTTATAAACTAACCCAAAATCCCGCAAAGTAGAAATCATCCACAAAATCTGTGAGCAACAGCTAGCTGCAGCAACATATTCGGCCTCAGCCGTAGATTGCGCAACGCTAGATTGTTTGCGAGAAGACCAGCAAACAAGATTAGTACCCAGAAAATGACAAGTACCAGAGGTACTTTTCCTATCAATTCTACACCCAACAAAATCCGCATCTGAATAAATACAAAGACACAAAGAAGAAGATGCAGAATACCAAATGCCAAACTCGAGGGTATGTTTGAGATACCTGAGAACTCGCTTTACCGCTTGGCGGTGCGAAGCACATGGCGATGCCTGAAAATGAGCACACAGACACACTACGAAGTATATGCCCAGCCTCATAGCGGTCAAGTAGAGGAGGGAGCCGATCATGCTTCGGAACTCCTTCTGATCTACGGCTTCTCCATCCTCGTCAGGATCTAATGCTACAGATGTAGCCATTGGAGTGGCGAGTGGCTTCGCATCAGCCATGTCAAACTTTTTGAGCAGGTCCTTGGTGTACTTCATTTGATGGATGAAGGTACCTTTTTTGCTTTGCTTGATTTGCAAACCAAGAAAAAATGCGAGTTCGCCCATCATGGACATTTCGAACTCTCTGCTCATGGCATCTGCAAACTTGGCAACCAAAGCATGAGAAGAGCCACCAAAGATGATGTCGTCAACGTAAATCTGAACTAGAAGAAAATATTTGCCATGCTTGAGAGTGAACAGGGTTTTATCGACAGAACTCATCAAATACCCTTGCTCAAGCAGAAAAGACTTAAGTCTATCATACCAAGCCCGAGGGGCCTGCTTGAGTCCATAAAGAGCCTTATGAAGTTTAAGGACTTTATGGGGATATTTGGGGTTCTCAAATCCAGGGGGTTATTTTACAAAAATGTCTTCGCCTATGAAGCCATTAAGAAATGCACTTTTGACATCCATTTGATAAAGTTTAAAACCTCGGTATGCCGCAAAAGCAAGCAAAATTCTAATGGCCTCAAGACGAGCAACAAGTGCAAAAGTTTCAGTAAAATCAATCCCTTCTAACTGAGAATAACCCTGAGCCACAAGTCTAGCTTTGTTTCTAACTACAGACCCATCCTCCCCTTGTTTGTTTTTGAAAATCTATTTAGTTCCAATAAAATGAACATTAGGTGGAGGATCTACAAGAGTCCAGACTTGGTTTCTCTCAAAATTTTCAAGTTCCTCATGCATGGCATTAATCCAACTAGAATCAGAAAGTGCATTGCTCACATCTAAGGGCTCAAAAGAAGCAACAAAAGCAGAATCAATTAAATGAGCATGAGAATGTGTTACCCTTTGATCAATCTCACTAATGATCTGCTCGAGAGGATGCATCCTTTGAATATGATGTGGAGCCTCGTGGCGGGATGCAGTCTCCTCCTCAACTTGTGCCGGTGAATGTTTGAAGATGACCGATGTTGAGGTAGTAGCTTCGGGGCCTCTTGTCGAAGTGATTGAAGCTGGGCAGGCTTCAGGAGTCGATGTCGAGGGTAGTAGGGGTTCATCCTCGAAATCTCAGGGATCTTCGTCTTCGAAGATTGTCTGCACCATATCGTGTTCATTTGCCTATTCAAAAAAAGAGCTAACATAGGGGGTTGATTCAATAAAAATGACATCACATGACTCGATGATAGTGTTAGTTTCCAAATTGAAAACACGATAAGAATGACAGTGAGTAGTATAACCTAAGAAAATCCCGTCAGACGATCGCGACTCAAATGGTACAAAAGGCATTACGGTCGACATGTACGGATTCACAAGTGTAAATCTAACTCAGGTTGGCTATAAATACGAACCTTTTGTGCTCGTTAAACAAGTTGCTCAAATTTTTTTATGTGCCTGGTACGATAAATAATAAACGTCATGTTATCCTAACTGGACAAATACGAATTATGGGTGCTGAAAATGTGGTTAATGAGGACGTGTACAATCAGTTTTATGAGATACCACCTTTCGCTACCGCAATTATGCCACAGGTTAAACCAGACGAGCAAACTTTGTACCTACGTTCTGACCATTTCGAAGGACTGTACGTTAAGAAAGTGAGAAAATAGAGACGTACATGTGTTGAAAAGTGTAAATTTTAAATTGTATATATACATGCAAGTGTTGTACATGTGTTCAAATACTGAGATACGTGGGTGATTTGTACTGATTTGGGTTATGTAATATATATGCAATATGTGCTATAACTTGAAATCTGGAAGTACTACTAATTTAGGTATGTAATATATATATGCAATCTGTGCCATAACTTGAAATCTGGAACTACTACTCATTAGTGAGAGGCAACAACTAATGTCTGTCACTAATGATCATTACTGACGGGAACCAGTACTACCCGTCACTAATGATCATTTTGCAAAAATACTACACTGATCTCATTACTGCTGGCAATTAGTGGAGGTAACTAGTTGGCACATTAATTTCTATTAGCATCCTTTAAATACACTAGTTGTTTGCATTTGGACTTCAGAACATCAGATTTTTGCTCTCACTCTTCTTGCTTAATTCGTGCTCTCTCGTTAATTTGTGCTCTCTCATTAATTTGTGCTCTATGATGCTTTGTTCATTTTTATGCACAATATTATTAGTTGTCACACACACCTATGATTTAAATTATAGCCTAGTGGCGAGGAGACCATTAAGTTGGTAGATCGATATTTGAGAGCAATCATGTTCAACTAAATTTAATGACATTTGTTATATTTGTTTTTATTCCAGTTATAATATTGTGCTCATTGCATTATTTGTATTTCACTTTATAATCTAATGATATTTGTTGTTTTTTATTTCAGTTATTATTTTAGTTGGTTTTTCAAGAGTCTCTTGTTTCGTACATGTTGTAATAAATTTTGAAAAATAAGTTATAGTCACACAACCAATTACATTTTCTCTCATTTGGGAGTGTTGGATTATAAATATGACCGGGCAACTGGTCATATTTATGGGAAGACGCTCTTGAATTATCCATGCTTGGATAGTCCGGGGATGTGTGGCTCACGTAGCTAGATCACGTGGTCCCGTACGGTTCTAGTGAGAGTTTCGGTGGTGTCTCTCTGTTATTCTCTAGATACTCAACCATCTCAACCCTTAGTCAAGACATGTATTTGGAGAACAACGGATTGATGTGCTTAGCTCTCTGCGAAGATCAAGAGGGATCTATGAAGGAACAGTGCCCATGAAAATTCTGGTTGGATCAGAAGTTCCAATTTAGAATCTGAAGTTCTGATTATTTTTTGAATTGGAAACAAAGATCTCAACTCGGAAGTAACGATATGGTATCAGAAGTTCCAATAATTTATGGTTTGCGAAACCGAGAGCTCAAATCAGAAGTTCTGATATGGTATCGGAAGTTCCGATAATTTCTTATTTAGAGACAAAGAGTTGAAACTGGAAGTTCCAATGCGTATCAGGAAAAATTGCACTGATTGGAAGTTCCAATGTATATCAGGAAAAATTGCACTGATCGGAACTTCTGATATTGGATCAAAAGTTCATATATGGGTATAATAGATTGGATCTGTTAGGTCTCGAATTGTTTGAGGCCAATCTATTGGGTATCGAATTGTTGGAGACCAGGGCTCTCACCTCTATATAAAGAGAGTGTGAGGAGGTCTTGGAGATTAAGTTATTCATAGTTTAGATCAAATCTAAACCCTAGACACCAAGAACTCCTCTCCTCTCTTTCTTGATCTCAAAAGATGAGATTGATAAATCTCTCGTTTCTCATGTGAGGTGCTAGCATGCTGGCATGGGAAGGATCTCATCCCTATACGTGTGCACACCATGGAGGCGCTGCTCCAATAGCGGCACTATTGGACTTCTTCACGTGAACACGTATGTCGTCTTCGTCGAATGGATCGCTAGGAACAACCGAAGTGAGGCGAGGACATGCTTCCCCGATCTATGATCCCTCATGCGCATGGTTCTTTGGCTTTGGGGTGAAAATTTTGAAATTGTCGACTAGTGTAGTGTTGATGCCAAGATTTGGTAAAAGCCCAGTCGCACAAAAGATGTCGCACGGTCAACAAAAGTCAAAGAGGTCCGATCAAAGAGGGTCAAAGAAGCCCGTCCTTGCTGTTACAACATGACCGGATATGAAGGAGCCAATGGAGGTAAAAGAAGATAAAGATGATCCATAATCGGTTAAGATAGGCTACTTGCATGTCAAATCTCCAGACTATAAATATGTATCCCTTAGTTAGGTTAAAAACACACAACTTTGTTAAACAACTCTTCGGTGCATCGCCACCCTTGGCTTCCCAAGGTTAATCATGGTGGGATTCGGTACTCGGAGCTGGGCTACATCGTTTTGATCTTCAGCGAAGAGGTGAGTCCTGCCACCCCCGACGATCATATCGACTAGGTTAGTGTCCTCACAACTTCATCAATTTGATCTCTTGAGGCATCAGCTGAAATAGTACGATCGTCGATTTATCTTGGTGTATTGTCTAGGTCTAAGGCTGTATCAGTTTGATCTCTTACATTGATATGATTTACGTGTGTTAGTCTGAGGCTTCATCTGTTAGGTCCAACATCTCTTTCTATTGAATCTTTTTCATGTTGTATACCATTCATCTAAATAAAGCGTGCCCAATACTTTGAAGTATTGTTAAGTTCATCTTGACTAGCTACTATCTTGGTTAAGTCCAATCTTTTTATTGTGATGATTTTAATGATATGGACATGTTATCTGGGATGTTTATTTATTTCTATCGGAGTACAAGTCGATAGGTTATCTTCAATTCAACGCCATATTCTATCCGCTGTCGGGGAATGCTCATTGGCCCATATGCATAAACTGCCTATCTCGTTGACCGATGGTGTATTCGTCCCGATTTCTCTACCTTGGTCATCGGCCTTATGGACGATTGACGTTATTCGCTCACGATTGTTTTATCCTCACCACAGTCATCGACTTGATATTTGATCGGCTTTGCTACTAATGATATTTTCTCTGTTTCCTTATCAGTTGCAGGGTCAAATTAATTGGCACACCTTAAACCTTTTTTCTAAGATTATAGGACTTGCACTGGAGTTAAGCAGATCTCTCATGCCACGCGTGTGTCAAAGTGTGAAAAAAGACACCAACATGCTTCTTAGCAGGCCCGGTGTGACCTAGACTATGTCCATCCATCAGGAAAGACTTGGGACGGTAACATCATTAAAGTTACAAATGACGAAGTCAGACCGACCTATAGTAAGCAGCCCACGTTCACCCTGTGAAGATGACATCGATGAAGCAGAGGGTAAAGTCGGTCAAGGGTTCACTGTAGCCGATGAGCTCCATGAAGTAGATATCGGACCTAGTGACAGACCGAGGACAACCTTCGTAAGTGCCCAACTCTTCGATGATACAAAAATGGACTAATCGTGTTACTACGAGAATATCAAGATTACTTTGCATGGGAGTATCATAAAATACCATGTTTAAGCCGATCAATTGTAGAACATCGGCTACCAATAAAACAGGGATATCGACCATTCAAGCAGTCACCTCGGCAATTCAAAGAAAAAATATACCCAGATATCAAAGCCGAGGTAATAAGGTTATATGATGCAGGGTTCATAAGACCATGCCGATATGCAGAATGGGTATCAAACATTGTACCAGTATGGAAGAAAAGCGAGAAGCTCAAGATATGCGTTGATCTCATAGATCTAAACAAAGAAATCCGAAAGGATGAGTACCCAATGTCGACTACGGACTTGCTGGTGGACGCCGCATCATGTCACAAGATTATTAGCTTCATGGATAGAAACACAGGGTATAATTAGATCTTCATGGTTGACGAGGACATCCACAAGATGGCCTTATGATGCCTGGGCACTATCAGACTGTATTAATGGGTGGTGATGACTTTCGGTTTGAAAAATGCCCGGGCGACTTACCAGAGGGCCATGAACTATATTTTTCACGACTTGATCAGCTTGTTAGTGGAAATATACATTGATGATGTCGTGGTAAAGTCAAGCAGCGTTCAAGACCATGAGGCCAATCTACGTCAAGTTCTAGAGAGGGCTAGGAAATAAATGTTAAAAATGAATCTCGAAAAGTGTGCCTTTGGTGTATCAGCGGGGAAGTTTCTAGGCTTTATTTTGCACGAAAGCGGGATTGAGATAAGCTAGCGTAGTATCGAGGCGATTAAGAATACTCAACCCCTACTGATAAAACCAAATTGTAGTCATTAACAGGGAAGATAAATTTTCTTAGGAGGTTCATAACTGATCTCTCAAGGAAGATAGAGTCGTTCACTTTGTTGTTGAAGTTGAAGCCTAATCAGGAGTTTGCATGGGGAGACAAGCAACAAAAGGCATTCAACGAAATCAAAGAGTACTTGAGTTCACCACATTATTAATGTCACCGTAGAAACGAACTCCGTTCAAGTTATACTTATCGACCGACAACAAAGTCATCAGGGCAGTTCTGATTCAGGAGGTCGATAAGAAGGAGAGGGTAATATTCTATCTCAATAAGAGGCTACTAGACGCTGAGACCCGATACCCTACAGTGGAGAAGCTCTGTTTATGATTGTACTTCGCATGCACCAAGTTGATACATTATCTACTCTCGATGGAGTGCACCATAGTATGTAAGGCAGATGTCATTAAGTACATGTTATCGTCCCCGGTATTAAAAGGACTTATCGGGAAATGGGTCCTTGCTCTAATAGAGTTTGATCTCAGATATGAATCGGCTAAGGTAGTAAAATGGAAAGCAATAACCGATTTCATAGTTCAGCACATGGATGAGGTGGTGACCCATGTTGAGCCGGCACCATGGACGTCTTTGACGGATCGGTGTGCCGACATAGATGTGGTATCGGCCTGGTAATTTTCTCCCTTCAAGGGGCATCATTTGAGTTTGCTTACACCATCAGGTCGTTCTCCACCAACAATCAAGCCAAGTATGAAGCAATGTGGAAAGGATTACAATTATCGGAAGAAGTGGGCACCAACACTGTTGAATTTTTTGGGGACTCATTGTTAGTTATGAAGAAACTATCAAATGAGTATGAATGCAAGGAAGACATACTAAAAGAATACCACGATCGGTGCCAGGCTATAACGACAAATTTCTTAGGCATAATTCTCACTCATATTCTGAGAGAGTAGAACTCAAAAGCGAATGATTGGGCCCTAACAACATCAGGATATAAGCCTATGGCCAGACCAATCAAGGTAGAGATCGCAGAGATAGACGCCAACGATTAGAGGTATGACATTATTAACTATTTGAAGAATCCTTCAACATCGGCACCTAGAAAACTCAGATAGCAAGCAACCAAATACGTCCTGCTCGGCGAAGACTTGTACCATCGTATGACCGATGGGTTTCTCCTCAAGTGCATAGGCATCAAAGAAGCTAAAGTGGTGATGTGTGAAGTGCCCGATGGCGTATGTGAAACACACCAGTCGGCTCAAAAAATGAAGTGGTTGCTTCGATCAACATGTTACTTTTGGCCGACTATGGTAGAAGACCTCATAAGGTATTACAAGGGATGTTAGGACTGTCAGAAGTTTGGAGCTATTCATAGGGCACCTACATCGGAAATGAACTTGGTAATGAAATCCTAGCCCTTCAGAGGGTGGGGCAATGATATGATCGGCCAAATTTACCTAGTGTAAAGAAAGGGTCACAAGTTCATAATAGCTGCCATCGATTATTTCACAAAATGGGTAATGACCATTCCACTCAAGAAAGTTACATCTGCCAATGCTATTTAATTCATCAAAGAACATATAATATATTGGTTCGAAATCCCACAAACCATCACCATAGATCAGGGGACAATTTTCGTGTTGGAGGAGTTCTAGTAATTGATAGCCGGTATGGGGGTCAAGCTCTTAAATTCATCACCGTATTATGTGCAGGCCAACGGACAAGTAGAAGCATCCAATAAGAGTTTGATCAAGTTAATAAAGCATAAAATCAATGAGCAGCCAAGGCATTAACATTGGTCCTTATCAGAAGCACTATAGGCTTATCGGATGGCACAACACAGATCCACCCAAGTACCACCATATCATCTAGTCTATGGCCATAAAGTGGTGTTACCATGGGAAAATAATATTGGCTCAAGGAGGATCACTCTACAAGATCAACACATAATGATGATTATTATAATCTAATGACAGACGGTCTAGACGATCTAGCATAGGTTCGATTGAAATCCCTCAAGAATATTGAAGAAAATGAAGCAAGGGTCACCAGGTTCTACAACAAGAAAGTGGTGCCCAAATTATTCGAAGAAGGAGAACTCATATGGAAATTTATCTTGCCAATTGGATCTAAAGATAATCGGTTTGGTAAGTGGTCACCTAACTGGGAGGGACCATTTTGGATACATCGGGTGGTGCCCAGCAATGCCTACTTACTTGAAGGATTTGACGGAGAAGTGTTCATAAAAGCTTTAAATGACAAGTATCTAAAAAAGTATTTTTTGAGCATTTGGATAAATGCCTAAAGATTTACACGCAAGACAACCAATACCAATGGTATTGCTTTCCAACGGCCGATGTGGATGCATCACCCTTAGTAATAAAAAGTCAATACTAATTATGAAGACTAGGGACAAATATATTACAAGAACAAAACATTTCGTTACAAGTCAAGGCCCCATACAAAGGTCAAGGAAGAACACGGCGGATGCTTTCGATCGTCTGCAACCGGATCTCATCGACGCTCTAGAGGATAACGTGGTTCTCACTGTCCGAGTTGGGAATGTCTTGGAGGGTGTGGCATTGATGCTGCGCAAGGTGGACGACACCAGAGAGTCAACGTATTTGGGTTTCAATCGGGCCTGGAAGGGAAGCTAGGGAAGCTTCCTTCGTGATGATCTCCGTCCGCGTAGCATCCAGCTTCGAAGCCAGATCGGTTTCTTCCATCTGAAGCCGATCTAATTCCTACAATGTGGTCGATGATTAGCCTTGAAGCCGATCCAAAAGGGTTCTTTCAGCCACAACTATTGCAACATGAGCTTCGATCGCCTCCCGCTGCGTCGCGTAGTTGGCCCGATCGACCATCTGCCTAAGAGCCCGCTGTACATCTAGCCGATGGAATTCTAAGTACATGACCGGTGTGAGGATGTCGACCAACTCTAGGGGAAGCAGGGTCATGATATCGTTGATACGCCCCCTTATTGGTCCTGAGTCATTGACCATGACATCCACTAGATCCTCAAGGTGATGCAGTATGTCCGATAGAACCTCCTTTGCCCCCAAAGAGAGATGAGGCACGACTAGTGTGGGAATGTCCGTAACCTCCTCATCGACCTCAAGATAGGGACCAACGTCGAAGGATAACTTCTATACAAAGGACTGAAGGGAAAAGAAGTCAAGCAAAAAGGGGGTCATGATGCCACAATAAATACATGAATACTTACGTCAGTAGGCTCGGAAGGAACGACCGATCGTGGAGCACTATTAACGAAAGAAGCAACATCATCTTTTGCTTCAGCCACTGGAGGAACGGGCGAGCCTTCCCTTCCAAGGCTGCTATGGGAGGCAAATGGACCCGCGGCACTGGGCATTGGCTGCAGCTAAGGCCGATGTTGCTTACATGGAAAAACAATGGAAGACAAGAAAGCAAAAAAGAAAGGTACCTAGAGAGTTACATCAACAATAACGGCCACTGCCTCAGGAATAACGGTGTAGTCTCCCAGAGGCCAAACCCTGATCACATCGGCCTTGGTAGGCGCAGACCTAGAAGCAATCCCAACCAGGGCAATGACGATGCCAGCATCGATCGGTACACCAAGATCAATGGCATTGGATTCCAACATACTGGCCTGAGTAGAGAATCCCATAATGATTGTCTCGGCGGCTTGAACCGACTAGGGGCAGTAGGGTCATCGATCATGCTATCAAACACCGCATAAAGAGAGTCAACGTCGACAAGAGGAGAAGGCTGCTAGGAATAAAGAGAGTATCCAATGTCAGGGATATGAGAGGAGAAATATTGGTAGCACAAGAGCACGAACTTTGGTAGTCGAAGGAGTTTCAACCATCGGCAAAGAATTAGCAATGTCAGGGGCTGATGCAAGCAAAGGAGTAATCGGCCTCGGCTACAAAGTAAAAGCAAGAGACGTAAGCATACTCCGAAAAAGGAATTATTACGAAGAGGCAAAAACTCTCTATTAACTGTAAAGCCAAAGCCGATGAACTTGCCTGGCAGGTCCGGACCTTAGAGGATTGGCGCACAGTCGAGGTCAAGGCCTGGCGCTTGCGTGCCAAGACCTTGTGTGTCGTTTTCCACTCACCCAAACCGAGGGAGAAGGGGCACTAGTACCCAAGTTCGTAGACGCCGATATCAGACTGTAATATATTAGTCGACCACTAAGACTTATAGAAGGGGCATCAAGGTCATCCTCCTGTAGTAAGCAAAGTTAATCAGATGAAGAGAAAATGATGGTGACAAATAAAAGGGGAAGTCCAAGGTAGTCACCTCAGGCTCTGATGTAGTGTCACCCGGGTAAAGGCGTTCTCGGTAGATCAGCAAAGAGCGATTGAAAATATGCTGCCCTAGCTCATCCCACCATCAACAAAAGTCAACGGAGGGGATACCATCGGTCATGTGGAAAAGGTGATCCCACTCCAAGTGGCCCATGACTTCTCCACGCACTTGGAGCTGGTTGATGAAGAACAAATGGAGAGGAAGCCGACCAAAACTAAACTGCCTTGCGAAGACCGATGGGTGATAGAATTCATACGAACCTGTCTAAGGGTGCTCGGCAGTGAAATTGGCAGCCAAAATACAAGGAAAGATTGCGGCCTTGAAAATGCGAGTAGATTCCTCATCTCAAAGCATGTCAGGTAAAACTAGCCAATAGGGGCATTCATATTCCAAGTACTCATAGGGGCAATCAAGATAGAAACCCTTAAAATAGGCGGCTAAGGGTTCGGAAGATAAAGGGAAGGCAGAATAGAAAGCGACCGCTTCACCCAAAGAACAACATCAATGGTAGAAGGGGGTGGCAGATTTCGGAAAATCGGTAGGAAATCACATGGAAGAGAAAGGGGCCCACCGGTAACATCAGTTGTATAGACATTGAGCCAGAGTTGAAGAAAACCACCATGGACCGTGGGGGTAGCCGACAGGATCGCTAGTTGATAGCTTGACCGACACAAGATGGAGAAGGTGGTATGCGGCTCCAAGAAGGTATCGGCCAAGAGGGATTCTGACATGGGTGGCGAGTTGTTCGGCCAAAAATTGAAACTGGAATGTCCGACCTGAGGTAGACACACAAAAGAAAAACCTCTCTAACTAGAGGGCATGAAAGGCCACGTGTTCACGGGTTTCCATGTGGTCTATCTTTTTGTTGTGCCATTTAACGTATCTGCCCCAAGTATCGATGGATTTGGTACCAAGGTGATGGACCGGTTCGGAATGGAAGAAGGAAGGGACGTCTAATGAGTCGATATCAAGGAAAGTCAAAAAGAAAATATCGAGCGGAGAGGAACTCATCAGCCCATGGACAAAAATGAAGACATTCAAGGCATCACACCAAAAGTAGCAAGAAGCGGCTAACATCAGGATCAATACTTGGCTCCGCAAGTTCTATAGGAAAGAAATCAAGAAGAAATAGTAAGAGAAAAGGGGATGCAGTGAAGAAAAGTGGTGGCTGAACCAAGGAAAGGATGAAGAACACCGGTAAGAAGAACGCCAAAAGCTTACCTCGAGAATCATGTAGCGGGTCGCCATCTCTAGATCACTAGAGTCTAGGACCGATGAAGAAGGCAGCAGGTGCGACTAGTCACGAGTGGTGATTGGGAGCAGAACGGTGACAAGCTCAGGAAGTAAGAAGTATTGTGCAAAGAGGGCATAAAGGGGAGAATAAAGAACTCTGTTACCACATATTACCGATAGACTTAGTGACGTTAAATGCCACTTTTTCTCTACATGCATCTGATGCTTAAACAATGTCATGGTGTAGTGTCAGTGAATACTTATAGAGTAAAAAGGCAACCCCTCGGCCACCAGGTCAAGCCGATCCCTACGGATTTGGTAAGACCACTTCCAATGTTCGGCAAAAGATAATCATGAGTACGATTATCGAAACGCCGGAATGTTTGCACGTCCGGGATCAAGGGAGCAAAATCTTCAGCCTAAAGATACTAGTGTGAAACTATGTGGAATGCAGTCTGGTCCGACGATGCCACAAAAAGTATATGTGTTAGGCTAGGCGGCATCCATCACAGTCATCCATGGATGAAGAAGGAAGAATGCGAAGAGGAAGAACAAATGAAGTTGATTCCCTGCGCGTTATATATAAAAACACTAGAAGATGAAGGGTTTCGGCTACTAGCAGTAAATTTGAGAAGACATTATAGAAGGACGTTTGAAAGGACGTGATGGCAGATGGTGATGATGACCGATAATTTTGAAGCATCGATTACCCCTTAATGCTCCGAAACTAGGGGGCATATGTTGACGGCAAGATTGGGTAAAAGCCCAGCCCCACAAAAGATGACGCACGACCAACAGAAGTCAAAGAGGTTCGATCAAAGACGATCAAAGAAGCCTGTCCATGTTGTTACAACATGACCGGATATGAGGGAGCCGATGAAGGTAAAAGAAGATAAAGATGATCCAGAATCAATTAAGATAGGTTACTTTGACGGAAAGTCTCCAGACTATAAATATGTATCCCTGAGTTAGGTTAAAACACACAACTCTGTCAAACAACTCTTCGGTGCATTGATACTCGGAGTTGGGATGCATCGTTCTGATCTCCAGCGAAGAGGTGAGTCCCACCACCCCCTACGATCATATTGACTAGGTTAGTATCCTCACGGCTGCATCAATTTGATCTCTCGAGGCATCGACTAAAATAGTACGATTGTCGGTTTATCTCAGTGTATTAGCTAGGTTTAAGGCTGCATCAGTTTGATCTCTTAGATTGATGTGATTTAGGTGTGGTAGTCTGAGGCTTCATCAGTTAGGTCTGACATCTCTATCTATTGTATCTTTTTCATGTTGTATACCGTTCATCTAAATAAAGTGTGTCTGATACTTTGAAATATTGTTATGTTCATCATGACTATCTATTGTCTTGGTAAAGTCCAATCTTGTTATTCTGATGATTTTGATGATACAGACATGCTATATGGCATGTTTTATTTATTTCTATAGGAGTATAAGCCGATAGGTTATCTTCAATTCAATGTCATATTCTCTCTGCAATCGGGGAATGCTCATCGGCCCATATGCATAAATTGCCTATCTCACCGGTCGATGGCACATTCGTCCCAATTCCTCTGCCTTGGTCATCGGCCTTGTGGCGATTGGCGTTATTCGCTCACAATTGTTTTATCCTCACCACATTCATTGGCTTGACAACCGATCGACTTTGCTACTAATGATATTTTCTCTATTTCCTTATCAGTTGCAGGGTCAAACTGATTGGCACGCCTTGAATCCTTTTTCTAAGATTGTAGGACCTGCACTGGAGTTATGCAGATCTCTCAGGCCACGCGTGTGTCAAAGTGTGACAAAAAAAGACACCAACACATAGCTTCCTCATTCCCCAACAGTGGTATCAGAGCCTACATACGTAGTGTTCGATCTAGATCCCTTATGTATGGTGATACATGGTGGAAAAATAGTTTAGATCTATTTTCTGTCCGCAGAAAATCGGAAGTTTCTATGCCTTTTCAGAAGTTCTGATGTTTGTCAGATCGAAAATTCCGATGCCGGATCGAATGTTCCGATATTGAATATGATTCAATATAGATAGAAATTTCGCTATTAGGAGTTTCGATATGGATCAAAAGTTCCGATATTTGATCGGAAGTTCCAATGTTGTTTTTTAATCGATACAGAGAGCAATATTGCAGTCGGAAGTTCTGATTTGGAATCGAAAGTTCCAATCCAGTTCAGTCACTTGTAGATTCTTCGTCTAACTTTTTTTAGAGAAAGATGTGACTGGCATGGCCTTGATAAATGTGATGTATGAGATGCATGCAATGAATGTACATTTAAATATGGCCTGCATGTCATTAATATTTACATCCAAGGTTGATGTACATTTGCGACCTGCGTGTCAAGAATTGGTGCTTCGGCTCATGTAACTAGTATAGGTGCTATAGTGATAGACTAGTATAGTTCCTGGAGGCCAGAAGCATACACTCAATGATGGGAGCCATGGGGATGGAGATCGCCATGTGAAGAGGGCTATGTTATGTCACAATTAATATGATTACCTATGATGCTTTCTTAAGTTTCTGTTATACTATTCTTGCATTTTCGTGTGCGCTAAGGATGTAACCTTGCTAGAATAGTTTTCCCTCAAAAAATAAGTATTGATGCTCTTTCCAATAGCTGCACCCACTAGGGATCTCGATCATCGATAGTGGGTATGCCAAAGGAGGGTGCTATCTTTTATCTTGACCAATTGGGGTGGAAGTCGGACTTCCGCACACATAGTATTGGTTTGCTTAACGAGGCTGTCAAAACGGTTTTGGGCCTTGGGGCATAGAGTTGGCGTAGAGCATTGGATGCTTCTCCAATGATAAGAGTCACATATTATGTGATTAGCAAAGCATTGCTTACCTATGTGAGAAACCAAGGGTTGGTTTCAGAGTCTGTGATGAGTGATTGACATGTTTTACCTTCTGGATTCGAAGTGGTCCCTCCAAAAGGGTTGGGAGATTGTTTCATCGAAGGGTTCGGTGGTTTCAGTTGCTACGGATGTCACAATGGAGTGTGACTATTGGAGGGGTCCAACAATACACGATGACTTGGTCGTACCGAAGGGTTCAGTACTTTGGGCGGTACATCGGAGTGTGTACCGAAGGTTGCTTACCCGGAGAGGTCTCCGGGGTACTAGATATGCTTGTCTGCTTGTCTTTTGTGCACATGTGACTTCGGAGGCAAAGGACGATTCGCGGCGAGTGAACCTGAGTCAAGCGGGAGGCTTGATGCCAGGCAAGCGGGGAGCTCGGTCACGAAGGCTGCGTGGGGTCGAGGTCAGTCCTTGGGTCAAGGTGCGCTAGGCGAAGGCAGAGAGTGCGGAGCGTGGCTTCGGCTAAAGATACCCCGAGACGAAGTCCTCGGAGGCGAGACACTTCAAAGGGTCCTCCAAATGGAGTGACTTCAGAGTATGGTGGACAAAGTCCTCAACAATGAGGCAAGGCATTCGAAGTGTGCTCTGGATGGAGGCACTCAAAGGTTCACCCGACGGAGGTCTCAAAAGTCAAGGTGCATCGAAGTCATGGTCCGGGTGAGGTTCGTCGAGGAGTGTGCTCGAGGAGAGACACTGCGACGAAGTGCTCATGGAATGCTTCATGCGGAGGCCTTGGATGAAGGAGGGACTTCGAAGGGTGGTACTCCGAAGGTGGGGCTTCGGAGTGTGGCTAACTTAAGGTACTTTGGCCATGCATGGCTTCGGTACACGGACTGATGGAGTTTGAGCTGGGAGTAGTTGCAGAGCCATGGTGGTCCACTCCGGAGGTGATGGTGCGAAGACTCAAGGGCTTGGATGGCTTCGGCTCAAAACCATCACTGTATTGAAGGCTGACTTAGGTGAAGCGAAGGCCGTCAGGCTCAAGGCTTTTCGCCAAAGCTACCGCACCCTTCACTTGCGAAGGGGGGCTTTAGAAGACTCCAAAACTGCAAAGGTTGATCGTATCTGCTCTGCAAAACTTATGTTGTCTCCTCTATGAAGCTGACAAAAGAAGCCTCCAAATAAAGTAGACTACCATATGTACCCCCTGTTCTGCTGAGACAAAAACAATGTAAACCCTAGTGGTACAATAGTCAATTCATAGGGCTGAATAGTGCCTATAAATAGTGAAGGATGGCTAGGCCTGAGTAACACTTTGAGCAGCCATTTTTAGAACTCCTGTGCTAGCCGCCACACACTCATGTATTCAAACCTGTGAGTTTATTTTCTGTTCTCTGTTCTTGCAATGAAGCTTTGATATTGTTCTTCTTTCACTACTTGAACTTGTATTCTGTGTTACATTGCATGCTTTGATTCCTTTGTGCACCATTTCTTTCTGAGTTAAGTTTGTGCACTGGTTCTCTTCTGGAGAAGTGTGTGAGAGGTGTGTGTGTGCGAAGTGTGTAACTTTCAGTGTGTTTGCTCTGTGTAAACTGAGATAACCCCTCACCATTTACTAGCGAAGCACTAAGTAGTCCGTAGTCGAGGGTTGTTTTTCTTCCCTTAGCAAAACCTATTTGGTGTGCATTTATACCTTCGAAATACAAAGCCTAGTACCAGTTACTAGTGCGGAGTATCTGGTCGAAAACTACAGAGAGAAATATCCACCTATGAAGGGTGAAGTGCGAAGTCTGCTCAAAGGCACCTAGTGTGCGGAGTCTGCACTGACTTAGCAGGGTTGAGTTTTTGGTTTTGTGGGTGGAGCGAAGTCTTATTGACTTCAAACTTTTGCTTCTCACGAAGCCTGATTTCGGAGCATTGAAATACCTCCGAACCAGACCTCTGAAAGGTGTGGTCGAAGCCTGTTCCGCAGAAGATAGAATTAAAACAGAATGCTATTTTTAGTCTGAAATTTTAAAAGCTCCCATTCACCCCCCCCCCCTCTAGTCGTCGTTTCTGGTCCAGCAATTGGTATCAGAGCAGGTTAAGATCACCATTTTACCTTAACCAATTTTGTGATCTGTTGGTGACATGGACAGAGTTAGTAAAATACCTCTGTTCGATGGGACTGATTTTGCATACTGGAAGGTGCGCATGGAGGCTTACTTGCTAAGCCAAGGAAATGTAATTTGGGATATTGTGGACTCACAATACTCCATCCCTGAAACCTGCACCTCTCAAACAGAAAAAGATTAGTATAATTCTAACTCCAAAGCTAGAAACATATTGTTCATTGGTTTGAGTCGGAGTAAGTTTGATAGGGTTCAACACCTAAGGACAACAAGGGAGATTTAGACTACACTCACTATTTTTGATGAGGGCTCTACACAGATTAAGGCTAGGTTCCAAAGCACGTACAATCAATAGTATCAGTTGTTTGTGCAGGCGCCTAGTGAATCTATAGATGCCATGTTTTCTCACTTTGATACAATAGTGAGTAACTTGCAGTCCAATGGGAAGCTTGTTTACAATGATCATGACAGGGCTATCAAGCTTCTCTATGCTCTTGATCGTAGCATATGGGAAGTGAAGATATCCAGCATTGAGGAGTCCGTGGGTTATGACACATTGACCTGTGATGAGCTCTTCAACAAGCTAAAGTCCACAGATATTGCCAAGGCATCTCTTGCAGTGCACAGTAACTCCTTACCACAGCCATTGGCACTAGTTTCTTGCACTAGCCGTGGCACCACTATAGAACCAAGCTCATTTGGCACTTGTGTTCTAGTAGGTGGTTTTGCTTTGTCCTCCCTGGTCTCCGTCACTAAGGAGCAGGTGGATACTCTAGATGATGAAGAGCTTGCTCTCATTGCCAGAAGGTTCACCCATTTTCACCATGAGAGACGAGATCAGAGGAGAAGTGGTTTTAGTGGATGTTTTGAGTGTGGCGACACCTCTCATATCAAGGCCAACTATCCTAAGCTCAAGAGGAGAGATGAGAGTGAGCGCCCCAAATACCAAAAAAAAGGAGAGGAAACCCTTTGTGAAGGGCAAGCACGACAAGGTGGCTAAAAGGGTAGCCAAAGCCGCTTCCAGAACATTTTTTGCTGCTCTCAACAACATCGACACTTCCTCAACTGAGGAGTCGAGCTCTGATGAGGAGGAGGAGTCCCCAAGGAAGGAGGAGAAGAAGGACAAGAAGGGACGAGATTTCATTGGCCTCTACTTCATGGCCGACAGCGATCATAGCGGCGATGAGCTTGACTCATCTGAGGTACCTCTATCCTATGACCAGCTGATGAGGACATCACTAGCTCGGATATAACCATGCTTATACTTTACAATAAACAACCCAAGGTTCATTCATTCTATATTAGATTTACATTTTATATATTTGAGCTAAGGATGCTACACCATGAGCTAGCTTTGTTTTCAATTATAGAAATTCTTTCATGGATTAAGCGACACGTTAAGAGCACATCAAGAGCATGGAACATCATGGAAGTTGATTGGGGACCAAGTCAAGGCCATCCAATCCCCCCATCAAGTTTGGGACATTACTTTTGTTCCAAGAGAAAATAGAAATAAAGTTCTACACGATTGAGAAGATGACTCGGATTCGGACCGCAGGGACAGCACCGAATTCAAATGTGCATAACGTTTAAATGGAAACTCCGATTTGGATGATCTTGGAATTTTTGGAAAGCTTGATATGTCCTCTTTCCAACGGATCCAGCTACATATCTAGATTCCATCGGAGGAGATCACAATCACTAAATCAATGCGTGTTCCTTTATTAGGCCGAACCAATTAAGCATGGAATTTCCATTTTTAATCAATCTGTTTTGGAAATAATTAGTCATTTCCATATGTAATAAGTTTTCCAAACATTGGGAATGTCTCTAGGGCTATAAATACCCCTAGAGACTTCAGTTGTAATTCGGGTTTTGATTAGATAAAAGTTTAGCCAATGCTACTTGTCCGTGTAAACCCGTGATCGGTTAGATCGCCGGTTTCACGTTTCAGAACCCCAACTACCCTTTGTGCGTCTTTCATATCCAGCAATTCTAGTTCCTCCTTTATCTTGTTCTTGCTCGTTCTTCGATTGCTTGCAGGAACAAGGTTGATCACCGATAAGATCAACAACCCTTGGAGTTGGTGTATCGATCGCTAAGGCGCAACACGAACGTCTCGTACGGTTGTAGTCGGGTCGTCAACGTCGTCTCCCACCAATCGAACTTATCATCTTCTCTCTATCAACTCACCGAAAGATCGGGCCACCCATCAAGTCCTCCATCAAGTGGTATCAGAGCTTTCGTTGCTTGGTGAGTTTTTATTTCATTTTTTTCCTACAGTCCAGAAAAAGCCACACAAAAAAAATTACCCGAGATCCAAGCCTCTTTGAGCCTATTACTAGTTCTGCTTAGTATCAGCTTTTTGAGTTTTTGGTTGCATCGTCGTGTGAAGTTGCTGGTCTTAGCGTTTAGTTCGTTTAGAGTTTCGAGTTCTTGTCACGTTTTTATCACCATGTTTTGGTCTGTTTAGTCGGTTTGGTATTCTGGAATTCGGGTGGAATTCGGGCAGGCTGTGCAAGTGTTACTAAAACTATCATTATATCGCACATGCAAACTCGGATTGGAGAGTTTTAATACTTTTTGGAAAGCTTACAACTAGATCTGTGTTTTCCCTTTTAGAGTCATCTTCATATTCGGTCGTTTGCGTTCTGTTTTGGGACGTACAAGGTTCGGGAGTTCTATGCTAAGAGTCACCTTGTCATTTGTTGTTCTTTAAAAAAAGAGAGAAAAAAAGAAAAAAAGGCAGAAAGGTGCTCAAAAAAAAAGAAAAAAAAAGCTGCACCAAAAAAAGAGAACAGAAAAAAAGTGAAGAAAGAAAACTTGTGACAAAAGAGGAGGAAAGCTAGTTCTACCTTTTGCGGTTTGGTGGTATCGTTTGTGTCTAGGCTCGCGTCTCTAGTACGTTCAAGCCTAGGATCAGCACAATACCGACGTTGAACAATTACTCAATTTGCTTATGCTAATGTGGTTCTAGTTTTCCTTGCTACATATTTCAGCCTACCTAGAGCTCCACAGATTTGACTACAGTTTGTACAACCAAGTGTTTGCCAAGGCATCGATACATCTAATTCCGTGGTGCTTGTGGTTAAGTCGGTGTACAACACCTTCATGCTTGCATTGGTAAGAACTTGTAAGAGCTTGATATAGGATTGAGCGAGTGTGACTTTGTGCCTTCACAATCCCGTAGTTAATAGGAGCGTACATATTATTTGTATGTTTCTTGTCTACTACTAATCATGGCAGGGATACACAAGGATATAGGATATAGTGAAGCTCAATATCGACATATTCATCGACACCTATGGGATCAACACGATAAATATGAGGTATGTGATGAAATTTTAGCTAGGTTCAAATGTACATTACCTTATTTTGAAGGAAATTATGATCCTCATGCATATATTCAATGGGAGCTAGCTGTAGATATTGAATTTGAAAAGTATAACATGTCTGAAAGAGAAAAGGTTATGGTTGCCTCTAAAGTGTTAGTTAAAGATGCTGCATATCATTGGAAACATCTTTGTAGACATAATAAAATACCTCAATCTTGGAAAGAATTAAAACAATATTTGAGAGATGCTTTTGTTCCTCCATATTATGCCGAAATTCTATTAAAGAAACTGCAATGTTTAAAACAAGATAGCAAAAGTGTTTCCTCATACTATCATGATATGCATGCTTGTTTATTACGTTGTGCTATAGATGAATGCGAAGAAGCTACAGAACAAAGGTTTTTACGTGGGCTTAACAAAGAAATCCAAGAAATGCTTCTTCATGAAACATATAATTCTCTTTCTCAATTGTTTGAACTTGCATGTCAAGCTGAATTTCAGATTACTATTGATTTAGAGGAGACACCAATCAGTTTGCCCTCTAGTTCTACTGACTTTGAACAGGAAAAAGAGATCAAGTATGCACTTACATCATCAGAGAAGGTTTTGCAAGGTAATATATGTGCTGAAATTAATCAACATGAGTGTGCTCCTCGTCAAACACAATCATCCAATGTTCATGCTATTATAGAGCAACAATTAGTGGAATCTTTTGCTGAAATTTCTTTGTTAACAGATGATTTGCTTGAAACTCCTCATGACAAAGAAGAGTTGTGTGTTAATGCTTCACTTATATACATGCCACAACTAGTGGAAGAACGTGTTGTTTCTAATGTTAATTCCTCAAGCGTTGATTTTAAACATGTTTTCCACATTACTAATGAGAATGAAGAAATTAAATTGTTATCGTCTTTAAATACTTGGGGTTATATTGAACTTGATGATCTTTGTGAACTTAGTACTTTAAATGAGAAATTACTCACTAGACCTGATTTGCCATGTCCCGATCAAATGAGTTTTCACGTAATTGGAAAATACAATGATCAAGGAGTATACTTTGTGCATAGAGTTTACATATGTTCAGATTTGAAACATCATGTAGATTCTGAAAATAATAATCTCGACCAAGGTGCTTTAACTAATCCTATTATCTCGAGAGTCTCTTGTTTTGATTTAAATAAACAGGTTTGTTTTCAAGAAGGAGAGCCTTGTGGGCTGCTTAGCAATGCCACAATTCCTGCTCCAATATATAAAAGTACATATTCGATGTCATTTCTTCAAGCAAAGGATTTGGTGAGTTGGTTTTTTTCGATTCACCGCATGTTTAGAGAACAAGAGATACTGCACAATAATGATTCTTTTACTAGGAGTTGCATTGATGATGAACACAAGAACAAACCGAGGACGGTTTGCAGCCAAGAAGGAGAGAATGATGAGGACATCACTAGCTCGGATATAACCATGCTTATACTTTACAATAAACAACCCAAGGTTCATTCATTCTATATTAGATTTACATTTTATATATTTGAGCTAAGGATGCTACACCATGAGCTAGCTTTGTTTTCAATTACAGAAATTCTTTCATGGATTAAGCGACACGTTAAGAGCACATCAAGAGCATGGAACATCATTGAAGTTGATTGGGGACCAAGTCAAGGCCATCCAATCCCCCCATCAAGTTTGGGACATTACTTTTGTTCCAAGAGAAAATAGAAATAAAGTTCTACACGATTGAGAAGATGACTCGGATTCGGACCACAGGGACAGCACCGAATTCAAATGTGCATAACATTTAAATGGAAACTCCGATTTGGATGATCTTGGACTTTTTGGAAAGCTTGATACGTCCTCTTTCCAACGGATCCAGCTACATATCCAGATTCCATTGGAGGAGATCACAATCACTAAATCAATGCGTGTTCCTTTTTTGGGCCGAACCAATTAAGCATGGAATTTCCATTTTTAATCAATCTGTTTTGGAAATAATTAGTCATTTCCATACGTAATAAGTTTTCCAAACATTGGGAACGTCTCTAGGGCTATAAATACCCCTAGAGACTTCAGTTGTAATTCGGGTTTTGATTAGATAAAAGTTTAGCCAATGCTACTTGTCCGTGTAAACCCGTGATCGGTTAGATCGCCGGTTTCACGTTTCAGAACCCCAACTACCCTTTGTGCGTCTTTCATATCCAGCAATTCTAGTTGCTCCTTTATCTTGTTCTTGCTCATTCTTCGATTGCTTGCAGGAACAAGGTTGATCACCGATAAGATCAACAACCCTTGGAGTTGGTGTATCGATCGCTAAGGCGCAACACGAACGTCTCGTACGGTTGTAGTCGGGTCGTCAACGTCGTCTCCCACCAATCGAACTTATCATCTTCTCTCTATCAACTCACCGAAAGATCGGGCCACCCATCAAGTCCTCCATCACCAGCTTTCAATTAAGATAGATGAACTGAATAAAGTAGTTCTTGGTCAGTATAGATTACTTGTGGAAGCCGCTAGAGATAGAAAAGACCTTAGACTTAGGCTAGAATCTGTGTCTACTGATTATGCCATGCTTAAGTCTAGGGTTAATGATGCTGAATGTGAATCTTGCACTGTTGTCATGGGTGAGCTTGCTCAGTTGCACTCTGTGTGTGCTCAAACTCTTTCTGAGCTTGAGACTGCACAGAAACAGCTTTTGATGGTTGATTCTAGTCCTCATGATATAAATGAATGCATGAACTTTTCATTATTATGTGAGAGCATTGATTTACGTGATAAACACATTCAGGATTTAGAGGCTAGATTGGAGAGGGCCGGTAGTTCTAAGGATGTGCAACCTGTGTGTGACACTTGCATAACCCTTAAAGACCAGCTAGGCACTATTAGAGAGCAAGCTGAACACCTCATGATTGAAAATGAATACATTCCGTCTGTGGTTAACAAATGCAATGAGGGAAAGGGTAGTGTTGATAGCAAAAAATGGTATTAATGGCTGAGACTGTCAAAATATCAATTTTGGTGATTTGGGCCAAAATCACACGTGCCCGGGGTCAGGCTGAAGCCCTATAGGGCCGAAGGTCCATTGGGCTTAGAGCCCCCCAACACAAATCAACACAAAGCCCTAGCTTTTATCGCATTTATTTACCTTTACTTTTCTGTACCTCTTCGTGGGTTTGCCTGGAAGCCCTCCGCCGGCCACTTCAAAACAGTGGTAACCCTTGTTACTTCGCTTATGAAGTATCCGTTAATCTACGTAATAGATTGCTATCGCCTTGTTACTTCGCCTGTGAAGTATTCGCTAATCTGCGTAACAGATTGCTACCTTCGCTACTAGTGTAACACTTAGCAGAATTCGATCCTCAGGCCGAATTGGTACTTCGAACTCTCTTTGTTGCAGGTTCCCACATTCGGAGCTACTTCGTCGGAGGTGTCCGAAGCTGAGAGATCGGTTTCGGAGGTCACCAGGACACCCTTCGGTGAGACTGCAGGCTTCGACGACAGGCTCCGCCAGCACACTTTGTCACAACAGGCTTCACCACGATCGTACTCCACATTGGATGAAGTTACGCCCGCGTGCGGCCCTCACGTCATTACTCTGTAATTTGCCATATTGGAAACCTCACGCCGAACCCCGCTGTTCGGAGGTGATCATCACGTCCAGATCCGTTCGGAGTTCATCTTCGGCCGGATCAGTCCGAACGCCGAAGGCACCATTCGGTGAGATACTTCACACCAGACGCCGAAGGTATACTTCGGTGACCCCTTCGCACCAGACTTCGAAGCAGACAGGCTCTGACTGGTTTGCTGATTTTATTATGTCTAATATATCTTTTTTGGCTAATTGGATTATTTTGTGTGATATGATTGCCTGGCGACTCCACCCCCTTATCACGATTAAGGGTAGTCGGAACATGACGTCAGTGCTGCGTCACGCTTAGGCCTGTCCTTAAGTATCCGCACACTTTTGGATCGTCAAACTGACCCAAGTGCGGGGGCACGTTTTCGTGTCAACACACTTTTTGGTGACTCCACTGGAGAAAGCTACGCCAACATGACAAGTACATCTACATCGGCCACCGGTACATCTACATCGACTATTATGCCTACACCGCCGATGGACGCAATAGGAGGCGCGGATATCGACAACCATAACATCTTGACACCTACACTTGAAGATATCCCCGTAGAAGACTGAGCAGAGATCGAGGCAACGTTAAAGTCACTCCAAGACATGATGCTTGGGGGCTACGTGAAGACACGCGCAGGCTTCACCAAGCGTGACATCATCACCCCCGACCTCGCTCAGGTCCAGGTAACACCTGTATCGCCTCGTTTATCTTCTTTAGAGATTGAGCAAAAAATAGCCGCATCAGTAGATCAAGTCGTTAGTGCTTCGCTAGCCAACCGTTTAGACTCGACAGTCAGCTCCCAAGTAGAGGCAACTCTTAGGAGGTTCGGCTTTACTGAGGCCGTACCCCCAGTTCCTATTGCTAGTGCACCTCCGGCAAACCACGTGTACGACAGAACTAACGACAGCACTGGGACAACCATGTCTCCGGCCTCAACACTTATGGTCGATACTAATCATTACACTTACGGTCAAACCAGCACTGCGTACCATGCACCACCCACCTGCGTTGGTACCCGCGCTGCCCGCACCGCATGCGCAGGCACCCGGACATGAGCACGTCATGCAGATAGCACACAGGGAGGAGGCCCATGGTCGACACGCCAATATCCCACCACGTGTCGCGCCCCCGCATGAGAGGCGCGCGCAGGCAACATGCCAAGATTACATAGAGGAGCGGGTCTGCGCACTATTTAGGGAGTGTGCCGGCTTCGTGCCCAAGGGACGGGTTAGAGTTTACCGTAAGCCATACCCCGACCATCTTGATACAATACCCTACCCCCGTGGCTATAGAATCCCTGAATTCACTAAGTTCGATGGCGAGGGTAGCAAGACTACACTAGAGCACATTAGTCAATTTTTGGCACAACGTGGAGAAGTTAGTGGGGTAGATGCCCTAAAAGTTAGGCTATTTTCTCTCTTGCTATCCTGCACCGCTTTCACTTGGTTTTCGGCGCTCCCGCCGAACTCCATTCAGACGTGGGATGATTTAGAGAGGAAACTCCATGATTACTTCTACACGCGTGAGACAGAACTTAGGATTTCACATTTGACATCGGTTAATCAGAAATCTAATGAGAATGCCTCTGAATACATTAAGCGTTTTAGGGATACTAGAAACCGATGTTTTAGCCTTAATATTTCGGAAAGGGACTTGGCGGAACTATCTTTTAATGGGTTGTGTTCTGAGATTAAAGAGAGGTTAGATAACCAAAACTTTTTAGAAGTCAGCCAAGTTTTACAGCAGGCTCTGGTCCAGGAAGGCCGAACCAAAGATAAAAAGTTTATTAAGTCGTTTAACAAACCTACGGCCAAAATCAACATCATGGAACGCTCTGATGAGGAGGAGTCAGAGGAGGAGGATTCAGCCGACATGTACGTGGCTGAATGGGTTTGGAACGCTAAGAATAGACCTGTCACTTGCTCAGAGTTATGGCCATCTCCAACAAAGAATCGACCTAGTGAGGTCAAGTACTCATTTGATATAACTAAGTGTGATAAAATATTTGATTTTCTCCTAAGAAGTCAGCTTCTCAGGTTACCTAAGGGTCAAGTCATTCCACCCGCCGATGAGTTAAAGAAGCATCCGTACTATAAGTGGCATGATTCACATTCACATAATACTAACGACTGCAATGTTTTTCGATGGCAAATCCAATCGGCCATAGAAGAAGGACGATTGAAGATAGACCATAATCCAAAGATGAAGCTAGATAAAGATCCTTTTCCCGTTGTTGATAGCAAAAAATAGCATTAATGGCTAGATTATCAAAATATCAATTTTTGGTGATTTGGGCCAAAAATACACATGTCCAGGGTCTGTCCGAAGCCCTACAGGGCCGAAGCCCGTCAGGCTATGGGCTCCAAAAGCCTCCAGCCAGCCCATGGGCTTCGGCCAGGAAGCCTTTGGAGGCCCACGCTGCCGAAGCTCCGGAAGCCTTCGGAGGCCCACGCTGTCGAAGCTTCGGAAGCCCACGCTGTCGAAGCTTCGGCCCAATAGCACGCCTCAATGGGCCTAGCCGAAGCCCACGTCGTCGAAGCTTTGGCCCGAGTAGCAAGCCTCAATGGGCCTGGCTGAAGCCCACGCTACCGAAGCTTTGGCCCGAGGAGCAAGCCTCGACGGGCCTGGCCGAAGCCCATGCTACCGAAGCATCGGCCCGAGGAGCAGGCCTCGGAGGGCCTGGCCGAAGCCCACCTTGGCAGAGATAGAGTTGGACCCGTTTCCACCACAATCTTTATCTCTATTTGGCCAGATTAATAGTATATTAGATTAGAGTTAACCCTATATAAATAGAGAGGCCTGGCCGGCGTGGAGAGCCCCCCAACTCAAACCAAACCAAAGCCATGCTTTGATCGTACCTTTACTTTTACCTTTACTTTTCTGTACCTCTTCGTGGGTTTGCCTGGAAGCCCTCCGTCCGCCACTACGGAATAGTGGTAAGCCTTGGTACTTCTCCCATGAAGTCCCCGTTAATCTACGTAACAGATTGCTATCACCTTATTACTTCGCCTGTGAAGTATCCGCTAATCTGCGTAATAGATTGCTACCTTCGCCACCCGTGCAACACCTCGCAAGATTCGGTCCTAAGGCCGAATTGGTACTTCGCATCATCCCTGTTGCAGGTTCGCACGTTCGAAGCCCCTTCGCCGGAGGTGTTCGGAGCTGAGAGATCGGTTCTGGAGGTCCCAGGGACACCCTTCGATAGGATCGCAGGCTTTGACAATAGGCTCCACCGGCATACTTCGTCGTGACAGGCTTCGCCACGACTACGCTCCGCACCAGACGAAGTTGTACCCGCGTGTGGCCTTCGCGTCACTACCCTGTAATTCACTGCATCGGAGATCGCACGCCGAACCTCGCTGTTCGGAGGTGACCACCGTGTTCAGATCCGTTCGAAGTCTATCTTCGGCAGGATCAGTCCGAACGCCGAATCACCCTTCGGCGGAGCACTTCGCACCAGACACCGAAGGTACCCTTCGGCGCACCCTTCGCATCAGACTTCGAACCAGGAGGGCTCCGACTGGTTTGCTGATTTTAACCCGTTTAATCTATTTCTTTTGGCTAATTGGATTATTTCTTGTAATCTGGTTGCCTGGCGACTCCACCCCCTTATCACTATTAAGGGTAGTCGGAACGCGACTTCGGTGCTACCTCACTCGTAGGCCCGTCCCTAAGTATCCGTGCACTTTTGGATCACCGGACTGACCCAAGTGCGAGGGCACGTTTCCGTGTCAACACACTTTTTGGCGACTCCGCTGGGGAAGAGCTACGCCAACACAATGAGTACGTCTACATCGGCCGTCGGAACATCTGCTTCGACTACTACGTCTACACCACCGATGGACACAATAGGAGGCGCACTGAGGCCGCACCCCCGGTTCCTATATCTAGTGCACCTCCGACAAACATGTCTTCGGCCTCATCACTTATGGCCGAGACCAATCATTATGCCTATGGTCAAACTAATATTGCATACCACACAACGCCCGCGCTAATACTCGCGCTACCCGCACCACACACGCAGGCACCCGGACACGAGCATGTTCTACAAATAGCGTGTAGGGAAGAAGCACATGGCTGACACGCCGATATCCCACCGCGTGTCGCGCCCCCACATGAGAGACGCATGCAACCAACCTACCAAGGTGATTTAGATGAGCGGATCCGCGCACTATTTAGGGAGTGTGCTGGCTTCGTGCCCAAGGGACGGGTTAGGGTTTACCGAAAACCATACCCCGATCATCTTGATACAGTACCCTACCCCCGCAGCTATAGGATCCCTGAGTTCACTAAATTTGATGGCGAGGGTAGCAGGACCACACTAGAACATGTTAGTCAATTTTTGGCGCAGTGTGGAGAAGTTAGCGGGATAGATGCCCTAAAGGTTAGACTATTTTCTCTTTTGCTATCCGGCACAACTTTCACTTGGTTTTCGGCGCTCCCGCCGAATTCCATCCACACGTGGGACGATTTAGAGCGGAAATTCCATGATTATTTCTACACAGGTGAAACAGAACTTAGGCTTTCACATTTGACATCGGTTAAACAAAAATCTAGTGAGAGCGCCTCTGAGTATATCAAGCGTTTCAGAGATACCAGAAACTGATGTTTTAGTCTTAATATTTCAGAAAGGGACTTGGCGGAATTAGATTTTAATGGGTTGCGTTCCGAACTTAATGAAAGGTTAGATAACCAAAACTTTTTAGAAGTTAGCCAAGTTCTACAGCAGGCTCTGGTCCAAGAAGGCCGAGCCAAAGATAAGAAATTTATTAAGATGTTTAGCAAGCCTAGGGCCGAAATCCACATCATGGAACGCTCTGATGAAGAGGAGTCAGAGGAGGAGGATTCGGCCGACATGTACGCGGCTGAATGGGTTACAAACGCTAAAAACAAACTCGTCACTTGCTCTGAACTACGACCATCCCCCATAAAGAATAGACTTAATGAGGTCAAGTACTTGTTCAACGTGACTAAATGTGATAAAATATTTGATTTCCTCTTAAAGAGTCAGCTTCTCAGGTTACCTAAGGGTCAAGTTATCCCACCTGCCGACGAGTTAAAGAAGCATCCATACTGTAAGTGGCATGATTCACATTCTCATAATACTAATGATTGCAATGTTTTCGATGGCAAATACAATTGGCCAGAGAAGAAGGAAGATTGAAGATAGACCATGATCCAAAAATGAAGCTGGATAAAGATCCTTTTCCAGTCAACACCGTTGACCTCGGCGAGAAGAAGGTGTTGATTCGGCCAGAACAGGTCGAGTTCGCTAAAGGAAAAGATGTGATTGTTGCAGAACTGCGTACTCGCACACTCGTACCAAAGAACCCCGAGGTATGAGTGTGGAAGCAGAACATCAATACCCCTTCGGCTAAGGCTCGCAAGAGGCCGAAAGTAATATATAACATGTTGTTGAACAAACATCAAAAGAGGGCCAAAGAAGCAGGCCCACGTGCTCAGCTAAAGCAGCCGAAGGGGCCAAGACCTTCGAAGGGTGCCTTCGGACCGAAGGTTGCGAACCCTCCGCATGTAGGCTTTGGGTCGAGGTATCCTGGTGCTCCGCACGGTGGTTCTGAGCCACAATGGCCGAACCCCCCATGCAACAACTTCGAACCCCAATGGTCGGGTTCTCCGCACGACAACTTCGAACCCCAGTGGTTGGGGCCCCCATGCGACAGCTTCGGCCCCTAATGACCGAACCCCGCACCATGGTGGACTTCTCCGATGGGAGGCTTCGGCCCGCACTGGCCGAACATACCTCTAGCCTGGCGGGATCCTTCGCTGGTGTGGTCGGAGACACCTTCGACTTGGCCGAACCCCCCTCCGGGTGACGGGTTCAGCTCGCAATGGCCAAGGCCACTAGAACCGCCAATGCCTCCACCGTATGACTAGGCGGGGACACCGTGGGCCCCGTACGTGTCCGGGTCAGGGTACCCTCCGCAGACTAACCCTATGCCTTGTTTTCCTTCGGAGTATTATGGATGGCAGGGGCAAACAGATGCAGTGGAGGGGGGCATCGTCCACAGACTATCTATGGTACCTCCGAATCGGACCCTGCAGAGCGAAGCTGAAGGGTGCGAGCATGCGGAGGCCGAAGTCAGGGAGTCTGAAGCCATAACTATCAGAGTTGGATCTCAGGAAGTCCCAATCCCGAAGACTTTGTCACCGAAGGCTAACGGAGGTAAGCCGCATGCTTCGGCCGGACTCCGCGCTGAAGCTTGGTTCGATCGGTCGGACGAGGCCGATCCATTCGACGGGGTTCATAGCGAAGCCCCCTTCGAACATAGGGCGCCCGAGGCCGAAGGGCACACTTTGGCCAGAATTAACAGCGGTCAAACAGTAGCTCCAGGCACCAAGCCGAAGCCATCTTGGGCTCCCCCGGGCATGTCTAAATCACAAAAGAGACGCCTACAAAAGCTGCGGGCATAAGAGATGCGCGAGAAGGTAGCTGAGGCCGAGCGCATTGCTATCTTTGAAGAGATCCGCCCTCGGCCAGCCACAAAGTAGGTATGGAGAGAGAAGCTGGTTGAGGTAACCAACCCGGCTCCTAGTCCAAGTGACGACGAGGACGACTTGCTTGACGATGATTACTCACCCATCTCTGAGGGACCCACACCTCAGGCGATGGACATCAAAATCGTCACATTACCCGCTAAGTTTGCACCACCACGAGACGAGGCCGAGGTCGCTCATTTGAACCTCGGTCCATGCAACGCCATCTTCGAGAAGCCCGAGGACTCAGCCCGCCATCTTAAGCCCCTCTATGTTAGGGGTCACATCGATGGGAAGCCGATTTCCCGGATGCTCGTCGACGGTGGTGCCACTGTTAACCTAATGCCTTATTCATTGTTGAAGAAACATGGCAGGGATGAAGATGACCTGAAGAAGACTAACTTAATGCTCAACGGCTTCAACGACGAGAGCTCCGAGGCCAAGGGAGTGCTCTCTATGGAGTTGACGGTGGGCAACAAGGCTTTGCCAACAGCGTTCTTTGTCGTCGACGTACAAGGTAACTATAGCGTGTTACTCGGACGCGACTGGATCCATGCGAACTGTTGCATCCCCTCTACCCTACACCAGTTCTTGGTACAGTGGGACGGCGATGAGGTGGAGGTCATTCCCACGGATACTTCTGCCCAAGTAGCTTTGGCCGATGTGTCGGTTGACGCCGTCCATAACAAAGTAGAATGTCTATCAGGTAGAGATCTTTTGGATTATGACTTTGTTAGTGTATCCAGAGGATGGTTTGTACCAGTGTCTGTAAAGCCGGCTGGAGTAGCACGTCTATTTTTGTATTAGTAGTCATGTCTAGCAGGAATAATCTAGATTGGCTAAAGTCTTGCGTAGAGAAGTAGCGGTCTAATAAAGACGGTATTGCCGAGGCCATTGAGGACTTTAGCGAGGTAGAAAAATTAGGGCAAGGTTTTGCGTCGGCCGATCCCTTGGAGGAAGTTGATATAGGTAATTGTAGCATCCCAAGGCCGACTTTTGTAAACCAACATTTACAGCCCGATGTAAAGGCTGAAGTAATAAAGTTACTTCGGTCGTATGTCGATTGTTTTGCATGGGAGTATAGCGAAATGCCAGGGCTAAGCCGCGAGCTCGTGGAGCATCGGCTGCCCATCAAACCTGGGTTTAGGCCTTATAAACAGCCTCCCCGCCGCTTCAATTCGGCCGTCTATGACCGAGTTAAAGAGGAAGTGGAATGACTACTTAATGCTGAATTTATTAGGCCATGCAGGTACGTGGAATGGGTTGCTAACATTGTACCTGTAGAGAAGAAAGGGAGCGGCAAGATATGGGTATGCATCGATTTCAGGGATCTAAACAGAGCCACTCCAAAAGACGAATATCCAATGCCAATAGCCGACATGCTGATCAACGATGCTTCAGGACATAAGGTACTAAGTTTTCCTGATGGCAATGCCGGTTATAATCAAATCTTTATGGCCGAAGAGGACATCTATAAGACTGCCTTTCGATGCCCTGGTTTTGTTGGTTTATTCGAATGGGTCGTCATGACTTTTGGGTTGAAAAAGGCTGGCGCCACGTATCAGCACGCCATGAACTTGATCTTTCATGACTTGTTAGGAGTCATGTTATAAGTTTACATCGATGACGTTGTGGTCAAATCGGATGCTATGGGAAACCATTTAGCCGATTTGAAGGTTCCTTTTGATAGGATGCGGCAGTATGGGTTGAAAATGAACCCACTCAAGTGTGCTTTTGGCGTGTCGGCAGGTAAGTTCTTAGGTTTCATGATTCATGAGAGAGGTATAGAGATTGATCCTAAGAGACTTGAGAAGATTAGAAACGTTGCAGCGCCGCATGCAAAAAGGATGTGCAAAAGTTGCTAGGCAAGTTGAACTATTTGCGTCGTTTCATATCCAACTTGTCCAGCAAGATTGATGCCTTTGTCCCCATACTCCGGCTAAAAAATGAAGCCGAGTTCGCTTGGGGGGCAAGCCAGCAAAGTGCTTTTGAGAAGATCAAGGAGTGCTTGTCATCACCACCCGTGGTGAGAGCACCCAAGGCCGGGATTCCGTTTCGGCTATACATTGCCGCTGAAGACAGCATGATTGGAGCCGAGCTAACCCAAGAGGTGGAGGGGAAGGAGTACATCATCACATTCTTGAGCCGCCGCCTGCTGGACGCTGAAACCAGGTACGCGTTTGTTGAGCGATTATGTTTATCACTTTATTACGCGTGCACCAAGTTACGACATTACCTTCTCCCCACCACATGTGTTGTCGTTTGCCAAACCAATGTTATAAAGCACATGTTACAGAAGCCGATTCTAAGTGGAAGAATCGGAAAATGGGCTTATGCGTTGATTGAGTACGATTTGGCCTACGAGCCCCTAAGAGCGATGAAAGGCCAAGTCGTAGCCAACTTTATAGTTGATCATCACATAGATGCTAGCTAGAGTGATGTTATTGCTCTAGTTGAGGTAGTGCCATGGGAAATCTATTTTGATGGTTCGGCTTGCAAGAATGGCCAAGGTATTGGAGTGGTTCTCATATCACCTAATGGTATGCGCTTTGAAACCTCGGCCCGACTAGAGTTTTCTTCCACTAATAATCAAGCCAAATACGAACCTTTGTTGCTAGGTGTAGAACTACTAGAGTCTGTAGGCGCTAAACACGTCCACGCGTATGGTGATTCATTATTAGTGGTACAACAAGTAGCCAAGAATGCTCAATTTTTTAATGGCTTGCTGAATAGCTACTTGGACAAGTGTCTAGACATAGTTGCTACTTTTGATGATTTCAAAATATCTCATGTGTCAAGAGAAGCCAATTCAATCGCCAATGATTTGGCTCAGCAAGCATCTGGCTACCAAGTCAAGAGAGGGAAATTTTCTGTATTGGAAAAGCCGATGTTTGGTCTCACTGCCGAAGCCAGCAACGCTGGACAGGCGCACCCTTCGGGTCGAAGCCCTCGGGTCGCCGAATGCCACCGCATGCCAGAGCCCCTGGATCGAAGTGCTCCGCCCATCGAGGGGTCCGGCATGCCGATGCCTATAGTCCGAAGTCTCTCGGATGGGGGACGCTCTCTAGAGTCTGAACCCTCCGAAGGGCTTCGGCCCAGCACACTCCGAGCGGCCACTTCGGCCGGGCTTCGGCAGGAGCTAGAATGGCTCGGGGGGGCAACCCGAAGTCAGTGTGTTACAAGTTCTTTCAGAAGGTGGACCAGCGAAGCCCTCTGAAATCTGTGAGGGCGATTGGAGAATCCCAATCATCCAGTATTTGAAAGACCCTAGCCGAAGGGTTGATCGGAAGGTTCGGCGACAAGCGTTCAAATTCGTGTTGGTAGACAACACATTGTATCGCTGAACCATTGACGGAGTGCAATTGAAGTGTTTAGACCATGAGCAGTCCCAGGTGGCTACAGGAGAAGTCCATGAGGGGCTTTGCGGCACTCATCAGTCGGCCCAAAAGATGAGTTGGATGCTCAAAAGAGCGGGTTTTTATTGGCCTACTATGACTGAAGATTGCTTCAAGTACTACATAGGGTGTGAGGCATGTCAGAAGTTTGGCAACATCTAGTTAGCTCCCGCCTCATTACTCAATCCTATTGTCAAGCCATGGCCGTTTCGAGGTTGGGGTTTAGACTTCATCGGCTAGATCTACCCTCCTTCCTCAAAAGGGCATCGGTTCGTGTTAATGGCGACAGATTACTTCACCAAATGGACCGAGGCCGTACCTCTCAAGAACATGACACATAATGAGGTACGCGATTTTATTTTAAAACACATCATACAAAGATTCTGCATCCCTCAAACTCTTACTATGGATCAAGGTAGTTCATTTGTTTCTAAAGAAGTAAGGGACTTCGCCGAATACTATGGAATTAAGTTGATAAACACTTCGCCTTACTATGCTTAGGCCAATGGTCAGGCCGAGTCTAGTAATAAAACCGTGATTAAGCTTATTAAGAAGAAAATTGAAGAGTTTCCTAAAAGGTGGCATGAAGTGCTTTTTGAGGCGTTATGGGCTTGTAGGATTGTAAAACACGGTGCCACCAAGGTCAGTCCATATGAGTTAGTATATGGACAAGAGGTCGTTCTGCCTGTAGAGGTAGATCTTGGCTCCTTAAGAGTGTTGAAGCAAGATGGCTTATCGGTCAATGAATATGAAGCTCTTCTGAAAGATAATCTGGAGGAAGTGACCGATAAGAGACTAAGAGCTTAGAAGCCATAGAGGTAGATAAGAAGAGAGTAGCTAGAGCCTACAATAAGAAGGTTAAACCAAAATCGTTTCAAATAGGAGACTTGGTATGGAAGACGATTTTGCCTTTAGGCACGAAAAGTCCCAAATTCGGCAAATGGTCACCTAGTTGGGAAGGTCCATTTAAGATAGTCGAAATCGCTCCCGGCAATGCATACATGTTGGAATCCCTACAGGGAGAGCGGTTTCGAAGGGCTTTGAATGGTAGGTACTTGAAAGGATATTTCCCAAGTGTGTGGAAAACGTCATAAAAATGTCGAAAAGCCAATATGAACAGTATCGTCTCAAGCTCGTTGTGCTTTTAGTTCACTAGTTCACTAAAAGGCAGGGGGGCATGTGTTGATAGCAAAAAATGGAATTAATGGCTAGATTATCAAAATATCAATTTTTGGTGATTTGGGCCGAAAATACACATGTCCAGGGTCTGTCCGAAGCCCTACAGGGTCGAAGCCCGTTAGGCTATGGGCTCCAAAAGCCTCCAGCCAGCCCATGGGCTTCAGCCAGGAAGCCTTCGGAGGCCCACACTGCCGAAGCCTTCGGAGGCCCACGCTGCTGGAGCTTCGGAAGCCCACGTTGTCGAAGCTTCGACCCAAGAGCAAGCCTCGACGGGCCTAGCCGAAGCCCACGCCGTCGAAGATTCGGCCCAAGGAGCAAGCCTCAATGGGCCTGGCTGAAGCCCACGCTACAGAAGCTTCGGCCTGAGGAGCAAGCCTCAACGGGCCTGGCCGAAGCCCACGCTACCGAAGCTTCGGCCCGAGGAGCAGGCCTCGGTGGGCCTGGCTGAAGCCCACCTCGGCAGAGATAGAGTTGGATGCGTTTCCACCTCAATCTTTATCTCTATCCGACCGGATTAATAGTAGATTAGATTAGAGTTAACCCTGTATAAATAGAGAGGCCTAGCTGGCGTGGAGAGCCCCCCAACTCAAACCAAACCAAAGCCATGCTTTGATCGTACCTTTACTTTTACCTTTACTTTTCTGTACCTCTTCGTGGGTTTGCCTGGAAGCCCTCCGTCCGCCACTACGGAACAGTGGTAAGCCTTGGTACTTCGCCCGTTAAGCCCCCGCTAATCTACGTAACAGATTGTTATCACCTTGTTACTTCGCCTGTAAAGTATCCGCTAATCTGCGTAATAGATTGCTACCTTCGCCACCCGTGCAACACCTCGCAAGATTCGGTCCTAAGGCCGAATTGTTACTTCGCATCATCCCTGTTGCAGGTTCGCACGTTCGGAGCCCCTTCGCTGGAGGTGTTCAGAGCTGAGAGATCGGTTCCGTAGGTCCCAGGGACACCGTTCGACAGGATCGCAGGCTTCGACAACAGGCTCCACCGGCATACTTCGTCGTGACAGGCTTCACCACGACTACGCTCCGCACCAGACGAAGTTGTACCCGCGTGTGGCCTTCGCGATGCTACTCTACAATTCACTGCATCGGAGATCGCACGCTGAACCCCGCTGTTCAGAGGTGACCACCTAATGGGGGATTGGTCCCGATCTTCCGCTAGGTAAGGATAACTTGGATTGGTGGAGAATCTCGACGTTGACGATCCAAGGCTCCGATCCGGTGGATCAAAACCTTGCAATCGCTACACCACTGTCTCCGTCGGTTATCAACCACGCATGGCGCGAATGACCTCGCCATGAAGGCTAGTTCCTGCAAGCGAACCCAAGAACACAAGCAAGAACAAGAAGATACAAGTCGAATGCCAAATCACAGATGAACTATGATGAGGTGAGGTTTCACAAACGCTGATGCAGCAGCCGATCGGTCCGGTGCAGGAGCGGGATCTAAACACACAAGTGTAGATGCAAACAAAGCAAAACCTAACCCTAAAGGTGGCTGGCATGAGTATATAAGGCGTGGGCAGCCTGTAGGAGGTGCACACGACTCGGACTATGGGCCAACACGGCCTCCAACTCAGTAAAAGGTCCAACTCGGCCCAACTCTATCATGCAGGACTGTTTCAGTCACACCGGACGACTCGAGACTCCAAATGAGGCAAAACCAACGCCAAAAGATCCGTCTTCTCCTTAGCTTTCCAAAAAGTCCAAGAACGCGCCTATCGGACTTCGTATGAGGAAGTTACGGCCATTTTGGTGCATGGTGGTTGATGTAGCCCGAACCAGCGAATTCTTGACTTCAATTCATCCGTGCGACTCCGTCTTCAACTCCAACTCTTCTATTCCATCTCCCATGTTCCTAAGCAACAAAATATCACTAGTATTCAGTAGCATCCCATCCAAACAAATATTAACATAGTTGCTAAGGAAAGAATTAACCTCATGGTTCAAGCGACGGGCACGGGCGCGTGTGATTGGTCCCTGTAATTGATGGTGCATGTGTGTATCACGGTGGTGCATGTGTGTATCATGTTGGTGCATGTGTGTATCATGTTGGTGCATGTGTGTATCATGGTGGTGCATGTGTGTATCATGTGAAGTGATGTCCTCATCATCCTCCCCCTCTTGAATTGGAGTCGTTCTCGACTCAAGATCATCGTCATCTCCCAAATAGGGCTTTAAATCTGAAATGTTAAATGTGGGACTAACCCCAAAAGCTGCAGGCAACTCAAGTTTATATGCATTATCATTGATCTTCTCAAGCACACGGAAAGGACCATCAGCACGGGGCATCAATTTAGACTTTCTCAAATCGGGAAAACGATCCTTGCGCAAGAGCAACCAAACAAGATCACCCGGTTCAAATGTTATCTCTTTTCTACCCTTACTACCATAAGCACGATATTTCTCATTCATTTTCTCTATGTTTGCCTTAGTAGTTTCATGCATCTTAAGCAATACTTCAGCACGTGTAGTAGCATCAAAATTCAATTTTTCAGATGGTGGCAATGGTAGCAAATCAATAGGAGCACGCGGATTAAAGCCATAGACCACTTGAAACGGACTTACCTTAGTAGTGGAGTGTACTGACCTATTATATGCAAACTCAATATGAGGTAGACACTCTTCCCAGAGCTTCAAGTTGGTCTTAAAAACATCCCTCAACATGGTGGACAATGTACGGTTGACGACCTCCGTTTGCCCATCCATTTGGGGTGACAAGTAGTAGAAAACAGCAGCTTCGTCCCCAACTTATGCCACAACGTCCTCCAAAAATGACTTAAAAATTTAGCATCACGATCTGAAACGATGGTATTGGGAACTCCATGCAAGCGTACGACCTCTCTGAAAAATAAATATGCAACATTGGTAGCGTCGTCGCTCTTGGGACAAGGTATAAAATGCGCCATTTTAGAGAACCGATCTACCACCACAAAAATACTATCCCTCCCCCTCTTAGTTCTATGTAATCCTAACACAAAATCCATAGAAATATCCTCCCAAGGTACACTAGGAACAGGCAGAGGCATATAAATACCATGTGGGTTTAGACGGGACTTAGCTTTATTGCAAGTAGTGCATCGTGCCACGTAGCGCTCAACATCTCGTCTCATCCTAGGCCAATAGAAGTGTGTGGACAGCACATCTTCAGTTTTCTTTGATCCAAAATGACCCATCAAACCACCACCATGTGCTTCCTGCAATAACAACAAGCGAAGAGAGCTAGCCGGCAAACATAACTTGTTAGCACGAAAAAGATATCCATTATTCAGCACATATTTGTTCCAAGCACGGTCATCTGTACAATTTGCAAAAGCATCTTTGAAGTCCAAATCAGTAGCATACATGTCCTTCAATGTTTCTAAACCAAAGATCTTATAATCAAGTTGAGAAAGCAATGTATAACGTCTAGATAAAGCATCGGCAATCACATTATCTTTCCCTTTCTTATGCTTAATGATATATGGAAAAGTCTCAATAAATTCTACCCATTTAGCATGTTGTTTATTCAGATTTGCTTGACTACGTATATGCTTCAATGCTTCATGATCCGAATGAATAATAAACTCCTTAGGCAAAAGGTAATGTTGCCAAGTTTCAAGCACACGCACTAAGGCATATAATTCCTTATCATAGGTAGAATAATTCAACTGTGGACCATGTAATTTCTCACTAAAATAGGCCACAGGTTTACCTCCTTGTAACAACACACCTCCTAATCCAAAACCACTAGCATCACATTCTAACTCAAAAGTCTTACTGAAGTCGGGTTGCTGAAGTAGAGGTGCATGTGTAAGGCGATCCTTGAGTGTGGCAAAAGCTTGTTCTTGTGCTGATTCCCAAGTAAAAGTAACTCCCTTCTTGGTCAACTCATGTAAAGGACCGGCTATGGTGCTGAAATCTTTCACAAAACGTCGGTAGAAACCTGCAAGACCAAGAAAACTACGTACCTGTGTGATAGTTTGGGGTTGCGGCCAGCTGTTGATTGCTTCTACCTTCGCCACGTCAACCTCAATGCCCTGTGAAGTGACAACATATCCAAGAAACACAACTCGATCCATGCAAAACGTGCACTTCTCAAGGTTACCAAACAATCTAGCCTCCTGTAGGACAAAAAAAACAGCACGTAGGTGTTCAACATGTTCAGTGGAAGACTTGCTGTAAATCAAGATATCATCAAAGTATACTACCACAAAGCGTCCTATAAAGTGCCGTAGGACTTCATTCATCAAGCGCATGAAGGTACTAGGTGCATTAGTAAGTCCAAAAGGCATGACAAGCCACTCATATAATCCAAACTTTGTTTTAAAAGCAGTTTTCCATTCATCACCTAGTTTCATGCGAATTTAGTGGTAGCCACTACGGAGATCGATCTTAGTAAAGATAATGGCACCACTAAGCTCATCAAGCATGTCATCCAATCTAGAAATAGGGTGTCGATATCGAATGGTGATATTATTAATAGCACGACAATCAACACACATGCGCCAACTACCATCCTTCTTAGGCACCAAAAGAACGGGTACTGCACAAGGACTAAGGCTTTCACGGACGTACCCACGATCAAGAAGGTCCTGTACTTGGCGCTGAATTTCTTTTGTCTCCTCTGGATTGGTACGGTACGCTGCACGATTAGGAAGAGACGCCCCCGGGATCAAATCAATTTGGTGCTCGATGTCGCGTATCGGTGGTAGCCCGGGTGGTATCTCAGCAGGAAAAACATCGTTAAACTCCTGCAAAAGGTCAGTGACTGCAACAGGAATAGAGCTAGGAATGTTCGCAAGTGAAAACAGCACGTTCGAGCAAATCAAGCCATATATCAAGGGAGTATCATCACAAATTTCAGCAAGGTCAGTTTTAGTTGCAAGCATGGCATGTCCTTTTAAATTAATAACTTGTGATGAAGAAGGAGATGCAAATTTATCTTTCTGTTGCCTCAAAAGCGTCTTAGCTACTTGCTGATTTTTAGAAGGTTGTGTGCTCGTTTGTGCGTCCTTAGCACGTTTTTCTTGTTCAAATTTCACAATTTCAGCAGGAGTCATAGGAAGCAAAGTAACTTTCTTTCCTTTATACATAAATGTGTACTTATTGCTCCTACCATGGTGTGTAGCATCAGTATCATATTCCCAAGGTCTACCAAGTAATAGAGAACATGCTTGCATTGGTACTACATCAAAATCAGCAACTCTGAAGTATGTACCAATGGAAAATTTGATGTGAGCAGTTTGTGTTACCTTGACCTTACCGCTATTGTTGAACCATTGCACATGGTAAGGGTGTGGATGCGCACGTGTGGGAAGTTGAAGCTTCGTTACCATGTCGAGGCTCACCAAATTGTTGCAACTACCGCTGTCGATGATGACACGTACATGACGGTCATTGACGACGAAGAAGGTCTGAAACAGATTATTCCATTGTGCCCGATCGTCCTGCTCCATGTGAGTGCTCAAAACACGTTGTACAATAAGTGCTTCACGGTCGGCAGAGGCACAGTCATTAAAATCGGATGGAGGGGTACCGTTGTTATCTGCCATGTTAGTGAAAAGACAAACAACAAAGAATAATCCTTATGGAACGCAACTAGGTGGAGTGGTGGGTGTGTGGTGGAAGCAATCCGTCAAGCGCCTTACCCATGCTTGCAAGTGTTCTTACCACGCCGCAGTGAGGTCACCGGCCTATAGGTGAAGAACCAAGTGGAGGGTGGTGGGCGATTGCAAGATGTGAACTTGTCCTGACCAAGAGAAGGTGTAGCTTGTAAGGCAAAGTAAGTAGCAAGGAATAGCGATAGTAATAACAGTTAAACCAAGTTCAATAAGTGTTCCCTAGTACTCGTCAAAGTTGCTGGCCTTAGTGCTCCCAAGGTGAAAATTCAAGCAATAGAGGGAAACTATGTGCCCAAAACTCAAGTGGAGGCAGAACAGTTAGCTTCTGCATCTCATGCTTTACTTTGCTTGTCAACTAGAAAATGTGGTGATGCTTTTGTTTGTAAAAATCGAAAAATGCATGCTAATGACTCTTTTTAGATATCATTTGTTACACTGATCAAGTCATGTATCTTAGACATTATATCTTTTGCTATACCTGTTAGATGTTGTAATTGCAGTTAATCATATCTAAGAAGCATGCTTTTTACACTCCACCTGCACCCCATTTGTACTCATGGCATATTTTAAGGGGGAGCTACATTTCAGGGGGAGTTTGTGTCTATGTCTCTTTAGAAGTGCATTTAGTCTCACTTGATGAGTTCAATTGTCAACAAGGGGGAGAAATTTTGGAGTTTAGGGGACAATTTTGGCTATCTCTGGGATTTATTTCAGGGGGAGTTTTTCAGTCTTTGCCTTTACTCTTTAAATAACCTTGTTGCTAGTTCTGAGATTGCACTTGTGTTTTGAGTCTTTATTTTTGGTTAACCACAAATGTGATGAGTGATTGTCAACGGAAGTCAAATAAAGACATGAAGACCTGCCGTGTCTGGGGCGCGTGTGACTTAGGTACACGGGCAGCGAGCGACAGCCGGGCAGAGGAGCCGTGGAGTCAGGCTGGCCCAATCCGGGTACATGGTCTAGGAGCGGCAGAGGATCCACTGGTCTGCTGACTGGGTTTGACTCAGGTACACGGGCGGTGAGCGATTGCCAGGCTGAGGAAGCTGCGGGATCGGGTCGGCCCAATCCGGGTACCCGGTGCGAAGATGGTGGACGCTTTGTCAGTTTCGGCGCAAAACTGACAACCGATGATTATTTTGATTTAGGATATTAATATTTAGCTTTTAAGTCCAGAATATTTGTTATTCGAGTCAGTTGATTTTTCTAAAGGTATTTTAGTAATTTCGAATTTTATTTTAGAGTCAGTGTAGGTAAATTAGTCTTTTCCATGTATTAGTGGGTCGTCTATAAATAGGCCCCTACCCCCATAGGGATAGGGTGACTGTTTTCTCCATAATCAATCTACAGTCCACATTTGTTGTTTTGTGGCTATTCTTCTTCCATGGAAAGTTTGCTACCGTTTTTGATCTGAAAAAATTTTCTCCATCGTCGCGCTTCTTCTTTCTCTTCTCCATGCGTGAGCTTCTTCGTTTTCTTCTGCACAACCAACAGTTGTTGCCTGTGCATGCGTGCATGTGGCTTTGCTACAGCAGCGCTTAGCCTGCGGATAGGGCCTACATGCGGCTAGCGGCAGCGGCTGGTAGACCTTCACGCATGCGCAGCAGTCCACGCTAATATTTTCCCTTGCCTCGGCAGTTGCACGACGCATGGGACCCATGGAAAATCAATCCACAGCCGGCAGCGTAGCAGCACGGCAATTGTTTTGGGCTTGCGTCAGGGCGTCAGTTTTCAACCTGCATCTGGCACACGTGGCAGTAGAGGCGCCATTGTTTCTTTCCACGGCGATTCACAGGCGGCTCTGTATTGCGTGGTCGAGGCCTCGAAAGCTAGATGCGTACCTACGATGGCAGCAGCTAGTCTGCCATTCATCTACATCACGCAAGCCTGACAGAGAAAATGAAGCAAGCTATGATTCCTTCTCTGAAGCCACCGCACGTTTCCCAAGGAACAGATGCATGCAGCGAACGGCTCAACGTAGGTAATTTTCGTTGATCTCCTTTTTTAGCTGATTAGTTAAATCAATATTTATCTATTCTTAATCAGCCTGCAAATCTGGTTATTAATTTAGTGGTTAATTTTTATCTACTAAAATATTATCAGTCTCTCATATTATTTATTTAAATATTGTTAATCTGCTCGTATAAAAAGAAAAAAATATTAGTCACAATAATAATTTTTTCTTCTAGATTTACGCGCGATGTATTAGTTTTATTTCTGAATTAATTTCTGGATAATCCATGTTTTTATTCATTTGATTAGTATTTTATTTCTAGACTGCAATATAAATATTTATTAATATATCTAGGTGTTTTATTTACTGTAGTATTTTTATTTAGTTTATCTCTAATATCATTTCAATTAGGACACCGGTCATTTTTAGGCTAGACAACTTTATTTCCTGTGATTTGCTTTGCTACTGTTATTTGTCTGGTTAAGTACATTTGGGTGTTGGGATTAGGTCATTATTTAGAAGAAATTTCTAGGCGCCCATTCACCCCCCCCTCTGGTCGCTACTTTCGGTCCTACAGTATGTGCTAGTTATTGTCGACGATTTCTCTCGCTACTCTTGGGTCTTCTTTCTAGCTAGCAAGGATGAAGTGTTTTCACACTTTCGGAGCTTAGCTGTAATACTTTTTACTGAACTCCCTGGTGCATTAAAATTCATTCAAAGTGATAATGGCACTGAGTTCAAGAACAATCTCTTTGTTGACTTTTGCATGGAGCATGGCATAGAACATCAATTGTCTGCTCCGCGGGTTCCTCAACAAAACAGTGTTGTTGAGAGAAAGAACCGTACTTTGGTTGAGATGGCTAGGACGATGCTGGATGAGCACAAGACTCCTAGAAAATTCTAGGTCGAGGCCATGAACACTGCATGTTACATCTCAAACCGAATCTTCTTGCGCTCAATTTTGAACTTAACATCTTATGAGTTGCGTTTTGGGAGATAGTCCAAAGTTACTCATCTTCGAGTTTTTGGCTGTCGATGCTTTATCCTAAAACGTGCAAATTTGGACAAATTTGAGTCTCGCTCTTCTGACGGTATCTTTTTGGGATACACTACTCATGGTCATTCTTATCGTGTTTTTAATTTGGAAACTAACACTGTCATCGAGTCATGTGATGTGACTTTTGATGAATCAACCCCCTCTGTTAGTTCTACTTTTGAACAGGAAAATGAACACGACATGGATCAGACCATCTTCGAAGATGAAGATCCCGGAGATTTCGAGGATGAACCCCTACTACCCTCAACATCGACCCCCAAAGCCAACCCCGCTGCGACAACTTCGACGCAAGGTCCTGAAGCAACTACCTCAACATAGGTCATCTTAGACCACTCCAACACACAAGTTGAGGGGGAAACTGCATCCCTCCGTGAGGCTCCACACCATATTCAAATGATGCATCCTCCCGAGCAGATCATTGGTGAGCTTGATCAAAAGGTAACATGTTCTCATGCTCATTTCATTGATTCCGCTTTTGTTGCTTCTTTCGAGCCCTTAGATGTTAGTCATGCACTTTCTGATTCTAGTTGGATCAATGTCATGCATGAAGAACTTGAAAATTTTGAGTGAAACCAAGTCTGGACTTTAGTTGATCTTCCACCAAATGTTCATTTCATTGGAACAAAATGGATTTTCAAAAGTAAACAAGGGGAGGATGGGACTGTAGTTAGAAACAAGGCTAGCCTTGTAGCTCAGGGTTATTCTCAATTAGAAGGGATTGATTTTACTGAGACTTTTGCACCTGTTGCTCGTCTTGAGGCCATTAGGATTTTACTTGCATTTGCGGCATCCCGTGGTTTCAAACTTTATCAAATGGATGTTAAAAGTGCTTTTCTTAATGGCTTCATAAGCGAATATGTTTATGTAAAACAACCCCCTAGCTTTGAAAACCCCGAATACCCGCATAAAGTCCTTAAACTTCATAAGGCTTTTTATGGACTCAAGCAGGCCCCTCGGGCTTGGTATGTAGGATTAAGTCTTTTCTGCTTGAGCGAGGGTATTTGATGGGATCTGTTGATAAAACCCTGTTCACTCTCAAGCATGACAAAGATTTCCTGCTAGTTTAGATTTTTGTGGATGATATCATCTTTGTTGGCTCTTCTCATGCTTTGGTTGCCGAGTTTGCAGGTCCATGAGCAGCGAGTTCGAGATGTCCATGATGGGCGAACTCACATTTTTCCTTGGTTTTTCAAATCAAGCAAAGCAAACAAGGTACCTTCGTCTACTAGACGAAGTACACCAAGGACTTGCTCAAGAAGTTCGACATGGCTGATGCGAAGCCCCTCGCTACTTCGATAGCATTGGATCCCGACGAGGATGGAGAAGCCGTGGATCATAAGGAGTTTCGGAGCATGATCGGCTCACTCCTCTACTTGATGGCTACGAGACCGGACATACACTTTGCTATGTGTCTGTGCGCTCATTTTCAGGCTTCACCACGTGCTTCGCACCGCCAAGCGGTAAAGCGCATTCTCAGGTATCTCAAGCATACCCTTGAATTTGGCATTTGGTATTCTACGTCTTCCTCTTTGTGTCTCCGAGGTTATTCCAATGCGGATTTTGCTAGTTGTAGGACTGATAGGAAAGGTACCTCCGGTACTTGTCATTTTTTGGGTACTTCGCTGGTTTATTGGTCTTCCCGCAAACAGTATAGTGTTGCACAATCAACGGCCGAGGCCGAATATGTTGCTGCAGCTAGCTATTGCTCTCAGATTTTGTGGATGGTTTCCACTTTGCGGGATTTTGGGTTAGATTATACGAGTGTTCCACTTTTTGTGATAACACTAGCGCTATTTGTATTGCAAACAATCCAGTTCATCATTCCAGAACTAAACATATTGATGTGCGATATCATTTTCTCAGAGATCACAATGAGAAGGGTGATATTGAACTTCAATATGTTGATACCCAACACCAGCTAGCCGATATTTTCACAAAACCCCTCGATGCTTCGCGTTTTGCCTACTTGCATGGGGAACTTGGTGTTTGTCACCCTTATGGCATTCTGTGAGGGGAGCACATTTTCAATGATATGCATATGCTTCCTATGTGTGAAATTGCATTTACATGTTTTGCACTGATATGCCTTGTTTTAATTCACGTAATCATGACAGCTCAGCTCTATTTAATATGTATGATTCATTTTGTGCATGATTTTCTTTTCCAAAATCAAATCATGATCACTACTTAGTCTTGAATCTAGCATGTTTAGGCAGGACTGCTTTAGCTATCTTTTATCTGCTTGATAGCAATAATCTTTTTCTCTAGATGCAAAAATTGCAACTTGAAAAATCATACTGCTTACTCATGGATATTCTTCAAACAATTTGTTCACTTATCAAAAATCCAAAATCCATGATTTAAATGCGAAAAGTAGAAAGATCCAGGTGGGTTTGTTTGTCGCACTGTATTATTCTAGACTGCTTACCATTGCACTTTGGTATGAACTGGGATAATTTAGTGTATGCCAAAATAACTGCCTTAAGCTTCTGATGGCTTTCTTGTCTAGGATTGGCTTGATTGGAAAGTATAAGGTAGACGAACATATAACCCCTGGCATTATGAAAAAAATAGCAAGTATAAATTCATTGTCAATCAAATTTGCTTTCAATACTCCATTTGAACTGGACTTGTCTGTCTAGAGTAGAAATTGACTAGCTTTGTGCGACCCTTGCCTTTACTTGTCTAGTTCACTTGATTGAGTAGTGATGCTATTATTTCAAAATGATGAAATCACATGCTGTCATCATGTTTTTAGATCATATTAAATTGAGATGAGCACATGAAAATAGGGATTATGTTCGGCATATTTTTTCTTTATATGTCTTTGCACTTCTGCTCATTTTGAAGCTTTGCATCTTTTAAATGCTCCTTGATGCTTGCATTATCAAAGGGGGAGAAATCTTTGAGTTCTCTGCAGTCAAGGGAAAATAACTCAGGGGGAGTTTTTATTTCACAAAGGGAAGTGCCGAAGGGGCTTTTACTCATTTGAAAAAGGGGGAGAGAAATTCTTTTGTCAAGTGACATGATTTGGCTCTTTTCTGAGTTTTTATGGTCACTTGTGTGCTTAAATTTCTCAAATTTTTCTTGAACTTGAATTTGGTTGTCAATGCACTCATCAAGGGGGAGATTGAGAAACCAAGGGTTGGTTTCGGAGTTTGTGATGAGTGATTGACATGTTTTACCTTCTAGATTCAAAGGGGTCCCTCTGAAAGGGTTCGGAGGTTGTTTCATCGAAGGGTTCAGTGGTTTCGGTTGCTGCGGATGTCGCAACGGAGTGTGACTATTAGAGGGGTCTGATAGTACACGATGACTTGGTCGTACCAAAGGGTTCAGTATTTTGGGCGGTACACCGGAATGTGTACCATAGGTTGCTTACCCGAAGAGGTCTCCAAGGTACTGGATACGCTTGTTTGCTTGTCTGTTGTGTGCAGGTGACTTCAGAGGCGACGGATGGTACACAGTGAGTGAACCTGGGTCAAGCGGGAGGCTTGATGCTAGGCGAGCGGGGATCTCGGTCACGAAGGCTCCGTGGGGTCAAGGTCGGTCCTCGGGTCAAGGTGCGCCAGGTGAAGGCAGAGAGTGCGGAGCGTGGCTCCTGCTAAAGGTACACCGATACGAAGTCCTCGGAGGCGAGACACTTCGAAGGGTCCTTCAAATGGAGTGACCTCGGAGTATGGTGGACAAAGTCCTCAGCAATGAGGCAAGGCATTCGAAGTGTGCTTTGGATGGAGGCACTCGAAGGTTCATCCGACAGAGGTCTCAAAAGTTGAGGTGCATCGAAGGCATGGTCTGGGTGAGGTTCGTCGAGGAGTGTGCTCGAGGAGAGACAGTGCTACGAAGTGCTCATGGAATGCTTCATGCAGAGGCTTTCGACGAAGGAGGGATTTCGAAGGGTGGTACTCCAAAGGTGGGGCTTCGGAGTGTGGCTGACTTAAGGTACTTTGGCCATGCATGGCTTCGGTACATGAACTGATGGAGTTCAAGCTGGGAGTAGCTACGAAGTCATGGTGGTCCACTCCGGAGGTGATGGTGCGAAGACTCAAGGGATTTGACGGCTTAGGCTCAAAACCATCACTATATCGAAGGCTGACTTCGGTGAAGCGAAGGCCGTCAGGCTTAAGGCTTCTCGCCGAAGCTACCGCACCCTTCGCATGCGAAGGGGGGCTTCAAAAGACTCCAAAACTGCAAAGGCTAATCGTATCTGCTCTGCAAAAGCTGATATTGTCTCCTCTGCGAAGCTGACAAAAGAATCCTCCAAATAAAGTAGACTACCATCTGTACCCCCTATTCTGCTGAGACAAAAACAGTGTAAACCCTAGTGGTACAGTAGTCTATTCACAAGGCTGAATAGTGCCTATAAATAGTGAAGGCTGGCTAGGCCTGAGTAACACTTTGAGCAGCCATTTTTAGAACTCCTATGATAGACGCCACACACTCATGTATTCAAACCTGTGAGTTCATTTTGTGTTCCCTGTTCTTGCAATGAAGCTTTGATACTATTCTTCTTTCACTGCTTGAACTTGTATTATGTGTTACACTGCATGCTTTGATTCCTCTGTGCACCATTTCTTTCTGAGTTAAGTTTGTGCACTGGTTCTCTTCTGGAGAAGTGTGTGAGAGGTGTGTGTGTGCGAAGTGTAATTTTCAGTGTGTTTGCTCTGTGTAAACTGAGGTAACCCCTCACCATTTACTAGCGAAGCACTGAGTAGTCCGTAGTCAAGGGCTATTTTTCTTCCCTTAGCAAAACCTGTTCGGTGTGCATTTAGACCTTCGAAATATGAAGCCTAGTACCAGTTGCTAGTGTGGAGTATCTAGTCGAAGACTGTAGAAGGAAATATCCACCTGTGAATGGTGAAGTGTGAAGTCTGCTCGAAGACACCTAGTGTGCGGAGCCTACACTGACTTAGTGTTGGACCGGAAACGGCGACCAGAGGGGGGGTGAATGGGAGCTTTTAAAATTTCAGGCTAAAAACAGCCTTCGGTTTTAACCCTGTCTTCTGCGGAACAGGCTTCGAACACTACCTTCGAAGGTCTGGTTCGGAGGTACTTCGACAGCTCCGAACACAGGCTTCTCAGGAGCAAAAGTTCGAAGCTAAGAAGACTTCGCTCCACTAACAACTCTCGAAAATCTACTCTGCTAAGTCAGTGCAGGCTCCGCACTCGGGGTGCTTCGAGCAGGCTTCGCACTTCACCCTTCGCAAGAGTGGACACCCCTCTGAGGACTTCGACCATGTACTTGGCAACAACAACTGGTGCTGGGCTTCGTACACAAAGGTCTAAACGCACACAGATGGACTTAGCTAAGGGTTTCGACACAAGAAGCTAAACGGGCCTCGATCAAGGCTTTGCTAGTAAGCAGCGAGGTCTCGCCTCCTGTTACACAGAGCGAATGCACACTGACAAAACACACTTCGCACAAAAACAACCTTTGCCTAGACAGGCTTCGGTGCACTATAACTAGTGAGGTATGTAACGCGAGCTCAAGCAAAAAGCACAAAGAAGCAGGGCTTCGCCGCTTTAACAAGGAACACAATAAATTGAACTCTGGATGAATACAGCGAGGTATGTGGCTATAGGAGCTCAACAGTCAATGCTCAAAGTGTTAAATGTTACCTACCGAGCCCCCATATTTATAGCCCACAGTTCACCCAACTGAAATGACTACACTACCCCTAGGGTTTACACCAGTTTTGTCTCTACAGAACAGAGGGGTACAAAAGGTAGTCCAACTTTATTCTGGAGGCTTCTCTGTCAGCTTTGCAAAGGGGACAGCGTCATCTTTTTGCAGAGCAGACAGTGTCAGCCTTTGCAGTCTTTGACCTTCTGCAGCCTCCCTTCGCACGCGAGGGTGCGGTAGCTTCGGCGAGAAGCCTTGAGCCTGGTGGCCTTCGCTTCGCCGAAGATGGTCTTCGATACAGTGACGGTTTTGAGCCGAAGCCGTCAAAGCCCTTGGGCCTTCGCACCAACACCTCCGGAGTGGACCACCACGGCTTCGCAGCTTCACTCAGCTCGAACTCCGTCAGCCCGTGTACCGAAGACATGCAGGCCGAAGCACCTCAAGCCAACCTCGCTCCGGAGCTAGCCTCGCTCCGAAGCCTTCCTCATTCTGAAGTCCCACCTTCGGAGTACCACCCTTCGAAGTCCCTCCTTAGTCGAAGGCCTCCGCATGAAGCATTCCATGAGCACTTCGTCGCAGTGCCTCTCCCCGAGCACACTCCTCGACGAGCCTCACCCGGACCATGCCTTCGATGCGCCTCGACTTCTGAGACCTTCGTCGGGCATCCTTCGAATGTCTCCCTCCGGAGCACACTTCGAATTCCTTGCCTCCGCAGAGGACTTGTTCCACCATACTCCGAAGTCACTCCATCCGGAGTACCTTCGAAGTGCCTCGCCTCCGAGGACTTTGTCTCGGAGTACCTTCAGTCGGAGCCACACTCTGCACTCTCTGCCTTCACCTGGCACGCCTCGACCCGATGACCGACCCGGACCCCCTTCGCAGCCACCGTGACGGAGCTCCCCGCTCCCCTGGCATCAAGCCTCCCGCTTGACCCAGGTTCACCTGCTACGTTCGTCCGTCGCCTCCAAAGTCCCTGCGCACCACAGATAAGCAGACAAGTGTATCCAGTACTCCGGAGACCTCTCTGGGTAAGCAACCTCCAGTACACACTCCGGTGTACCGCCCAAAGTACCGAGGCCTTCGGTACGAACCCAGTCATCGTGTACTGTCGGACCCCTCCGACGAGCACACTCTGCTGCAACAGCTACAGCAACCAAACCACCTCCGAACACCCTTCGGAGGTACAACCTCCGAAACCCCTCCGGAGGTACAGCCTCCGAACACCTTCGGAGGTCCGACCTCCGAACACCCTTCGGAGGTACCCTTCGAATCAGAGGGTAAAAAGCCTGTCAATCACTCATCACAAACACTAAAACCAACCCTTGGTTTCTCAATCTCCCCCTTGATGAGTGCATTGACAACCAAATTCAAGTTCAAGAAAATTTAAAAACTTTCAGCACACAAGTGACCATAAAAACTCAGAAAAGAGCCAAATCATGTCACTTGACAAAAAATTTTCCTCCCCCTTTTCAAAAGAGTAAAAGGCCCCTTCGGCAATAAAAACTCCCCCTGAGTTAAGTTTTCCCCCTTTATGTCAAATTTTCTCCCCCTTTGGAAATTATACCTTCTTGCGGCAGAGAACGTAGCAAGTCTCTCCCCCTTGAGGAATTTCTCCCCCTTTGGCAATGCAAGCATCAAGGAGCATGTAAAAGATGCAAAGCTGTGAAATGAGCAGAATTGCAAAAACATATGAAGCAAAAATATGCCAACAATAACACCAATAATCATGGGCTCAGCTCAAATTAACATTCTCTAAAAACATGATGAAGCATGTGATTTGATCATTTTTGAAATAAAAGCATCACCACTTAGTCAAGGAAACTAGACAAGTAAAAGCAAGGGCTGCGAACAGCTAGTCAATTTCTACTCTATACAGACAAGTCCAGTTCAAATGGAGCATGAGAAGCAAACTTGATAATCAATGAATGTTGATGTTCTTTTCTTAGTGCCAGGGGTTATTTGTTTGTCTACCTTATACTTTCCAATCCGGCCAAGCCTAGGCATAAAGCCATAAGAAGCTTAAGGCAAAGATTTTGGCATACACTACACTATTCCAGTTCAGACCAATGTGCAATGGTAAGCAGTCTAGAATAGGGTAGTGTGACAAACAAACCCACCTGGATCTTTAATTTGAAGCATGCAAATCATGAAGTTTTTGATTTTAACTAAGTGAACCAATTGTTTGGCACTTTATGGATATCCATGAAGATGAGAACAATTTTTCAAGTTGCAATTTTGAGCATCCAATTAACAGTGTCTTGCTATCAAGCAAATAAAAGATAGCTAAAGCAGTCCTGCCTAAACAAGCTAGATTCAAGACTAAGCAGTGAGCACGATTTGATTTAGAAAAAGAAACATCATGCACATGAATGTTTCAGATAAATTAAAAAGAGCTGAGCTATCATGATGTCATGGATTATAATCAGACACATAAGTGCAAAAGATGTAAATGCAATTTCAACACACAATTTAGCAAATGCACATCCATCTAAAACTGCTCCCCCTCACAAAATGCCGTAAGGGTGACAAATACCAAGTTCCCCACGCAAGTAGGCAAATCAAGAAGCATCGAGGGGTTTTGTAAAAATGTCGGCAAGCTGGTGTTGGGTATCAACATATTGAAGTTCAATATCACCCTTCTCATTGTGATCTCTGAGAAAATGATACCGCACATCAATGTGTTTGGTTCTGGAGTGCTGAACCGGGTTGTTTGCAATACAAATAGCACTAGTGTTATCACAGAAAAGTGGAACACTCTTATAATCTAACCTGAAATCCCGCAAAGTGGAAACCATCCACAAAATCTGAGAGCAACAGCTAGCTGCAGCAACATATTCGGCCTCAGCCGTCGATTGTGCAACACTAGACTGTTTGCGGGAAGACCAGCAAACCAATGAAGTACCCAGAAAATGACAAGTACCAGAGGTACTCTTCCTATCAATTCTACACCCAGCAAAATCCGCATCGGAATAACCTCGAAGACATAAAGATGAAGACGATGAATACCATATGCCAAATTCAAGGGTGTGTTTGAGATACCTTAAGGGTGCGTTTGGTTCTGCTGCGAGCTGTGAAAAAGCTGCTGTGAGTTGCCTGCTGTGAAAAAGCTGCTGTGAGCTGCCTGCTGTGAAAAAGCTAAAAGTCGTTTGGTTGAAGCTGTTGTGAAAAAACTGCTGTGAGCTGACTGTTTTTTATAACTTACTTAATTTTCATCATTATAATATTCTATACCTATATATAAATAGGAAACACTCAACATTGATGCAACTAAATAACTAAAAAATATATTAGATAAATAAAAAAGTGCATAGTTCATCTTATAAAGTAATCGACAACCACATATTATCTCATGAAATTGTGCAATGCAATACAAACCATAATAATATTAAATAAATTAAGACACCTTGAATTCATACTTTTTAATATGAACTAAAAATCAGAAAAGCAGACAAGCAAAAGCAGAAAAGCAGGCTCCAGGCTGCTTCCAAATTTGTACTAGAAAAAAGCTGCTTTTTCACAGCAGAAGCAGTTTTGGTAAACCCGTTTGGTTCAGCTTCTGCTTTTTCACAGCAGAAGCAGATTTGAAAAGCAGAACCAAACGCACCCTAAGATGCGCTTTACCACTTGGCGGTGCGAAGCTCGTGGTGAAGCCTGAAAACGAGCGCACAGACACACTGCGAAGTGTATGTCCGGCCTCGTGGCAGTCAAGTAGAGGAGGGAGCCGATCATGCTTCGGAACTCCTTCTGATCTACGACTTCTCCATCTTCGTCAGGGTCCAATGCTAAAGATGTAGCCATTGGAGTGGCGAGGGGCTTCGCATCGGACATGTCGAACTTCTTGAGCAGGTCCTTGGTGTACTTCGTCTGGTGGACGAAAGTACCTTGTTTGCTTTTCTTGATTTGCAAACCGAGGAAAAAGGTAAGCTCACCCATCATGGACATTTCAAATTCCCTGCTCATGGTATCTGCAAACTCGGCAACTAAAGCATGAGAAGAGCCACCAAAGATGATATCATCCACATAAATCTGAACTAGGAGGAAATCTTTGCCATGCTTGAGAGTAAACAAAGTTTTATCAACAGAGCCCATCAAATACCCTCGCTCAAGCAGAAAAGACTTAAGTCTATCATACCAAGCCCGAGGGGCCTGCTTGAGTCCATAAAGAGCCTTATGAAGTTTAAGGACTTTATGTGGGTACTTGGGGTTTTCAAAACCAGGGGGTTGTTTTACATAAACATCTTCACCTATGAAGCCATTAAGAAAAGCACTTTTGACATCCATTTGATAGAGTTTGAATCCCCGGGATGTCGCAAAGGCAAGCAAAATCCTAATGGCCTCAAGGCGAGCAACAGGTGCAAAAGTTTCAGTAAAATCAATCCCTTCTAGTTGAGAAAAGCCCTGAGCTACAAGTCTAGCCTTGTTTCTAACTATAGTCCCATCCTCCCCTTGTTTATTTTTGAAAATCCATTTTGTTCCAATGAAATGAACATTTGGTGGAGGATCAACTAAAGTCCAGACTTGGTTTCTCTCAAAATTTTCAAGCTCTTCATGCATGGCATTGATCTAACTAGAATCAGAAAGTGCATGACTAACATCTAAGGGCTCGAAAGAAGCAACAAAAGCAGCATTAGTGAAATGGGCATGTGAACGAGTTACCCTTTGATCAAGCTCACCAATTATCTGCTCGGGAGGGTGCATCCTTTGAACATGATGTGGAGCCTCGCGGCGGGATGCAGTCTCCCCCTCAACTTGTGCGTTGGAGTGGTCCAAGATGACCGATGTTGAGGTAGTCGCTTCGGGACCTCGTGCCGAAGTAGTTGAAGCGGGGTCAGCTTCGGGGGTCGATGTCGAGGGTAGTAGGGGTTCATCCTCGTATTCTCCGAGATCTTCGTCTTTGAATATGGTCTGTTCCATGTCGTGTTCATTTGCCTGTTCAAAAGCAGAACTAACAGAGGGGGTTGATTCATCAAAAGTCACATCACATGACTCGATGACAGTGTTAGTTTCCAAATTATAAACACAATAAGAATGACCATGAGTAGTGTAACCCAAAAAGATCCCGTCAGAAGATCGCGACTCAAATTTATCCAAATTACCATGTTTTAGGATAAAGCAGCGACAGCCAAAAACTCGAAGATGAGTAACTTTGGGCTGTCTCCCAAAACGCAGCTCATAAGATGTCAAATTTAAAATTGAGCGCAAGAAGATTCGGTTTGAGATGTAACATGCAGTGTTCATGGCCTCAGCCCAGAATTTTCTAGGAGTCCTATGCTCATCAAGCATCGTCCTAGCCATCTCAACCAAAGTGCGGTTTTTCCTCTCAACAACACCGTTCTGTTGAGGAACCCGCGGAGCAGAGAATTGATGTTCTATGCCATGCTCCATGCAAAAGTCAACAAAGAGACTATTTTTGAACTCAGTGCCATTATCGCTTCGAATGAATTTTAATGCACCTGGGAGTTCAGTGAAAAGTCTCAAAGCCAAGCTCCGAAAGTGTGAAAACACTTCATCCTTGCTGGCAAGAAAGAAGACCCAAGAGTAGCGAGAGAAATCGTCGACAATAACTAATACATACCACTTGCCGCCTAAAGAACTAACCCGAGAAGGACCTACAGTGTCCATGTGGAGAAGTTCTCCGGGTTGTTCAGTCATCACTGTGGTGACTGGCGAATGCAAAGCGGCAATCATTTTTTCATGTCGACAAGGAGCGCAAACTAAATTCTTCTCAAACTTGAGCTTGGGCAATCCTCGGATCAGACCTAGGGCGCTCAGACGAGCGAGCAACTCAAAGCTCATATGCCCTAGTCTCCTATGCCACTTCCAAAGCTCAGAAGTCGAATGTGCAACAAGACAATGAGAAGAACTAGACGACTCTGAAAAATCAGCTCCAAAAACTCTCCCAACTCTAAAGATCTTACACACCACAACGCCATCAGAATTGAGCACTTGCGAAGTATCGCGATGGAATCACACTTCGAAGCCCTCATCAAGCAACTGAGATACAGACAACAAATTGTATCCCAGATTCTCAACCAATGCAACATCTTTGAGAGTGAAATTCGAGTTAATTCTTACCACAACTTTACCTTTCACTCTACTCCTTCGATTGTTTCCGAAGGTGATATGTTCCCTTTGCTTGGTTGTGGTGAGACTGGAGAACCAAGCTGCATCTCCGGTCATGTGGCGCGAACAACCGGAGTCCATGATCCACGTGCCCTCCAAGCCTCGATCTGTCGCCTACACACGATAAGAATATCTCGATCGCTCGGTGCTGGGGTGAGTGAAATAATGACGAGGCATCCAGCACTGAGTGACACGAGTAGTAGGCGCAGTAAAAGTAGACGGTCTATGCACATAATAATCAGAATGATGCAAAGTGCGAGGTCTACCTACATGCTGTGATCGAACAACATGTCGAGGTCTCCTACTCTGACGAGTTACAAAGCTACTCATCTGAGGTCTACCACCATATGGAACATGGTGAACACCTCGAGGAGCAAAACCTCTCCGAGAAGCACGAGGAGCCTCAAAAGCAGGACGATAGTACAACTCAGACTCATGCATACCTAAAGATGGGTAATGCATGTCCTGGTAACTCATCGCTTGAGAGCGTCGCTCATCCTTGATGCGACGAAAACAGAACCCAACCAAATGACCCGCCCGCTGACAGTAGGAACAGTGAAAAACTCTCCTGGGGGCACTCTCATGGGTCACATGAGCAACTCTCACAGGCTCCTTGGGTTTTCTCTGATTGGTTTTCTTGGGAGGATTTTTCTTGGCAGGAGGAGTGGATTTCTTTTGAGCTCGGGTAGGTTTCTTGGCTGGTGGGGTGTCTAACAGAGCTCTTTCTTTCTCTAAGGTAGTGGGAGAGGTAAAAACAGTTTTGGTCTTACTGTTTGAAGAAATCCTCTCAAAACCCAAACCTAGAGCTACCCCTGCTCTGTCAGCACACAACTTGGTCTTGGCCAAGAGCAAATCCATCCGACCCTTTCCCTCAGTGCATTTATTAACCATAGAAAGAAGGTATTCATTTTCGGACATGAGGTTTTCAGCTCGCTCTCTAGCAGTGCCTAGCTGGTCCTTAAGTGTGATGCAAGTGTCACACACAGGCTGCACATCCTTAGAACTACCGGCCCTCTCCAATCTAGCCTCTAAATCATGAACATGCTTATCACGTAAATTAATGCTTTCGCGTAATAAAGAACAATTCATGCATTCAATAATATCTTGAGGTCTAGAATCCACCTCCAAAAGCTGCTTCTGTGCAGTCTCAAGCTCAGAAAGAGTTTGAGCATGTACAGAACGCAACTGAGCAAGCTCACTCATGACAACAGAACAGGATTCACATTCAGCATCATTAAACTTAGACTTAAGCATGGCATATTCAGTAGAAACAGTTTCTAGCCTAAGTCTAAGGTCTTTTCTTTCTCTAGCGGCATGCACAAGCAATCTATCCTGACCAAGAACTACTTCATTCAGCTCATCTAATTTAATCAATAGCTGGTCAGATGATAGAGTTACCTCAGATGAGTCAAGCTCATCGCCGCTGTGATCGCTGTCGGCCATGAAGCAGAGGCCGGTGAAATCACGTCCCTTCTTGTCCTTCTTGTCCTCCTTCCTTGGGGACTCCTCCTTCTCAGAGCTCGACTCCTCAGTTGAGGAAGTGTCGATGTCGCTGAGAGCAGCAACAAAAGCTCTAGAAGTGGCTTTGGCTACTTTCTTAGCCATCTTGCCGCGCTTGCCCTTCACAAAAGGCTTCCTCTCCTTTTTTGGTATTTGGGGCGCTCACTCTCATCTCTCTTCTTGAGCTTAGGGCAATTTGCCTTAATGTGAGAGGTGTCGCCACATTCATAGCAACCACTAAAACCACTTCTCCTCTGATCCCGTCTCTCATGGTGAAAATGGGTGAACCTTCTGGCAATGAGAGCAAGCTCATCATCATCCAGAGTGTCCACCTGCTCCTTTGTGACGGAGACCAGGGAGGACAAAGCAAAACCATCTGCGAGAACACAAGTACCAGATGTGCTTGGCTCTGCAGTGGTGCCACGACTAGTGCTAGAAACTAATGCCAATGTCTGTGGCAAAGAGCTTTTGTGCACTGCAAGAGATGCCTTGGCAATCTCTGTGGACTTCAGCTTGCTGAAGAGCTCATCACAGGTCAATGTGTCATAGCCTGTGGACTCCTCAATGCTGGATATCTTCACTTCCCATATGCTACGGTCAAGAGCATAGAGAAGCTTGATAGCCCTATCATGATCATTGTAAGCAAGCGTCCCGTTGGATCGCAAGTTACTCACTATCTCGTCAAAGCGAGAAAACATGGCATCTATAGATTCACCAGGTGCCTGCACAAACAGCTGATACTGTTGGTTGTAGGTGCTTTGGCGCCTGGCCTTAATCTGCGTAGAGCCCTCATGAAAGACAGTGAGTGTTGTCCAAATCTCCCTAGCAGTCCTAAGGTGCTGCAACCTATCAAACTCACTCCGGCTCAAACCAATGAACAGTATATTTCTAGCCTTCGAGTTGGCATTATACTGATCTTTTTTAGTTTGAGTGGTGCGTGTATCAGGGATGGAGTATTGTGAGTCCACAATCTCCCAAATTGCATTTCCTTGGCTTAACAAGTAAGCCTACATGTGCACCTTCCAGTATGCAAAATCTGTCCCATCGAATAGAGGAATTTTACTGCCTCTATCCATGTCGCCAACAGATCACAAAACCGGTTAAGGTCAACTGGTGATCTTAACCTGCTCTGATACCAATTGTTGGACCGGAAACGGCGACCAGAGGGGGGGTGAATGGGAGCTTTTAAAATTTCAGGCTAAAAACAGCCTTCGGTTTTAACCCTGTCTTCTGTGGAACAGGCTTCGAACACTACCTTCGAAGGTCTGGTTTGGAGGTACTTCACAGCTCTGAACACAGGCTTCTCAGGAGCAAAAGTTCGAAGCCAAGAAGACTTCGCTCCACTAACAACCCTCGAAAATCTACTCTGCTAAGTTAGTGCAGGCTCCGCACTCGGGGTGCTTCGAGCAGGCTTCGCACTTCACCCTTCGCAAGAGTGGACACCCCTCTGAGGACTTCGACCAAGTACTTGGCAACAGCAACTGGTGCTGGGCTTCGTACACAAAGGTCTAAACGCACACAGATGGACTTAGCTAAGGGCTTCGACACAAGAAGCTAAACGGGCCTCGATCAAGGCTTCGCTAGTAAGCAGTGAGGTCTCGCCTCCTGTTACACAGAGCGAATGCACACTGACAAAACACACTTCGCACAAAAACAACCTTCGCCTAGACAGGCTTCGGTGCACTATAACTAGCGAGGTATGTAACGCGAGCTCAAGCAAAAAGCACAAAGAAGCAGGGCTTCGCCGCTTGAACAGGGAACACAATAAATTGAACTCTGGATGAATACAGCGAGGTATGTGGCTACAGGAGCTCAACAGTAAATGCTCAAAGTGTTAAATGTTACCTACCGAGCCCCCATATTTATAGCCCACAGTTCACCCAAGTGAAATGACTACACTACCCCTAGGGTTTACACCAGTTTTGTCTCTACAGAACAGAGGGGTACAAAAGGTAGTCCAACTTTATTCTGGGGGCTTCTCTGTCAGCTTTGCAGAGGGGACAGCGTCAGCTTTTTCTAGAGCAGACAGTGTCAGCCTTTGCAGTCTTTGACCTTCTGCAGCCTCCCTTCGCACGCGAGGGTGCGGTATCTTCGGCGAGAAGCCTTGAGCCTGGTGGCCTTCGCTTCGCCGAAGATGGTCTTCGATACAGTGACGGTTTTGAGCCGAAGCCGTCAAAGCCCTTGGGCCTTCGCACCAACACCTCCGGAGTGGACCACCACGGCTTCGCAGCTTCACTCAGCTCGAACTCCGTCAGCCCGTGTACCGAAGCCATGCAGGCCGAAGCACCTCAAGCCAACCTCGCTCCGGAGCTAGCCTCGCTCCGAAGCCTTCCTCATTCCGAAGCCCCACCTTCGGAGTACCACCCTTCGAAGTCCCTCCTTCGTCCAAGGCCTCCGCATGAAGCATTCCATGAGCACTTCGTCGCAGTGCCTCTCCCCGAGCACACTCCTCGACGAGCCTCACCCGGACCATGCCTTCGATGCGCCTCGACTTCTGAGACCTTCGTCGGGCATCCTTCGAATGTCTCCCTCCGGAGCACACTTCGAATTCCTTGCCTCCACAGAGGACTTGTTCCACCATACTCTGAAGTCACTCCATCCGGAGTACCTTCGAAGTGCCTCACCTCCGAGGACTTTGTCTCGGAGTACCTTCAGTCGGAGCCACACTCTGCACTCTCTGCCTTCACCTGGCACGCCTTGACCCGAGGACCGACCCGGACCCCCTTCGCAGCCACCGTGACGGAGCTCCCCGCTCCCCTGGCATCAAGCCTCCCGCTTGACCCAGGTTCACCTGCTACGTTCGTTTGTCGCCTCCGAAGTCCCTGCGCACCACAGACAAGCAGACAAGTGTATCCAGTACTCCGGAGACCTCTCCGGGTAAGCAACCTCTAGTACACACTCCGGTGTACCTCCCAAAGTACCGAGGCCTTCGGTACGAACCCAGTCATCGTGTACTGTCGGACCCCTCCGACGAGCACACTCTGCTGCAACAGCTGCAGCAACCAAACCACCTCCGAACACCCTTCGGAGGTACAACCTCCGAAACCCCTCCGGAGGTACAGCCTCCGAACACCTTCGGAGCCGACCTCCGAACACCCTTCGGAGGTACCCTTCGAATCAGAGGGTAAAAAGCCTGTCAATCACTCATCACAAACACTGAAACCAACCCTTGGTTTCTCACTTAGTAAAGTTGAGTTTTTGGTTTTGTGGGTAGAGCGAAGTCTTCTTGACTTCGAACTTTTGCTCCACACGAAGCCTGGTTTCGGATCTTTGAAATACCTCCGAACCAGACCTCCGAAAGGTGTGTTCGAAGCTTGTTCCGCAAAGACAGAATTAAAACAGAAGGCTATTTTTAGCCTAAAATTTTAAAAGCTCTCATTCACCCCCCTCTGGTCGCCGTTTCCGGTCCAACACTATGTCACCTAGCTTCTAGTAGTGATTCCAAAGCTCACTAGGAGTTAGAATATGGATCTTGCACCACTATTAGTCATTAGAGGAAAATTGATTGTTTTTAAAATAGTGAAACATCTTTTATTGGATAGAAGATAAACATTGCATAGTGTTGAACCTTGCATTTAATCTTTTGTAGATCATGGCACCTACTACTACTTCTGTTAAGAGCACTCTAGTTTTTAATTTGCGATCTATTTTCAAACAAGAGAAATTGTCTAGAACGAATTTTATGGATTTGTATAGAAACTTAAGAATTGTTCTTAAGCAAGAGAAAAGGGATTATGTTCTAAAGGAACCTCAGCCCGACGAGCCAGGAGAGGATGCTTCTATAGCAGAAGAGCATGCTTATGAGAAGCAAGCTAGTGATTCCGTGGATGTCAGTTGTTTGATGCTTGCCTGCATGTCCTTTGAGTCTCAGAAATAATATGAGGAATGCGATGCTTATGATATCATTGTAGGTCTCAAGGGCATGTTTCAGAATCAGGCAATGGCTGAGAGATACAATATATCTAAAGCCTTGTTTGGGAGTAGACTAGATGAAGGGAGCTCGGTGAGTCCTCAAGTGATCAGGATGATTAGTTACATTGAGACACTAGAGAGATTTGGTTCTCTAGTGGATCTATACTTAACTATTGATGTGATTCTCCAATCGCTCCCATTGAACTTTGAGCCGTTCATCATGAATTACAACATGGTTGGACCGGAGAAGACAATAGCTGAGTTACATGGGATGCTCAAGACTACTGAGGAGAGTATCAGGAAATCTCCAAGTCATGTGATGATGGTTCAGAAGGAGAGCAAGAAGAGAAAGAGGAATCTGATCTCTAGTGCGAAGCCTAAACCGACCGAAAAGTCCAAGTTAGGCCCTGCTAGATCTGATGTGTGCCACCACTGCCACAAGCCTAGGCATTGGAAGCGCAATTGCAAGGTGTATCTAAAGAACATAAGAACAAGAAGGGAAGTGTGACTTCCACGCTTCAGGTATTAATGTTATTGAAATTAATCTTGCTACTCGTCCAAATGACTCATGGGTATTTGATATTGGTTCGATGATTCATACTTGCAACTCATTGCAAGGGTTGAGTAGAGTAAGAAAGTGTGCTAGTGGCAAGTTGGATGTCCGTGTTGGGAATGGTGCAAAAGTTGCAGCGTTGGCCATTAGCGTTTATTCACTATCACTACCTTCAGGACTAGTTTTGAAGTTGAATAATTGTTATTTCATTCCTACCTTAGGTAGAAACATTATCTCTTCTTCATGTTTAGAAGAAGATGGTTTTGAATTCATAATAAAGAACAAATGTTGTTCAATATTTTCGAATGGAATGCTCTATGGTGTTTGTCCATTAGTGAATGGATTATATATTCTGAGTCTTGGAGATGCACACGTTTATAACATTTGTACTAACAAACAATGACTCAATGATTTGAATCCTACCTATGTTTGGCATTGTCGTTTGGCTCATATAAATGAGAAGCGCATTCAGAAGCTCCATGGTGATGGACTTTTGGACTCATTTTATTTTGAATCATATGACACATGTAAATCTTGCCTACTTGTCAAAATGACAAAGATTCCTTTCACTGGATAAAGTGAGAGGGCGAGTAAGCTATTGGCCATAGTACATACTGATATGTGTGGACCAATGAGCCATGTCGCAAGAGGTGATTTTCAGTATTTCATCACTTTTACTGATGACTTTTGTAGATATGGTTATGTTTACTTGAAGAGAAAAAAGTGGGAGTCCTTCGAAAAGTTCAAGGAGTTCCAAAATGAGGAACAAAATCATACGGACAAGAAAATTAAATTTCTACGATCTGATTGTGGAGGTGAATATTTGAGCATGAGTTTAGTGATCATCTGAAACAGTGTGGAATTGTTCCACAATTGACTCCACCTAGCACACCCTAGTGGAATGGAGTGTCCGAGCGAAGCAACAAAACCTTGTTGGACATGGTTCGGTCTATGATGAGTCATGCTGATCTTCCATTACCCTTTTGGAGACTCGATCTAGAAACTGCCGCTTTCACAATAAATAGAGTTCCATCTAATTGAGTAGATAATACACCATATGAGATGTGGTCTGGGAGGCATCCTAGTTTGTCTTTTCTAAATATTTGGGGATGTGAGTCGTATGTCAAATGTTTGACGTCTAACAAGCTCAATCGTTAATCTGACAAGTGCTTCTTTGTGGGGTATCCTAGGGAAACCAAAGGATACTGTTTATATAATAGAGAAGATGGCAAAGTGTTTGTCACTCGGAATGGTGTATTCCTTGAGAAAGATTTTCTCTCAAAAGGAGTTAGTGGGAGAACAGTGCATCTCGAAGAGGTTCGAGAGCCATTGGAAGGTGTTCCAGATCCTACTGAACCACAATAGGATGTGCAAGATGTTGCACAACCCATTGTAGAGACACTAGCCCCACGAAGGTCTAGGAGGGTGAGTCATGCGCCAGGGCGGTTCATGTTTTTGATCATTGGGCAGTGTGACGTATTGATGTTGGACAACGATGATCCCAAGACATATGCAGAAGCAGTGATGGGAACAGACTTTGAGAAATGGCTTGGAGCCAATGGATCTGAGTTGGAGTCCATGTGAGAAAATCAAGTTTGGAACTTGGTTGATCCACCCAATGGTGTAAAAACTATTGAGTGTAAATGAATATTTAAGAAAAAGATAGACGTTGGTGGAAATGTTCACATCTATAAGGCACGATTGGTGGCGAAAGGTTTTAGACAAATTCAAGGTATTGCTTATGATGAAACGTTTTCGTCCGTCGCTATACTTAAGTCTATTTGGATCATCCTAGCAATTGCCACATTTTATGATTATGAGATATGGAAAATGGATGTCAAGATGGCTTTCGTGAATGGAAACCTAAGTGAGGATGTGTAGATGACATAGCCTAATGGTCTTGATGATACGGAGAATGCTGGGAAAGTTTATAAGTTGCAGAAGTCCATTTATGGGCTGAAGCAAGCTTCTCTGAGTTGGAATCTTCATTTTGATGAGATAGTCAAAGGGTTTGGCCTTATCAAGAACGAAGAAGAGCCTTGTGTTTACAAAAGGCTAGTGGGAGCTCACTTGTATTTCTGGTCTTATATGTGGATGACATATTATTGATCGGAAATGACATTCCTTTGTTGAATGTTGTCAAGACTTCATTCAAAATAGTTTTTCAATGGAAGATCTTGGAGACGCAGCATACATTTTGGGCATAAATATCTATATAGATAGATCAAAGCGGCTAATTGGATTAAGCCAGAGCATGTACATTGACAAGGTTTTGAAACGGTACAAAATGGAGAATTCTAAGAATGGATTTCTGCCAATGTCACATGGTATTTCTCTTATTAACACTCAGAGTGATGTAACACCTGATGAGTGTAGGACCGAAAGTAGCGACCAAAGGGGGGTGAATGGGCGCCTAAAAAATTCTTTCGAATCAATGGCCTGCTCCCAAAACCCAACGCACCTCAAAAGACTAAGCAGCAAAGCGAGGACAGATTGCCTAAGTCTAAAAGTATCTAGCCTAGAAAAAGACCGGTGTCGAAAACAGAGAAATACCAGTACAATGCTAATAGGCAGATTAACAAAATATTCAAGAAATGGCAGATCAAACTTCTCAGTAAAATAATCTAAGTACACATGGAATGGGATGAGAAGTTACTGTTCAAAATCTGTCTCCTGTTCGAAACATGGCGAAGCCTGCAGTGTCGAAGCCTGTAGTGTCGAAGCCTGCTTCAAAGTCTGCGAATTCGAAGCCTGCGGATTCGAAGCCTGCTGATTCGAAGCCTGCAGATTCGAAGTCTGCAGATTCGAAGCCTGCAGATTCGAAGCCTGTAGATTCAGGTGATTCGAAGCCTGCTGATTCGAAGCCTGCAGATTCGAAGCCTGCAGATTCGAAGCCTGCTGATTCAAAGCCTGCAGATTCGAAGCCTGCTGATTCGAAGTCTGCTGATTCGAAGTCTGTAGATTCAAAGCCTGCAGATTCGAAGCCTGCAGATTCGTCTGCTGATTCGAAGTCTGCAGATTCGAAGCCTGCTTCACAGAGTTGGACTTCACACAAGAAAAGGGACTTTGGCCCTGTCAACTCGATCAAAAAGCTACGCAGTAAAAAGCAGGCCTAGAGTACTAGAGTATTGTTGCTACAAGGAGTAGGTACTACTTGCTACAAGCAAGAACTAGTACTCCTCACGAAGAACAGAAGCAACAGAGAAGCAAATAGAGATCTAAAAACGCATGGTGCATGAAGATTCAGATCCACAAAAATCACTGCATACCACACTCATCAACAGAGGATAAACTCTCACAGCGTAATGAATAGCAGAGAGAATGCAGGAATAGAAACTTCTTGCACAGGAGCCTGGCGGCGCACATGAACAGGAGCAGGAGAGAGAAAACGCAGGAAGCAAAATGACCCAATAGAATAAAAAGTGATTTTAGCAAAAAAGGGTAGTACAACCCTAGGGATTGGGGCCCTATTTATAGGCTGCCCAAAGACCTAGAATATTCCACCAGCCCCTTAGGATTTTACAGATGCTAAAATAAAGGAAATGACTCAACTGCCCTTAGGAATTTTACAGACTCGACTGACTGACTGTGGGCCTAGAGATACAGATGACTTATCCGGAAGCTAAGCTTTCGTAGCGACTACGGCTTCTCTTCTGGACAGTACGATACAAGATCAATGGTTGTCAGTTTTGCGCCGAAACTAACAAAGCCTCCACCGGCTTTGCACCAGGTACTCGGATTGGGCCGGCCCGACTCCGTAGCTCTCTCAGCCCGGCAATCGCTCACCACCCGTGTACCTGAGTCAATCCTGGTCAACAGCCCAGTGGGTCTTCTACTACTTCTAGCCCATGTACCCGGATTGGGCCAGCCCGACTTCGCGGCCCCTCTGCCCGACAGTCGCTCACTGCCCGTATACCTGAGTCACACGCGGACCATGAAACAACAGATCTCCTCTTTTGTACAGTCCTCTTTGACTATCGTTGACAATGACTCATCACATCTGGAGCCATGGGGCCCACGCTATTCAGCATGGCTCCTCAATCTCCCCCTTGATGAGTGCATCTTCACTTCTTCAGCTCTTCAGTACCTGCGAACAACTGTGGAAACGCGAAAACAAAGCACAAGAAAACAAAGAAGAAGAAAATAAAGTAAAAGTTTAACCTTAATGACCAAAAGCCGAACAAATGCAAGAAGCGGTCATTATGGTTAACCAAAGGTAAAAGCTCAGAAACAGCAACAAGGATATCAAAAGAGTAAGCGAGACAAAAACTCCCCCTTAAACTCATATTCCAAGATTTCTCCCCCTTGTTGACAAGTGAACTCATCAAGCACTCAAAAGAGACACAGACTCCCCCTGAAATGCAACTCCCCCTCAAAATATGCAATGAATGTAACTGGAGTGCAGGTGAAGTGAATAAAGCATGCTTCTCAGATATGATTGACTGCAATTACAACATCTAACAGATACAGCAAAAGACATACTGTCTAAGATACATGGCATGATCAGTGCAACAGATGATATCTAAAGAAAGTCATTAGCACGCATTTTCAATTTTTGCAAACAAAAACATCACCACATTTTCCAGTTAACAGACAAGGTAAAGCATGATATGTAGAAGCTAACTGATATCTACCAAGATAAGCATTATCCAAAACAAAGTGCTTCAGCAAACTTGTTGTCATTTCATTTTGCAGGCTTTTTCTTTTTCCTTTTTCATTTTTGCCAGGGGTTATTTGCATGTCAAACCTTATGCTGACCGACCAAGTCAAGCCTAGGCCAGAACTGGACCATCAGAAGCTTAAGACATTGGTCTTGGCATACATTACATTGTCCTAGTTCATCCAAAGTGCTATGGTACGCAGTCCAGAACAATGCAATGCGACAAAGCAAACCCACTTGGATCTTTTCAAGTTATGCATAAAAGGCATGGAATTTTCATTTTTCTTGATTTTTCATCATTTTTACAACACATTTCCATGTTTTAAAGCAGAAAGATGTCCAAGTTGTTTGTTTGCATCTAAGTCAGGAAACTAGCTACAAGGCATGTAACAGATAGCAAGAACATTCAGCCTACGCGTGCTGGTTACCAGAAGCAATGGTGATCATTTTTCAAGTTTAAGACATAAAAGCCATGCATATGACAGATATCAGACATATAAAGTGAACTGAACCACAGCATGATCATTGACAAGTATTCAATAGCATGTACCAGCTAGAATAAGTAAAGTAGTTCAATCATATAACAGAAGCAGCTCTAAGGTGTGATATGTGAATATGCAAGATATGAACACACACAAAAAGACTCAAGAAAAGAGTAAAGAAGAAAGAAAACTGACGCAAAATATCCTAGAAAGGATACAAAACACCCAAATCCCCTCGTAAACGCTCAAAGGTAGACTGGTCTAGGGGTTTAGTGAAAATGTCAGCCAACTGATGATGGGTATCAACATGAACAAGGTCAATGACACTTTCTCATATTGATCCCGCAGAAAATGAAAGCGCACATCAATGTGTTTGGTTTTTGAATGGAGACAAGGGTTTTTCCCTACACTAATTGCATTGGTGTTGTCGCAAAACAAAGGAACTCTGGTAGGAAAGAATAACCCAAAATCTCGCAGAGTGGAAATCATCCAAACTAACTATGAGCAGCAGCTAGCAGCAGCTACATACTCAGCCTCAGTGGTCGAAAGAGCAACTCCAGATTGCTTTCGAGAAGACCAAGAGACAAGAGAAGAACCAAGAAACTGGCAAGTACCAGAAGTCGACTTGCGATGCAACCGGCACCCACCAAAGTCGGCATCCGAAAAGCCAGATAAATCAAGAGACGATGATGCTGAATAGTAAAGACCGAGAAAAGGCGCATAAGTGAGATACCTGAAGATGCGCTTGACAACCTACCGATGAGACGCGCGTGGTGAAGACTGAAAACGTGCGCAAAGTCCCATAGCGAACTGTATGTCTGGTCTTGTCGCCATTAAGTACAACAGCGAACCGATCATCCCTCGAAATTCCCTTTCGTTGACCTTGACGCCGCTCTCATCCTTGTCGAGACCCCCAGATGTGCCCATCGGGGTCATCTGCGGCTTCAACTCCCCACCAAAGTCAAATTTCTTAAGCATGTCACGAGTGTACTTACCTTGGTGGATGAAGGTGATGTCCTTGGTCTGCTTGATCTGGAGCTCTAAGAAATACTTGAGCTCACCCATGAGGCTCATCTCAAACTCACTGTGCATCTGCTCAGAAAACTTGGACACAAGATCATTAGTAGTACCGCCAAAAATAATATTGTCCACGTAAATCTGAGCGACTAAAAAATCTGAATCATCTGTGAGCAAGAAAAGAGTTTTATCCACCGAACCCATCACAAAGCCCTTCCCCAACAAAAATTGCTTCACCCGGTCATACCAAGCCCTGGGGGCTTGCTTCAACCCATATAAAGCCTTTTGCAGCTTAAAAACATGTCGAGGAAACTTAGGGTTCTCTAAACCGGGGGCTGCCTAACATAAACTTCCTCCTCTATGAACCCGTTCAGAAAAGCACTCTTAACGTCCATTTGAAAAAGCTTAAAACACTTCGAAGCGGCAAAAGCTAAGAGAATGCGAATGGACTCAAGACGGGCAATAGGGGCGAAAGTTTCTTCAAAATCAATACCCTCTTTTTGGCTAAAACCCTGGGCAACTAGTCGAGCTTTGTTGCGCACCACAACCCCATCTTCACTTTGTTTGTTCTTGAACACCCACTTGGTGCCTATGGGGTTGCATCCTGGTGGTGACTCAACTAGTGTCCAAACCCGATTACGGACAAAATTCTCAAGCTCTTCTTGCATAGAATTAATCCAATTTTAATTAGAAAGAGCATGAGAAATATCTCTGGGCTCAAAAGATGCAACAAAAGCAGATTCAGCAAACACAGCAAGAGAGGAAGATGAACGCAAAGTTCTTTCAGTCAAATCACCGATGATGAGCTCTGAGGGATGGTCACGCTGAACTGCTCGGGTTCCATGGTGATCTGAAGTCATCTCACCGGAGTCAGCAGCTGGCACCTCTGGACTCGACTGAGGGGGCTCGATCGAAGTGGAAGAAGTGATCAGAGGTCCGCCCTCGTCCTCAGTCGAAGTCTCAAAAGGTGTGGGCTCTATAAGGGGTGCAGAAGGCCCACCCTCATTAGCGGCTGGAGTATCCTCATCTTCTTCGAAGATGGACTCTCCGAGCTCACCATCAGAAGGCTCAAACGAAGGAGTCAAAGAAGGCAAGGACTCATCAAATGAAACCTCACAAGTCTCGACAAGCAGCTGGGATTCGAGGTTCCAAACACGGAAGCCTCGAGAATGCAAAGCGTATCCAAGGAAAACATCGTCCCAGCAACGAGACTCAAACTTGTCCAAATGCCCTCCGTTCTTGAGCACAAAGCACTTGCAGCCAAACGCTCGCAAGTGGCTCACCTTGGGCTGTCTGCCAAACCGCAACTCATACGAAGTCTTACTAAGTAAGCTCGAAGAAAAATGCGGTTGGCTAGATAGCAAGCCGTGTTCATGGCTTCAGCCCAAAAATGCCTAGGAGTCCTGTGCTCATCGAGCATCGTCCTGGCCATCTCGACTAGCGTGCGGTTCTTTCGTTCCACAACGCCGTTCTGTGGGGGAGTGTAAGGCGAAGAAAACTAATGGTCCAGACCCTGATCACTACAGAAACTGACGAACTGAGAGTTCTTGAACTCAGAGCCGTTGTCGAAGCGAATTGCTCGCATCCGACCATTGTTCTCATTCTTCAGCTTCAAAATCAGGTCATGAACAAACTGAAATGTTTCATCCTTAGACTCCAAAAAGAAAACCCACGAGAATCGAGAGAAGTCGTCAACAATCACAAGCGCGTACCACTTCCCACCGACTGAGCGCACCCGAGATGGACCAACAGTGTCCAAGTGTAACAACTCGCCCGGATACGAAGTCATCACCTGAGTCACAGGTGAGTGAGAAGCGGCAACCATTTTCCCATGACGACAGGGATGGCAGACTAGATCCTTCTCCATCTTAAGCTTGGGCAATCCTCGGATGAGGTCCATAGAGCTCAACCTGACTAGCAGACCAAAACTCAAATGACCTAACCTCCTATGCCACTTCCAGAGCTCAGAAGAAAATCCAGCTATCAAACAGCGAGAAGGGACAAAAGAACTAGAGAAGTCAATTCGAAAAACTTTACCAAAAGGTAAGATCTGGCAAATCAAAGACCCTCTAGAATCAAACACAAAAGAATTGCCCTTCTTAAAATGCACTTCCAAACCATCCTCAAGAAGTTGCAAGACAGAAATCAAGTTAAAGTTCAAATTCTTGACCAAAGCAACATTCTTCAAAGAGAAATGATCTGAAATGCTAATTGAGCCAATGCCACTTACTTTCCCTTGACCACTGTTCCCGAATGTGATGTACTCTTTTGAGCTCGGGGGAGTGAGACTGGAGAACCATCTGCGATGTCCCGTCATGTGGCGAGAGCATCCTGAGTCCATGATCCAAACGTCCTCCGGTCCCCGATCCTGCACAATCAGTGGTCGTAAGTGGGAGCAAATGGTCCGGCACCAGATTTAGCAAAAGAGCTAAACCAATGTCGAGCCATCTACTCAAAAGATGGAAAGCGAAAACCATCAAAAGAATTTGGACCAAAACGCGGCTCAAAGCGCGGTCCATGGTTCTCCCTAGAACCTCGGCCACGAGGTCCAGGACCGTAGCCAAAATGGCTTGGAGCTCTGCCGGAACGACCACCACCAACTGGAGCACGGGCAAGAAAACCGTCTCCTCTACCACCACCTACACGACGCGGCCTGGCCTCCAGCCTCTCCCCGCGTCGAGGAACTCTCAGTCTACCACCCTGCTGGTAGAACTGCTCCTGACCACCACGAACACGCTCTGCTCTCTCAACCCGCTTCCTCCTGAAGCAAAACTCCGCAAGATGCCCATCTCTCTGACAGTACTCACAATGATAGGTGGGCTTCTTGGGGTGTGGTTGAGGCTTGGGATTCTTGGGCTTAGTGGTGTTAGGTGTAGTCTTCTTGGGTTGAGAGGGTCCAGGAAGAGAGTCAAGAGAAGTGCGGAGGTGTTTGGGTTTTGGAACCCAGATGGACTTCTTGGGTGGAGCTTTGGGCTGTTCATAGATCACTCCATCCTTGGGCTGACCAGCCAGGGAAGTCTCAGTGGAGTGAGTCTTGGGGTATCTCTGCTCAGGAGTCATTTTACTCCACTCCACTGCCTGGCTAATGGCACTCTCAAAGTCAGCCTTTGTGTAGGTGTAACCTACCCCAAACCCATCCTGCCTCTTGAACTGCTAGATCATCATGCCGAGCTGTGGCTCTCGGGCACTGATACAACTCAGGATAGAACGGAGGTAAAAGTTCTCATTCTGAGAATCAGCTAGCTCCTCTCTCAAGGAAGCTAGAACCTCCACCTGAGACAAGCAGGTCTCACACTCACTCTCTACTTGGACTGACTTTTCAGCTTTCAGCTTGATCAATTCCATTCTAAGAGACAAACAGTTCTCACAGACAGTGGGTGGAACTGACAGTGTCTCAAGCTCTAGCCTAGTCTGCGCTAGCTCAGCTCTCACTCTCTCCAAATCTCCCAAATGCTCATCACCCTTGGCTTTCAGCTCAGCAAAGATAGCTAGATGAGATGGGCAATCAGCACAGGGTACGACGACAGTGGCTTGAGCATCTTTCAGCTCTAGCTGAGCGCTTTCAAGCTCAGTGGCCAAAGCGTCCCTCTCATCAACCCTTTCTGTGTACTTGGACTCCCCTCACACTTCAGGCACTCACTGCTATCACCCAAGCAGGGGGAAGAAGATAGACTCTCAATTCTGCCATTGGCCACGGCAAGCTCACTCTCTAACTCATCTATCCTCTTCTTAGCTCCCCTAAGCAGTTTTTCCCAATATTTCAACTCCTGACGATTGCTTTCAAGTAAATCAACGATCTCGCATTCATAAGATGATACCTTTTCGTTGTCGTCATCGGAGTCATCGGAGGAGCTCTTTTCTTCCTTATCCCCAAGAGCCATTGAGCAAAAGCTCCTGTGGGATCTTCGGCGCTGGTGTGAATGGCTCTTCGGTCTATCCCCGAAAGCCATGAAGCAGAGGCCCATCGGATCGTCCTTGTCCTTCCCCTTCCTGATGACGATCTCCTCATCGCTTGAGCTCGATGAAGAGGAAGAAGACGTAGACTGCTTGGAGTAGCTCTTCTCCATCTCGGTGAAGAAGGCCTTGTCACGCTTCTTGTTCTCTCGCCAGTAGTCCTTCAGGGCCTTCTTGAAGAATCTGGTCTTCGACTTGCCCTTGTTGAAGGAAGAGCTGTCATGCTTGCCGGAGTCGTGGAAGCCACCACCGGTGCCCTTCTTGTGTCCATTGCGCTTGGGGCAGTCGGCGATGAAGTGTCCTAGATCACCACACTCAAAGCACCCGGATTTTGTGCCGTGTCTTTTGAACATTCTCTTGTCATAAATACGACGCACCCGGTTGTTAAAAAGACACAAGTCATCATCTCCCAAAGACTCAAGCTGGTCCTCAGTGATAGACATCAAAGAGAACCCAGCACAGCTCACAGAAGAGGGATCAACAGAAGGTGTAGCAAGGGCCAGGGACTTTGATCTAGAACCAGTGAGATTTGATCTCAGCTGGATATCAACCTCAGTGGCCTTCAGCTTGCTAAACAACTCAGAAATGGTCAAGGTATCATAAGAAGTGCTCTCAACGATAGGGGATACCTTGATCTCCCAGATCTTTGGGTCCAAGGTATGGAGAACCTTGAGCGTTTGCTCGTGATCTGAGACTAACTGAGCACCCTCAGCCTTGTTGTCCCGAAGCTTGTTTATGATCGATTGAAAACAACCAAACAAAGCTTCAACAGATTCACCCGGCTTTTGTGTGAAGTTCTCATACTCACGCCGGTAGGTCTGATAGAGCCGAGCCTTGAACTGAGCTGTCCCCTCATGGTGTGCCTTGAGGGTAGCCCAGATCTCTCTCGCAGTGGAGAGATGGCTCACCCGCTCAAACTCAGTGGGACCTAAACCAGAAAACAGAATGTTCACAGCTTTACTATTGCTCAGATGCTGGGCAATGATACCAGGAATACCATGCTCAGCAACCGGCAATATAACAAACGTATCATGAACACAAATGTCCCAGATGTTCGAGCCTTGGCTCATAAGATAGGCTCGCATGCGAGTCTTCCAATAGTTATAGCCATAGGCTTCCAAGGACGGGACCTTGCCAGGAGAAGTCATGATCACTATTGGGGTTTAGAACAGGTTAAGGTATGGAAAAACCCTAAGCAGGCTCTGATACCACTTGTAGGACCGAAAGTAGCGACCAGAGGGGGTGAATGGGCGCCTAAAAAATTATTTCGAATCAATGGCCTGCTCCCAAAACCCAATGCACCTCAAAAGACTAAGCAGCAAAGCGAGGACAGGTTGCCTAAGTTTAAAAGTATCTAGCCTAGAAAAAGACCGGTGTCGAAAACAGAGAAATACCAGTACAATGCTAATAGGCAGATTAACAAAATATTCAAGACATGGCAGATCAAACTTCTCAGTAAAATAATCTAAGTACACATGAAATGGGATGAGAAGTTACTGTTTAAAATATGTCTCATGTTCGAAACTTGGCGAAGCCTGTAGTGTCGAAGCCTGTAGTGTCGAAGCCTGCTTCAAAGTCTGTGAATTCGAAGCCTGCGGATTCGAAGCCTGCTGATTCGAAGCCTGCTGATTCGAAGTCTGCTGATTCGAAGTCTGCAGATTCGAAGCCTGCTGATTTGAAGCCTGCAGATTCGAAGCTTGCTGATTCGAAGTCTGCTGATTCGAAGTCTGCTGATTCGAATTCTGCAGATTCGAAGCCTGCAGATTCGAAGGCTGCTGATTCGAAGCCTGTAGATTCGAAGCCTGCAGATTCGAAGGCTGCTGATTCGAAGTCTGCTGATTCGAAGTCTGCAGATTCAAAGCCTGCTGATTCGAATTCTGCAGATTCGAAGCCTACTTCACAGAGTTGGACTTCACACAAGAAAAGGGACTTTGGCAAAGTCAATTCGATCAAAAAGCTACGCAGTAAAAAGCAGGCCTAGAGTACTAGAGTACTGTTGCTACAAGGAGTAGGTACTACTTGCTACAAGCAAGAAAGAGTACTCCTCACGAAGAACAGAAGCAACAGAGAAGCAAATAAAGATCTAAAAACGCACGGTGCATGAAGATTCATATCCACAAAAATCACGGCATACCACACTCATCAACAGAGGATAAACTCTCACAGCGTAATGAATAGCAGAGAGAATGCAGGAATAGAAACTTCTTGCACAGGAGCCTGGCGGCGCACATGAACAGGAGCAGGAGAGAGAAAATGCAGGAAGCAAAATGACCCAATAGAATAAAAAGTGATTTCAGCAAAAAAGGGTAGTACAACCCTAGGGATTGGGGCCCTATTTATAGGCTACCCAAAGACCTAGAATATTCCACCAGACCCTTAGGGTTTTTACAGACGCTAAAATAAAGGAAATGACTCAATTGCCCTTAGGAATTTTTACAGACTCGACTGACTGACTGTGGGCCTAGAGATACAGATGATTTATCCACAAGCTAAGCTTTCGTAGCGACTACGGCTTCTCTTATGGACAGTCCGATACAAGATCAATGGTTGTCAGTTTTGCGCTGAAACTAACAAAGCCTCCACCGGCTTTGCACCAAGTACCCGAATTGAGCCGGCCCGACTCCGCAGCTCTCTCAGCCCGGCAATCGCTCACCGCCCGTGTACCTGAGTCAATCCTGGTCAACAGCCCAGTGGGTCTTCTACTGCTTCTAGCCCATGTACCCAGATTGGGCCAGCCCGACTTCGCGGCTCCTCTGCCCGACAGTCGCTCGCTGCTCGTGTACCTGAGTCACACGCGGCCCATGAAACAGCAGATCTCCTCTTTTCTACAGTCCTCTTTGACTATCGTTGACAATGACTCATCACATCTGGAGCCATGAGGCCCACACTATTCAGCATGGCTCCTCAATGAGCTAGTGTTGGGGGAAAATATTCCATCTTCAGGGTTATAGCAGTAATAGGACAAAGACTGGTGATTAAGCCGAAGATTTCTAGCATATGACTCCGGAGATGGGTTGAATCAAGTTCGAAGTATGATGACGGACTCTAGTTCGGAGTATATCTTCGAACTTGGACTCTTCCGAAAGCTTCTTTGCCAGCTAGGATGAAAGACTTATTTTCTTTCTCATTAGATTAGTCTTTTACCATTTTAGCCCTATTAAGGGTACCGAATAGTTTCCACTATGTCGGTTGTAATAGAGGGGTAAAAGGGTCTTTTCCTTAATGTTTAGGCCTATAAATACCCCCCGTTTTACCCTGTAATAGGGACCGAATACAAGTTATTCAATACACACTTCCGAACTATTCTAAGTTATTATCCTTTCGGAGGCTTGGAATAGTTTCCTTCGCAAACACTTCGTTTGTTAGTTTCTAATCCTCAGAAACCTGTTAGCGTAATCTTTTACGCCAACATCTAGAGAAAATGAGTGTGATCCCATATGCCTCTGCGATTGGGTCCATCATGTATGCCATATTATGTACACACCCAGATGTTTCATATGCTCTAAGTGTTACGAACAGGTACCAATCAAACTCGGGTGAAAGTCACTAGGCTGTAGTAAAAATTATCCTCAAGTACTTGAGAAGGACTGAGGAAATGTTCTTAGTGGACGGTGGTGATGAGGAGCTCATTGTAAATGGTTACACCGATGCTATATTTCTGACCGATAAAGATGATTCTCGATCGCAATCTAGATTTGTGTTCTGCCTCAATGGAGGCGTAGTGAGTTGGAAAAGTTCCAAGTAAGAGATGGTAGCCGATTCTATAACAGAAGCTGAGTATATCACCGCTTCAAAAGCTACGAAGGAGGTTGTTTGGATCAGAAAGTTTGTTTTTGAGCTAGGTGTTTCCCTAGTACGTCTAGTCCAATGGACCTCTATTGTGATAATAGTGGTGCCATTGCGCATGCCAAGGAACCAAGGTCACACCAGAAATCAAAACATATACTTCGGCGATATCACCTAATCCACGAGATCATAGAGAGAGGTGATGTGAAGATTTGCGAAGTGCTCACAGATTTGAACATAGTAGATCCGTTGATAAAACCTCTTCCACAACCCAAGCATGAGGCGTAACTGAGCTTCATGGGTATTAGATACTTACATGAGTGAGTAATGTGTATGTGAAAGATGTTAGGAGTGTCTATGCTAATGTAAGAGGATAATTGTTATCTTGTTCATTGAATAAATGTCGTTTACATTTAATTAATAAGTTGATGACTTGTTATGTGAAAATATTTGTTTTATTATGATATTATTCAAAATGGATCCCTAATCTTATCGTCATGTGGGACAGTGATGATACACAGATTAGCACATCTGGCTGATTGATGATCATGTTGCATGGATCATAGACGTGGGGATGTCAAATCAGAGATGTGGACACATGTTGGTGAACATAGTGTTGAATAGACCCACTTGAGATACTGTTGAGATTGTTATTGTAATGTGCCATCAATTGTCATCTCAAATGGTGTACCTGCAGAGTCCTTAGACCTGAATTCGTCATTTGATTCCAGAATGTGTAGTGACACACTTAGATGCTTCCTAATCCTATTCCGTAACAGGGTAGTAATAAGGGTTATTTTCATGTGTGTTGTGAAACATGTCTTGGGATGTGAGTGGTCAAGATGGAATTTACCCCTCCTAATAATGGGAGAGACATCTCTAGGCCCCTCAAGGTAGTCGGATTGGAAAAGTGCATGGCCATACCGCTATGACTAAAGAGGTAGTTATGATTTGAATCTGTTAATTGATCGAATGAAATGTCGAGCTATCCAATAAGGTTCGCATGAATCTCGTCTTGATCTTGACTGATATCGTGTGGTAAAGGGATTGGTGCGTGCGTATATCAAGGTTCAGTGTAAAATTGTTTTTGTACGCTTTCGGGGGTCAATATGTGTTGTTAGGTATACCACTATTGATCAGTGAGTCGAAAAAGGTTTCCGGTAAACAACCGTTAGTGTATGAACCTATAGGATCACACACTAAAGGGGATTTAAGAAAATTGCAAAGAATTGGTTCTTGTGCAAGTGGGAGATTGAAGGAACAGTGCCCAAGAAAATTTCGGCTGGATCGGAAGTTCCGATTTGGAATCGGAATTTCCGATTATTTTCTGAATTGAAAATGGAGAGCTCAAATCAGAAGTTCTGGTATGGTATTAGAAGTTCCTATAATTTATGGTTTGCGAAACTAGGATCTTAAAATAGAAGTTTCGATAATTTTGTATTTAGAGACAGAGAGTTGAAACTGAAAGTTTGGGTGCATATCGGGAAAAAATTGCACTGATCAGAATTTCAGATAGGAGGTATCAGAAGTTTCTATGCTACCTGGAATTGGAGTCCGAGAGCCCGATCGGTAGTTCCAATATTGGATCAGAAGTTCCGGTGTGGGCATAACAGATTGGATCTGTTAGGTCTCAAATTATTTGAGGCTAATCTGTTGGGTCTCGAATTGTTGGAGATCGGGACTCTCACCTCTATATAAAGAGAGGAGGAGACGGTCTTGAAGATTAAGTTATTCATAGTTTAGATCAGATCTAAACCCTACCCACTAAGAACTCCTCTCCTCCCTTTCTTGGTCTCAAAAGTTGAGATTGAGAAATCTCTTGTTTCTCACGTGCGGTGCTAGCACGCCGACGTGGGAAGGATCTCATCCCTGTACGTGTGGATACCGTGAAGGTGCTGCTCCAATAGCAGCACTCGTGAACTTCTTCACATGAAAACCTACGTCATCTTCATCGATTGGATCGCTGGGAATGGCCGGGGTGAGGCGAGAACAAGCGAGGACACGCTTCCCTGACATCTTCTTCCGTTGCACCTAGCGCGTCTCGTGCTAGAAGCTACCAATCTATTATCCCTCACGTGCATGGTTCTTGGGCTTTGGGGCGAAATTTTTAAAATTGCCGGCTAGCGTAGCTTCCCCATTCCCCAACAATCTATACGTAGATATCGCGAGTAGCTTAGCTTGACACGGTATTATCCTTCCAGACCAAGCTATAGTTGATAGCACTCCTCGTGTCAGAAAGAGCAGTTGTGTATCAAGAGAAGTTGAGCGGCGATTGATGTGCAGTGGTTTGGATGACACCATCGATCGACTAACTGAACCAACCACGTGCAAGCTTATCATAAAGCCCGTAGGGGTTCAAATTGAGGTGTCAAGGGGAGTGATTTTTCCATATCAACATGAGATACACAACTTGCCAATACATGAGGGATTTGTAGTGGTGTCTATTTATTTTGTGCACCCTAACGCGGAAACATCCCATTGCCTATTGTAACACCCCAAATTTCCCAAGGTAAAATAAAATGAGATAAATAAAATTTTTGAATTAAAGGGGATTATTGTAATTAGAGAAAAAGGATAAAAGCACCTAAATAAAACAAAACATGGAGAAATAAATCAAATTCATAGTTGATAAAATTATGGTAGGTTCTATAAGTCAAGATATATTTTTGGGAATTTTTACAACATTTTAGTGCCTTTGTCTTTAGCTCCAAATTTATAAACTAATTTCTAGAATTATTTTAATTGGAAAATGAATTTAAAATACCATTGGGCCGCAACCCTCAATTCCCCCTCGGCCCAGCCGAGTCCAACCCCGAGGACACTGACAGGAGGGCCCCATCTGTCGGCGTCGCGCCCCCTCTCTCTCCTCCGCTCGTGCCCCGCCTGGTCCCGCCTGTCGGCACGCTCGCCTTCACCAGCGCTCACTAACATGTGGCCCCCACCTGTCAGGCCTTTCTTCCCCGATGGAAACCCTCCCCTTTCCTTCGCCAGCAACCCCACCTTCCCAATCCGCCGGCGCCAGCCCCCATTCCATAAATTGAACCCCGAATCCTCCTTACCATACTTCGGGGATCATTTTCACTCTGTTACCCAAAGAAATCGCGCACCAAATCGCCGGAATTCGTGTATACGGAAAGCTCGCCGGCACATTTTGGGAATTTTCTCGGTTTCCTCCGATGAGCCTTCCATATCCACCGCCGGCGACCCCTATTTAAACCCTGGCCTCCACCGCACTCCGGCCACGCTAAATTGTCTCGACACACGCACTCCCGAAGCGCTACACCACCAAGAAACCACCGCCCCCTCTGCCCCGCTCCGGCAGGCCCTCGCCATCACCGCTAAGCCCCGCCGCTCTTGTCGCCGGCATCACCAGAACTAGTGTTGCCACCCCGTCCTCGGTCACACCTCCGTTGGCCCTGAAGACCGCCGAATCGCCATCACCACCACCAACCCGAGAAGACCCTCCGCCCCTTCTCATCGCCGATCACCATCAGTCATCCTCCATCGTTGTGTCCGGTACCCTCGTGTTCCCCCTTCCCTCCTCTTTCCATTTCCGCCACTTGCTTCGGATTCTATCGGACGTCATCGCCGTTCGACCGGCGCTGGGGACGAAGCCCTTGGCTTCCCCCATGTCGCGCGCGTGCCGGATGCGACGACAGCCGTCGGATCCCATGTACCTATTCACAATTTAATCCTAGCGCTCTGTTTTCATTTAAGCGGCCGCATCAATCTAGAGCATCCACGTGTCCTCAGGTCGCACGTTTTAATCTCGGCCGCACAATTTCATTTAAAACCCCCGCATCTCCACCAACCATCGGATCTAGATCCTGCGGCCCTAGATGGCCTGGTCCACGCGCACAGTGTGCTGGTCCATGGTGGGCCTAGCTCATCGTGGACTAGAGGCTGATTTAAATTTAAAATAAAATCCAGAATTTCATTTAAAACTTCAAAAATTCATATCTCACTCATTTTAACTCCAAATTTCACCATTCAAATTTCAGAAAATTCTAAATTTATTTCTCTACAAACTTAGCCCATTTAATACATATGTTTTTTATTGCTATTTTCATGTTATTAATTGTTTACTCTCTTTGATTTTGTACCGAGAAGATTACGTCGCCGTCGAAGATCCGGAGTATTTCCCTGAGGTCCCACCTTCACCCTTTGCTGATCAAGGCAAGTCACGACCCCCATTTTGATCATAATTGAGCCCATTTTAATAATTACCGCTATAACCCATAAGAGTATAATTGCATTAGTTTAATCAAGAGCCTTACATTATATTTATTAGATCCTCGTCCTTGTTGTGCAATCCCAAGACATTTTTATTGAGCCTAAACTCCTTGTCACCTTTAAAGTATAAATATTAGATAGTGTATAATGTATCGATACAACTGCTATAGGGTAAAAATGACTCGTAGACAATTGGATTCTATTATATGATTTCCCCGTTATATCACTCGCCCCTGGAATTCTGTTGGTTATGGAGTTTTGATTAAGTTGTAAGTATGGTGGGTTCCGGGTGCAAGCTAGGGCATTGGTCAGTAGCACCTGGGGCACTATAAGGACCGGTATGCGGGATCTGTTGCAAAACAGTTCGTACTAACCACAAGTCCAGTGGGTAAGTCCTAACTAGAGGTATGGAGCGTTCCAACTTAAAGCACCATAGTGGAGGGGGCAAGTGACACCTGCGGGTGGCTTGTACCGACGAGGCTCAAGGGGGGTATGTCGTTGGCCCAACGCGTTGGAGCGCCGTATGAAACCCATAAGAGGGTGTTATTGAGTTGGTGTGTTCCATGCTAAAGGTTTTGGCATGAGTTCCTTCGGGGTGACGTGGTGTCATCACGACACACTTTGATGTGTGGGAATGAGTGCCTTGTGGGTATAGTAGTACACCTCTGATCAGAGTATAATCTTTTCGAAAAGTCGTGCCCACGGTCAAGGGTGGGTTGGGCAATGTTCACCATAGTTAGTTTGTTTTTGTATGAATGATCGCATGATGGAATGGCATGTAAGGACTGTTGAGTGAGGGTGGGCTGACTGTACCCCTCGAGGTAGAAGATGATGCATTTACTCATGATTTAAATTTCTGTACTAATAACCTGATTACATTAATTGCTTTACAAATGTACTTTTCCGCAAACATGAGCCACAACCTTCCTTGTTATTACCGTGCATTATAATTGCATTTCGGTGTCTTGCTGAGTACAATTGTACTCACCCCCGTTGACTCACCACACTAGAGGTAGCGTATTACGAGAAGGAGGATGGTCTGGAGTAGCGACCCAGTCAAGGCGCGAGACTAGAGGAAAGCGTTCTTCTAGAGGATTTATTTTCCTAGTTTCTCTTTTATTTAACTCTTTTGTAATAATGTGGTCTACGAACCATCATTGATTGTTGTATTGTACGCGGTCGTGTGATGAACGTCTTGTATTTATTGATTTCCTTGGAAATTCAATAAAGTCCCGAATTTATTATATTCCGGGTGTTACACCTATTCCCCTAGATGACAAAATCACCACCTTTCACGCTGCCCATCTCACAAGGGTACAGTGGAAACATGTGGATATTTTAGTCGATGGCAAGAACCTCCAGCTGCTCAGCCAAGCTAGTGCTCAACCTTGTACTACTGAACCTCCAACTGCTCAGCCACTTATTGTTGTTGCGCTTGTTGCAACTGCACCTATCGAGCAAGGTGAAAATTCCGTCACTGTGTTGCCATCAAATAAGCCAATGATTGAACACAAAAAATATAAAGCAAGATAAAAAGATTAAAAAAGAGGTGAAGCTAAAGGTGACGTCGGCCTAGACTCTTGCAAATGCTAAGTACGATCAAGATAAGAACCTAGTGTCACAAGATTATCTAAGAAGGGGAGGGCAAGCCTTAATCGACCTCCATCAATTATACCCCAATGGCTACAAAGAAAACAAAAGTTCGGTCATTGTAACATACAATAAAAATAATTTCTAGACTAGTGACAAATATTTGTTGGTATGCTTCAACGATCTGTATGATCTTTTTAACTTGGATGCTCTCGACATCGACTTGCTGCGGTGCTGGACATCGTAAGTTACTTAACCTATATTTTATATTAAAGTCGACCTTTGTTAAATCACTCGACGTAACATATTATCGTGCACTTTGTTCTTGTGTTTGATTTACTTTTCACTTATATAAACATTGACTGATGTTAAAAACTCAATTTATTGGAATTTATCCTACCTAAAGACGGTCTTAGCGAGACTGAGTTGTTGACGATCCGTTCATGACTAGCGGTATTCCTTATGGAACAAGTATTCACAAAAAATAGTGCTTCCCGTTATAAGGGCCAGAATTAATGTTTCAATTTGTCACGTAACACTTGCAAACATTTGGTAAAACATACATAATACATTTTTTATAGATGCTTTATTTGTGCAATGCAATTTGTGATGGTGGTATTCTGTGATGAATTATGTGTTGTATTTTCTATGATGAATTCTATGTTGTTTCCAATTTAAAAAGTTGGCTGCCAAATCTCGGCTTTGATTCAAGATGCAACTTAAAAAAATTATTTTTTAATATGACCATAATATTAGTGACCGGTGACATTGACGATCCATCCCTAAAGGTCACAATAGTGATGTGTATAAAGTACTCCCCATCACTACATATGACCTATTAATGATGCAGCCTAACAATAATTATTTTTTTAATATGACCATAACATTAGTGACAGGTGACCTTGGCGACCCGTCCCTAAATATCATAATAGTGACGGGTGTAAAGTACTCTACATCACTAAAGATGACCTTTATTGACGGGTAACCACTAAAAAGGCATGCTGAACGCGGCATGGACCTAAAGGGATCCTTTAGTGATAGGTATTTACCTGTTATTAATAATAGAGCTTTACGTGGATGGAGGTGGAGAGGAGAGAGAAAGAGGAACATACATGATACATGTACATGTAAAGCGTTTCCGCTCTGTTTTTATCCCTACATACATTACTAAAATTAAAAGAAGTTGGACTTTGCTGCTACCACATTGAGCCACGTCATCATTTTGTGAAAAAGATCTTGTATTTTTTGGTAATTTGCTATTCCTTCGTTGCTTTGGCTGACGTGGCCTTTCCGTGGCCCGCCACGTCTCCCAATCCAGCGCCGACTTTTTTGCAAAAAAATCCAACTGTTCGTCGCTAATTGTGTGAATTCCATGCGTCGTACTCTCCGCCGTCATGCGTATTTTACATATGAGCCCTCATTTCGAAATTTGTGAAGGAGAGAAAATTTGAAAAAATGGAGCGCGCTCTGAAAACAGAAAACACAGGGGGGTTTTCGCAAAATGTCCAGACGCATGGTTCCAGAGCCCCATTCTTGCTCTCTCATTCAGTGGTACCCATCCCCCTGCTCTCCATGCCTAACCCTAGCTGCCTTTGCGGTGCTCCTCGAGCGCTTCCGGTGCAGGAACTGAAGCCATGGCGTCCCACTGCGCCACATCGTCCTCCTCCTTTGCGTTTCTCGGCGTCCCTCTTCCCGGCGGTAGGCGACACCAGGGGTCCTGCTGCTTCGTTGCCGGTGCTAAGATGGTTGGCTCCTCTGCTGTGGCAGTGGCAATGATAATCCTGGCGCTCGACACGGATACAACGATGAAGCCTCTCAAGTCTCGGGCGCGCCGGGCAAGGAAGTCCAGCGAGTCCGACAGGTCAACCGCGTTGCTTGATCCCGAGAGCGAAAGTGTAGAGGCCAAGGACGACAACGATGGCAGGGCATTGGTGGCACTCGACGATGTGATCGTGAACCCGGTAGGGCTAGGCCACTGGTCCCGGCAGATCTTCGATGAGGTGTGCCACAAGGTCTCGCGGCTCAGACAGATGTCCACGGCACCGGCCGTAGAGCAGGAGTAGTCCACCCTCTGCTGCGGCGGCCCAATGTGCGACTTCACTTTCCCCGGGGCTCAGGACACCACCATACTCATCGTCGGCGCCACCAACCGCATCGTCGTCCGCAAGCTCATACTCTAGGGCTACAACGTCAAGGTCAGATATTTTGATATCTTCCTCTTGTTTCTTTTTTCTTTTAATCCAAATACTTTGATTCAATTTTGAGAAACCAAGTGTTGGTTTCGGTGTTTGTGATGAGTGATTGACAGGCTTTTAACCCCTGGTTCGAAGGGGTACCTTCGAAGGGGGTTCGGAGGTTGGACCTCCGAAGGGTGTTCGGAGGTGGTACCTCCGAAGGGTGTTCGGAGGTGGTTTCACCGAAGGGCGTTCGGTGTTTGGTTGATGCAGCTGTTGCAGCGGAGTGTGCGTGTCGGAGGGGTCCGACAGTACACGATGACTGGGTGTGTACCGAAGGCTTCGGTACTTTGGGCAGTACACCGGAGTGTGTACCGGAGGTTACTAACCTGGAGAGGTCTCCGGAGTACTGGATACACTTGTCTGCTTGTCGGTGGTGCGCAGGGACTTCGGAGGCGACGGACAGGTTCGCGGCAGGTGAACCTGGGTCAAGCGGGAGGCTTGATTCCAAGGGAGCGGGGAGCTCCGCCACGATGGCTGCGAAGGGGTCTAGGTCGGTCCTCGGGTCGAGGCGTGCCAGGTGAAGGCAGAGAGTGCGGAGTGTGGCTCCGTCTGAAGGTACTCCGAGACAAAGTCCTCGGAGGCGAGGCACTTCGAAGGTACTCCGGAGGGAGTGACTTCGGAGTTGGTTGGATCAAGTCCTCTGAGGAGGCAAGGAGTTCGAAGTGTGCTCCGGAGGGAGACATTCGAAGGTACCCGACGAAGGTCTCAGAAGTCGAGGTGCATCGAAGGCATGGTCCGGGTGAGGATCGTCGAGGAGTGTGCTCGGGGAGAGACACTACGACGAAGTGCTCATGGAATGCTTCATGCGAAGGCCTTGGACGAAGGAGGGACTTCGAAGGGTGGTGCTCCGAAGGTGGGGCTTCGGAGTGTGGTTGTCTTGAGGTACTTCGGCCTACATGGCTTCGGTACACGGACTGATGGAGTTCGAGCTGGGCGGAAGCTGCGAAGCCGTGGTGATCCACTCCGGAGGTGTTGGTGCGAAGGCCCAAGGGCTTTGACGGCTTTGGCTCAAAACCGTCACTGTATCGAAGGCTGACTTCGGTGAAGCGAAGGCCATCTGGCTCAAGGCTTCTCACCGAAGCTACCGCACCCCTCGCGTGCGAAGGGGGGCTTCGGAAAGGTCAAAGGTTGCAAGTCTGACAGTGTCTGCTCTGCAAAAAGCTGGCGCTGTCCCCTCTGCAAAGGCTGACAGAGAAGCCTCCAATAAAGTTGACTACCTTTTGTACCCCTTAGTTCTGTAGAGACAAAATCAATGTAAACCCTAGGGGTAAAGTAGTCAATTCCTTTGGGTGAACTGTGGGCTATAAATATGGGGGATCGGTAGGTAACATTTAACACTTTGAGCATTTACTGTTGAGCTCCTGTAGCCACACACTTCGTTGTATTTCATCCAGAGAGTTGATTTTCTGTGTTCCTTGTTCAAGCGGCGAAGCCCTGCTTCTGTGTGCTTTTTGCTTGAGCTCGCGTTACATACCTCGCTAGTTGTAGTGCACCGAAGCCTGTCTAGGCGAAGGGTGTTTTGTGCGAAGTGTGTTTTTCAGTGTGCTGTCGCTCTGTGTAACAGGAGGCGAGACCTCGCTGCTTACTAGCGAAGCCCTGATCGAAGCCCGTGCTTTTATCGTGTCTGTGACTCAAGCGAAGTCTGTCAGTGTGCGTTTAGACCTTCGTGTACGAAGCCCAGCACCAGTTTTTGCTGCCAAGTACTTGGTTGAAGTCCTCAGTGGGGTGTCCACTCTTGTGAAGGGTGAAGTGCGAAGCCTGCTCGAAGCACCCTGTGTGCGGAGCCTGCACTGACTTAGCAGAGTAGATTTTCGAGGGTTGTAAGTGGAGCGAAGTCTTCTTGGCTTCGAACTTTTGGACCTGCGAAGCCTGTGTTCGGAGTTGTCAAAGGACCTCCGAACCAGACCTCTGAAGGTAGTGTTCGAAGCCTGTTCCGCAGAAGACAGAACTAAAACCGAAGGCTAGTTTTTAGCCCGAATTTTTAAAAGCTCCCATTCACCCCCCTCTGGTCGCCGTTTCTGGTCCAACAATTGGTATCAGAGCAGGTTAAGATCACCAGTTGACCTTAACCGGTTTTGTGATCTGTTGGCGACATGGATAGAGGCAGTAAAATTCCTCTGTTCGATGGGACAGATTTTGCATACTGGAAGGTGCGCATGGAGGCTTACTTGTTAAGCCAAGGAAATGCAATTTGGGAGATTGTGGACTCACAATACTCCATCCCTGATACTCGCACCACTCAAACAGAAAAAGATCAGTATAATGCCAACTCGAAGGCAAGAAACATATTGTTCATTGGTTTGAGCCGGAGTGAGTTCGATAGGGTGCAGCACCTTAGGACTGCTAGGGAGATTTGGACAACTCTCACTGTCTTTCATGAGGGCTCTACACAGATTAAGGCCAGGCGCCAAAGCACATACAATCAACAGTATCAGCTGTTTGTGCAGGCACCTGGTGAATCTATAGATGCCATGTTTTCTCGCTTTGATGCGATAGTGAGTAACTTGCGGTCCAACGGGACGCTTGCTTACAGTGATCACGATAGGGCTATCAAGCTTCTCTATGCTCTTGACCGTAGCATATGGGAAGTAAAGATATCCAGCATTGAGGAGTCCACTGGTTATGACATATTGACCTGTGATGAGCTCTTTAGCAAGCTGAAGTCCACAGAGATTGCCAAGGCATCTCTTGCTGTGCACAGAAGCTTTTTGCCACAGCCATTGGCATTGGTTTCTAGAACTAGCCGTGGCACCGCTGCAGAACCAAGCACATCTGGTACTTGTGTTCTTGCAGATGGTTTTGCGTTGTCCTCCCTGGTCTCCGTCACAAAGGAGCAGGTGGACACCCTAGATGATGATGAGCTTGCTCTCATTGCCAGAAGGTTCACCCGTTTTCATCATGAGAGACGGGATCAGAGGAGAAGTGGTTTTAGTGGTTGTTTTGAATGTGGCGACACCTCTCACATTAAGGCCAATTGTCCCAAGCTCAAGAAGAGAGATGAGAGTGAGCGCCCTAAATACCACAAGAAGGAGAGGAAACCCTTTGTGAAGGGCAAGCGCGGCAAGATGGCTAAGAAAGTAGCCAAGGCCGCTTCCAGAGTATTTGTTGCTGCTCTCAGCGACATCGACACTTCCTCAAGTGAGGAGTCGAGCTCTGAGGAGGAGTCCCCAAGGATGGAGGACAAGAAGGACAAGAAGGGACGAGATTTCACCGGCCTTTGCTTCATGGCCGACAGCGATCACAGCGGCGATGAGCTTGACTCATCTGAGGTACCTCTATCATCTGACCAGCTATTAATTAAATTAGATGAGCTGAATGAAGTAGTTCTTAGTCAGGATAGATTACTTGTGCAAGCCGCTAGAGAAAGAAAAGACCTTAGACTTAGGCTAGAAACTGTTTCTACTGAATATGCTACGCTTAAGTCTAAGTTTGTTGGAACGACGGATCGAACCAGCAGGTTTTAGTGGAAGACAAGAGTAATGTATTCAATGCTCTGGGCTGCGTATCCGTTACAACTGTAGTGGGGGGTATTTATAGGGCGCCCCGCCCAGAGGACTAAGCGCCTCTGGGCTGCCAACGGCCACCCGACCGACCCTGACCGGTAGTACAGACAAAGAGGTACATAGTACAGACAAGAAGATTCGACTCTGACAGCGTATCGGTCGTGTCGGATGCTTCCTGCGCCGCCCGACACGGCTCAGAAGATCGCGATCCTGTCCTTTCATACGACCGCCTGGTCCTTTTCCCGCCAAGACTCTCTTTGGGCTCGTCTCGTCGGGCCTGCCGAGAGCCCCGGACCTTCAGCCTCCGGAAGGCGGGCACCCGTGTCCTACGCTGACGGGCGACCTCCGGCTTCGCTCCTCCGGACGGTGACCTCCGGCCACGCTTCTCCGGACGGTGACCTCCGGCCATGCTCCTCCGGGAGGTGACCTCCGGACGATGACCTCCGGCCACGCTTCTCCGGACGGTGACCTCCGGCCACGCTTCTCCGGACGGTGACCTCCGGCCATGCTCCTCCGGGAGGTGACCTCCGGACGATGACCTCCGGCCACGCCCCTCCGGACGGTGGCCTCCGTCATCAAGCCTGGGCCCTCCAGCTGGGGGGCCCACCCCGCTGACTCCAGGGATTATCTCCCCCAACAATAGCCCCTCGCTTCTTCCCGCTCGTAGTCCTGCAATAGGAGGGGGTGGAAGCGAACAAGATAATCCCGCCAATTCACAAGAGTGCGTACCTCGCTTCAGGGCGCCGCATCCGCCGGGGCGCTGGAGCGCAATGAGACTGGCACATCTTGACTGCAGGGGCTCTAACCCCGAGGGGCCGGGCGAGCGCCGCCGAGAGCAGTTAATACGCGTGCCGGCGGCACCGAAGAGGCGGATCGCCAGGAGATCGCCCTCGCGCCCCGATGCGCCACCCAGCTTTGAATGCGTCGTCACGCAAACCGCCACGTCCGTGCGCTAACCGAAACGGAAGTTGGACCGCCGCGTTCGTGCGCTGACCGAAACGGAAGTCGAACCGCCATCTTTTCCGAAAGATATATATATGCCTTTGCCCTTCACGGCTTCTTCTTCCTTCACCCCCACACGCCAAACCGCAACCGCTTAGTCCACTGCCCAGTCGCCCTCTGAGCCTCACGCTCCTCCCATCTTCTCTCCAAAAATGTCGGGGAAGCCGGCTGCCAAAATGACGATGGACCCGCGCTTCCTGCAGCGCCAAATGACGGCCGCGGCGGCGGCGGCGGCGACTGACGCGCCAGAGGTGCGCGGCGCGCGCGAGCTCCGCCCCGCTTCCGAGCGATTCCGAGAACAAACGCTGGAGCTCGGGGCGTCCGCCTGTACTGAAGCTTCGATCGAGCAGGCGACCAGGAATCGCGTCGGCCCAGAGACGCCGGCGAGGAGGCCGGGGCGAGAGACGACTCCACGGCCGCGGGAAGGCGAAGTCGTCGTCTTCGAGGCCTTCTTCGACGCGGGCCTGGGGTTCCCTGCCTCGGAGCTTCTTGCCGGGGTCCTGGAAGCATTCCACCTGGAGCTCCCGCAGCTGTCTCCAAACGCCGTGGCCCGCCTCGCCATCTTCGAGTGGGCCATGCGCGCCGAAGGCTGCGAAGGGAGGGCGGAGGTCTTCGCTGAGATGCACGAAGCCCTCTGCCAACCGAAGAAAAAGGACGGCCGGGTGCTGGCCTTCGGGAGCATCAACTTCCAGCTCCGGAGGAGGTACGCGGACTCCTTCCCGGCGAAGGCCACCAACGAAAGGTGGTACTCGAAATGGGTGAACCGGTGGTTCTACGTTCGCGTAGGACTCACCTCCGGCTTGGCCGGAATACCGCGCCACATTTGGTTCCGGAGAGAGGCGCGGGTCGAAGTCAACTCCGGGGCCATCTCGTCGAGGGTACAACTTCTCCAGATCGTCGCCCGCCGGATGAGCATGCGGGACCTGGCGGAAGAGTTCGTGGCCCTCGAGATCCCCCCGCTGAAGGAGGAGTGGCCCGCCTTGCTTCGGAGCAGCCGGGACGCGTCGGTGCCGACGGAGCTCTCTCGCCAACTTGGTAAGTCTTAGCTTCCTTTCGCCTTTAGTCTCACTTTTGCACCCTTGAGGGATACCTCGGCCCTGACGAAAAGGTGCAGGGTCGCTCGTCGCTCGAACGCCCGAAGAGATCGCCCGCCTGGCAGAAAGGATCCTAGGGGTCCCCACGGCAGCCGAGCGGGCCCGCCGGTTGGAGCTGGTGGGCTCCTGGGAGCGCTCCAACAGAGTATGGGGGGCGCTCGAGCTCACGCCCCCGCCTCTACCGGAGGGGGAGGTCCTTCGGGACGTCTCGAAGAGGAAGGCGGTCGATGCGGACGCCGGCGCTTCTCCGAGCCGTTCGAAGAAGAAGAGGATCGTGAAGGGGCTGAAGCGCGCGTCGCCGGGACCTTCTTCGGCTTCTCGCTCGGAGGGAGGGGGCTCCAGCGAGGGGGTCCAGTCGGAGTCGGGAGATCTCCGGGAGGTTCCGGCTCCGGCTCCCCTGATCCCGCCGAACACCGAAGGGCGCGAAGACGCTCTCCTTCGCCCGGGCCCAACGGGACCTACGCCGGACGCCAACCAAGAGTCGGGCATCGCCGGAGTGACGCCCCGCCCGGGGGCCGCCTCTTCTCCGATACCTGTTTCGGCGGGCGGCTCCGCGGGCTCCGTCGAGAGCAGGGCTACGGATAGCCTGGGCCACGGGGGCCTAGCTGACCCACTCGCCGGCGTTGAAGGGAGCGCCGACAAGGAGGCGGAATTGGCCGCGGCGGTAGCGGGCTCTCCGCCGAACTCTATCGACAACCTCTTCTTCCGCCCGAGCCCGTCGGGCCACTTCCAACCCCCGGACCGCGTCAACGAAACTGCGGGCGCGGGTACAGTAACTTCGTCACGCCTCCCCAAGCGCAAGGGGCTTTCCCGTATTTAACCTCTGTTACTCGCGCAGGCATTTCGGCCGGAGGCATGGAGCCAGTCGACCGTCACCCGGTAGATGTTCCGGACGCAAGGTCCGGAGCCCCTGTTACTGCGAAGGGGGACTTGAATCCGCCGGACGAGGCAGAGTCCCGGAGCGCCGAGGGGGCTCCTCGGGAGCCTGTCGGGGGCGCCGAAATCCGGCATCAGCCCCCCACCGATCTACGAACTGCGCGCGGCTCCGTACCGCTTCTGCGCCCCTTCCTGTCGGTCGGAGAGGACTTCGCCTCGAGGGTGGCTCCGATCCACGACTATTACCTGCGGCTACGCGACGCCCCGGTGATAGGCGAGCTCGGGCGATCGGACAGCCTGGATCTCGGGAGGGCCATCGAGACGGCCGCGGGCCAGGTATTTCCTTTGGACATCCTTGATGCCCTCGTCGCGGCTCTTCTGACTACTCTTCCGCATGCAGGTGGTGGCGCTGGCGCAGGGGCAAATGTCCGCTCTGCTTCTTGAGCGCGAGCATCACGAGGCATATGCCGCAAGGCTCGCGTCCCGAGTGGCGGCCGCGGAGAGGTTGGCCCGCGAGCGCTCGCTGGAAGTCGAGGCCCTTCGATCCCAGGCGTCGAAGGTGGCGGCGCTCGAGGCCCAAGCAGCGGAGGCGGACTCGCTCAGGGCTCGCGTCGCGGAGCTGGAGGGACTCCGGGCCAAGGCCGCCCGTGCCGAAGAGCTGGAGGCGGAGGTCGGCGCCCTCCGAACCAAAGCTGCTGAGGCGGAGGTGCTTCGGGCCCGGGCTTCGGAAGCGGATCAGCTCGAAGAAGAGGTCTCCCGGCTCCAAGCCCGGGCCTCGGAGGCGGAGCGCAAGGTTGAAGTCCTCGGAGCCCGGGTGACTCATCTGGAGGAGGTCGAGGCCGGCCTCAATTCGCGGAACGGGAAGGCCGCCGAGGAGCTTGCCGAAGCCGGGAAGACGGCGGCCGAGGCTGCCGAGTCGTTGCGGAAGATGTTGGCGCGCTACGGCACTGGCTGCGGCACGTTCGACATCGCCCGGGAGCCCCTGGTCCGCCGAGTGAAGTTCGTCCGATCCGCCGTCCGGCAGATACAGCTTGCCATGGATCAGTACGGCGAGGTGTCCGCTCGGGTGGCGGCGTACGGAATCCTCCGGCACCTCGAGGCGTCCGGGCTTCCGCTTCCTTCGCCTTCGAGCCCGCATCCGGTCGCCTTCACGGGGGACCACCTTCGGACGCCAAGCTTTGCCTTGACTCAAGCTTGGAGGGCGCTCAAGGCGACTTGGCAAACCGAAGGCCCTGCGGCGATCCAGGCTTGGCTGGAGGAGGCACTCCGTGCGCGCGACCCTCCAGCCCCTTCGAACCCTCCAGCCCCGGCTCGTTTGCCGGACCCGCAGGTGTAGCTCTAGGGGTCGGTTTTAGCCTTATCCTGTAATAGCTTAGGGAACTTAGTCATATTAATAAAGACTACTTTTTCGGGACTTACTCAGGGTGTTTGCGGTCGCGATCTTGATGTCGAGGTACTCGAACCGGACGACGCCCTTCGGCATCGTTGGGCCATCCTCGAAGCTGTGCGGGCGAACCGGCCCGCGCGCTTCGTTCTTCCTCGCGGCCGTGACGGATGTGTGGACTCCGACGTCCTTCAGGGGGTTCTGAAGCATGTGAAGGACGAAGAGAGGGGGGCTCACTCGCCGTCTTCGTCCTCCGAACCGGTTAACTGGTCCGATACAGAAGCTGACTTAGGGGGAGCGCCCCCGGAGGGGGGCGGCCTACGCAGCTGGGCTCAGCTCCAGGAGGACCAGAGAACTTTCCGCGCCCAAAAGAAGGAAGAAGAGCGCAGGAAAAGGAAGGAAAGGTCCGGTCGAGGGACGAGCACGACTTCCGGTCCGTCTACCCGAAGGGGCCCACGGTTCCTTCTTGGCCTGGACGAGAACTTTTCTTAACTCCCTCCTGTAATGAACATTGTACACTTATGGGCTTGTTGCAGCTTGCGCCTCGCTTTCTCTCCCTCTTTCTCCCCCCCCCCGCTTGGCGGGTAGCTGGTTTACTAGCTGGGCGCTAAGTAGCTTAGGAGAGGGAAAGCGGACGGTGCGTGCCCAGCCGGAACTCGGAGCCCGAATGCGAGGGTGTGTCGGGCCGGAGCTCGGAGCCCGAATGTGAGGGCGCGTCGAGCCGGAGCTCGGAGCCCGAATGTGAGGGCGCGTCGAGCCGGAGCTCGGAGCCCGAACATGAGGGCGCGTCGAGCCGGAGCTCGGAGCCCGAGTGTGAGGGCGCGTCGAGGCATAGCTCGGAACCCGAATGTGAGGGTGCGTCGAGGCATGGCTCGGAACCCGAACGGGAGGGTGCGTCGAGTCGGAGCTCGGAACCCGAGTGTGAGGGTGCGTCGAGGCATGGCTCGGAACCCGAATGCGAGGGCGCGTCGAGCCGGAGCTCGGAGCCCGAATGTGAGGGTGCGTCGAGGCATGGCTCGGAACCCGAACGGGAGGGTGCGTCGAGTCGGAGCTCGGAACCCGAGTGTGAGGGTGCGTCGAGGCATAGCTCGGAACCCGAATGCGAGGGCGCGTCGAGCCGGAGCTCGGAGCCCGAACATGAGGGCGCGTCGAGCCGGAGCTCGGAGCCCGAGTGTGAGGGTGCGTCGAGGCGTAGCTCGGAACCCGAACGTGAGGGCGCTTCGAGCCGGAGCTCGGAGCCCGAGTGTGAGGGCGCGTCGAGGCATAGCTCGGAACCCGAATGCGAGGGCGCGTCGAGCCGGAGCTCGGAGCCCGAACATGAGGGCGCGTCGAGCCGGAGCTCGGAGCCCGAATATGAGGGTGCGCCGCGAGTTGTGTCGGTCAATAGTTGGCTGAAAATTTTATTTCTCAGATGGGGGATACAACCGGGCGGCGATAGCCGTGAATAAAGTACATTGGTAGTGTTACGGAAAGTAACGCTTCAGGTCCCCAGCGTGCCACGAATGCTTCAGCTCTTCGCCTTCCAGTGTAGCGAGGCGGTAGGACCCCGGCCGTCCGGACTTCGTAACGATGTACGGTCCGTCCCATTTGTTGCCCAACTTGGGGGGAGCGACCACGGTGCGAAGGACGAGATGCCCTGGTTGGAACTCGTTGCGCTTGACCTTGGTGTCATACCACCCCTTGGTCTCCTTCTGATAATGGGACAGGTTAGCGACGGCGCGCAACCGCGTTTCTTCCGCTAGGTCAAGGGAGACGGCGCGCTCATCTTCAACTTCGGGTGCTACGACGCGCAGCGAACCGGCGCGGAGCTCCGTTGGCGTCATCGCTTCGTCGCCGAACATAAGGCGGAACGGGGTGAAGCCCGTTGCCCGAGAAACGGTCGTCCGGATGGACCATAAGACCTTGGGTAGCTCGTCGGGCCACGTGCCTCGGGCCAACCCGACAATACGCTTATGAAGGCCGGACAAAATGTGCCCGTTGGCTCGCTCCACTGCTCCGTTAGACTGGGGGTGCCGCACGGCCGCGAAGCAAAGCTGAACTCCCAGCTCGTCACAGAATGCCCGGAAGCTGCCGGCATCAAACTGCGTTCCGTTGTCCAATGTGAGCTGCTTGGGTACTCCGAACCGGCACACGATATGTTGCCAGAAAAACTTCTGGACACTTCGGGATGTGATGGTGGTGAGAGGCTCCGCTTCGACCCACTTGGAGAAGTACTCGACGGCGACGACGACGAAGCGTAGGCTTCCTTTCGCTCTGGGGAGCGGGCCGACAAGGTCCATGCCCCAGCGGGCCAAGGGCCACACAGGTGGGATAGGTAGCAATCTTGCTGGGGGGCGGTGACTGCGTCGGCCCATCCACTGACAACCTTGGCAGGCGCGGACGAGTTCCTCGGCGTCGGCGATGATGGTGGGCCAGTACACGCCTTGCCGGAGAGCTTTGCCTGCGAGGGCCCGCGGCGCTAAGTGACTACCGCACAGCCCTTCATGTATCTCTCGGAGCATGGCGACACCGTCGGAATGCGCGACGCAGCGGAGCAGCGGGGAACATACTCCGGACTTGTACAAGATGCCATCGATGACCTCGAATGATCGCGCGCGGAGTTGTAGGCGAACCTGCTCCGGACTGGGATGGACTTCGTCGCCACCGGCGAGCGCGCGGAGGATGGGTTCGCGCCAATCGACGCTTGCCGTGCAGAGTACTGGGGCCGGGGGCTCCTCCGGGGCGACGGGGTCGATCGCCTCGCTTCGATGAATTACCGAAGGCTGGGCGAGTTCCTCGAAGAAAGCCCCTGGTGGCAAGGCTTGGGCGCCGGCCCCGGCCTTAGCGAGGGCATCCGCTTGGGCGTTGTCGCTTCGCGGGATGTTCTGGACGGAGATTCCCTTGAAGGAGGCTTCGGACTTGCGGATGGAGTCGAGGTAGGAAGCGAGGTCCGGGTGCTTCGCTCGAAAGGACTTGTCGATGTGCCCGGCGACCACTTGGGAGTCGGTCTTCACGATCACGCGTGCGGCGCCCAAAGCGAGCGCCTTGCGAAGTCCCAAGAGGACGCCTTCGTATTCTGCGACGTTGTTGGTGGCCTTGAAACTTAGCCGAGCGGAGTACAGGGTCTGCTGACCCGAAGGGGAAATGATGACAGCTCCGGCCCCAGCCCCGGAGGCCTGGTAAGCGCCATCCGTAAAAATGGTCCAAATCTCTTCGCCCGTGCTGGCGCTGGCGGGCTCTCGAGCCCACGTCCACTCTGCGACGAAGTCAGCGAGAATCTGGGATTTGATGGCCGTCCGGGCAACGAAGGAGATCCCGAACGGGGCCAGCTCTACCGCCCACTTCCCGATGCGACCAGTGGCGTCTTTGTTCCTGAACATGTCACCCAACGGATAGGCTGTTGGAATGATGATGTCGTGGGCCAAGAAGTAGTGCCGGAGCTTTCGGGAGGTCATGACGAGGGCATAAGCCACCTTCTCTAACTCGGAATATCTGGCCTTGGCGTCGGCGAGAACCTCGGAGACGAAGTAAACGGGCCGCTGGACTAGCTTCCCACCGCGCTCTTCTTCCTGAACCAAGGCCGCGCTTGCGGCGGTGCCGGAGGCGGCGAGATAAACCAGCAATGTGCTGCCGGCCCGTGGTGTGGCGAGGGCCACGAGGCTGGAGAGATAATCCTTGATTTGCTGGAAACAATCCTGGCACTCGGGGGTCCATTCGAAATGCTTGGAACCTCGAAGCGCTTTGAAGATGGGCAAACTTCGCTCTGCGGATTTGGCGAGAAAGCGCCCCAAGGCGGCCAAGCGTCCGGCCAACTTCTGCGCCTGCCGCAGGTTCTGAGGTGGTGCCATGTCCTGCAATGCTTGAACTTGCGTTGGACTTGCTTCGATGCGCGGCTGGAGACGAGGTACCCGAGCAGCTTCCCGGCGCGCGCTCCGAAGACGCACTTGTCAGGGTTGAGCCGTATCCCACACCGCCGGAGGCTGTCGAAGGTTTCGGCTATGTCGGACCCGTGCTGACCTGCGGAGGCAGTCTTGATGACGATGTCGTCCATGTAAGCTTCCACGTTCCGCCCGAGCTGATGACCGAGGGCCTTTGAGATTAACCTTGAAAAGGTTGCTCCGGCGTTACGGAGACCGAAGGGCATCCGGAGGTAACAGAACACTCCGGCCGGGGTGACGAAGCTGGTTTTCACCTGGTCTTCAGGCTTGAGCCAGATCTGATGATAACCGGAATAGGCATCAAGGAAGCTGAGGAGCTCGGCTCCGGCTGTGGAGTCTACTAGCTGATCAATACGAGGCAGCGGGTAGGGATCACGGGGGCAAGCTTTATTTAAAGAAGTAAAGTCGATACACATGCGCCATTTGCCAGATGTTTTCTTCTGGACAAACACAGGATTGGACAACCAGTCGGTGTGGCTTACTTCCCTGATGACCCCGGCGCGGAGCAACTTGTCGGTCTCGGCCTTGGCGAGCTCAGCCCTCTCAGCGGATAGCCTCCGAAGCCCCTGGCGGACTGGTCGTGCCTTCGGATCGACCGCCAGTGAATGCTCAATGACAGCCCGATCGACACCGGGAATGTCGTTGTCCGACCATGCGAAGATGTCGAGGTTGTTGCAGACGATGGCCTCGAGCTGTGCTGATAATTCTGGCTCCAGGCCCCCTCCGAACTTGATCGGGTACTCCTGCCCCCCGCAAGTCAGGGTCTTGGTGATGACTTCGCCTTCTGGGAGGGGTTTGACGGGGCGTCCTTTCTGCGCAGGGCTGGCCTCCGAAGGGAGGTTGGCGTCTCCGGGACCTTTGCGGACACTGTGGACCTGCCGTGGCTCCAGTGGCGCCGCGTGGCCGTACTCGACCCGGCGGGCGGCAGCTTGGTCACCCAGCACAGACAACACCCCTCCGGGAGTCGGCATCTTGAGGCAGAGGTAGTTGTGGTGAGCGATGGCGCCGAAGCGGTTGAGCATCCCCCTGCCGAAGATGGCGTTGTAGGCGTATGGGGCGTCGACGACGTCGAACAGAATTTCCTCCCGACGCTGGAGGGGTGCGGTGCCGAACGCCACCTCCAAGGAGACCTGGCCCAAGGCGTCGAGCGGAGGGCCTGAGAAGCCTTGGAGTGGCCGCGAGGCTGGCAGCAGGTGCTTGCGGGACAAGCATAGTTGGTCGAAGGCCTGCACGAAGATGATGTCAGCGGAACTTCCTCCGTCGACTAAAATGCGACGCACCTCGGCTCCGGCGATGTCCGCCGAAATGACGAGTGGGTCGGCGTGAGGAAATTTGACGCCGGCGGCATCTTCGGCGGTGAAGCTGATGGGGACGTGGGACCACTCCGGGAGGACTGAAAGGCTGGACGTGCCGATGTGCCCAACTTCCCGCACGTAATCCCGACGCTGCCGCTTGGACAGCGCTCCGAGGGCTCCTCCTCCGGATATGGGAAGGACCACGCGCTTGCCACGATCCGGACCGGCTTCGAGTGTGAGGGCCGGGACCCCGCCGAATCCCTCGGCCGAGGTCACGGCCTCCGGCTCTTCCTGACGCCCGACTATCTGGACCTGGTCCGGCCGAGGAGCGGAGTGCCCCCGGTCGGAGGAACCGCGACCGGACTGGCGCTCGAGGTAATCGCTGCGAAGAGCGAGGATGGTGCGGCAGGAGTCGGTGTCGTGGCTCGGTTCTCGCCATGGACGCTGCAGTAAAAGGTTCCCCTGGCAGGTGCCCGGGGTGGAGCCTTGGGCCCGGCCTGGCGACTTCCGCCGGGCATGTGCAGGTGCTTGGCGGGCGCTTGAGGGGTGATATTAAGGACTTCCCCCCGGAAATGCTTCCGGTTCCGCCGAGAATCTTGACGAACGAGGTCCGGGCGAGCGGGCTCCGGGCGCCGGAAGTCAGGGGCGCGACGCGGGCCTCGGCTGGGCTCCGGAGGCACTTCGTACGCTCGGGCGTTCGGAGCCCGGACGGGGACTACCATCGCCTGCCGGCGTATCTGGCCCTCTTCGGACCGAGCGTACTCTTCGAAGTACGTCATGAGCTGCGCCACCGAGGAGATGGGCTTCCGGTGGAGCTTGTCGAGGAGTCCTGGGTGGGTGACGCCTTCCCGGGCCGCGTCAATGACCGAAGAGGCGGAAAGCCCCTTGATCTGAGCCTTGGTGTGCGCAAAGCGCTGGGAGTACTGCCGCAGTGTCTCTCCGGGTTGCTGCTTCACTTGAAATAGGCTCCCGGTGGACATGGGGGCCACGAAGGTCCCCTGGAAGTTGTTTACGAACTTCTTTTTCAGCTGTTCCCACGAGTGGATGGTCCCTGGCCGGAGAGACCAGAACCACCGAAGGGCGATCCCTTCGAGCGCCAGAGGGAAGCATTTGGCCATGGCGTCCCGGCTCCCCCGGACGCTTCTATTGCTAGAGCGTAGGAGCGAGAGAACTCGCCAGGGTCGGAGTCCCCGGAGTACTTGGGGAGCTTGGCGGCGCGGAAGCTCGAGCTGAAGCGCACCCTCTGGAGGTCTGGGTGCAAGGGAGAGTCCTCGTCGTACGAAGCGTTCTCTTCCTCCGGGGGGTCCTCGTCGTCGCTTAGGTCCGCGACCGCAGCTCTCGCGGCGCGAAAGGCTGCCGGGGGGGGCCGGGGGTCGGAGCGACGCTTCCTGACGCCACAGAGCCAGCTCCGCCTTCAGCCTGGCGTTCTCGGCAGCTAGGGCATCAGCCTGGCTCCCGCTCCCCCCGGAAGTTGTGTCGGGGTCCCGCGAGCGGACGTAGTCCGTCTGAAGGGACACTACTGCCGGGGGTCCACCTGGAAGATGCTGCTCCGGCGGCCCGCTCGGAGACCCGGCCAGGTTGGCGGAGGTCGGCTCGGGCGGGCCGTCAGCGCCTTGAACCCCGGGCGCCTCTTCTTGCAACGGGGTGGAGCCGCTGGGGGCACTGCTCCGACAGTGGTGGTGATGGGGACTGAGGGATTGGGGTCGACGGTTAGAGCGGGCTCGCCCCCAGCAGTTCGGGTCGACCTGCGCAGGGGGGCCGTGCTTGCTCCCTTCCGGCTCGACATGCTTTGGGTGGATAGGTGTAGAGGACGCTAGCTTTTCGGACTAGGATCCCCACGGACGGCGCCAACTGTTGGAACGACGGATCGAACCAGCAGGTTTTAGTGGAAGACAAGAGTAATGTATTCAATGCTCTGGGCTGCGTATCCGTTACAACTGTAGTGGGGGGTATTTATAGGGCGCCCCGCCCAGAGGACTAAGCGCCTCTGGGCTGCCAACGGCCACCCGACCGACCCTGACCGGTAGTACAGACAAAGAGGTACATAGTACAGACAAGAAGATTCGACTCTGACAGCGTATCGGTCGTGTCGGATGCTTCCTGCGCCGCCCGACACGGCTCAGAAGATCGCGATCCTGTCCTTTCATACGACCGCCTGGTCCTTTTCCCGCCAAGACTCTCTTTGGGCTCGTCTCGTCGGGCCTGCCGAGAGCCCCGGACCTTCAGCCTCCGGAAGGCGGGCACCCGTGTCCTACGCTGACGGGCGACCTCCGGCTTCGCTCCTCCGGACGGTGACCTCCGGCCACGCTTCTCCGGACGGTGACCTCCGGCCATGCTCCTCCGGGAGGTGACCTCCGGACGATGACCTCCGGCCACGCTTCTCCGGACGGTGACCTCCGGCCACGCTTCTCCGGACGGTGACCTCCGGCCATGCTCCTCCGGGAGGTGACCTCCGGACGATGACCTCCGGCAACGCCCCTCCGGACGGTGGCCTCCGTCATCAAGCCTGGGCCCTCCAGCTGGGGGCCCACCCCGCTGACTCCAGGGATTATCTCCCCCAACAAAGTTCAATGATGCTGAATGTGAATCATGTTCTATTGTCATGAGTGAGCTTGCTTAGTTGCGTTCTGTTCATGCTCAAACTCTCTCTGAGCTTGAGACTGCACAGAAGCAGCTTTTGGAGGTGGATTCTAGACCTCATGATATTATGAATGCATGAACTGTTCTTTATTACGCGAGAGCATTAATTTACGTGATAAACATGTTCATGATTTGGAGGCTAGATTGGAGAGGGCCGGTAGTTCTAAGGATGTGCAGCCTGTTTGTGACACATGCATTACCCTTAAGGACCAGCTAGGCACTGTTAGAGAGCGAGCTGAAAACCTCATGTCAGAAAATGAGTACCTTCTTTCTGTGGTTAATAAATGCACTGAGGGAAAAGGTAGGATGGATTTGCTCTTGGCCAAGACCAAGTTGTGTGCTGACAGAGCAGGGGTAGCTCTAGGTTTGGGTTTTGAGAGGATACCTTCAGACTGTAAAACCAAAACTGTTTTTACCTCTCCCACTACCTTAGAAAAGAAAGAGCTCTGTTAGACACTCCATCAGCTAAAAAGCCTACCCAACCACCAAAGAAAACCACTCCTCCTGCCAAGAAAAATCCTCCCAAGAAAACCACTCAGCAGAAACCCAAGGAGCCTGTGAGAGTTGCTCCTGTGACCCATGAGAGTGCCCTAGGAGAGTGTTTCACTGTTCTTACTATCAGCGGGCGGGTCATTTGGTTGGGTTCTGTTTTCGTCGCATCAAGGATGAGCGACGCGCTCAGGCGATGAGTTACCAGGACATGCATTACCATCTTTACGTATGCATGAGTCTGAGTTCTACTCTCATCCTGTTTTCGAGGCTCCTCGTGCTTCTCGGAGAGGTTTTGCTCCTCGAGGTGTTCACCATGTTCCATATGGTGTTAGACCTCGGGCGAGTAGCTTTGTACCTCGTCAGAGTAGGAGACCTCGTCATGCTTTTCGATCACTGCATGTAGGTAGACCTCGCACTTTGCATCATTTCGATTTTCCCGTGCGTAGACCTTCTACCTTTACTGTGCCTACTACTCGTGTCACTCACTGCTGGATGCCTCGTCATTTTTTCACTCACCCCAGCACTGAGCGATCGAGATATTCTTATCATGTGTAGGCGACAGATCGAGGCTTGGAGGGCACGTGGATCATGGACTCCGGTTGTTCACGCCACATGACCAGATATGCAGCATGGTTCTCCAGCCTCACCACAACCAAGCAAAGGAACATATCACCTTCGGAAACAATCGAAGGAGTAGAGTGAAAGGTAAAGGTGTGGTAAGAATTAACTCGAATTTCACTCTCAAAGATGTTGCTTTGGTTGAAAACCTGGGATACAATTTGCTGTCAGTATCTCAGTTGCTTGATGAGGGCTTCGAAGTGCGATTCCATCGCGATACTTCGCAAGTGCTCAATTCTGATGGCGTTGTGGTGTGTAATATCTTTAGAGTTGGGAGAGTTTTTGGAGCTGATTTTCAGATCATCTGGTTTCTTCTCATTGTCTTGTTGCACATTCGACTTTTGAGCTTTGGAAGTGGCATAGGAGACTAGGGATATGAGCTTTGAGTTGCTCGCTCGTCTGAGCGCCCTAGGTCTGATCCGAGGATTGCCCAAGCTCAAGTTTGAGAAGAATTTAGTTTGCGCTCCTTGTCGACATGAAAAATGATTGCCGCCTTCGCATTCGCCAGTCACCACAGTGATGACTGAACAACCCGGAGAACTTCTCCACATGGACACTGTAGGTCCTTCTCGGGTTAGTTCTTTAGGCGGCAAGTGGTATGTATTAGTTGTTGTCGACGATTTCTCTCGCTACTCCTTGGGTCTTCTTTCTTGCCAGCAAGGATGAAGTGTTTTCACACTTTCGGAGCTTTGGCTTTGAGACTTTTCACTGAACTCCCAGGTGCATTGAAATTCATTCGAAGTGATAATGGCACCGAGTTCAAAAATAGTCTCTTTGTTGACTTTTGCATGGAGCATGGCATAGAACATCAATTCTCTACTCCGCGGGTCCTCAACAGAATGGAGTTGTTGAGAGGAAGAACCGTACTTTGGTTGAGATGGCTAGGACGATGCTTGATGAGCATAGGACTCCTAGAAAATTCTGGGCTGAGGCCATGAACACTGCATGTTACATCTCAAACCGTATATTCTTGCACTCAATTTTAAATTTGACATCTTATGAGTTGCGTTTTTGGGAGACAGCCCAAGGTGACTCATCTTCGAGTTTTGGTTGTCGCTGCTTATCCTAAAACATGGTAATTTGGATAAATTTGAGTCGTGATCTTCTGACGGGATCTTTTTGGGTTACACTACTCATGGTCATTCTTATCGTGTTTATAATTTGGAAACTAACACTGTCATCGAGTCATGTGATGTGACTTTGATGAATCAACCCCCTCTGTTAGTTCTGCTTTCGAACAGGTAAACGAACACGACAGGAACAGACCTTATTCGAAGAAGAAGATCCCGAGGAATTCGAGGATGAACCCCTGCTACCCTCGACATCGACCCCCGAAGCTGACCCCACTTCAACTACTTCGGCACGAGGTCCGAAGCAACTACCTCGACATCGGTCATCTTGACCACTCCAACGCACAAGTGAGGGGGAGACTGCATCCCGCCACGAGGCTCCACACCATGGTTCAAAGGATGCACCCTCCCGAGCAGATCATTGTGAGCTTGATCAAAGGGTAACACGTTCTCATGCTCATTTCATTGATTCAGCTTTGTTGCTTCTTTCGAGCCTTGGATGTTAGTCATGCACTTTATGATTCTAGTTGGATCAATGCCATGCATGAAGAGCTTGAAAATTTTGAGAGGAACCAAGTCTGGTATTAGTTGATCCTCCACCAAATGTTCATTTCATTGGAACAAAATGGATTTTCAAAAATAAACAAGGGGAGGATGGGACTATAGTTAGAAACAAGGCTAGACTTGTAGCCAGGGCTTTCTCAACTAGAAGGGATTGATTTTATTGAAACTTTTGCACCTGTTGCTCGCCTTGAGGCCATTAGGATTTTGCTTGCCTTTGCGACATCCCGGGGATTCAAACTCTATCAGATGGATGTCAAAAGTGCTTTTCTTAATGGCTTCATAGGTGAAGATTTATGTAAACAACCCCCGGTTTTGAAAACCCCAAGTACCCACATAAAGTCCTTAAACTTCATAAGGCTCTTTATGGACTCAAGCAGGCCCCTCGGGCTTGGTATGATAGACTTAAGTCTTTTCTGCTTGAGCGGGGTATTTGATGGGCTCTGTTGATAAAACACTGTTTACTCTCAAGCATGGCAAAGATTTCCTCCTAGTGCAGATTTATGTGGATGATATCATCTTCGGTGGCTCTTCTCATGCTTTGGTTGCCGAGTTTGCAGATACCATGAGCAGGGAATTGAAATGTCAATGATGGGCGAGCATACATTTTTCCTTGGTTTGCAAATCAAGCAAAGCAAACAAGGTACTTTCGTCCACCAGACGAAGTACACCAAGGACCTGCTCAAGAAGTTCGACATGTCCAATGCGAAGCCCCTCGCTACTCAATGGCTACATCTGTAGCATTGGATCCAGACGAAGATGGAGAAGCCGTAGATCAGAAGGAGTTCCGAAGCATGATCGGCTCCCTCCTCTACTTGACTGCCACGAGGCCGGACATACACTTCGCAGTGTGTCTGTGCGCTCGTTTTCAGGCTTCACCACGAGCTTCGCACCGCCAAGCGGTAAAACGCATACTCAGGTATCTCAAACATACACTCGAATTTGGCATATGGTATTCAGCATCTTCATCTTTATGTCTTCGAGGTTATTCCGATGCGGATTTTGCTGGGTGTAGAATTGATAGGAAGAGTACCTCTGGTACTTGTCATTTTTTGGGTACTTCTTTGGTTTGCTGGTCTTCCCGCAAACAGTCTAGTGTTGCACAATCAACGGCTGAGGCCGAATATGTTGCTACAGCTAGCTGTTGCTCTCAGATTTTGTGGATGGTTTCCACTTTGCGGGATTTCAGGTTAGATTATAAGAGTGTTCCACTTTTCTGTGATAACACTAGCGCTATTTGTATTGCAAACAACCCGGTTCAGCACTCCAGAACCAAACACATTGATGTACGATATCATTTATCAGAGATCACAATGAGAAGGGTGATATTGAACTTCAATATGTGATACCCAACACCAGCTTGCCGACATTTTCACAAAACCCCTCGATGCTTCTCGATTTGCTTACTTGCGTGGGGAACTTGGTATTTGTCACCCTTACGGCATTTTGTGAGGGGGAGCAGTTTTAGATGGATGTGCATTGCTAATTGTGTTGAAATTGCATTTACATCTTTTGCATTTATATGCCTGATATAATCCATGACATCATGACAGCTCAACTCTTTTTAATTTATCTGAAACATTCATGTGCATGATGTTTTCTTTTCAAAATCAAATCGTGCTCACTGCTTAGTCTTGAATCTAGCATATTTAGGCAGGACTGCTTTAGCTATCTTTATCTGCTTGATAGCAAGACACATTTCTTTGGATGCTAAAAATTGCAACTTGAAAAATTGTTCTACATCTTCATGGATATTCATAAAATGCCAAACAATTGGTTCACTTAAGTTAAAATCAAAAATTCTATGATTTGCATGCCTTAAGTGAAAAGATCCAGGTGGGTTTGTTTGTCGCACTACCCTATTCTAGACTGCTTACCATTGCACATTGGTCTGAACTGGAATAGTGTAGTGTATGCCAAAATCATTGCCTTAAGCTTCTTATGGTTTTCATGCCTAGGCTTGGCCTGATTGGACAGTATAAGGTGGACAAACAAATAACCCCTGGCATTAAGAAAAGAACAACAAAATTCTTTGATCATCAAGTTTGCTTTCATTACTCCATTTGAACTGGACTTGTCTGTCTAGAGTAGAAATTGACTAGCTGTTCGCAGTCCCTGCTTTTACTTGTCTAGTTTCCTTGACTAAGTGGTGATGCTTTTATTTCAAAAATGATCAAATCACATGTCATCATTTTTTAGAGCATATTAATTTGAGCTGAGCACATGATCATTGGTATTAATGTTGGCAATTTTTGCTTCATATGTCTTTGCAATTCTGCTCATTTCGAAGCTTTGCATCTTTTACATGCTCCTTGATGCTTGCATTGCCAAAGGGGGAGAAATTCTCAAGGGGGAGAGACTTGCTACGTTCTCTGCCGCAAGGGGGTATAATTTCCAAAGGGGGAGAAAATTGACATAAAAGGGAGAAGGTTCTTTGTTGCAAAAGGGGGAAAACTTAACTCAGGGGAAGTTTTTATCTTGAGAAAGGGGAGTTTTTATTTGCCGAAAGGGGCTTTTTACTCTTTTGAAAAGGGGGAAGAAAATTTCTTCTGTCAAGTGACATGATTTGGCTCTTTTCTGAGTTTTATGGTCACTTGTGTGCTGAAATTTTTCATATTTTCTTGAACTTGAATTGGGTTGTCAATGCACTCATCAAGGGGGAGATTGAGAAACCAAGTGTTGGTTTCGGTGTTTGTGATGAGTGATTGACAGGCTTTTAACCCTGGTTCGAAGGGGTACCTCCGAAGGGGGTTCGGAGGTTGGACCTCCGAAGGGTGTTCGGAGGTGGTAACTCCGAAGGGTGTTCGGAGGTGGTTTCACCGAAGGGCGTTCGGTGTTTGGTTGCTGCAGCTGTTGCAGCGGAGTGTGCGTGTCGGAGGGGTCCGACAGTACACGATGACTGGGTGTGTACCGAAGGCTTCGGTACTTTGGGCAGTACACCGGAGTGTGTACCGGAGGTTGCTAACCCGGAGAGGTCTCTGGAGTACTGTATACATTGTCTGCTTGTGGTGGTGCGCAGGGACTTCGGAGGCGACGGACAGGTTCGCGGCAGGTGAACCTGGGTCAAGCGGGAGGCTTGATGCCAGGGGAGCGGGGAGCTCCGCCACGATGGCTGCGAAGGGGTCTAGGTCGGTCCTGGGTCGAGGCGTGCCAGGTGAAGGCAGAGAGTGCGGAGTGTGGCTCCGTCTGAAGGTACTCCGAGAAAAGTCCTCGGAGGCGAGGCACTTCGAAGGTACTCGGAGGGAGTGACTTCGGAGTTGGTTGGATCAAGTCCTCTGAGGAGGCAAGGAGTTCGAAGTGTGCTCCGGAGGGAGACATTCAAAGGTACCCGACGAAGGTCTCAGAAGTCGAGGTGCATCGAAGGCATGGTCCGGGTGAGGATCATCGAGGAGTGTGCTCGGGGAGAGACACTGCGACGAAGTGCTCATGGAATGCTTCATGCGAAGGCCTTGGACGAAGGAGGGACTTCGAAGGGTGGTGCTCCGAAGGTGGGCTTCAGAGTGTGGTTGTCTTGAGGTACTTCGGCCTGCATGGCTTCGGTACACGGACTGACGGAGTTCGAGCTGGGCGGAAGCTGCGAAGCCGTGGTGGTCCACTCCGGAGGTGTTGGTGCGAAGGCCCAAGGGCTTTGACGGCTTCGGCTCAAAACCGTCACTGTATCGAAGGCTGATTTCGGTGAAGCGAAGGCCATCTGGCTCAAGGCTTCTCACCGAAGCTACCGCACCCTCGCGTGCGAAGGGGGCTTCGAAAAGGTCAAAGGCTGCAAGTCTAACAGTGTCTGCTCTGCAAAAAGCTGGCGCTGTCCCCTCTGCAAAGGCTGACAGAGAAGCCTCCAATAAAGTTGACTACCTTTTGTACCCCTTAGTTCTGTAGAGACAAAATCAATGTAAACCCTAGGGGTAAAGTAGTCAATTCCTTTGGGTGAACTGTGGGCTATAAATATGGGGGCTCGGTAGGTAACATTTAACACTTTGAGCATTTACTGTTGAGCTCCTGTAGCCACACACTTCGTTGTATTCATCCAGAGAGTTCATTTTCTGTGTTCCTTGTTCAAGCGGCGAAGCCCTGCTTCTGTGTGCTTTTGCTTGAGCTCGCGTTACATACCTCGCTAGTTGTAGTGCACCGAAGCCTGTCTAGGAGAAGGGTGTTTTGTGCGAAGTGTGTTTTTCAGTGTGCTGTCGCTCTGTGTAACAGGAGGCGAGACCTCGCTGCTTACTAGCGAAGCCCTGATCGAAGCCCATGCTTTTATCGTGTCTGTGACTCTAGCGAAGTCTGTCAGTGTGCGTTTAGACCTTCGTGTACGAAGCCCAGCACCAGTTGCTGCTGCCAAGTACTTGGTCGAAGTCCTCAGTGGGGTGTCCACTCTTGCGAAGGGTGAAGTGCGAAGCCTGCTCGAAGCACCCTGTGTGCGGAGCCTGCACTGACTTAGCAGAGTAGATTTTCGAGGGTTGTAAGTGGAGCGAAGTCTTCTTGGCTTCGAACTTTTGGACCTGCGAAGCCTGTGTTCGGAGTTGTCAAAGGACCTCCGAAGGTAGTGTTCGAAGCCTGTTCCGCAGAAGACAGAACTAAAACCGAAGGCTAGTTTTTAGCCCGAATTTTTAAAAGCTCCCATTCACCCCCCTCTGATCGCCGTTTCCGGTCCAACAAATTTATAAACTTATGTTGTTCTGCAACAGGCTCTTGTCAGAGAATGATCCAGAGGTGATTGATATTATTAATGGTGCTGGATTAATGATCCGGCGGCTCGGAGGCCATTCGCGGGATGCACACCGCCGGGCCAGATCTGAGGTTGCCTCCCGCATGCCAATGACCTCGGCCTTGGCCCCAGCGTCGGCGGTCGGTGTCAGCGTGGGCTTCGAAGAGATCGGCTCCGAGGACGACTTCTTCTTCGCGTTCATGGACATCGAGAAGATCGCGCCGCCGAATCGTCCTCGCCGCCATGCCCCAAGCACTGCCACAGCAACTCCGTCCACGGCTCCGGGCTCTTCGCCGCCGCACGGAAGGACGCCACCACGTTGGCCGAGGTCATGGAGGCTAAGAAGGCCATGTCCCCCGAGCCGCTCGCCGAGCTCACCACCATCGATCCCAATCGCGCCAAAAGGTGTTGCCCTTCGATCTCCCCCCTATATCCATCCGCATGGCTACTATCCTTGCTCTCCCGTCCCGAGGTCTCAACTTAATTGCTGATGCAGTGATGCTTGATTACAAAGGCTATCTTCACACACCATGCCATGGAGATTAGTAGATTACTCAGTTCGTTTCTCCAAGGTGGTGGGGAATCAGACGAGGCACCTAGGACAATGATGCATGCATGCTTTTTTTGATGAAAATGCCTAGACGTAAGAGAAAAGATACGCATTTTTGCCTTGTTTGTTTCTTTCTTCGTATTGTGGATAGATGGCGCTGTGTGGATGGCCCAAAGATAAGGTTTTGCTGGTTGTATAGCCCTTGGTTGGTGGGATTATGAATAAGTGTTTGCTGCTGTGAGGTGGCGCATGCTTTTGTAGGCTTTTTGCTGGGATAGTTAAAGGAGATGGGCCAAACAGGGTAGCTGCCGCTTGTTAGTTACTTGTAGCTGTGCATGCCCTGGTTTTAATTCGACAAGGTACTGTCAAGTTGTTGGATAGCTGATGGATTGTTTTCGTTTCTATGCTTAATTGTGGTACCTAAGAAATGTGATGGAAAAATGTTGCATCTTTAGTCAATCAAATTGGAGAAAATACTGTCACATTATGATGTTGCTATTGGTGCCTGTAAACAATGGATTTTCAATTTTTTTTGGAAAGCAATCTGTCAGGGCGGTAGTTCCTTTCTTAAATACAGTGGAGATCTATTGGTGCCTTCTGCAATGTAGGCTCTTCACAAATTACATGTGTTGTAATTATCAGCATAGTTAAGATCTCACCGGTATTAAACTGTAGTATACTTTACAGTTTAGTTACTTTAGTAGACTTATTGGCTTGTTACTATTCTATTTAATCAGATAATATCTCTGAAGTCTAAACTTAGTTGATAATTTCTATTTCACAGTTAAAAGGCCTGATGCATTTAAATTGCACTGTTTCTGTTTGTTCTCCGGTGAAATTCCATGAAAGAACGAGTTTTGCATGAAATTTCGACCTTATGCCTCTAACTTTTGTTTCATAAACAATATGCAAATTAAGTTCAACATTGCTGCAATGAATATTTCTTGTGTTCCCGTGTTGAGAACTTCAGATATGTAGACAGACCAATGTACAGCACATTTGCTCTTGATTTCTTTCTTGATATCTATGGTGGAATTGTCTCTCGGTGCACGATTACTTTTAAGTTTGTGCATGGTGTTTGTAATGCGGATATGGAATTGAGGATGGACAAAAGTTGTATGCTCAGGCACTGACAAATTATCTGCAAGGGTCATTTTATGTTCCTGAAATATTTTTGAACTAGAGAGCTACGAAGCTCGGATACTTCACCAAGCCTGCGTATCAGTGTCAGATACGTATCTGGATACGGATACGTATCCGATACGCCCGGATACGTATCCGGTACGTATCCGACTATTTTTCAATTTCTAAATAATAAAATTAATTCCGATACGTATCGGATTCGGGAGGATACGGGCAGCGCAGGTTACTTCCTCTCTCCCCATCCCGATTCACTCCCGTGGTCACTCCCAGATCCAGTTGCGGCAGTCGTCGCACCGTCTCCTGTGCATGCGCCGTTGCTTGGGGACGTCGCGGGCCGCCGGCCACCGGCCGCCACGGCTTTGGGACGCCACCCGTCGTCGGCCGCCAGCCGTCGCCCGCCACGGCTTGGGGATGCTACCCGCGCTGGTCGCCGGCCGCCGGCCGCCGCCTGCCACGGCTTGGGGACGCCACCAGTCGCCGGTCGCCGGCCGCCGGCCACCGCCTGCCACAGCTTGTGGACGCCCGCCGCCGCATCCTCCAGCAGATCCATGCGAATCCTCCAACAGATCGACCGCATCCTCCAGCAGATCCATGCGAATCCTCCAACAGATCGACGTTGTCACGTGAGTAGAGGTCCTCCCTTTTCTTCTTTGTTTCTCTCAGCTTTCTGCTGTCTGTGATTGTGGTCCTCTCTTCACTTCATGCGCTAGCCTGCGTTGGCTTTGTTCACTTCATGCGTAGAGCCGCCGTAGAGTGTTGCTGGCTTTGTACATCGTTTGTTCACTTTTTTGAAAAGTTGTCTTGATTTGATTAATGTTGTTCATATTTAATGTGTGACTGTTAAATTTATAGATTGATAGAAGTTTTTTACAATTTTCTATTTTTACATGTATTACTAATATTTGTGTGTCTATAATATGCGTGTATATATATATACGTATCGCCGTATCCGTGTTTTTTGAAAAATGGCGTATCGAAGTATCGCCGTATTGCGTATCCGTATCCGTATCGACGTATCTGGGTAACATAGCTAGAGAGTATCTTGTAAGTTTTTGTAAACATTTTGAGCTTTTTCTTGTGCAGAATTCTAGAAAACAGACAATCCGCAGCTCGGTCCAAAGAAAGAAAGGCTCGTTACATAACAGAGCTTGAGCGAAAGGTTCGAACTCTTCAGACTGAAGCCACTACTCTCTCAGCACAACTCACACTGTTTCAGGTTCCCTTCCATCTTTTGCCTCGTGGTTTTAGTCCAGTTTAAATTCGTGCAGTTTCTGGTAATGGGAAATCCTGTACTAGCAAAAAACTGTTTTTCCTTTGCAGCCCTTATAAACAAACTGGCTCCATAGACCATCGTTACCAGGCAGCAAATAATTTGTAGCTTCTTGCTAGATGCAAGAATCCCATAGTTACAAGGCAAGAATCAAGTTGCAGCTTCTTTGTGAACTGCATCTAGCTCGATTGTTTTCCATGTACCATTGGACAACTTGTATGGCTGTATTTACTTATGCACAAGCTGTGATCATTATAAGCATCCATTGGATTATTATATATGGTGCCAGTTACTTGAATTTGCTAATTAAGGGTGCTGTGACGTCAGAAGCCTAATTAAGGTTACTAATATAAGTGCTAACTACTAAGACTTTACACACTTGTTACTTGAATTTATTTGCTTGTGTAACCAGCATTCTAAAATCTATACTGCAGCTATATGCACTCTTTTGTTGTTGTGTGGAATGGAAATGTAAATAAATTCACAAAGTGTGTCTCATATGTTGCAGGTCTTTAGTACTTGATCTTCCTTATGTGGAGACATGTACTGGTATATTTTCAGGGGTGAAGTCATTAAGAGCAACTTATAACTGGTATGCACTTTGGTTCCTATCATCAGTTTATATATAGTCCACTAATTAAGCATTTGAGTATTTAACACTGTATTGAACAATTGTCTTATAATTTTTGTTCGTTATTAATGTCATTTATCCTTATAGGGAATGAACCAAAGATGTATTCCAAATGATTTTGAAGTTGTTATCGGTGAATTTACTAATATAAATGTACTAATGATACAAATAAACTTATTTTACTAAAATAACAGGGCATATCGATGGGTGCGGGCGCCTCCTTCCCTAGCGTACATATAAAGCGAGAGGGGGCGGCGCGGGGGAGGGGGGGAATGAGTTGGCTCTGCCTTCCCAGGTTACGGTGGGGTTGTAATTTTATTAATTATTGATGTTACAAAACGAGGTATCGAGCCTTCTATGCCGCCACTGGGCAGGCAGTTTGAGTATGGGTCTGTTTGGGACTACTCCATTCTCTTTAAATTTGCTCCACTTCCACGAAATTCACTTAGAATCAGATCTAGAGTGGAGTTGTTGCTCTACTGTGGAGTATTTGCACTTGTTTGGCTTGCGGAGGGAATTCAGATTCAAGAATAGTAGAATTTGGTAGGATGTATTATTTTACCCCGGAGTTTATTCATAAATCTCCAATTATATATTTTTCATGTCCATTACGTAAAACATATTAAATTAGGACTCCCTCCATTAACTTTTAAATAACGTCGTTAACTTTTATCACAAACTTTGATCATTCATCTTATCAAAAAAATTATGTAAATATATAAAAAATATAAGTTATAATCGAAGTACCCTTTAATATTAAAACAAATTATAACAAAATAAATGTTATTTCAATTATTTTGAATAAGACGAATAATCAAAATTTGTGATAAAAATCAACAGTAACATTTAAAAAGTTAATATAATAGTACTAAATGAAAAAGTAATAAATATCAACTAAAAAGTGAATCGATAAGTTTATAATAGCATTGGTGGGTAAATTACCCCGAACTCCACGCTTTGTTTTAAAAACTGAATCCGCAGAGCACCTCCTGAGGCTCCACAAAAAATGTGGAGCGGAGTCATGGATCTGCATTTTCCGCGGATCCAAAAACTGAGATTGAACCTGTTTGGCTAGATGTTTATGGAGCAGAGCTATAAAACGTGGAGCAGAGCAGTCCCAAACAGGGTCTATATATGGATTCTCCCCACTTCCCAGTGTAGCTATTCCGATTCGGATTCACAACATACCACAATTAATTTTTGCAGGCAATCGAGTCGAGTCGATCGAGCATGCATATGGATAGAGTCGGTTAGAAGTTATATACTAAGGTTCCGTTTGGATTATATTATTTATTTTTATAAACTAAAACTTGTTTATTTTAGTAGGGACTAAAGTTTAGTCATTTTGTTTGGATGTAGGGACTAGATATCATTTAGTAAAGGGTTCATAAATGAGGATAGAGTGTGCATGACACTTTTAGTCCCAATAAGCAACATTCAAGGGACTAGTGGACTAAATTTTAGGGACCTGTTTGGGATTTTAGAGACTAAATGAGACTAAACTTTAGTCCCTAAAAATAAGCAACTCCAATCCAAACGACCCCTAAAACAGAGAAGGTGTAAAATTAAATTAATATGAACTAGATAATTGTTTGAGCTGTAAATTAATATATATATATATATATTAAAACAAAAGGTTACTAGCCACCGACCATAATGCATGATACAGTGGAAAAGTATAGCAGTAGTTTCTAGTCTTTCTTTAAAGAAGTCGTTTTCAGTCGCTAGAGCTGCGTATCGTCAGTTCGTCACCGCTATATATATACATTAGTATAAAACGATTCAGACGTGCAATACTTTATGGTGACAAATAAATAAGGATCGAGTTCTGTAAATAACATTAAATGTTAATGAAACATCGGAAAGAAGAGCTGGAATAGCTCAGTTGGTTAGAATGTGCGGCCCTTAATCGCAAGGTCAGAGATTCAAACTCTCTTATTATATTTTCTTTTTTCATCCTTCCACACATAACATCAATATATTATTTTATTATTATTTAATTCACTACTGTCTTCCTAACCCATAAATAATACTTCACTTTGCCGAGTAAAATTAATATGAACTAGACAAACTGCTTGAACTAACTGTAAAACATATATTATACTACATCCATTAACTTTTAAATAATGTCATTAATTTCTATCTCAACATTGGCCATTCGTTTTATTTTAAAAAAATTGAAATATTATTTATTTTTTATAATTATTTTATTATTGAAGATACTTCAAGCATAACTTATATGTTGCATATTTGCATAAATTTTTTGAATGAAATAAATGACCAAATGTTGAGATAAAAATTCAACGAACTCATTTAAAAGTTAATAGAGTGAGAATTAAATTAAGAGAGTTACATATATAATCAAATACAAATGTTATCATACACCACATGTATAGATAACTATTCTACTGAGAAATCTATTACTAAAAAAAACAGTACTCAATTGCTATTCTACTGAGAAATCTACTACTGAAATTAGTTGGTGTAGAATAGTTATTCTACACACGTGATGTAGAATAACGCTCCCGTATAATCAAAATATAATATTAAACCATAAGGTTACCAGCCACCTACCATAATAATACAACGGATAAGTATAGCAGTAATTTTAATTTCTATTCTTTTTTAAAAAAACTCGTTTTTCGTTAAAAGGCCATATAAATCTGACTTGGTTCGAGATTAGTTTTGAGCTGCAAACAAGAATATCCTTGCTCCTTTGTATCGTCAGTTCGTTACAGCTTTACATTAGTATAAAAGGATTCGTGCATGCAATACTTTAAGGACCGAGTTCTCTAAATATCATTAAATAGTATAAAAAATTTAGAAAGAAAGCTGGAATAGCTCAGTTGGTTAGAGCGTATGGCACTTAACCATAAGGTCGGAGGTTCTCAACCCCTACTTCTAGTGACCATTTAATTATTTTTGTTTAAGGGTTAAAATTAAAGATTTATATCTAGTTATCTATCTTTTATCAAAACAGAAAAAAGATTTATAGGATACCGAAAATATTATGAACCATTTATTTATTTTGATATAATGGTTAAAATTAAAGACATCTTTAATTCTTGTGTGTTGACTTTTCAACTTTTATTGTGATGCTTTCTAATTTTTCGTACTAACTTTCCAATTATCTATCAGTTATCAAGTATTTTAATTTTATTTATTTTAATCCTAACTAAAACTAATGGTATAAATTAATTTAAAGTATAGCTAGTTATATCTGGCAGAAGCAGCAGCAACGTATATACGCTAGGTACAAGAATATACATACTACGAGTAGTTTTTTTGAGCTGGTACATATAAATACTATATCTATATCTAAATCCTTTAAAGCCTCTTCGGTTTGCTCTCCCACAGTGAAGCCACGTCATCGCTTTGCAGAAAAACCCTTACGTTTTAGTAATTCGCTAATCCTCCAAGCTTTCGGCTAGCACAACCTCATTCGTGGACCGCCACATTGCTCTGGTCGGAGCCGACCTTTGTGAAAAAAAACCTCTTGTTCGTTGCTAATTACGGGAAGACCGACTCAAACTCTCCGTTGTCTTGCACTTTGTACGCCTACGTCCATGTTTCCTGAGATTTATATGTGAATGATAGAAAATTTGGAAATTTGGAGAACACTCTAAAACAAAAAACGTAGGGTGTTTTCGCAAAATTGTTAGACTGCCGGGAGCCCCAGCCCCCGCTTTCCCGGTCCCCCATTCGCCCATCCCTACCCAGCTCGTTCCTATAGCCTTAGCCCACTGTCACTCCCCCGTTTATGCATTGCCGCCGCCTCTCATCGTCGTCGCCAACGTAGGGTGTTTTTCGCAAAATTGTCAGACTGCCAGGAGCCCCCAGCCCCCGCTTGCCGGTCCCCCATTCGCCCATCCCTACCCAGCTCGTTCCTATAGCCTTAGCCCACTGTCACCTCCCCCGTTTAGGCATTTGCCTCCGCCTCATCGTCGTCGCCGCTTGTGGCTCCCGCTGGCTCATTGGCCCCGTCCCTCCACGCGTACAAACGTCGGGCCAGATCTGAGGTCGCCTTCCACGGGCATGACGACCTTGAGCTCGACCTCAGCCCCGATGCAGGCGTCGATGGCTCGAGCAATCCCCGCAGTGAGTATGGAGGCAATGACGCCAGGAGGGAGGTGTCACGCCCAGATTTAATAAATCCGGAACTTTATTGAAATTCCATAGAAAATCAATAAATCAAGACGTTCATCACACGACCACGTAAGATACGATCAATCATTCACGGTTCGTAGACCGTATTACAAAAGTGAATAAAGTGAAGAGAAACTAATAAACCAAAGGTCCTAGATGAACGCCTCCTTCCAGTCTCGCCTTGACTGGGTCGCTACTCCAGACCTTCATCCTCCTCGTAGTAGACGGGCTCTGGTGGTGTAAGTCAACGGGGGTGACTACAATCGTACTCAGCAAGCCACCGAATGCAATATAATGCAAAGTAATAACAAGGAAGGTAGTGACTAATTTTGCGGAAAAATATAATTTGTACAACAATTAAATGTGATCAAGTTATTAATACCGAAAAGTAAACATGTGTGCATCATCATCTTCTAACTCGAGGGGTACAGTCAGCCCACCCTCGCTCAACAGTCCTTACATGCCATGAATAACTCAACCATTCAAACAATTGTAAACTAACTACGAGAAGTCACACAACCCGCCCTTAACCGTGGGCTCGGCTTTTCGAAAAGATTAAATACTCTGATCAGAGGTGTACCACTGTACCCACAAGGCACGCACTCATCACTTACACCAAAGTGTAACGAGATGACCCATACCACGGGAACTTGTGCCAAAACCTTCCATATGATCCGCCCCGACCCGACGGCACCCTCTTATGGGTTTCATATGGTGCCCCGACGCGTCGAGCCAACACCATACCCCTCCTTGAGCCACGTCGGTACAAGTCACCCACAGGTTGCCCCTTGCCCCCTCCACTATGGTGCATCGAGTCGGATTGTTCCATACTTTCAGTTAGGACTTACCCATTAGACTGTGGTTAGTACGGAAGTGCTTTGCAACAGATCCCACAGACCGGTCCTTATAGTGCCCCAGGTGCGACCAAATAATGCCTGGCTTGCACCTGGAACCCACCATACTTATAACATAGCCAACTCCAACAAAGTCCAGAGATGAGAATAACGGGGAAATTCGGGGAAATTCATATAGTAGAATCCATCTATCTACGACTCTTCTTTTATCCTATAGCAGTTGTGTCGGTACATTGGACACTAGCTAATATAATATTTGTAGAGTGACAAGGAGTGTAGGCTCAATAAGCATGGCTTGGGTTTGCATACAAGGACGGGGATCTAATAAATATAGTGTAAGGCTTGATATTTGACTAATGCAATATTATCCTATGAGTTATAGCGATACTTTATTAAAACATGGCTCAATGATGATTGTTGGACCGGAAACGGCGACCAGAGGGGGGTGAATGGGAGCTTTTAAAATTTCGGGCTAAAACTTAGCCTTCGGTTCTGTTCTTTCTTCTGCGGAACAGGCTTCGAACACAACCTTCGAAGGTCTGGTTCGGAGGTACTTCGACAGCTCCGACACAGGCTTCGCAGGAGCAAAAGTTCGAAGCCAAGAAGACTTCGCTCCACTAACAACCCTCGAAATCTACTCTGCTAAGTCAGTGCAGGCTCCGCACACGAGGTGCTACGAGCAGGCTTCGCACTTCACCCTTTGCAAGAGTGGACAACCTCTGAGGACTTCGACCAAGTGCTTAGCGACAGCAACTGGTGCTGGGCTTCGTACGCGAAGGTCTACACGCACACAAAATGGACAAGGCTAAGGGCTTCGACACAAGAAGCACTACGGGAAAAGAACAGGGCTTCGCTAGTAAGCAGTGAGGTCTGCCTCGAGTTACACCGAGCGACAGCACACTGTAAAACACACTTCGCAAGAAAAACACCCTTCGCCAGAACAGGCTTCGGTGCACTAAGACTAGCGAGGTATGTAAAGCGAGCTCAAGCAAAAGCACAAGAAGCAGGGCTTCGCCGCTTGAACAAGGAACACAAATAATTGAACTCTGGATGAAAACCAGCGAGGTCTGTGTACAGGAGCTCAACAGTAAATGCTCAAAGTGTTAAATGTTACCTACCGAGCCCCATATTTATAGCCCACGGCTTCATCCTAAGGAAGTGACTACTTTACCCCTAGGGTTTACATTCATTTTGTCTCTTCAGAACTAAGGGGTACAAAAGGTAGTCCACCTTTATTTTGGAGGCTTCTCTGTCAGCTGCAGAGGGGACAGTGTCAGCCTTTTTCAGAATAGACAGTGTCAGCCTTTACAGTGTTGACTTCTGGAACCTCCCTTCGCACTGGAGGGTGCGGTAGCTTCGGCGAGAAGCCTGCAGCCCGTTGGCCTTCGCTCCGCCGAAGATTCCTTCGATACAGTGACGGTTTTGAGCCGAAGCCGTCAAAGCCCTTGGGCCTTCGCACCACCACCTCCGGAGTGGATCACCACGGCTTCGCAGCTACTCCCAGCTCGAACACCGTCCGTCCGTGTACCGAAGCCATGCATGGCCGAAGCACCTCAAGTCATCCTCACTCCGAAGCCCCACCTTCGGAGTTCCACCCTTCGAAGTCCCTCCTTCGTCCAAGGCCTCCGCATGAAGCATTCCATGAGTACTCCGTCGCAGTGCCTTACTCCGAGCACACTCCTCGACGAGCCTCACCCGGACCATGCCTTCGATGCGCCTCGACTTCTGAGACCTTCGTCGGGCCCCTTCGAGTGTCTCCCTCCGGAGCACACTTCGAACACCTTGCCTCCGCAGAGGACTTGATCCACCAACTCCGAAGTCACTCCGTTCGGAGTACCTTCGAAGTGCCTCACCTCCGAGGACTTTGTCTCGGAGTACCTTCAGCCGGAGCCACACTCCGCACTCTCTGCCTTCACCTGGCGCGACTCGACCCGAGGACCGACCCGGACCACCTTCGCAGCCACCGTGACGGAGCTCCCCGCTCCCTGGCATCAAGCCCGCTTGACCCAGGTTCACTTGGCTCGAACCTTGTCCGTCGCCTCCGAAGTTCCTGCGCACCACAGACAAGCAGACAAGTGTATCCAGTACTCCGGAGACCTCTCCGGTTAGCAACCTTCGGCACACACTCCGGTGTACCGCCCAAAGTACCGAAGCCTACGGTACGAACCCAGTCATTGCGTACTGTCGGACCCCTCCGACGAGCACACTCCGCTGCACCAGCTGCAGCAAGCAAACACCGAACACCCTTCGGTGAAACTACCTCCGAAGCCCCTTCGGAGGTACCCTTCGAACAGAGGGTAAAATCCTGTCAATCACTCATCACAAAACACCGAAACCAACCCTTGGTTTCTCAATCCCCCTTGATGAGTGCATTGACAACCAAATCCAAGTTCAAGAAAATGTAAAAATTTCAGCACACAAGTGACCATAAAACTCAGAGAAGAGCCAAATCAAGTCACTTGATAAAAGAATTTCTCCCCCTTTCTCAAAAGAGTAAAAGCCCTTTTGCAAATCTCCCCTAGATAAGAATTCCCCCTGAGTTAAGCAAATTTTTCTCCCCCTTTATGTCAAAAATCTCCCCCTTTTAAAAATTATGCCGTCTTGCGGCAGAACATAGCAAACCTCCCCCCTTTGGCAATGCAAGCATCAAGGAGCATTCAAAAGATGCAAAGCTTCGAAATGAACAGAATTGCAACGACATATAATGCAAAAATATGCCAAAATTAACACAAATGATCAGGTGCTCAGCTCAATTTTAACAATCTGTGAAACAAGATGATGGCATGTGATTTGTCATTTTGAGATAAAAGCATCACCACTTAATCACAGCAGCTAGACATGTGAAGGCAAGGACTGCACAAAGCTAACAATTTCTACCCTAGACAGACAAGTCTGTTCAAAAGGAGCTTGAAAGCAAACTTGATGAGCAATTAAATTTGTTGTTCTTTTCTTAATGCCAGGGGTTATGTTTGTCCACCTTATACTTTCCAATCAAGCCAAGCCTAGGCAAGAAAGCCATCTGAAGCTTAAGGCGGTGATTTTGGCATACACTACACTATCCCAGTTCAGACAAAGTGCATGGTAAGCAGTCTAGAATAGAGTA